>JAPQWS010000016.1:24447500-25647500 GCA_028651295.1 Catharanthus roseus
TGAATTTTTCTCAAGATTTTTCTATAAAATAAAGGCGCATTTTTTTTCATCGTTTTCTGCCATTTTTTAATTTTTTTGACTTTTTCTCTTTTTCCAATTTTTTTCTTTTGAAGCATCAATATTTTTTTTCTTTTTTTTTTCTCTCTCATTTCAATAGCCAAAAACACCGAATATTTGAAAATACCCAAAAATACCCTTTTCTTTATAAAATAGGGCTCTTCTTTCTTTCTTTCTTCATCCCTTTTACCCCATACTTATTCGTTTCTTTCACTCAAAATAGCCAAAAGTCTATACTAACCAACACTCAAGAATTGAGTTCACTTAAAACGGCCAAAAGTTTACTAACCATTAACTCCACGAATTGAGGTTCTATATAGTGAGGTTAAAATAACAAAGAAAAGAAGGGAGCATATAGCCCTTGGCATGAAGGCACAAAAAGAGAACGAGGGATTGATCTCATAACGGGTATATGATAAGAAAGGCACAATCGGTTTAAAGAAGGCATAAAACCATCATCTCTGGGACCATCCTAGACTAGACTTCTCTTCTTTTAAAGATAGACAAATCATGAAATTGCAGGCAAAGTTAAAAAATTATTATTATAATGCTAATAACCCAAGGTTCCTAAACTTCTATTACTCAAACAACATCCACAAGTGTACAAAAACCATTGATCATGTAAGAAATTTAGTAAATATTATTTTCAAAGTAATTAAGTAGTACGTCTTTTTCAAAAAACCTAAGGAGTTTTACAGTTATGTACTCTAATACAAGTGACACAAATTAAAATATTTTTGAATTTTTATAAGTAAAGTAAAAAGAAAAGAAAATAAACAAAAGATACTTTTGAAATTTTAAATTTTTTAAAGTAAGAGACTAACAGAAAAAAATGAAAAAGCAATTTTAAAGAAATTTTTATAAGCAAAAAAAAAAAAGTAAATAAAAATATTTTTGAGATTTTAAAGTTTCTGATTTTTTTTTGAATTTTTTGAATAAGAGACTAACGGCAAAATAAAAAGAAAGAAAGAAAAAAAGAATAAAACACGAAAAAACTCCCCCACTCTATTCTTAAACTCATATTATCCTCAATATGGGGGGTAGACTACAGGAAAAACGAAAACAAACAAATGCATGGGAAGCAATCCCGTAGTTATAAAGCGATAAAGTATGTCGGGAAGCCATCCCCACAAAAACACAAAATATAAAATAATGAAAAGCGATAAACAAATAAAGAGATGCATGTAAAACATGAAAAATCACAATAAAGCATAAGAGGAAAAGAAAGAAAATAAAAAGAACCAAAAAAGAAAAAGAAAACTCATTTACGATCTCCTTGTAATGGAAGTGAAAAAATTTAAAACCCCCACATAAGACGAGAAATCAAAATTGTAAAATCGAGTTGAGAAAGATGTTATAAAAGTTAAACAATTTCAACTCTTTAAAGGAAAATAGAAGATTAAAGAGGGTTAAGGTCTAAGAAAAACTCATTTTTGATTGGCCATAGTATAAGAATTGTTTTCTTTCAACGTTCTTGCAATCGCTTTTGAATTCCGCGAAGTGCCTCCTCTCCTTGTCATTGTCCTTGGGCTGCTCCCTTGATGCCTGCACACAAAAAGAATTCTTGACAAGAAAAAGAGTTAGTTTTGTCAGTAAGGGAATTCACTCTCTCATTCTTTTCGATGGTTTCTAAATTTGTATCTTGCCGCTCTTCTATTTTACTCTTTTGATTTTCGAGGAGAATGTCATTTTCATTTTCTGGCTCGCCTTCCCTAAACTCACTCTTATTTTTAGGCAAGCACTCATCTTTCATTCTCTCTTCCACTACACTTGTATTCAGTAGAGGTTCTTGAAATCTTTGGGGAGTGGACTCCTTCGGTTCTAGAGCACTTTCATCCTTGTCCCTCATAAATATGGGAAACGTCATCACTTGTCCTTCTACATCCCGCAAAGTGACTGTATTACTAGGTGCAGTACTAGGTGGTTTTTCAACGATCATCCTTGACAAAAGTTCGATTTGACTTTCCATGTTGTGGAGGGAAGTAGCTTAGCTTCTCAGGACTGCTTCCATTCTTTTCACCCTGGTGTTCGCTGAATCGATATACTTCGAAACAAGCTCTTCTAGATTAGGTCTTGGAGGTGATAAGGGTATCGATGGAGTATAATTGTATGTTGAATATTGTACATAATCTCCCCAAGGATCATTCGACTGAGGCCTCCATTCCGAACGGTACTAGTTAGAATACGTACCGTATCCTTGCCAGTTTTCTTGGAACGTGGCTGATCGATAGTGGGTATATTGAGACTAAAAGACCATGTTCTCCACTCTTTATTGTAACATTGATGCCCATCGGTATTCCTTTCGTACTTACCAAAACCTAGAATAAACAATTGAATGAGCAATTAACGCAGGTTCTAGAAGTAGTTAGTTGAATACAGAGCATCCATACCACAAACACCCTTAATTTAATTTTAGTTGCTTGTATGTGTTTTTGTTTTTCATTGTGGGTTGTATTTTGATTTTTTGCTTTCTGAACACTAGATAATTATTACTGCTCTACTGGTTTAGTTCCTTTATCTTTTGCAAACTTTAACACACACGGGTGATGCTAGAACACTAGCACACATGGGCTACGTCTAGTTTTTATTTCTCTATTTGTGTGTTTTTTATGTTTTACTTTTTTGCTGTGTTGGTGTTGTTGTTGCGTTATACTGTTGTGTCCTTCATCTTTCTCTTGTCCTTCGTTTGATTCTACTCTCCTTATGGCTCTAAAGAAATCCGTTGCCTCTTCTAATTCCAAACGAGTTCGTGTTGAGGGACCCTCGCCTGACCCCAACAACTCTAATATTCTTCCTTTTCTAGAGCATCTCTCTCCGGCACTCTGTAAATGGGTAGCCGACAGGGAGTCACTCAAGATGATTATTGAGAAATTGTTCGATGAGTCGGTCATCGAACATTTTAATCCGAAGAAACCTTTTGGGGGTTGCATTGGTCCCTCTTCTTCACCTTTTTGGCAATTTCTATCCCGACCTTGTCTGTGAATTCTATGCCAATATGCTTCACAAAATGGACAAGGATCTTCAAACCATCATCTCTACTGTTAAAGGGGTTAGAATTATTCTTACTAGGGAACGTTTAGCATCTATTCTTGGGATTCAAGATGACGGTAATTCAGTCACCGTGGACTCAAACAGAAAAACTATAGATGAGGACCTGGACTGGAATTTTGAGGTGGCTTGCAATCGCTTTGAAATCCGGACCTGTCCGATAGATCGTTGTCAAATCCTCCCCGTGGCCAATTTTCCTACTCTTATTCCTCGTGCCCTTTTTTATTTCTTCCAGCACATTCTTGTTCAAAAAAGGGACAGGCTTAGCAAAGTTCGTATTATTGATCTTTATATGCTTGACAAACTCCACATTCGATCCCCCTTTTCTCTCGCTTCCTCCATGATTCAAACCATCCGCAATACTGGGTGTGACAACACCAAAAAATATGTACATTGTTATCTTGTGATTCATCCTAGAATATTTACTGCTTTTAATGTTAACTTTACAGGAAAACGAAGATCATCAATAGTGTAAAAACCTGTCACACACCTTGAGTGTGGCCACACAGGTTGATCATGTGACAGACAGAAGCTACAGGTTTGCAGCAGCACTGTGTATTGGCATTATTTTAGGAAACATGGTAAATCCCAAAGAATTTGTGATTATGAGCTGTGATATGGAAGTCCAGTTAAGGAAATTTGAAAGAATAAGGAAAGGAAAAAATCCCAAGTAAAATAAGATTTTAGGGGGTTAAAAACAAAGTCCTTGGTCAAAATCCTAATTGGAAAAGGATTGTTGGATCAAGATCTTTTTGTTCAGCCTCAACATCTATAAATAGAGGAACACAATTGAAGTTTGAGACTAGTCGTTCTTCAATTCTTCAGATATTTTGCAAGAGAGAAGATGGCAGTTCATGGTGGTTGAGTTTGTACAATCACAAACTTTAAACATTGTGATTCTCCATTGATGCTCATTGTTCATCATTCATAATTCGATAGAGCTCTAGTTTTGAAGATTATAGCTTCTAAGGATAAAAGTTGTGCTGCTTTTCAGGAGTTGAAGACTTGAAGGGATTTAAGATCAAGCAGTCACACACTAAGGGGGGGCCTTGAAGAGTTGAAGGGATTCAACTGTACTGCAGTTCAACGGGGTTAAGGATTGAAGGGAGTTCAAGTCCGTGCAGCCACACACCAAGGGAGAGACTTGAAGTGTTAAAGGGATTCAATTATGCTACAGTTCAACTGAGTTGAGGATTGAAGGGAGTTCAAGTTTATGCAGCCACATCCTAAAGGGAAGCCTTGAAGAGTTGAAGGCATTCAACTGTGCAGTGTGCAAAGGGAGTTTACACTGATTCCACTAGAGAAACTCTAGATGTGTAAAAGAGTTAGGAGTTCTCTTGTACTGTGTTGATAGTTTTAGTGGATTGTTTTTTGGGCGTGGCCTCATAGATGTAGGCTTATCAGAACTGCATTATCAACTGTTGTGTCTTGTGTGTTTTTGTTTTTTATTGCTTTTCAAATTGTCTATCACACTACACCGGACATAGCAAAATTAGTCACACTGCACGGATTGCCTAAGTACTACCTTACAATTGGTATCAGAGCTTTAGCACCGTTTGTTGTGCTAGTTATCTAGCAGGTGAAGATTGTGGGAGGTTTGTACTTGGGTCATCATGACAACCAAAGAAGGTGGATCTGTTACCAGGCCTCCTCTGCTCGAAGGAACAAATTATGCCTACTAGAAGATGAAACAATGGCGTTTTATTCAGTCCTTTGATAAAATTGCATGGGATGTTGTTGAGACCGAATGGAAACCTCCTACGAAGACTGATGAAGATGACACAGCTAAATTCACTAAGATAGTTGTGAAGCTAGACTTAAATGGATAGATTTTGACAAGAAATCTACTCGAGCTAATGCTAAGGCGCTAACCACTATCTTTGCCGGTGTGGATGAGGAACAATTCAAGCTTATCTCAACTTGCACATCTGCAAGAAGGCTTGGGAAACTTTAGAGACAATTCATCAAGGTACAAATGATGTAAGGATTTCCAAATTGCAGATGTTGACTACCCAATTTAAAGATTTAAGGATGCAAGAGGATGAAACAATAGATGAAGTTAGTGGCAAACTCAGAGACATTGCAAACAAGGCCTATCAATTAGGAGAAGAATTATTTGAAGAGAAACTAGTGTGAAAGGCACTAACATCCTTACCTACACGATTCCATCCTAAGGTTGCAGTAATTAAAGAAGTATAGGATGTAACAAAACTTCATTTGAATGATCTTTTAGGATCCTTGAGGACATATGAGATGAATCTTAATGTTGAATCAAAAGGTAAGGGTATTGCACTAAAAGCTAAACATAACTCATCTAGTACCACACCTTATTCTGAAAAAGTGGTTTTGATGCTCACTCGAGACTTAGGGAAATTTTTTCAAGGAATTGGAAAAGCATCCAAACCCCAAAGGAGGTTCAAGACTGATAACAAGTGTAGGAAAAGCCCTAATAAGTTTAAGTCTGAAGGAAGCACTATGAAAAAGAAGCTTGACACTAGTAAAAAAGGAAAAGATATATAGTGCAGAGAATGGGAGGGATACGGTCACATCTAGGCAGAATGTGCCAACATATTGAAGAAGAATAGATCCATGAATACTACTCTCGGTGATGATGAGAAAATTGATTTTGAAGAGGACACTAATTCTAATGAGGAACTGGCATTAATGTGATAATGGATTTGAAAGAGACATCTATGCACAATAATCACCAAGATGATAGTGGTGATGATTTCATCTACAGTGATGAAGAAGTCTCCTACGAGGAACTACAAGATAAGTATAGCCTTCTCTGCACCAAATGGGTTGGACTTATGGAGGTACATCAAAATCTAAAGGATAGTGTAAAGAAGATCTAGGAACAAAAAGATGCTCTTGAAGAAAGAAATTATGAGCTAATGGCTCAAGTCAAGGATGCAACGGAGAGAGTAAATATGACTGATGAAATAGCAAGATTAAACACTGGAAAGGTTAGACTTGATGAAATAATCTCTGTGGGAAGACCAGCGGGAATGAAATCAGGACTTGGGTACACTGGTACAAATCCCAATCGCACAACAGGGATGTATATCACACAACATGAGAGCAGTTACACAATGTTTAGGAAGCTGGAAAGAGTGTTTGTCAAAGACAGCTTGAGTCAAGCAGAGAAGAGAAACTTGATCAAGAAACACAAACCGAGAAAGCCTCCACTTATATGTAATTATTGTAAAATAATAGGACATATGTGGCATTATTGCTATAGGAGAATTAGAGATTTGAAGCAAGGAAAAAAACTACACACACATGATTTTACCAACGGTGAAATTAAGATACGATGGATTTTGATCATAAAGGAAGAATTGACATGTACTGTAGCTCATCTATCTATGTCATCAAATTTTGGGGGTGTATGGTATCTTGACAATGGATGATCACACCATATGACAGGAAACAAAGAATATTTTGCAATTTATACAATGTGTAATAAAGGTAGTGTGACTTTCGGTGATGGTGTGAAGAACATGGTAGTCGGTGTAGGCACACTAAATGTAGCTGGAATGCCAAAATTATCTAATGTGCTACACATCGAAAGGATGAAGGACAATCTGATAAGTAAGCCAGCAGTGTGATGATAATGATCTATCGGTGTATTTTTACAAGCGACACTGCTATGTGCTGACAAACAATGACAAGTGCGCTATCCTAGGATCAAGAACATCTTAGAATCACTACTAGATGAATGCTATAAAAGAACCCATATGTCTGATTGGATAAATTGGAGAAGCTAAACTGTGGCATAAGCAGCTAGGGTATGTGAACTATAAGCATTTACACATACTTGGAAGCAAACAAAATGTCAGAGGAATTCCTCAATTTAAAAAGGAGCGTAAGTTACTGTGCGAAGATTGCCAGATAGGTAAACTAGTCAGAGCCAAGCACATTCAAGTTAGAGGCATCACCTCAAAACATATCTTGGATCTAATGCCCATAGATCTATTTAGACCAACACAGGTAGAAGTTACTGGTGGAAAAAGGTACGCCTTGGTGTGTGTCGATGACTTTTCAAGATACACAACGATAGACTTTCTAAAAAATAGGTTAGATTCATTTCATGAATTCAGAAAGATATGTGTAAGTATTAAGATAGAGAAAAATACAACTCTGAAAAGGCTAAGGAGTGATCATGGCAAGGAGTTTCATAATAGCGAGTTTTGTGAGTTACATGGCATTAGATATAAGTTCTCAGCACCTAAGACATCACTACAGAATGGTGTGGTTGAGAGAAAGAACAAAAAAATTCAATATATGATTCATGTAATGTTGAATTTCAAGGGACCATTAAATAGTTGGTTGGCAGAAGCAGCCAACAAGCAATTCACATCATTAACAGAGTATTCCTGAGGCCTTTGATGAACAAGATAACATATGAAAGTTGAAAAGGAAGGAAACCTAAGGTAAGTTACCAGCATGTGTTTTGGAGTAAATACTACATCCTAAAGGATCGAGAATACTTAGGAAAATTTGATGCTAGATGTGATGAGGGAATATTTTTGGGATAACCTTCAAACAGTCATGCATACCGTGTATTTAACAGATGCATAGGAGTAGCCATGGAATCAGTGAATGTGATTGTAGAGGATGTTGATACCTGAAGATTAAGTGTCCAGGATCAAGTTGTTGATGGTGAAGACAACACACCAGGAGTGACAGTAATCCAAAAAGATCAAAGCAATATTGAAGACTTTTCAAACCTGCCAATTGATGGGAGAGTTATTCACACTAAGGATAATGAAAAAGCAAGAAGAAAGGACATAAGACTTCTGTAGGATCACCCTCAGATGCTATCATTGGTGACATCACAGAAGAAGCATGAAAGGAGTAGACTACAACTAGATGGCTGTGATGATCAGCATGACATGCTATACTTCTATAATTGAACCTAAGAATGTAAAAGAAGCTCTCACTAATAAATACTGGATTGAAGCAATGCAAGAAGAGTTGAAACAGTTTGAGAGAAACGATGTATGGGAACTTGTCACAAGACTAGATGGTGTGAATATGATCAGTACCAAGTGGATATTCAGGAATAAAAACTGATGAGGAAGGTAACAACGCACGCATAAGACAAGGTTAGTTGTACAAGGGTATACGCAAGTAGAGGGACTGGACTTTGATGAAACATTCACCCAGTCACATTTGAATCTGTAAGACTGTAGGTCTCCATTGCATGTGCTAAGAACTTCACACTCTAACAAATGGATGTCAAAAGTGCCTTCTTGAACGGAATATTATAAGAAGAGGCATTTGTTGAACAACCAAAAACATTTGTGAATCCAGAGTATTCAGGTCATGTCTACAAGCTGAAAAGGGCTTTTTATGGATTAAAGCAGGCTCTAAGAGCATGTTATGAAAGACTCACAAATTACTTGCTCAACAAAGGATACATTAGAGGGAGTGTGTATAAAACTATGTTTATCAAAAGAAGTGCATAACATGTGCTCATTGTGCAAGTATATGTTGATGACATAGTGTTCGGATCCACATGAAAGGAGCTCACTGAGGAGTTTATCACATCAATGAGAACTAAATTTGAGATGAGTATGGTGGGTGAACTAACATTCTTTCTTGGATTACAAGTGAGATAGATGAAGGAATGCACATTCCTCTCTCAAGTAAAATATGCAAAGAATTAGTGAAGAAGCTTGATTTGGAGAATGAAAGACAGTAAGAACGCCAATGAGTACCACACTCAAGATCAACAAGGATGAGAAGGGAAGCAGTGTGGATCAGTATGAGTGTAGAGTCATGATCGGTAGATTACTCTACTTAATAGCCAGTAGACCTGATATATCATATACTGTTAGACTGTGTGCAAGATATCAAGCAAATCCTAAGGAGTCACACAAGAAAGCAGTAAAACGTATCTTGGGATATGTGCATGGCACTGCCGAGTATGGGATGTTCTATAGTAAGGACACCATAACTCATCTTGTTGTTACAGTGATATAGATTGGGTTGGAAACTGCGATGATAGAAAAAGTACTTCAGGATGGTGCTTCTATGTTGGCAAGACCGAGGATAGAAGCGAACAATGTTATGATTAAACCGAATATAATTCAAATGTTGTAAAATCATGTGTAATTAGACAGACTTCCTGATGAAGATCCCAATGCGCATATTGGAAATTTCTTAGAGGTGTGTGACACCCTAAGGTCAACAGAGTATCTGAAGATGTAATTTGGCTTCGCCTTTTTCCATTCTCTCTTAGGGGAAAGGCGAAGTCCTGGCTAAAATCCTTACAAACTGGTTCCATTACTTTACGGGACTCAGCGGAGAAATTTTTAGGAAGATACTTTCCTCTGGGGCGGATGGCACAACTAAGAAACGAATTCCTATTATTTCGGCAAATAGACGAAGAAAGCCTCTATAAGGCATGGAAGCGATGGAAGGAGTTATTAAGAAAGTGTTACCCACTATAGGTTGGATTTGGGGATACGAATAGAAAGTTTCTGCAATAGAGATTTGTTTGGGGCTAAACAATTGATATATGCCTCGGCTGGAGGGTCTATGGATTATAAAACTCCTCAAAAAGTATATGATTTAATAGAGCAAATTACGATGAATAGTTATACTTGGGGAGGACAAAGAGAAAATCCAAAGACGACTGGGGTCCATAGTATAGATGCTATATCCGCTATAGAAGCAAGATTGGCATCGATTATTGAGTAGGAAATAGGAAACTTGGCCGGTACATCAACGAGTATGAATAAACCAAACGGTCATGTTTTGTGATTTTCGTAATGAGGGGCACTCCAATCAAGAGTGCCCGAGTATGGGAGGACCAGTAGAGCAAGTAAGGCTTGTGTAAGGGAATCGATCAAATAATCCCTACTCAAATACATAGAATCCAGGATGGAGAAACCACCACAATTTTTCTTGGGGAGGTCGAGGACAACAAAGACAAAATCGACCTCCGGGTTTTTAGAATAGAGGTCTTCCACCACTTTTGCCTTACAAGCAGGTCCACAAAACCATCCTCCACCAAATAAGAAAAATTTGGAGGACTTAATGGTAAAATTTATAAGAGAAGCAAATTGGGCAAATGGTAAAATTTGTGCTTGACAAAACTCCATGAACTCTTCCAAGTATATCAAAGTAAACCCAAGAGAGCATATACATGCTATCTCGATGACCATTAATGAGGAGGTTCCAAAGAAAGAAGCGACGATCATGGAAGAAGAATGTTCAGACCTCTTAATCGAGAAGGAAACACTACCACAAATATTAGAAAACACAAGGAGTTTTTCTTTTCTATTAGTAGTATTAAAGTAGATAGGCTTTAGAGGACTTAGGCGCAAGCATTAATGTTGTTTCTTCATCTATGTGTGAGCGTCTAGGTCTGGGCCCTAAAACCTGCTAGAATGTCAATTAATCTAGCAGCTATAAGTATTAGATATTCTTAAAGGTGTAATTGAGGACGTGTTACTTAAAGTCAAGGATTTAATCTTCCCTGTTGACTTTTGTAGTTTTGGACATGAAGGAAGACGTTAATTTCCCGATTATTTTAGGTCGCTCTTTCTTGCATACTTCTAGGGCATTAATAGACATTGAGAAAGAGAAGTTAGTATAATGTTCGAATTCCCTTTGCTCCCAACCTTCCCATCCAAAACTAAAGATACTTCATGCATTATAACTCATAAAACTGACAGAGTATCTTCAATTGTGTAGGAACATAGTAGAGAGGAAAGCAAAGAAAGGCCAAGAAGAAAACATAAGAAACGGAAAAAACTACCTCTAATTTAAAGATTAGAAAGATGAAATGGGTATCGGTACGGAAGTAATAGTTAAAGAACAACCCGGATTTCTGTGATCTGGGATGTGCATTAGCACCTAGAAAAGGGGGTATTCTTTTAACTATTTGTAATTGTAGTTGTAAAATTGTACTTTTAAGTTTGGCTTTTTTATTCTACTTTGATTGGTTGTTGATGTTGTGTTACGAGGCCGTATTGGGAGAGAAAAAAGTGATTGCCTAAAGGCCTTTAGTAAGATTATTTGAGTTTATAAGGTAGGTGGTTTTAACGAGGGCACAAAATTGCAAAAAATAAAGCAAAACGGCACTTCTGCAGAAGCCTACCGCGGACAGTAGGCTCCAGACGAATCTCGCTCCTAGCGGACACTGTACACGGTTTTCAGCAGCGATCGGATTTTTCAAGGAGAAACGGGTTGGGTTGACCTGATGGACTCCAAATTGCAGCTTCTAATTAAAATTTCTGCACTCCTTCTCCCCATTCTCCTCCGAAACCCTTGAATTTTTCTTTCCCTCTTCTTATTCTCTCAAACTCTATTAGCCACTCCACACCTCTCCAACTTCTTCAAGTTTCTCTCCCTTCTTCCTCCTTCCAACTTCGACGGCTTCTCTCCAAATTCTGGTGAGCTTCACCAGCAGTCACTCTCTCTCTTCATATTGGTTTGTATTTTCTTTTCTTTCCTTTTCTCTTACTCATTCTTTTCTTCTGACCCTCCAACCACCTCCATTATTCTTTTCTATACCAATCCCATGCTAAAATCTTCTTCTTCTTCTTCTTCTTCCCTTTTCCCTCCAAAAGAACCAACATTTCCGTTCAATTTTTTCCCTCCTTTAACCTTCTTTCTTGATTTCTTTTTCTTGCTATTTCTTGTAATTTCGGTTCTTTATGTTAATTGTTGTTAGATACTAACTTTGTTTTGTGTTTTCTCTTGTTTTCTAACAAAATTTTGTAGAAAATATCCCAAGAAATTTTACGGCGAACTTTTTGGTGAAATTCTGGTAGAACTCCAGTGGCAACAAAATTGACGCAGAAACTGAGCAACTCTTCGTGGTCAGAGTTTGTTTACTCAAACAAACGCAGGCTATTTCTTAAAAATACTTTGTGCCTCCTTTTTATTTCTAGTTTGCCTATGCTTAATTCTTGAATTTTTGGACTTATTTCCAAGCTTTTGATTTTGTTAGAAGTTTTGTTGTTAGTAGATTGCCAGTTTTTGTTTTTGTACACTTCTGTACCAACGGACAATGTTAGATCACTATAGCACACACGGGCTATGCTAGTGTTATTCTTTTGTGAGTTTCAGTGTTCTTTGGTTATTTCTTTGTTGTTGCTACTGTATTGTGCTGTTGTATTCATTCTCCTTTCTTTTCTTTCCTTCCCGTTTGTTTTATCTCTCTCTCTCTCTCTCTCTCTCTCTCTCTCTCTCTCTCTATGGCTCTCAAGAAATCTGTAGCTTCCTCCTCAAAATCAAAAAGGGCTCATGATGCAGGGACCTTGCCCGACCCCGATATCTTTCCTTATCCAGAGCGTCTCTCTCAGGTGGTCGATCAATGGGTAACCGAAAGGGCGTTGCTCGAAATCATTGTTGAAAAATCATTCAATGAGTCGATCATTAGACATTTTAATCTTGACAATCTTTTTAGAGGGTTGGGTTAGGTTCCCCTCATTTGCATTTCTGACGATTACTATCCTGACCTTGTCCGAGAATTCTATGCCAACATGACCTACAAGACGGAAGGATCTCCAAACAATCATTTCAACTGTAAAAAGGGTTAGGATCATTCTCGATAGGGAACATCTAGCTTCCATTCTAGGAATTCCAGACAACGGGAATACCGTCACTGTGGATTCCAAGAGAAAATGTATAGACGAGGACCAGGACTAAAATTTTGAGGTGGCATGTAGCCGTTTTGAGATCCAGTTGCGGGGAATGGACTGTCGCTGAATCATCCACGAGGGTGATCGAATGTTCTTCATCGTGCTTATTTCTTTGGGCAAACGCTTGTTCGAAAGGGTTAGGCTTAGTGAACTTCGTGTTATTAAATTTATTTGACAGAGAAACTCCACAACCACTCCCCCTGTCCCTCTCTTCCTTGATAATCTAAACTACGCACAATACTAGGTGTCACACCACCAAAAAGCATGTGTTTCGTTATCCTGTGATTTTATTAAGAACTTTTGCTTTTTATCATGTCAATTTTGTAGGAGAACGAAGATTATCAACAGGACCGCATTAGGTTATTAAATTCATAACTTTTGATAATTGCGGTTACTCATGGGCCGAGGAGAACCAAGTGTGGATTCCACAATCCAAAGAAGATAGGATGCGGGATCGCAACCCAGTTGGTTTTTGGTCAATTAAGAAAACTACCCAAACTGGATTTGGGGTGTCCTCCTCGCAACCAGTGGAGGATCATGATAAGGCAGATGAGTCCTAGAAGCCCTCAGATGATGAGGAGGACAAGACCGGTGCCCAGAACATGGTCCAGATGAATACATTCAAAACAAATATGCAGACTGCCTTTGAGCAAGTGTGGATTACTCAAGAGATTCATGGGATGCTGTTAACAGAAATAGTAGAGTTCACTCGCCAGTATACAAACGAGGTGGAGCATGTAAGGGCATCAATAGATCACCAAGAAGTGACGCTAGTTTGACTATGCCAAAGATTCATGCTTGATCAAGGCAGTAGTGGAGGAGGTGGCACGGACTTTGGTCCACAATAGGGAGTTTTTCTTTCTTTTCTTTTATTTTATTTTTTTGTTTTATTTCTTTTTCCTTTTAAATTTCTTGCTTTCATTTATTCCTTTATTTGTTTTTCTTTTCTTATTTTACTTTTGTGTTGGGATGGCTTCTCGATATACTTCGCTTTATATTTGCGGGATTGCTTCCAATGTATGTGTTTGTTTTTATTTTTCTTTTAGTCTAACCCCTACATTAAGAACAATGTGATTTTAAGTGTGGGGGGTATGTTCGTTCTTTTAATTTTTTTTTTCTTTTAGTCTCTTTCATTCTTTTTCATTTTTTAAAGTTCTTTCTGTTAGTCTCACATTCAAAAAAATTCAAAAAAATCAGAATATTTAAAAATTCAAAAATATTTCTAGTTCTTTTCCTTTTTACCATATAAAAGTCAAAAAATATTCTATTTTATCACCTTTGGTAGAGTATTAAACTGTAAAACTCTTTAGGTTTTTTTTAAAAAAATACTATTTAATTACTTGTAAAACCATACTTACTAAATTTCTTACATGATCAATGGTTTTTATACAATGTTGAATGTTGTTTAAGTAAAAGAACCTTAGGAATCTTGGGTAATTAGCATTATGATAATAACTTTTGAACTTTTTCTGCAATTTCATGATGTTTCTGTCTTTAAAAGCAAAGAAGTCTAGTCTAGGATGGACCAGAGATGATGGTCTTAGGCTTTTTGATAAGTGCATTTTTTTCTATATTTTTTATATGTTCACTTCATCATTTTCGGTGTTTTTAATATGTAAAAGTATATATTTGAGCTAAATATCTCTTATTCTTGTCTAGGTACCCTCCGGAAGTAGAAACAATGAATAAGAAATGAAAACAGACGAAAACGGAGGCAAAAGAACAAAAACGGAAGCTGTCGGCAAAGTAGCAGCACCTACCGTGGATGGCAGGGCAATCTACCATTGACATGAGGTGCCGAGAATGGCTAGGCAATGTGAAACCTGAGACCTACTGCAGACGGTAGGCCTCACCCTACCATCGGTGGTGATAGGCTAGCAAGGGATGAACCCAATCCTTTTCCAACTCGATTTTCTTGATTCCTACTTCAACTTTAGCTTGGATTTCTTGTAATTTTTACCTCTATATATAGGGCTTTTATGCAGCCATTGTAACATAAAATTTATACAATTCTAGACAATTTACATACAATTAGCTACAATTTAGAATAATTTAGATTAGATTTTGGTTAGGTTTTTAGATTAGGAGTAGATTAGTTAGGTTAGGTTAGTTAAACACTCTTTAAAATTCCAGCTTTTATATTTTCTTTAGTTACAAAATTTCAAGTGTTGTGCAAGATTTACTTTCTTGGATTCAAGAATTGAAGGCTTTGATTCAAGATTTCATTCTTCAACTTGGTGAGTCGAGAGACAATCTTAGATGTTCGGGATTCAACTTCAAGACTTAATCCTAAGCTTTCTTTTCCTTTTTCTTGTTCTTGAATTCTTTAATTTAATTTCAATTTTATTAATATTAATAGTGAGTAGTTTTTCTTTTTTGGATTTGAGGTTGAACCCTAGTTCTTGTTTATGAAGTTCTTGGTTTGATTTCTTTATTTTGATGCTTGTTTTAATTTAAGTTGCCTTCCAACTGCGCTTCTTGTTAATTTTATTGTTGCGATATTAGATTATTCACAAGGTTGTTTGGAATTGAAAAAGAAGAACAATCTAGGGCAACCAATTGGGGATTAATTGGGGTAATTGACTAGAGATACAATTTTGCACTTTTAGGTCTTTTAAATCACCTAATTTTATTGCACTCATAATGTGTTAGGGAGAAAAGAGATTTTCCTCTAAGGGTTAGTGAGTAGGATGGCTTTCGTCCTAGAGATAGGGATTGTCCGATTTTGAGTGATGACCCAACTTAATTAATTCGAACATCGTTTTCATTAAAGTCTTTTCCAATTGATCTAGTAAGAAGGATTATGGGGATACCACCAAACCAAACTCTTGTTTTTATTAATCTTTTAAAAATTATTTTTGCTTTCTTTTAATTTCTTTTAATGTTTTTAAGTTCTTCTCAACGGCAGCCATTTTTCCGACTAAACATTAGAGATACAAGTAGTACTTGAACCTTCGTCCGCTCTTGAGAGATTTGACACTCGGGTTGAACTCACCTCTACTTTGTTCGGTCCACTTGTCCATCATTGTAGTGTTTAGAATTCCACATTTTTATTGCTTTCATTCTGCACACATCAAGCTTTTGGCACCGTTGCTAGGGAACGATAAGTTTAAGGAATATCATTTATTTAGTACTTTAGTCACAATTCTTTTATTTTTCTTTTCATTTTTATCTTTGTTGAATTGTTGGTTTTTTGCACCGTTCCATCATTTTCAGTTTATGTTCTTTAATTGTTTTGTGTTTTGTGGAGAGAATCATGTTTCTCAGTTATTGTAGATTGAAAGGTGTTAGTTTATGCCCCGAAAGAAAAGGGGTGAGTAGCACCGTTCGATCCTGAGCCCAAATGTACGCTACAGAGTGCTTGACGCTCTCTTCAGTTCAGAATGGCAGGCACGAGTGCAATAGCACCCAAAGTTAAGGTGAAGGAAGGACTCAAAGCACCTCCATTTAACAACCCTCTCTTTGAATCAACGCCTTTGATGGCGGCACAACTAATACCGGTACCAGAAAGAATAATGGCAGATTATGCTCGACTGTCCATCTTAGGGATGCAATCGAGTATAACAAGGCCAAGGATAGAAGCGAAAAACTTTGAGATTAAACCAAACATAATTCAGATGTTGCAAAATCAAGTTCAATTCGATGGACATCCTGATGAAGGTCCCAATGCGCACATATCCTTAGAGGTATTTCATACTTTTAAAATTAACAGAGTTTCTAAGGATGCAGTTCGACTCCTTTTCCCATTCTTTCTAAGGGGAAAGGCGAAGTCTTGGCTGAAGTCCCTACCATCGGGTTCCATTACTTCATGGGACTCATTAGCAAAAAAGTTTTTAGGGAGGTACTTTCCTACGGGGTGAACCGTGCAATTAAGGAATGAGATTTTCTCATTTCGACAAATAGATAGAGAAAGCCTCTTTGACGGATGGGAACGATAGAAAGGATTATTAAGAAAGTGTCCCCACCACAGGTTAGATTTGGGGATACAATTTCAAAGTTTTTATAATGGAGTTTCTTTTGGTGCTAGACAATTAATATATGCCTTAGCTGGAGGACCAATAGATAATAAAACCCCCATTAAGTATATAATTTAATTGAACAAATAGAAATAAATAGTTATACTTGGGGAGGCTAAAGAGGAAAGCTAAAAAGGGCTAGGGTACACAATGTGGATTCAATATCAGCTATGGAAGCAAGACTAATAGTGGTTACTGAGCAAAGAATAGCAAACTCGGCTAGTCCGTCAACAAGTAAGAATAATCAAGTTGTCATGTTTTGAGATTTTCATAATAGGGGGCATTCCATTCAAGAGTGCCCAAGTATGGGAGGACAAGTAGAGCAGGTATAGTTTGTGCAAGGGAATCGACAAAATAATCCCTACCAAACACATACTATCTGGGATGGAGAAACCGCCCAATTTCTCTTTGGGTGGCCAAGTACTACAAAGACAAAATTTAACCTCTGGGTTTTCAAAATATAGGTCCTCCATTGCCTTTACCTTATGAAGCGGGTCCACAAAATCATCCTCCACCAAATAAGATAAATTTAGAGGACTTAATGATAAAGTTTATGAATGCAACAGAAAGTAGAATGAATACCATTGAGGCAGCCCAAAGAAATCAAGAGGCCTCCATTAGGAACTTAGAGAAGTAAATTGGCAGTTAGTTTAAATTGTATCTGAAAGAACTCTGGGAACTCTCCCAAGTGATACGGAAGTAAATCCGAGAGAGCATGTCCACGCTATCTCAACAAATAAGGAGATTCAAATTAAAGAAGGGATTATCATGGAAGAAGAAAGTTCAACCCTCCTAATCAAGATAGAAACACTACTAAAAATGTTAGAAGATACAGGGAGTTTCTCTTTTCCTTGCATTATTGGTTGTATTAAAGTAAATCGGGCTTTAGCTAACTTAGGTGCAAGTATTAATGTTATTTTTTCATCTATGTCTGGGCGTCTAGGGTTAAGTACCTCGAAACCTGTTAAAATGTCTATAAATCTAGTAATATCAGTGTTAGGTATCCAAAAGGGGTAATAGAGGATGTGTACATCAAAGTCAAGAATTTATTCTTCCCCTCGTTGACTTTGTAGTTTTGGACATGAAGGAAGATGTTGATTTCCCTAATATTTTAGGTCACCCTTTCTTACGTATGTCTAGGTCACTAATAGATATGGAAAAAGGGAAGTTAATCCTAAGGGTCGAAGGAAACGAGATATATTCCAATTTCCTTTGTTCCTGACATGCCAATCCAAAACTATGAATACCTCATCACAATAACTTCTAAAACTAACAAAGTATTCTCAACCATGCAGAAACCCAATAGAAAAGAAAGCAAAGAACAGCCAAGAAGAAAACGTAAGAAACAGAGCAGCCGCTTCCAATTAAAAAAGTGGCAAGATAGAATAGGTGCCGGTATGGAAGAAGGACTTAAAGAAAAACTCATATTACCTTGATTGGAAGGTGTAATTAGCGCCTAAGAAAGGAGAGAACACTTAGTAATTTTAAATTGCAAAATTGAATTTTTAAATTTTTCTATTTCGTTTTTTCATTTTTTTTCCGCTTTAATCGTTTGTTAATTTTGTAAGGTGTTGACCTTTAATTTGAGTTTATAAGGTAGGTAGCTTCAATGGGGTTTGAAAATTGCAGAAACCGAAGAAAAGGGGAGGTTCGACAGTACCATACCATAGATGGTAGGGCGCCCTACCATTGTCGGTATGTATAGACGAACATGGGCGTCCTTCGGCAACAACCTACCGCATACTGTAGGTTTCACCCTACCATCGGCAGTTGGCTACAGGAATTTCTCGGCACCAACAACCTGAGACCTACCACGGACGGTAGGTCTTGCCCTACCAGCGACGGTAGGGTCCAGGTAAGTTCCGAGTTGGGTCTTTCCAAGGTAAAATGGGTGGGATTGACCCAAATATTTTGTTCCAATTTTCTGTTTTGAGATATTTTCGCTGCACTTTTCTTGCCTCTCAACTTCCAAAACCTATACAAATTTTATTTTCCCTCTTCCTCTTCTCTCAACATCTTCATAACCTCCTCTCACTTTCACAACTCCCTCAACCATTCTCCATCTTCCTCCACAACTCCAGTAAATTTCAACCAATTCCAGTGAGAAGAAGGCGGCAGCACTCTCCCTCTCCCTCTCTCTCTCTCTTGGTTGGTATTTTTCATTCTCACTCTCTTTCTTTCTCTTCTATTGTTCTTTGATTTTTCTTCTTTTCTTCTAAAACTCTCTACCCTTTCCACTCTTCTTCTCAATATTCTAACCAAATTAAGCCACATAACTATTTTCTTCTTCCATTTCTCACCCAAAAGAACCAACATTTCCCTTCAATTTTCCCTACCATCACCTTTTTCTATGATTTTAAAATTTTTCTTGAATTGTATGTAATTACGGTCCATGTGTTCTTTTTATGATAAACTAACTTAGTCTCGTGTTGCATTGTGCTTTCTAACAAAATTTTGCAGAAAATGTCCAAGAAAATTCTCCGGCAAGAATTTCGGCGGCATTCCCAAATAGGCAAGAGCAAAGTTTTGTGGAAAGTAGTTGTTTTCTCAAACAAGTACAGGCTTTCTCTAAACTTAGTCTCCTTTCTTGACTATACTTTAGTTTAAATTTGAACTTTTGCTTTAGTTTTATTAGAAATTCTATTGTATTTTATTTGAACCATTTTATGCACACTATTACACCCACGGGCTATGCAGGACACTATTATACACACGGGCTACGTTGGTATTTTGATTGTTGTGCTTTTTGTGTTCCTATAATTGTTTGTGTTGGTGCTTCTTGTGTTTTATTGTTGTTTTTCCTTTTGTTTCTATTCTTTCTATAGCTCCTAAGAAAGCTGTAGCTTCTTCCTCAAAATCTAGATCAAAAGGGGCTAGAGTTGAAGGGACCTCGCCCGACCCTACTTTCAATGTTCGTCCGTTCCTCAATGTTTCACAGATTCTGCCCCGAATGGCTTGCCGATAGGGCCTTTCTTAATATGATTGTTGAAAAATCTTTTGGTGAAGAGGTAATAGAACATTTTAGGCTTGAAATATTTTTAGAGGGTTGGGTTCCTCTCCTCTGCCTCTCTAGCGATTACTATCCAGAACTTGTCTGAGAATTCTAGCGAACATGCTTCATAAGAGGGACAAGGAGCTTCCTACCATCATTTCCCATGTCCAAGGGGTTAGGATCGTTCTAGAAAGGGACCGTCTGGTGTCTATTCTTGGGATTCCGAACAATAGAAACACAATCACTATGGATTCGAATAGAAGGTCTATAGATGAGGACCCAGACTGGAATTTTGCTGCGACATGTAGCCGTTTTAATATCTAGCACTGGGCTCTCAATCGTCGTAGAATAATTCACAGGGGCAATTTCCCATCCCTCTATCCACGAGCTCTCACTTATTTCTTTGGCCACACTCTTGTTCGAAAAGGGGCGGATTTAGTGAAGTCCGTATTATGGATATGTACTTATTAGATAAGCTCCATAGGAAATCCCCCTTTCTCTCTTGTCTTTGATAATCCATATGATTCCCAACGCGGGTTGTGATACTACTAAAAAGCATGTCTTTAGTTATCCTATAATACTATCTCGAATATTTTCTTCTTTCAATGTTAATATTGCAGGAGAATGAGGATTATCAATCTGGCCACAACAAGTGATTTAATTCAGAACATTTAAAAATTGCAGTTACCGAAAGGACAAGAGGAGAAAGGAGTGGATTCCCTCTTGCAAAGAAGATAGGTTGCGGGATCGCTGCTCCGGTGGTTTTTGACCAATAAAAAAACCACTTGATCTGGCATCAGAGTGTCATCCTCACGACCATGTGAGGATGATGATGAGACCAAATCCTCAGATGATGAGGAGGACGAGGACGGTGCACAAAACACAATCTCGATGGATGCATTCCAAGCAAAGATGCGGACTGCCTTTGAGTAACTTCAGATCAATCAAGAACTGCAAGAGCTGCAATTGAATGAAATAGTAGGTCCACTCTCTGCTTAGCGGACGAGTTGGCACATAAAAGAGCATCGATTGATCGCCAAGAAGTGATGCTAGCACGACTGTGCAACAAATTCATGCCTGATCAAGGTAGTAGTAAGGACGGCTACACGGACTGAGTTCCAAAATAGGGAGCTTTCCATTCTTTTCCCTTATTTTATATTTACTACAAGAATATAAAGTTTTACTGATTGACAAAACGGTCGCTAAAATCGGTCGATAAAATCAAGTTATCAACCGATTACTAACCAAAATAGTCAGTCGCTGTATTTTGGTCGGTAACTGGCTATGACGAAATACAAAGTCGGTCAGTAACTTTTACCGGCAGAATTTCTGGAGTTAACGACTGAATATTCGATTGGTAACTTTATTTTTCTCAATTAAAAAATGTAAATTAAATATTTAGTTACCGACCGAGTCTTTTAATGGGTAAATTTAGTTACCAACCAAATTTTGGTCGGTAAGTTAACTTTTCAAAAAATATTTTAAAACAATTGTTGAAGAGACTGCTCTACCTATTTCTTAACAAACACTAGAGAGACTACTCTATGTAGACTGCACTACATAAAATTCTTAGTTTTTTATAAGTTTAGAAAAATTTCAATAGAGTTTCCCCTGAATTATTGACATTTTCTAGGCACATAGGCTACATAAACAAGTAACAAACACAAATTCACAATATAAAAGAGTCGGGGCTCTCTCGTAAAGCAAGATTTAAACTAATAGAGTCAGGCTCCCCCGTAAAGCAATATTTAAACTAGAAGAGTCAGGGCTCCCCCGTAAAGCAATATCTAAACTCAAAAGCTATACCATCATCATTATAAGAGTATTTTTAATTAAAAGAAGAATTAGATTAAAAGAATCAAATATTCATTTCTACCTTTATATAAGCTAATGGCGAATCTCCTGAATCTTGATGCAAAGAAAAGCACCTGTCAAATGTACTCAATTGAAAAATAAAATTCATATTAAAAGAAAAGTTACTTTTTATTTTTTGGCAAACAATTAAAATCTCAATTACTTATCTAAACTATATAGATTTTATGACATCTAAAAGGAAATGTAGTGAGGCGTGCATAATATTGTTCATCACAAGAGAAAAAAATAGTGACACTATAACACTAAAGATATTTTCTAATCGTTTTAAATAAAAGATCATAAAATCAAAGTGTACATGACTTTAGCTTTAAATAAAAGATCATAAAATCAGAGTTCAAACCATCAACTATATGACCAGAAGACGGATGTATTTAGTTTTGCCATTGTGCTTTGGGAGCTTGTAACAGCTAAGGTGTATATATATATATATATCACAATCTCTAAAAAAATGTGTTTAAAATCAACGTTGAAATTGAAAGAAATCTTTCCATTTAGTAAAACATGTTTTATCTCTTTGGAAATGTTAACTAATTACCTCTTGAGAAGAGGTAGCTTGAATTAAGGAGGAATATACGATTCTGACTAATTTCCAGTCAGGTTATCTCTTGAACGTTTAACGTCATCATATGAAGGAATATAACTCTTGACTTTTTAGGTTTTCATAGTATGATTACCTATCGCGTCAAGTTATATTATTAGTTTCTCAGTTTAGTAAAATCTAAAACATGTGTTTTTTAAGTAATTGAGAAAGTATTTTGGGTAGAGATAGAGATGAGAGATATGTGAATAAATAGTGGATAAGAAAGAGAAATACTAATTATGGAGAAAGTATTTCATTTGACTTTGCCAGAAAGAAGAAGAAAGCCACCACCTAATACCCATATAAAATATTATATTCATTCCTATTTAACCCGTATTTATACTCTCCTTCACATATTTTAAGCTAACATTTATTTATTTCACTTTTCTTCTCTCACTCTCATTCTCTTCTTCTGTCTATTATCTATCAATCTATCTATATAGTGAGAAATAATTTAAGTGTCTTTCTTAAGAGTTAATCATGTATTTCTGTAACCTTTTCAAAATGAATTATGTTTTCAATGGCTAACTTTGACCATATGATAGTTCCCTTATTGGGGTTTTTCTTGTTTTAGGAACCACCATGCACCCTTATCTTTGCTTGGAACTTCAGTAAGACTTTGAAAACAAAATTAAGTTACTCTTTAAGTAAATAGCCATGCAATTTAAATCCCTTTTTTCCTTCGAAATGGGAGAAACTAAGGGCTATGAAGGAAAAAAAGGGAGTATTTAGTTAGAAATAGACAAATTCATAAACTGTGCACAATGGGGGAAAAAAGGCATCAAGTCTTCACTTTTCAGCAAGTCTCCAGAGTAACATAAATTAAGACTGGATTTTGAATGAACCAAAATTAGGCAACAAAAGTAGAAATATTACCATCAATGCCCCGATACCAATGTACTAAGAGAGATACATCTCATAAATTAAAAATAAAAAAAAAAAAGAAAAAAAATGAGAAGAAAGTGTTCAAACCTTTTCACAAATATCTTTTTCATTATCAAAATGGCTGAATTTTCTATTCCAACTCTAAAAAACCTACATCACCTGCAAAGAAGAAACAGAGAATAAAGGGAGAAAGGAAAATGAGAAATTTCCACTTCAAGGGGTCAAAAAATTTTGAGCCATATCTAATATCTCACATGTGGCAGCATGAATGGCGACGACGACGTCAACGATGATGGCAAGTGAACGGCGACAACCTACAAAATTAAAAAAAAAAAATTGAAAAGAGAGGAGGAGAGGATTAAGAGAAAAGAGAGTGGGGAAGAGGGGAAAGAAGCATACCTAATGACAGTCGGTGGTGCGGCAATGACGGTGGAGCTGGTCACGGGGATGATGGTAGTGATAAGAGGAGAGAAGCAGAGGGAGGGGGAGGGTTGTAGGAATGAGGGTGACGGGAAAGGGATGCGGGTTCAGTTTTTTTTTTCGCGACAGAAAATTCAGTCGGTAACCTGTTCAAATGGAGTTACCGACCGAATTAGTCACTATCGATTGGTAACTTTACTTAATTACTGATGCATTACAAACTCTCAGTGATCGGTCGATATGTTACGAATGGATTACCAATTGGTCGGTAAATTCAATTGCTAAATCCCTTTTTTTGGCAGTGATTTTTTTGTTTTATTTGATTTCTTTTTATTTTTCTTGTTTTGCTTAATTGTTATTTTTTTATTCTTCTTTTAGTTTATTTTTTGGTGGGTATGGCTTCCCGATATGTTTTTATCGTTTTATATCTACGAGATTGCTTCCTATGTATGTGTTTGTTTTCTTGTTTGTTTTAGTATTACCCCCACATTGAGGACAATATCATTTTAAGAGTGTGTGTGGGTGGGGGAGTTTTTTTTTCGTTCTTTTAAAAGTTTTTTTCTCTGTTAGTTTCATATTCTAAAAATTCCCTAAAAAATCAGAAATTTTAAAAAAATTCCCAAAGTATTTTGTTTTCCTTTCTTTTTACTTCCTTATTTAAAAATCCAAAAATATTTTATTTTCATCACTTTTGATCGATTTTAAAATAGAAAAATTCCTTAGGTTTTCGAAAAAGGAAAATTACTTTATTACTTTGAAAACCATATTTACTAAAGTCTAACTTGATCAATGGTTTAGATGCACTTGTGAATGTTGTTGAGTAACAGAAACTTAAGAATTTTGGGTTGTTAGCATTATGATAATAATTTTTTAACTTTGCCCGCAATTTCATGATTTGTCTACCTTTAAAAGAAAAGAAGTCTAGTCTAGGATGGTCCGGAAGATGATGGTCTTAGGCCTTCTTTGAACTATTTGTGCCTTTCTTATAAATTATCCTTTATGAAATCAATCTCTTGTTCCCTTTTTTTGTGCCTTCATGCCAAGGGTTATACTCCCTTCTTTACTTTGTTCTTTTAACCACATTATATAGAACCTCAATTCGTGAGCTAATAGTTAGGATAGACTTTTGGTTGTTTTGAGTGAACCTTGATTCGTGAGCTATTGGTTAGTATAGACTTTTGGCCATCTTGAGTGAAAGAAACGAATAAGTGTGGGAGAAAAAGGGGTGAAGAAAGAAAGAAAGAAAAGCCCTAATGTATAAGAAAAGGGTATTATTGGCTATTTTTCATGTATTCGTTTCTTTGCCTATTAAAGAGAGAAAAAGAAAAAAATATAAATATTGATGCTTGAAAAGAAAAAAATTGAAAAACGAGAAAAAGCCAAAAAGATGGAAAATTGGCCAAAAAACGAAGAAAAATATATGTGCCTTATTTCATAGGAAAATCTTGAAAAACTCAAGCATCATCTCTCTCTAAATTATTTTGGTTATTATTGAAAATCTTGAGAAAGTTATCTTATTGGATAGGGTTGTTTTCAAAGAAGAATGAAGTTAGTTGTACAAAGATGAGTGAGAAAAGTGAAAACGGCGGCTAGAAAGTGTTCCTTTATTTCATTATCTTATCCTTTCAATTGCGTTAGCTCTATCTCGTTTATTTTGTCTCCTTTTACCTTCGTTTGTAATCTCTTTATGTCCATAGCCTAACATTACCTGCCAAAAAGTCCTACCTAATTTGTGGACGGCCCAGAATAGACTTTAATTTGGCTAAGTGATAGAAAAAGTATGAACTGTGTGCATTGTCTTTGAAAATATTTCTTATTGCTAATCACTTAAAATTCTTCTTTTTCTATGAAAACGGCATGAGCAAAAATCACACTTACACACTATTGATTGGTAATGATTTTGGTGGTTCGTGGTAAACTTAGTAATTTTCTCATCTATCTATTTTTTATGTATCTTTTGAATTTGATGTTGATGTACTCTATTGAAGTGGTATTATTCTTTTATTTTTCTAAGTTTAACTTTGTTTTGTTTTGTTATAGTTTTCATTTTTGAAAAGCTTGTTTTGGAGTAAAAATGCTTGAAATCATTTTTGACTTAAAATATTTTTATTCGGCTTAATTCTTTTTTGTGCTTAGCATAAAAAGTCTTTATATCCTTCGTTTGTATGTTTAGTTTATGTTGCAACAGATAAGTGTGGGGGTATATGATAAGTGCATTTTGTCTATATTTTCTATATGTTAATTTCATCATTTTCGGTGTTTTTAATATGTAAAAGTATATATTTGAACTAAATATCTCTTATTCTTATCTACATACCCTCTGAAAGTAGAAACGATGAAAAAGAAACAAAAACGGAGCAAAAATGATGAAAAAATAAGTTGTCGGCAAAGCAGCAGCACCTACCGCGGATGGCAGGGCAACCTACCATCGACGATAGTTGCCAAGAATGGCCAGGCAATATGAAACTCGAGACCTACCGCGGATGGTAAGTCTCACCTTACCATCGGTGGTAGGTAGGCTAGCAAGGGACGAATCCAATCCTTTTCCAATTCGATTTTCTTGATTCCTATTTCAACTTTAGCATAGATTTCTTGTATTTTTATCTCTATATATAGTAATATCATGCAGCCATTATAACAGACAATTTTAGACAATTTACATACAATTAGATACAATTTAGAATAGTTTAGATTAGACATAGGTTAGGTTAGATTTTAGATTAGGAGTAGATCAGTTAGGTTAGATTAGTTAAACGCTCTTTAAAATTCCAGCTTTTATATTTTCTTTAGTTATAGAATTTCAAGTTTTGTAAGGTTTACTTTCCTGGATTTAAAAATTGAAGACTTTGATTAAAGATTTCATTCTTCGACTTGGTGACTCGAGATACGATCTTAGAAGACGTTTGGGATTCAACTTCGGCTTCAAGACTTAATCCTAAGCTTTCTTTTCCTTTTACTTGTTCTTGAATTCTTTAATTTAATTTCAGTTTTATTAAATGAATAGTAAGTAGTTTTTCTTGTTTTGATTTGGGGCTGAACCCTAGTACTTGTTTATTAAGTTCTTGATTTGATTTCTTGATTTTGATGCTTGTTTTAATTTAAGTTGTCTTCCAATTGTATTTCTTGTTAATTTAATTGTCACGAGATTAGATTATTTGCAAGGTTGTTTGGAATTGAAAACGGAAGAACAATCTAGAGCAACAAATTGGGGGTTAGTTGTGGCAATTGACTAGAGATACGATTTTGCACTTTTAGGTCTTTTAAATCACCTAATTTTATTGCACTCATAATTTATTAGGGAGAAAAGAGATTTTCCTTTAAGGGTTAGTGAGTAGGGTGGCTTTCATCTTAGAGATAGGGATTGCCCGATTTTGAGTGATGACCCAACTTAGTAACAAGGATTAGGGGGATTCCACAAAACCAAACTCTTGTTTTTTCAATCTTTTAAGAATTGTTTTTATTACTTTCTTTTAATTGCTTTTAAGTTCTTCTCAACGATAACCTTTTTTCGGCTAAACATTAGAGACACGAGTAGTACTTGAACCTTCATCAGTCTCTGGAGATTCAACACTCGAGTTGAACTCACCTCTATTTTGTTAGGTCCACTTGTCTAGCATTGTAGTGATTAGAATTCCCCATTTTTATTGCTTTGATTCTACACACATCACCTTTTTTGAATTGATTGTGTCTTTCTTATCATATATCCTTTATGAAATCAATGCCTAGTTTTTTTTTGTGTCTTCATGCCAAGGGTTATACTTCTTTCTTTTCTTTGTTCTTTTAACCTCACTATACAAAACCTCCATTCATGGAGCTAAATATTTTTATATCTCTTTAAGACATTTTGAGTGTGGGAAACGAATAAGTATGGAGGTAAAGGGGTGAAGAAAGAAAGAAAAGTAAAAAAAACATTGTTTAAATAAAAAAGGTATATTGGTATTTTCATGTGTATGGTGCTTTTGGCTATTGAAAAGAGAGAAAGAAAGAAAAATGTTGATGCTTGAAAAGAAAAATATATAGAAAAAGAGAAAAAGCCAAATGAAAAACAATGGCAGAAAACGAAGCAAAAAGATGAGTCTTTATTTTATAGTAAAATCTTGAAAAATCAACTATCCCTCTCTTATACTTTGTCAAATCTTGAAAAATTTGAGAAAAAGTATGTTGTTAGGTGGCTTCTACACTAGGGAAGAATGAAGTAAGTTGTACAAGGGTGAGTGAGAAGAGTGAAAACGGCGTCTGGAAAGTGCTTCTTTTATTTCATTTTCTTTTCCTTTCAGTTGCATTAGCTCTATTTCATTCGTTTTTGTCTCCTTTCACCTTCGTTTGTAACCTACTTATGTCCCTAGCCTAACATTACAAGCCAAAAAGTCCTACCTAATCCGAAAACGACCTAAAATAGACTTTAATGTGTGGCTAAGTGACAGAAAAAGTATGAGTTGTGTGCATTATATTTGAAAGTATTTCTTTCTGCTAATTACTTAACATTCCTCTTTTTTTGTGAAGAACGGCATGAGCAAAATCACACTTACACACCTTTGATTGGTAATGATTTTTAGTAAATTATGGTGGAGTTAGTGATTTTGTCGTTTTGTCTATTTTTAGATTCTCTTCGGAGTGGGGCAATGAAACACTTTATTGAAGTGATTTTATTTTAATTTTTTCTAAGTTTAAAGTTTTGTTTTTTGATGAGTTTGTTTTCATTTTCCGCTACCAATGCCTGTAATCGTTTTGAGATTTTAACTGTTTATAGTTCGGCTTCTATCGTTTTCGAGTTCTGCCTTTCTATAATAAAAGTTCTTAATTCTCCCGTTTTGGCTGTTTAGTTTATGTTGCTTCAGGGCAAGTAACGGATAAGTGTAGGGGTATTTGATATGTTCATAATTGTCTAAATTTTATATGTTAATTAATCGTTTTTGGTGTTTTTAATATGTAAAAGTATATATTTTAGCTTAATATTTCTTATTCTTGTCTTAGGTACCCTCCGGAAATGAAAAAGATGGAAGAAAATAAAAACGGGTGAAAACAGAGCGAAAACGACGAAAACGGAGCTGTCAACAAGAAATCAATCCAACCTACCACGCGAGGTAGGCTGACCTACCATCGCCTGTAGGTTTCGTGGCACAAAAGGCATTGGCAAACAGAGACCTATCGCAGACGGTAGACCTCGCCCTATCGTTGGTGGTAGGCTGTGCTGGCAAGAGGCGGTTGATTCCAAAATAAACTTGATTTTCTTGTATTTGTTCTAATTTCAACTTGGTTTTCTTGTATTTTTCACCTCTATATAAGGGGTCTTTTTGTAGTCATTAGAGGAGGGGAAGATTCAATTAGATAGGTGGATATACAATTTAGGATTTATGATAGATTATTTAGGTTAGAATTAGATTAGTTAGGTTAGATTAGATTAAACATTCTTTAAATTTCAGCTTTTATACATTCAATTAGTTAGTAAAGTTTCAAGATTTCTGCAAGTTAGTTTCTTGGATTCAAGAATTGAAGACATAATGTAAAGATTTCTATCTTCAACTTGGTGACTCGAACGACGACCTTAGAAGACGTTCGGGATTTCAATTGCAGCTTCGATTTAAATCCTAAGCTTTCTTTTCCTTTTCTTGTTATTGAATTTTATGTTTTATTTCAATTTTTATATAGAGAATAGTGAGTAGTTCTTTTTGTTTGGATTTGGGATTCAACCCTAGTTCTTGATTATTTTAATTAAGTTGTCTTCTAATTGCGTTTGTTTGTAATTTAATTGTCGTGAGATTAGATTATTCGCAAGGTTGTTCGTAATTGAAAAAGTAAGAACGATCTAGGGCAACAAATTGGGGGTTAGTTGGGTCAATTGACTACAGATACGATTTTGCACTTTTAGGACTTTTAAATCACATAATTCTGTTGCGCTCATAGTTTGTCAGGGAGAAAGGAGATTTTCCTCTAAAGGTTAGTGAGTAGGGTGACTTTTTTCCTAGAGGTAGGGATTTCCCAACCTGAATGAAGACCCAACTTAGTTAATTCAACATTGTTTTCATTAAAGTTTTTCCAATTGAATTAGTAACAAGGATTAGAGGGATTCCACCATCCAAACTCTTGTCTTTATAATTCTTTTAAAACCATATTTATTTTTCTTTATTTTAGTTGATTTACTTGTTTTCAGTTTTTGTTTGTTTTTAATCAATGACTATCTTTTCCGACTAAACATTAGAAACACGATTAGTACTTGAACCTTCGTCTGTCCTCGAGAGATTTGACACTTGGGTTGAAACTCATCTTTGCATTGTTGGGTCTACTTGTCTTGCATTATAGTAATTAGAGACATCCCATTTTAAGTTATTTAACATAACAACATCTGCCACTATCGTAGGACTTGAATACTTCACTTAGATTTTTCTTTTTATTTCATGCTTATGGTTTAATATGCACGTTATAGGTTTCTTATGAAGGATGAAGATCTGTGCAGCTCATTGGTATTTGATCTAAAATAATGCCAAAGCGGGAGTTTGTAGAAACCTGTCACACACCTTGAGTGTGGCCACACAGGTTGATCATGTGACGACACAAAAGCTACAGGTTTGTAGCGGCACTTTGTAGTGACATCGTTTTAGGAAACATGGTAAATCTCGAAGAATCTGTGGTTATGAGCTGTGATATGGAAGTCCAGTTAAGTAAATTTGGAAGAATAAGGAAAGGTAAAAATCATAAGTAAACTAGGACTTTGAGGGAATTAAAACTAGAAGTCTTTTTGGAAACAAAGTCCTTGGTCAAAATCCTAACTAAAAAAGGATTGTTGGTTCAACATCTTTCTGTTCAACCTTAGCATCTATAAATAGAGGAACACAGTTGAAGTTTGAGGCTAGCCGTTCTGCAATTCTTCAAAGATATTCTACAAGAAAGAAGACCACGGTTCACGGTGGTTGAGTTTGTGCAGTCAGAAACTTCAAACATTGTGATTCTCCATTGATGCTCATTGTTCATCATTCATAATTCAATGGAGTTCTTGTTTTGAAGATTATAACTTCTAGGGATAGAAGTTGTGCTGCTGTTCCAACAGAGTTGAAGACTTGAAGGGATTCAAGATCAAGCAATCACACACCAAGGTGAAGCCTTGAAGAGTTGAAGAGATTCAATTGTGCTGCCATTCAATGGCGTTGGGGATTGGAGGGAGTTCAAGTCCGTGCATCCACACACCAAGGAAGAGCCTTGAAGAGTTGAAGGGATTCAACTATGCAGTGTGCAAAGGGAATATGCTCTGATTCCACTAGGAAAACTCTAGATGTGTAAAAGAGCTAGGAGTTTTCTTGTATTGTGTTGACAATTTTAGTGGATTGCTTTCTAGGCGTGGCCCCACAGATGTAGGATTGCCCGAACTGCGTTACAAACTACTTTGTCTTGTGTGTTTGCATTGTTTATTACTTTTCACATTGTCTACCACACTACACCGTGTGCAGCAAAATCAGTCACACTGCACAGATTGCCTAAGTACTAACTTACAAATATGACCGCCGCAGGTTATCAAATTTATAGCCTTCAATAATTGCGGCTATTATTAGGACGAGAAGAACAAAGTATGGATACCTCCATCCGAGGAGGATTGGCTGCAGGAACGCACCCTTAACGATTTTTGCTCAATGCAGAAAACTACTCAGACCAACATAGGGGTGTCCTCTTCATAGCCTAATGATGAGGAAAGCGAGGACGATGAGTCCTATGACCTCTTTGGCGAGGATGAACCCTGCACTACCCTATGCGGCCTTTTAGAATGAGATACAGACTGCCATTGAGCAGCTCCGTGTTACTTAGGGCATCCATGGTTACTTAGGGCATCCATGGGGCCTAGCTGGCAGAGATTTAGAGTCCTCTCGGTAGTATGCGGATGAGTTGGCCTATTTGAGGGCATCCATCAATCGGCGGGAGGTGATGCTGACCCGTCTGTACAATAGATTCATGCCCGATCAGGGCAGCAGTGGTGGCAGTGGCGCGGACTTTGGTCCGGAATGGGGAGTCTTCTCTTCTCTTCTTTCCTTTTATTTTCCTTTATTGTATTTCTTTGCTTATTTCTCTTACTGTATTAGTTTTTGTTTATATTTTTCATTGTGTATTTTCTTATGTGTTTCTTTTCTTTATATTATTTTTTGTGGCGATGGCTTCCCTTATCCTTTACAGCTTTATATCTGTGGGAGCGCCTCCTATGTATGTGTTTATTTGTTTTTCTGTTAGTCTAGCTCCCACAATGAGGACAATGTGGTTTTAAGTATGTGTGTGTGTGTGTGTGTTGAGAGGGGGAGGGGGAGGGGGAGGGGGGAGGGGGGGATGGGGGGGTAATTATATTTGTTTACTTTTATTTTTTATTTTCCATATGAAAAATCCAAAAAATCAAATAACCTGAAAATTTAAAAAATTTTCTTAGTCTTCTTTTTCTTTTATTTGAAAAACCAAAAATAATTTTGTTTTGCCACCTTTGGTAGAATGCTTGATTGCAATACTATTAGAATTCTTCAAAAGGGCATAGTACTTGGTCGTTCTGAAAACAACATTTACATAATAATCTTACATGTTCGATGATTCTCATGCACCTGTGAGTATCATTAGTAGTAGAAACTTAGGAATTCTAGGAAATTAACTTAGTGAGAATCCTTTAAAATTTGTGCTGGCGTTCTTGTGTTTTTCTGTTCTTTCAAGTGAAGAATTAATCTTGGAAATGATGGTCTCAGGCCTTCTCTGTACCGTTTGAGCCTTTATTTTGCCTAACCTTATTCGATATTAACCCTTAGCTCCCTTGTTTGTGCCTTCATGCTGAAGGGTTTTACTCCCCTTTAGTCTTTGTTCTTTTAAAACTCACACTATATTAAACCTCATTTCGTGGAACCAATGTTAGAATAATATTTTTAGCCATCTTGGTTGACAGTAACAGATAAGTGTGGAGATGAAGGAGTGAAGAAAAGAAAAAAATGATGTAAAGAGGGAATAGTAAAGGCATTTCACAGTTGGTACAAATGGCTGATGAAAAAAAGAGAGAAAAGTTTATTTGGTAAAAAAACAGAGAATACAAAGAAAAGAAAAAAATAGTCCTTACATTTTTGCACATAGAGTGTTGTGAAAATAACGACACTATTTCTGTTTCATGTTAAAGGCTGAAAAATGTGAATATGTTGGGTGAGCTGTGAAAAAGAATCTGAGTATGATAGTCAGCGGTGAGTGAGAAGAGTGAAAGGCAGCTAGAATGTTACTCTCTAATTTTTTTATTTTTCCTTTCGGTTGCATTGGCACTGTCTCGTTTGTTCTTGTCTCCATTACCCTCGTTTGGTACCTTATTTATGTCCCAAGATTGCCAAAAAAATCCTACCTAATCCAGGGACAACTTAGAATAAGACTTAGAATGAATAAGAACTAGAAGAATATGAGCTTGTTGTGCATCGTCATTTGAAGTATTTCACTTTGTTAATTACTTAACATTCCTTAGTTTCAATGAAAAGCGGCACGAACAAAACACAAACACACACACCATTGGCATGTAATGTTTGTTGGAATCCGTAGGCAAAAACAAAGTAAAATAAAACTACGGAAATCCACCAACAGGATCTGCACATACTAGAAAAACCGATTGGATAGAAATTACCTCAATGTTTTGATTGTTCATTGTGGAGACGCTGCTTTGTACGCTTCGCCCTCTACTGGTATCCACGCGACGAACTCCTCTGCAAGCGATCGGGATGCTAGCCCCTTCTGTGTTCTGAAAACTGTTCAGAACTGATCCTGACTATCTGGTAATCGGTCGTATTTCGGAGAGAGGAGGCTAGATACTATATCGCCGTTCTAGGGTTTAGGGTTTTGTTTTTCTTTTATCACATAAAGGACGACCTCCAAGAAAAGGTTAACATAACTTTTTATAGCTGTCAATATCAAAACCTTAACTGTCATCTAATGACAGTTTAATCTCGTCCGTCTATTCCTATAATCATCCAACGGTTGCATGAGTAATATTAAGTAATTAATTTCATTTATTCGATTAAATAAAATTAATCACTTATTAACCTACTAGAAAATACAATATGGAATCTAATTCCCCTTTTGTATACGTTCAACGAATCTGGACACAATCTAGATTCATTGAACGTGGACATTATGCTCACAAGATCGTCTATGCGTGTGACCCTGTAAGTTCACTTAACGTTGGCAGTGAATGAAAAATGTCCTAGACATTTATTCATAAAACATAAGCGGCCTCTAGCAAGACATTATGCTTTCCCAAGTTAAGTAAATGTAATAATAACCTAGCATCAGATTTAATATTTAGTCTTTTTGTCACACGATATCCTAATTAAGTATAAGGCATGGATCAAGTCATCCTTATAAAACTTAATTAACCATTTACTTGATCACCAGGCAGACTGTTCCAACAAATAATATTAATAACACCTTATTAATACTTATTTGAGCATGGCCATGCATATTTTCCAGTCTTCCTTATCAAGGGTCCTATGGATATCTCTCTCTAAAAAGAGAGGGACAAATCCCTTTCACTATCTCCAATATTCAAGCCATGACGAGAAAATAAGGCAACCAATAGTCATAATGATCACCTAATTAAAAGTGATGTTTGACTATGTCAAAACATATTTTCTCCCCTATGCAAAGAAACATTAGAAACATTAGGTCAAAGGACACCAAATATAAAACTGAGAAGAAATACTTATAACTTAAACCCATGCAATATTTCTTCTTCACTTTGGGTCATGTCCAATACAATATTCTCAATATGTATTTATGAATTGATTTTATATCTCATATTCATGATCAGTAAAACTTGACCATCAATCGACTTCACACTAGTTTACAAGATGTAATAAACTAGGGACAAATAAGAATAGTATTTTATTAGCTATAAGGGTTTTACTATCAAGTCACATACTTGATGACCAAGAGCATAAAATACAATTCAAAAAATACATGCTTCATAAATCATAAATGTGAGTCAATTGGTCTTAGGGCATATACTAACAATGTTTATTTGTAAGTGCAGTGGACTGCGTGTATCTTGTGCTCATTATTTTGTTTTATCTTGATGGTTGAGTAGTTAAGGGTTCTACTGAAGTGGCATCGTTTTAGTTTTATTTTCCGTTTATTTAGTTTAGTTTTGTTTTGTTTTGGTATCGCTGCTCTTATATCTTTGGTCTTCCTATGTGTTTAATTGCTTAAGGCCAGTCTCTCTCTTTTTCCATGAAACTTTAATCTGAACAAAATCTTCAAACCTTTTCGTTCCCTCCATTTAGTTCTGTTGCTTGAGCGCAAGTAACACATAAGTATGTGGGGAATTTTATAGTTGTTATTTTGTCTATTATTTTATATGTTAGTTTCATCATTTTTCGATGTTTTTAAGGTATAAAATATACGTTTAAGTCTAAATCTCCCATACTTGTCTTAGGTGTTTTTCGAAGAAAGATACGACGAAAGAAGGACGAAAACAGCTTAAAACAGAGTGAAAACGACGAAAAATGATGCCGAATAGTAACCGCGAAGAAGACCTACCATCGGAGATAGGTCAACCTATCGCTGACGGTAGGTACATTGGCAACAAATTCGAAGAAGACAGAACCCTACCGGTAAAGGTAGGCTACCCTACTGCTAACGGTAGGTTCAAGGCACAAAAGAGAAACGAAAGACAGACCTACCGGCGATGGTAGGGCCCGACCTACTATCGACGGTAGGTTCGGATTTCAGCAGCTTTTAAGCCAATTTTTAGAGAGTTTTTGGGAGTTCATTCATTATTCTTTTTTTAGACTTCTGCCATCAAGACTTAGGGAGGCGAATTGGGACGATCTTATGTGACAACTTCCCCCAATTCTCATCTTAATTAGTTAGGAATTAGATTAAGAAGTAGAATTGAAGGTTTTCAAGAAGATTCTTGGATCGAAGAGGCGAATTGGGGTATCGGTTTGGTAACTCGAGAAACGAGCTCGGGCGCATTTCGGTATTGCAATTTGGCCTCCAAAATATTCCTACGCCTTCCTTTTCCCTTCTCTTATCGATTTTAATAATTTAATTTCAGTTTTACATTATGAACAGTGAGTAGTTTAATTGTTTGGATTAAGGGTTGAACCTTAATTTTTGTTTCTATGAAATTGATTTGATTTTTCTGAAATTGGATGTTGTGGATGATTGAATTGTTCTTCAATTGGTATTTTCCTGCAATTTAAGTGTCGCAAACTTAGATTAATCGCAAGGGTGTTTGGAATTAAGAAAGGAAGACACCCTAGGGCAATCAATTTGGGAATTAATTGAGGCGTTAGACCGATATGTCCTTTTTTATACATATTTTTACAACGTTTAATCTTTAGTTTTTGAAGTATTTTAGTAGTATAATGGCGTATTTATCTTCCGTTTCTTCTTTTTTGTTTATAGGTATGTCCCAGATGAGATAGAATGGCTCGCCAGTTGCACAGAAGGGACATATTATGCAATTTTCTTCAACTTTTTAAATATTCTTTCAATGTAATTTTCATATATCTTCGTATAAGGTTTCTTGGGGGTTGAGATAGGCGATTTTCGAGAGAAATCCCCTCCCAAAAACTTCCATTAATCGACTTAGATCAGTAATTATATTAGGAATTCAAGTTTTAATAGTTAGATTGAAGAGCTTCTTAGGAGAAATTTTGGGATTCTTCAAGCAATTCGAGAGAAGAGTTCGGGCAACATTTTGGGACTGTGGACTCTTCAATTTTACTTTCTAAGTCTTCTAAACTCTTGTTTATTATGAATTCTTATATGAATTTTATGATTTCTATGATGTTTAGTGGCTAGGGTTTATTTTTTTGTTTAATTGGGGTTGAACCCCAGATAATCTTTGTTATGTTCATTGGATTTTTTTGGAATAAATTGTTGAATTAATGCTGATTGTGTTCAATTACTTTGCTTGCGTTGCTAATTGTATCGGTAGTTGGCATCTTTGCATAGGTTGTTTGGAATTGAAAAAGGAAGAACAACCTATGGCTAAAATTGAGCAATAGGTATTGTTAGTTAATTAGAGATAATAGCTACGGTTTCTAGGTCATTACTAATCACTCCTGTACTATGATCGTTCATAATTTAGTTAGGGAAAGAAGAAATTCTTCTCTAATCAATTAGGGGAATAGTGGGTTTTCGCCTAGAGATAAGGTTAATTCGAATTAACGAGTGAGACCCGATCAACGATTCAATTATTTTTTCCAAAGTTTTCAATAAATTAGCTAAAGGATTCTAGGGGGATTCCACTGTCTAAACATATTCCTTTTAAAACTTGATTTCAATTACTTTTTAGTTTTTTAAAGTATTTTACTATTCTAAGTTAAAAATTCTTTCAAACTATTTTATTTTGATTAAACATTTGAGAGACAGTCATTATTACAGCTTCTCCGTTCCCTGAGTTCGACGACCCACGAGGTACTCTAGTACTACCTTATAGGTTCGCTTGCCTGTTATATGTTAACTTTAGAGAGTTCCATTTAACAAATGATAGACTAGAGATAGAATGATGCATTTTAAGGTCCATTTATCACCCGTATTTATAGCCTTAATAACTTGTTAAGGAGAGAACCGATTCTCGTCTAAGGGTTAGTGAATAGAGAGCCTTTCACCTAGAGACATGGATAGCTCGATTGAGAGTGTCATGACCCGATTCGTTTATAAAATATCGATCTCTATTAAAATCAATCAATTAATTAGTAACAAGATTAGGGGGATCCCGAGATCTAAACTTTTGCTTTATGGATTTCTTTTGATTTTGTTCATTGATATTTTATTATAGCTTTTGTTAGCATCTCTTCTAGTTAATAATCTTTTCAATGACAACTTTTAGACTAAGCATTAGAATAACGATAGAGTAGTTGAACCTTTTCTGTCCCTTGAGAGATTTGACACTCGGGTTGAACTCACCTCTGCAGTGTTCGGTCTACTTGCCTTGCATTGTAGTTATTAGGAACCCCTATTTTATATTTTAAACATCAGGCATCAATTAGCTATCTTGCCCCAAATGAAACTCCATTGTAGAAGGACTGTATTTGAATCCCCGAATCGAATCCATGGTGGGGATACTTCCTTAGCAGCTCCTTCCATCTTTCCCAAGCCTCATAGAGGCTTTCTCTACTAATCTGTTGGAATGATAGAATCTCGTTCCTAAGCTTCGTTGTACGACCAGGAGGAAAGTACCTCCCTATGAACTTCTCGGCTAGTAAATCCCATGATGTAATCGAGTCAGAAGGTAATGACTTGAGTCATAATTTCTTATGTGTAAAAATAAAATGGGGAATTCTAATCACTACAATGCTAGACAAGTGGACCTAACAAAGTAGAGGTGTGTTCAACTCGAGTACCGAATTCTCGAGGACAGACAAAGGTTCAAGTACTACTCGGGTCTCAAATGTTTAGTTGCATAAAAAGGTTGTCGTTGAGAAAAACTTGAAAACAATAAAAACAATTCTTAAAAGATTAATGAAAACAAGAGTTTGGTTTGGTGGAATTCCCCTAATCCTTTTTACTAGCTCAGTTGGAAAAGACTTTAATGAAAATGATGTTTGAATTAATTAAGTTAGGTCATCACTCAAAAATCAAGCAATCTCTATTTCTAGGACGAAAGCCACCCTACTCTCTAACCGTTTGAGAAAACTCTCTTTTCTCCTCAACAAATTATGAGTGCAATAAAATTAGGTGACTTAAAAGAGCTAAAAGTGCAAAATCATATCTCTAGTCAATTGCCCCAATTAACCCCCAATAGGTTGCCCTAGATTGTTCTTCCTTTTTCAATTCCAAATGAATAATCTAATCTCACAACAATTAAATTAACAAGAAACACAATTGGAAGACAACTTAAATAAAAAAAAGCATCGAAATCAAGAAATCACACCAAGAACTTTATAAACACGAACTAGAACTCAACCCCAAATCCAAACAAGAAAAACTACTAACTATTCATATTAATAAAAAATAAAAAATAATAAAAAGAATTCAATAACAAGAAAAGGAAAAGAAAGCTTAGGATTTAAGTCTTGAAGCCGAAGTAGAATCTCAAACGTCTTCTAAGATTGTCTCTCGAGTCACCAAGTAAATCTTCTAAGAACATCTTCAAAATCTTGAATCAAAGTCTTCAATTCTTGAATCCGAAAAAGTAAATCTTGCATAAAACTTGAAATTCTATAACTAAAGAAAATAAAGGTAGGGGTTGCTACTTTGTCGACGGCTTCCGTTTTTTACATTTTCGCTGTTTTCATCCGTTTTTATTTCATTTTCATCGTTTCTACTTTTGGATGGTATCTTGACAAGAGCAAGAGATATTTTGCTCAAATATACTTTTACATATCAAAAACACCAAAAACAATGAAATTAGTATATAGAAAATATAGTTATCAATTTCCTCTTCCCCATTAGAGAAAATAGGAAAAGACGAAGTCTAATGACATCTTGTGAGACTCAATTGATCTTAAAGATATTGCACACCTCCAAGAAATTGCTGATGTGCGCATTAGGATCTTCCTCAGGGAGTCTATCGAACTGTATGTTGTTCTGTAACATTTGTATCACATTTGACTTTATCTCAAAGTTGTTTGTTTCTACCTGTGATCTTGCTATAATAGACTGAGCCCTAGAGTGAATGGTTTAGCATAATCTACCATTGTATTGGTTGTGGCGGATGTGGTACAAAAAGTGGATTTATGAAAAATGGATCTTCTTGACCTTCTTCCGTCTTCTCAATGGCGACGATGGCGCTGTTGTTCGCTATCTCAAACTGAAGAGCGCGACGAGCACTCCATAGCAAACGCTCAGGTTTTGGATCGAATGGGACTAATTCATCCCCCTTTTCAGGGTAAAAACTAGTTACCCAAGACCTAAGACAAAGAAATCCAATCAAGTCCACAAATAAAACGATGCCAAAATAAGAAAAATAAGAAAAACAAAAATAACAAAAGCACAAGAAAAAAAGTTTTCTTTAAGTTGTCGTTCCCCGCAACGGCGCCAAAAACTTGATATATATTATGAATGGGGTATTACTAAAAAGAATGTAACAGGAAAGTGTACCTATCACTGTAGTATTAGAGGCACATCCGAGTTGTTGAACTCATGGAATAGTAAAGGCTCAAATAGTCACCATTTTAACTAATGTTTAGTCTAATAAATTGGGTTTTAAGAAATAAATTAACAAATTGGGAAAACTACTAAAAACAAGTAAATAGGAGTAACAACTAAAGGTATGAAATTTTAGGAAAAGTGTTTGAATGAAGGATCTCCCCAACTTTTATTAACTATTTCAATTGAAAAACTCATAAAACGATGTTTGAGAACGAAGGTTGGTTATCACACAAAAGTTGGGTAATCCCTATCTCTAGGTGAAGGCCGCTCTACTCACTTAACCTTTAGAGGAGAATCTCTTTTCTCCCTAACTAATTATGAATGCAATAAACAGCTTAGGTGATCTAATAACCTAAAAGTACAAAGAATATCTCTATTCAATTGCCAACTCCTATTACCCAATGCCCTAGATTGATCCTCCTTAAGCTTGCGAATTAATCGATTCCATGCAAATCAATTATCAAGAAAACGTAATTGAACAACAACTAACAATAAACAAACATCAATTTAATGGAATTCAATCAAAAATCATATCATCCAAAGCTAGGGTTTAACCCTCAATTCAAACAATAGAAATTTAGCTAGTAACATCCTAACAATAGTCAATTCAATAATAGAAATCATAATTAATAAAAGAAAAGAAAGCTTAGGCTGAAAAAGGGTTGAATCCATGGTTCTGAACGCCACCCAGCTTGTCTCTCGAGTCACTTGATGAAACCCGAAATTGCTCAATAGAATCTCTTCAATCTTCCTCAAAGAGCTTCAATTTGATGTTATTTATGGAGAATCTACCTAGTTGAAGAGGAATTAAGAGGGTTTTTCTTGCCCAAATTCGTCCCCAATTCCTCCTCTCTAAACCTAAAACTTTCCGCTCTTCAAGAAAGGGTAAAAACTTATATAAATACACACAAAAATACATTAAACGATGAAAATAACATATTTAAATGTGGTGCAATATGGCACATACCAAATACCCCCCACACTTACATGTTGCTTGCCCTCAAGCCAAAAAACTAGGCAAAAACATGAAAACGTAAAAAGATAAGTACAGAAGTTTATTCGTTGAAAAAGACACATGGAAGGATAATATAAACGACCAACGAAATACAAGATTCTATGAACAAACAAGATAACAAATAAAACAACAATAAAAGCAACTAATAGATAGAAGAATTCTATACTTACTAGCAATAGACGGAAGTTGGCTATAACGGACATCAAAAGAGTACATTATGGCACCATGTACTAATCATTTGAAGGGACAAACATGTCTAAACATTAATTGGAGAAGCTCATTGCAGTTTGTGAAAGGAAAAGGAATGGAAACTTCAACCAGTTCACAAAACTCATTTTCAGAATTAGAAGTCACAGTCTGAATAACAAGTTTAGGATTCTTACCGGAGTTTGACGACCAAGTTTTTGGAGGAGCCATTTTTTCTTCAAAATCGGGATTATGATAAAGCGCGAAACTATTTAGAGCAAGGTAGAATAGGACGCAACGGAAAGAAAACGAAAATAAATGTGTCAAAGACAATCCAGAACCCTAGAAACAAGGGGTCTTCGAAGGTATACATAGGGATTAATAAGTAAAAGTATCACAAAAATTTGTGAAACTTTTAAGGGGTTTATGATGGGACCAGCCCATCTCATTTATTTAAGCTGGGCCAGCAAGCCCATTACTTAAGGGAAAAGACTTTTTAGGAGTCAACCCTGATTACATCACTATTGAACCCGATGACCTCGCGAAAGTCAGAGGGTCAGGAAAGTTCATTCCTCAAAATCCCACATCGTTGGGATAGCAAAGTTATTCATTTTGATACACTATAAAAAGGTATTATTTACATTTATGAGTTAAGTTAACTCTACCGTACAATTACTTTGCCAAAATTATTCTCTAACTTAAGCATCAGAGGTAAAACGGGGTTAATCCTGCCCCCTATGTTAATCTGTTTCGGGGTAAGCAAGGAGTGGTCATCAGGGTAATTCGTTAGTGATCAAGATTCATCACACACAATAATTTAAAACTTGTAAGTAGATGTCTCTGATCCTTATCCAATATATCCCCTGACTTGGATTGTTTTAGGGTGGTGGTGGTATCTTAAATAGTAATACCTATTTTCGAACATAAAAAGGTCACGATAACTAATGAAGGAAGAGAACCCAAATTCTAAGGTGGTTTTTGGTAGTATATTGGTAAGTGGTTGCAGAATTTAGTGGCCACTAAAACTTATCCATCATGGCGCACAATTAGAATTTAGAGCAAAGAATGATATAAAAATCTCCACTTTTCTCACAAATAATTTAGTCCTATATTTGAATTGTAATTTCAAATAAAACTCTTATATTTTTCCTTAGATTTTGTAAAGTTTACAATTAACTTCTCAATGAACAAGTGGAAAACTGGTCTATAGCATTCTCTTTGATTTTTTAAAGAAGAAAATTATATACTATCAATATTCATAAAAAAATGGCATGAGTTACACCTGTTGTAACGTCATGAGTCCATTTTGGAGAATTAGGAGAAAGCAAAGCAGACTTAGTTAGTTGAAGAATCAATGTACTATCATCCCACCTATAAACATGCAAAAATTTAGTACATGAAGAATCAATGAGCTATCACGGAAATGGAAAGACAAAACTTCAAGCTTAGAAAGGTCCTCTCAATGGGTAGAAAAGCTATTGACTGCATGAATCATTCTCAATAATCTGCAAAGAAGAGGAGAACCAACCACAGATTCCTTAATAATGCCCAAAAGATCATTATATAATCTACTGAGAACCTACCAAAGTGAGGCATAAAACTTTCTATGACATTCTTAATATTATAATATATTTATAAAACTTACCCAATAAAAGATACTTTAAGAAAAAATAGTATATATAAGGAAATGACATAAAAAATGTTACAAAGGATTTTTTCTTTTTGGTCTGAAGGGACCAGAATTTTCATTAAGAAGAAAAAAAGGGGAAAATCAGTGTATATAGAGGAGGCTCTCGACCTTGTAAAAAGACTGCCTAGAGGTATATTATAGATGATAGTTAGCACCTAGCTGTTCTATCCTATATATATGCTTCAAAACATCGTTAGTTGTATACAAAATATCAGTCACATCGGACTGTATTAGAAAAGCTACCATATCGGGGTTGTGTGCAAGTTGATTTCGCCAAAACTAGATTTGGTTAATCCCTTCACAAACCACCAGCCTCCAAACAAGCTTATTGTCCGTATTTCCAAAATTTTCATTTAGGATAGTATTTGACCACTGTTGAGGTTCAGATTCCTTGACAAATTTCCACCAGCTACCTTTGCGTACTAGCCATTTCCACACTTTGAAACACCATGCGCAATCCTTATAGTATGAATAATGTTTCAGTAGCATGACCAAAGATTTTAAACCTTGGATCCTCCAGTCATTTCCAAGTGAAGAAGAGGTCATTGCATGGCAACCGGTTAGGTTTGACAAACCAGAGAGATAGATTAGATCTTAGAGGTCCTTTTAGCTTCCAAATGACTTCCCTTATCTTTTGTAATTGGTTATTGAGGGGATTGTAGAAGCTATAAATACCTTTAACTTGTATTGGATTTTGCTGAGCAGAGGGGCACCAGCTTTGTCTAGATTTCATAGCTTTGAGAATAGCACAGGTGCTAATCTGGATACCTTTCCAAACTTCAGAGCATCCCTGCAATTTATGTTTAGGGGGAATGGACGAACCATATTTAGCACCAAGCACCTGTGCCCATAAAGATTTTTGGTCAATTAAAAATCTCCATGCTAATTGCAAAGAGGGCCTGATTCATAACATCAAGACTTTTCACTCCCAAGCCCCCTTCATTCTTTTCTTTACAAATAAGGCTCAAGGGTATTGTATGAATTTTCCTTTCACTGGATCGTCTCCCCAAAAGAATCCCGACTAAAACGTTCTAACTCATTCAATACTCTATACGATAGTCGAATTGTTTGCATATCATAAAAAGAATGGCAGACATCACTGACTAGATAAGAATGTAATGGGCAACCCTAGACATGCACTTTTTCTTCCAACTTCCTAACCTTCATTGCAATTTTGAAACTATGAAATGAAATAATCTCTCAGTCATCCTTCCATGTAACACTGGGATTCCCAAATATAAACCAAGGTCTTCTATTAGTGGAATGTCAAACTTTCTACTTAAAGCATTTGCAATGTCATACAGTGTATTTCTGCTTACAAAAAGCTTCGATTTATGATTGTTCACTTTCTGTTTGCTCAAATCACAAAATTACTTAAGCACTCGAGATATGATTTTTGCTTGTTGAGATGATGCCTACCCAAAGAGTATTAAGTCATCTGCGAACATGATATGAGGTAAGCGTGGGCCGCTTCTTGAAGCCCGAATCGCCTTCCACTGACCCCCTATGGTTTCCTTCTGGATGTCATGTCTTAAGATCCCTATACACATGACAAAAAGGTATGGCAATAATGGGTAACCCTGTTTAAGCCTCCGGTACGGCTAGAAGTCCTCTAGTTTTTCCCCATTCCGGATCTGAGAATTTTTGGTGGATGTAATGCAAAATATTAAGCATATTAGAGTTTAACTGAAACCCACCATATGTGGGATTTCCCTCAAAAAATGCCAATCAATACGATCGTATGCCTTTTCAAGGTCTAGTTTAACAGCCATGTTACCCTTCCTCCCCTGCTTCTTCTTCATACTGTGCACCACTTCTTGAAGGACGATAATACTATTAGTGCCTGGCAACTTGGGATAAAGCTAGTCTTATTTTCTTGGGCCAGTTTGTGCATATAAGACTTGAGGCGATTCGCAATGATTTTTGTTATAGCTTTAGATGCTACAGTACAAAGGGCTATAACTTGAGACATGGTTTTTGGACTCTCTTTCTTTGGAATTAGGGTGATAAGTGACTCATTCATGTTTTCTACAACGTACCCATGTTCAAAAACTTTCTTTATGAATTGAACAATATCCTCCTTGATGATATCCTAATGTTTGAGAAAAAAATATGGCGGTAAACCATAAGGTCCCAGTACCTTCATGGCCTCCATTTGGAAGAAAGCCAACCGAATTTAAACTTTTGAGACTGGCCGGTTGAGGGACCGAAGGTTCACATGAGACATTGATGGGAAAGAAAACTCCCTCAAGTATAGTGAAACCTGGGAATCCGAAGAATAATGGTTAATATAAAAGTCCCTAGCCAATGTCTTAAGCTCATCCGGTTTTGAGATCCATTCTCCAGGGGGATCCCTTAAGAATATAACTCTATTAAATCTCCTACGACCTATAGTTTTGGCATGGAAGAAATGTGTATTTCCTTCCCCTTCCTTAATCCAATGGACTCTTGATTTTTGAAACAAAAGACTTCTTGTCTCAGAACCTCATTATATTCTTTAATGAGCTCCTGTTCAAGTGAAGAATAGAATTCTATGCATCTACGACTTAGGTTGTGTTGGACTTTGGCCAGCCTAGCTAGGCATCTTTTCCTCTTGTGAAAAATATTACCAAAAACATCTCGATTCCTCTTGGCTGCGTTGGCTGCAAACATACTGAATTTCTGATCAAGGGTACCCTAGAGGAGATATCCAAGTCTCTTCAAATAATTCAACATACCTTAGGTGCTCGAACCATGTTACTTGAAACTTTAACAGTTTCTCCAACTTCTGCCTATTGACAGAGCCTTCCGTGCTGAGGAGGAGAGGGTGGTGATCTGGATGAGCTCTAGGTAGGTGATAAACGAATGCGTGCTGGAACTTGAAATGCCGTAGTTAATTATAGAAGTCTGGGTCTATTGTTTCCAAGATGTTGTCCATGCCCTCTCTAGAGTTTGTCTATGTGAAGTCGGGCCCAGAAAAACTAATATCTAGAAAGCTGCAAGCATCTCTTATATCCCAAAGAGCACCTGCCCTTTGCTCCCACGTATCTGAGCCTCCAACATTGCCATCACAAGTCAATACCTGGTTGAAGTCTCCTAAAAGAAGCCATGATGATCTAATGTTGCCACCCAAATTGGAGATACTCCAAGAGCTCTGTTCTGTATTTTGAGAATTGGAATGCATATACTGTAGACAAAATCTAATCAACACTTCCATCATTCATAATCGCCATAGTAATTAGTTGATAATTTTTTGTGAGGACTTCAACAGAAATATTTTTCATTCTCCAAAAACACCACAAACCCCCAGAGTACACCTTAGCTTTGGAGCATAAAAATCACAAACAAAAACTAGTTGAGAAATATGACAAGCAAGGAAAATGATATTGCGTCATCCATTCATTTTAAGGAAGTTCAACAACATTTCCAAAAGCATTAAGTCAATAATGGTAGATTGAACAAATGAAGAAATAAGTACTGAAAAAGGAAAGAAATTCGACCACAAATAAAACATAAAGCTAGGATACTTCAAGAACATAAAAGAATACAAAGCAAAAGTTTCCAGCAAGTAGAATAGATGACATACTCGGCTTGTTTTGAAATTGGTTTTGAACCATAAGTCTAAATTGAATGAGGTTTATCTAGAAAGACTCCTCACTCAAAATTCTTGAGTGTAGGCTCAAGAATCAAAGAAAAAGGATTAGAAGAATAGAAGATATGCTCAGATCATTTCAGCACTTTTGTCTGCTGAAAGCCAAGTGCAAAGTTCCAGTCATATTCCAGGTCGTTCTAGCACTCTATTTTTGTGTTGCCATTTTCCATCAATCTTGTCTCTTTTCTCTTTCTCTTTTTTTTTTTTTGTCTTTTTTTTTTGTATGTAAGATATCTCAAAAACACTTACTTAAAGGTGGCTCTAATACCAAATGATGTGGAATGATCGTCAAGAGCATAAAATTTCATCCAAAAGGTGAGGGAGAGAACAACCAAAACAAGTGTAACAAGTAGAACAGAGAAAGTGCCTTTGAAAGGACTTGAAAATGTTAAACTTCTAGCAATCTTGGATATATTAAATCCAAGACCTCAAGAAGGTTTAAATAAAATATTTTCTTCAAAGTTCAAGCAATCTAAGATATTTGAACCTTAGATGATGTGAACTGGATAGACATGCAAGAACATCAAGGAATTGTGACAAGAGCCAAGGCCAAACAACTAAAGAGTCACAGGGACGAAATTGAGAAAGAGAAGTTTCAAGGGCTAAATTTTGATGTCCAAGACTATATGGGGCAATATGCTAAAGTTTTAAATAAGTTAGAAATTGAAAATTTACCTTGATAGATGGTTAGAATATGCCTTAAATTTGGGGCTTCAATTTGGAGATTAAATTTGGGGATTAAATGTGGGGCTTCATTTTGGGGTTTATATTTACGGTGCTTAATTTTTGGGCTGAAAATATGAGAGGGAAACATTCCTAATCCTTTTGCTTCAAGTCTCTATAAATATGTAGTCTTCCATTTTGTAAAGGCTAATCAAGAAATACTTCAAGACAAAGGTTCTTCTCTTAGTATTCTTAGTTTTTAGCTTAGTTTTTTTTTTTTCTATCTTCTCCAGGGTGAATTTTCTTGAAAGAAAAATCACTTTGATGACTTGTTGAAAGTTTCAAGAGCTTCATGGTTGATCATCAAAATTCCTTCATACTAGTTACTACACTCTTGTAGAAAACTAGTCTTGAGGTCTTCTTCTTATTTCATTGAGGTCTAAGGTTCAAAATACCTTAGGTTGCTTGAACTTTGAAGAAAAGATTTTGTTTAAACCTTCTTGAGGTCTTGCATTTAATATATCCAAGGTTGCTAGAAGTTTAATATTTTCAAGTCCTATCAAAGGCTCTTTCTCTTTTCTACTTGTTACAATTGTTTTGTTCGTTCTCTCCCTCACTTCTTGGATGAAATTTTATGCTCATGAAGATCATTCCATATCATTTGGTATCAGAGCCACCTTCAAGTAAGTGTTTTTGAGATATCTTACATATAAAAAAATAAAAAAAAAGGACAGAAAAAAAGAGAAAAGAGACAAGATTGCCATAAAATGGTAACACAAGAATAGAGTGCTTGAACGATCTTTAATATGACTAGAACATTGCAATATTTTTACATGGAGTTATACTACATTGACCTTGGAAACAAATGAAACAACTCTCATCTAATTTGCACTTCATTTGGTATCCCAAAATAGTAAAAAAACTTGAAGCTGCACCTGGCTTTTCCGCAGACAAAAAGTGCTTAAATGATCTGAGCATATCTTCTATTTTACTAATCCTTTTTATTTTATTCTTGAGCCTAAACTCAAGAATTTTGAGTAAGGATTCTTTCTAGATAAACCCTATTCAATTTAGACTTGTGTTTCAATACCATTTTTCAAAACAATCCGAGTATATCATCTACTCTGCTTGCTGGGAACTTTTGTTTTGTATTCTTTTGTGTTCTTGAAGTATCCTAGCTTTGTGTTTGTTTTTGTGTCGAATTTCTTTCCTTTTTTCGGTACTTATTTCTTCATTTGGTCAATCTACCATTATTGACTCAAATGCTCTTGGAAATGTTGTTGAAGTTCCTTAAAATGAATGGATGACTTAATATCATTTTCCTTGCTTCTCATATTTCTCAACTAGTTTTTGTTTGTGATTTTTTTCTTTATTTTGGTTGTTTTAAACTTGAGTAGAGGTGTTAAATCTTTGTTAAGATCTCCTAGAACTCTTTGAGACTTGAACCTTAGAAAAAAGCAAGAGTTGTGAGAATATCCTCAGAAAATGCCAAAGAGAGTTAAATAAGAGAGTTTTGTGAGGTAAACACTATCAAGATGTCAACCCAAGCTGAAGCACCAACTCCTTTTGGAGAGGAGTCTAGCAACTCCCAACGTGATGACCCTTTGAGTCATAATGCAAGAGTTACAATCCATATGAGATGAGATGAGGGATATTAGAAGGGATGTCACTAAGCTCTCTAATCAACAAAGGGAGGTTAGCCCTCATGGTAGTCTCAATGTTACTACCCGAAGGAGCAATGGACCCTTCAATTGCTTTAGGAAAACCGAGTTCCACCAACCTCCACATTTTGATGAAAAACTTCATCCACCTCATTACAGTGGTAGAAGAGGCAGTTTTGGAGGTAGAGGCATGCCTAGATACTTTGAAGAAGTCCCAAGACCACAAGCTAGGTATAGAGAGCCATTATATGATGATCATGAACATGTTCCATTTGTTGCCAACCGTGGAAGAGACCAAGATGACCAAACCTTAGACCGAATGAAGTGCAAGCTCCCTAGTTTTAAAGGTAAAAATGACCCTAACATTTTTTTAGATTGGGAGAGGTAAGTAGAAAACATGTTTATGTTGAAAAATTGTAATGAGTTCTTAAAAGCTAGACATGGAATGACCAAATTTTCTGGCTATGCTTTACATTGGTGGGAAAGGGTAGTAAACCAAAGAGTTAGAAGTGTTAGACCACCGGTTGATACTTAGAGAGAGTTAAAAGTTTTGATGAGAGAAAGATTTGTGCCCGAGCACTACTATAGAGAGTTTCATTATAATTTCATGACTTTAAAACAAGGTGCAAAAAGTGTAGAAGAGTATAGTCAAGAGCTTGAGCTCTACATCTTGAGGTTGAACTTGGAAGAAGATAAGGATGCTTCAATGGCTAGGTTCCTTAGCGGTCTCAATAGGGAGATAGCCAACCAACTTGAGTTGTATCCACATACAACTTATGAAGACATGTGCCACTTTGCCAATAAGATCGAATCCCAAAGGAAAAGAAGTGGGATGATGCGATCCTCATTTCCCGACCAAAGATAAGTGGCAACAACAAAACCACCTATTTCCAACTTCAAGCCCAGGCCCAAAAAGGAGGAGACTCCTAGAGGTACTTTCTAGCCTCCAACCAAACCAAAGATGGAAGAGAGAGGTAAAATCATTTCTAACCCTCCAAAGTGCTTTAAATGTAATGGTGTAGGACACTATGCAAGTAGTTGTCCGACAAAGAGAGCTTTGATCTTTAGGGAGGACTTGAATGGTTGGATTGAGAAGGAAGAGGATGAAAGTGGCAAATGTGTTGAGGAAAATGATGAGGAAGATGAACATGTTGATTTGAACCCTTTAAAAAGTGATGAAGATGTCTTGAGCTTAGTTACCATAAGAGCACTAAGTGCTCAAGCTTTTGATGATAACATGATTGAACAAAGAGAAAACATCTTCCATTCTAAATGTAAAGTTGAGGGTAGGATTGCCAACTGAAAAACCTTAGGGGGGGTGAATAAGGTTTTTGGCTAATTTTCGAAAATTCTTTGTTAATTAAAAGATAAACCTCCAATTTTGTTTGATAGAGAATTCTAAAAATCTTTTAATAAAATTCCAAACCAAACAAAATTTTGTGGTTGAGACAAGTAAGAAACTTAAAGAAGAACACAAGGAGTTATAGTGGTTCACTCTATCAAAGAGTTACATCCACTACCTTGAGTCAACACCCAAGGATTTTTCAAATCCACTAAAACACAAAGATATACCAACTACAAATATGAGGATCACCCTACAAGGGTTTTGCACACAACCTCAAATCACAACACAATGTAAATCAAAGGATTACCCAAAGGGTTTTCCAACACAAACCTTTGATATTAATAAAAGAAAAGGATAGGTTTAAGAACAATATTACCACTTTTGAGCTTGAGAAATAATAAGTATAACTCAATGAAATTGTTCTACAAGCTCCTCCTTTCTTCTTCTTTGATGATGATCAATAATGAAGCTCAAGAAGATTTTGTTTTTGGAATGAAAAGTGTTTGCAATAAATGTGCTTTTGAAGCTCTTGAAAGTTTTAAATGTTCACAATGAATATTCCACCAAACTTGTCTACTTTATGGCTGATCATAAAGTCTATATATAGAGTCTTAAAAAAAGTAACCATTGCTTTCAGTGCAACGGTAATATTTTATACAGTAAAAGTGAAAATCGGACGACCGGTTCCTGAAATCGGACGACTGGTTCTTTAAAACAGAAATATTCGAACTTGTCCAACTAGAAAACGGACTGCCGAATTTTTGATTTAGAACAAAATCGGACGACCGGTTCTAAAAATTGGATGACCGAATCTTTAGACAAAAAGATTCGGACTTGATCCTCTGAAAAACGGACTGTCGAATTTTTTATTTTGGAAAAACCGGACGACCGGTTCTAAAACCGGATGACCGAATTTTTGTTTCCTCAGCCAAGTTTCTTTTTAAGACAAAAACTTTCTTCCTTTTCAAAAACATGTATTCTTGACAATCATTTTAAAGAGAAGAAAAACTTTTCCCAAAACACCACAACTTAAGTCAAGAATATTTGGATTTTAACAAAAGTTTATATCTGAGAAAATCGTTAAAGGAGCTTCATATATGATCAATAATCAAAGAGTAAGACTAAGGAGTTTTACAAGGTAGTACCTAATTCACTCTACCAAAGACAATGCCTTCAATGTCTTCAATGTCTCCAATTATTTGATCTTGGAATGGCTTGGTCTCTTCTTCTCCGTTTTACCCTCATCAACAAGATCTTTTGCTTGTAAACTTTGAGACTTCACAGGTACTTCTTTTGTTCTATGAAGGGTTAGCTAAAATACTCACACAAGCATATGTTAATCATAATCAAAACATAAGTATTAATGCCCTTAGGGCTAACAATCTCCCCCTTTTTGATTATGACAAACACATATGCAAGAAGAATAAAAGAGCAGGAGTAAAGTATGGTGATGCTTCAAAAAATCAATAGTAAGAGCGAAGCACAACAATCACCAAAAAAGAGATTACTCCCTTTAAACACATGCTGTTATGACAAATATGGCTAAAGAATATTACAAGATCAATCAAAACCAAAAAGCCCTTAGCATCATAACATCACAAGGCATAAGTTGCAAAATAATCAATATAAACACCATATTACCAAGATTTCTCCCCCTTATATCTTGCACTATTTTCTCCCCCTTTTGTCATAAATCAAAAAGTTTTGAGAGAAAAGTTCCAAGGGATCATAGAAGAGGTAGTAGTAGGACTTTCAACATTAAAGTATCATCATGAAGTCCATAACAATAAAGGCCAATCAATCAAAGAAAAAGAGCATTAGCATAACAAAAGCAAATGATTAGAAATAAGCAAGTGAAAAACCATATCATTAAGAAAATGAAATCAGGAGTTTGAAAAGAGTTACGGACAAAACGAGAAAGAGAAAGAAAAGGTTTTATAAGATAAATCTCAATCATCTCTATCTCCTCCTCCTTGCTCAAGTCTCTTAACCCGTTCTTGTGTATCGGTCATTTTTTGGTCCAATGTATCAAGCCTTTCTTGAATGTTGGAGACTTTCCCATCCAAAGCCTCAAAGCGACCGTCGAATGCATCAAACCGGGTGTTCATTGATGTTTGGAGAGAGGCTATCATATCCATCAGATGACTCATGCTCCCCGAAGATGAGCCTTCCTCTATTCTTTCTTGTCGTTTCTTTTGTCTTGTTTCTCTTCTTTGTATTTCAGCCTCTGTTTCTTCATCACTGTCCTCTTCTTCGATATCCATGTCCTCTTGATCGTCATCATCATCTTCCTCATTACTGTCATCAATATCTTGTCCACCTCGGATGAATGTCCCATCTTCATCTTTCTCAAACCCCATTCTTTTGAAGGTTTGCTGAGTATATATCTTGCCAGGTCCAATGTGATTACCCATCCCAACCAAATTGATCACAAAGTGTTGGAGGATTTTTGTGATAAAGCAACCATACGGCAAGCATTTCATTTGGGAAGATTGTGCAGCTAGCATATGTTCTATAGCCATGAATCCAAAATTCATTCTCCTATGCTCATGCAAAGCTAGCATCACAAATGCGTGCATGTTGGTGATAGATGATTTATGCCCAACATTTGGAATGATGATGTTAGATATCATGTGATGGAGCACTCTCCCATAAGCATCCAGTTTGTTAACATTTCTATCATCATGTCTTTTTAATACCTCTCCCTTAGTGAAAATTTCTGCAAATCATTTTTCACTGTATAAATATTGATCATAGCATTTTTTGTTCTTGGTGTAAAATCTTATACCATCTTGAGGGGTATCCCAAATTTCATTCAACAGTCTATCATCAAATGCAATATCCCTTCCCCCAATTCTAGTCACAATCCATTGATGTGAGACATTATTCACTTTTTCAATTCTTCCTTTGTAGAGATTAGCATAAAATTCATATATCATATCCATATAATAAAGTTCATTTACAATCAACAGAGGTATCCAACCGATCATTTTAAAGAGATGAGGAATAGCCTCCATACCTTGCATATCATGTAAGTCCACCCTATGACCTAGAGCAATTTCCCATCGATTTCTAGTCCATTCTTCAAACCTGGCAGCTTCCTTTACTGAAATAAACCTTTCTGAAACTCTAGAAACCCTAGCAGCAGAAGCCCCAGTTCCAGAAGGTACTCTTTTTTCCCTTTCCTTTCCCCCTACTGGTGCCTCCTTCTTCAGGATTTTGCCCTTGACCAACTTGAGCATTCTTTGTTTTAACCATTTTGGAGAATTTCTTGGGTAGGGTTTTGAGAGGAGATGAAGAGTTTTGAGATTGGTAGATAGTAATCAGAGAGAAAAATAGCTTCTTTGCTGTGATAAGAGATGAATTTGAAGAAAAAGAAGAAGAAAATTGAAAATCGAAACAAGAAATCGGATGGGTCTTGTGAAGAGGGGGTTTTCGGTCGAGAGAGTGAGAGAGAGTTGAGAGAAAAAAGTGAGGAGTTTTGAGAAAAAAGTCTGATTTTAAACCGCAGACCCGACCCTAATTTACGAATTCGGTCGACCGTTCGTTAAAATCGGTCTTCCGGTTTTTTGATTTTCGAAGAATTCGGACGTCCGAGTTTTTGTGTAGGCGTCCGGTTTGTACGTCCGAATATCTCTGGAATTTTTTGAAAGGTAAAGTATGAGTCCGGTTTTAAAACCGGACGTCCTAATTTTAAAAAAGGCGTCCGAATTTTTGAAAAATATCATCAAGGTAGAAATAAGGAAAAAACAAATAATACAAGCAACACACATTACTCATTTAATTTCCCGATACCAAGTAATTTTCTTAAATAGCAAAAGCGATCTTCAGAAAGAGGTTTTGTAAAAATATCGACAATTTGATCTTCTGTGCAAATATATTCTAAAGATACATCACCTTTAGCAACATGATCTCTAATAAAGTGATGTTTGATTTCAATATGTTTTGTTTTTGAATATTGCACAGGATTTATGGAAATATTTATGGCACTAGTGTTATCACACATGATAGTTATGCACTTAAAGGAAACACCAAAATCAATTAATGTATGTTTCATCCAAAGTACCTGAGCACAGCAACAACCGGCTGCGATGTATTCCGCTTCGGCGGTTGATAGGGACACGCATGATTATTTCTTGCTGTACAAAGATACTAAGCATCCTCCCAAGAATTGGCAATTTCCACTTGTACTCTTCCTTTCTACCTTACATCTGGCGTAGTCCGTATCAGTGTAGGCAATAAGATCAAAACAAGATTGTTTAGAGTACCACAAGCCATAATCATATGATGAAATTAAGTATCTCAAAATACGTTTTACAGCTATTAAATGAGATTCCTTGGGGCAAGCTTGGAATCTAGCACACAAACATACCGCAAACATGATATCCGGCCTACTAGCTGTTAAATAAAGTAAACTACCGATCATACCTCTATATGTCTTTTCATCAACAGTTTTACCTTTTTCATATTTGTCAAGCTTCAATGACGAGCTCATAGGAGTACCGATACCTTTTGTATTGCTCATCCCAAATCTTTTGAGAAGTTCTTTGGTGTACTTCTCTTGATTGATGAAGATTCCTTCTTTTGTTTGCTTGATTTGGAGGCCGAGAAAGTACGTCAATTCTCCCATCATGCTCATTTCAAATTCTTTTTGCATAAGTGAGGCAAATTCTTCACATAAAGAGACATTAGTAGCACCAAAAATGATGTCATCAACATATATTTGGACAAGAAGAAGATCATTGTTACAAGAGGTTTTTGTAAAAAGAGTAGTATCCACTATACCCCTTGAAAAGTTATTTGAAAGAAGAAAACCACTTAACTTTTCATACCAAGCCCTTGGAGCTTGTTTTAAACCATAGAGTGCTTTTGAGAGTTTGTAAACATAATTTGGAAATTTTTCATGTACAAAACCAGGAGGTTGCTCAACATAAACTTCCTCCTCAATATTACCATTTAGAAAAGCACTTTTAACATCCATTTGAAAGAGTTTGAATCCTTTAAAACAAGCAAAAGCTAAAAGCATCCTAATAGGTTCAAGTCTAGCAACCGGAGCAAAGGTTTGATCAAAATCTATGCCCTCGTCTTGATTGAATCCTTGGGCAACAAGTCTAGCTTTGTTTCTAATGACTTCTTCGAATTCATTTAGTTTATTTCGAAAAACCCATTTTGTGCCAATTGTGGGGTGATTATGTGGTCTAGGGACTAAAGTCCAAACTTTGTTTCTTTCAAATTGATTTAACTCCTCTTGCATAGCAATAATCCAAAACTCATCGCATAAAGCATCATCAATAAACTTAGGTTCAATTTGTGATAATAGGGCAAAGTTATCGATAAAATACCTTCTTGTTCTTACCCCTTGAGATACATCACCAATAATTTCATCTTTGGAGTGTCCCTTTGGATATATCACATGTTGAGGAAGATTTTGAGTTTCTTGATCGTTTTCTTGTTTTTCCTCATACTCTTCTTCCTCCATAGCATGCTCTTCCATTGCTTGAGTATACAATGGTTGGTTACTTTGAGTGTTATCTATGTCATCATCATCATCAACTTTCTTGTCCAAAATGTTAGTTTCATCAAAATTAACATGAATGGACTCTTCGACACACAAGGCTCTTTTGTTGAAAATTCTAAAAGCCTTTTTGTTTGAAGAATAACCAAGAAAAATTCCCTCATCGGATTTTCGATCAAACTTTCCAAGATTGTCCTTGGTGTTTACAATAAAGCATTTGCATCCAAAAACTTTAAAATAACCAATTGAGGGGGTTTTATTAAAAATGAGTTCAAAGGGAGTTTTCTTTAATGAAGGTCTCAAGATAACACGATTCATAATGTAGCATGCGGTGTTAACGGCCTCGGCCCAAAAGTATTTAGGAAGGGAATTTTCACAAAGCATCGATCTTGCCATTTCTTGTAAAGTGCGATTTTTCCTCTCCACAACACCATTTTGTTGTGGGGTTTTAGCAGCCGAAAAATTGTGTGTTATACCAAAATCATCACAAAGTTTTGTAAAATTTTGATTGTTAAATTCTCTCCCATTATCACTTCTCATAGAGATCAATTTACAATCAAGGGAGGTTTGAACTCTTTTAAAAAGTTTAACAACCTCATGAAAAGCTTCATCTTTTTGACTAAAAAACAAAGTCCAAGTAAATCTAGAGAAATCATCAATAATTACAAAAGCATACCTCTTACCGCCGAGACTAGTGGTCCTCATTGGTCCAAATAAATCCATGTGAACAAGTTCCAAAGGTTTTGAAGTTGAAATCATTTTCTTTGGTTTAAAAGAGGTCTTAATTTGTTTTCCAAATTGACAAGCATCACAAAGTTTAGTTTTCTCAAAGTGAAGTTTTGGTAGGCCTCTAACAAGTTCTTTTGAAGATAGTTGGTTTAATAAATCCATACTAACGTGAACAAGTCTTCTATGCCACAAAAATGCATCATCATCATGAACCGAGAGACACTTCAAGTTTTGGGAAAGAAAATCTTCAAGATGAAAGACATAGACGTTTCCAACTCTTTTAGCAACAAAAATAGTTTTGTTTTCATGCTTATCAATGATAGAGGAAGAATCACTTTCAAAAACAACCTTTTTTCCACTATCACATAATTGACTAATACTAAGCAAATTGAATTTAAGACCATCAATTAGAAGAAAATCCTTAATGAGAGAGGAAGAATTGTTACCAATATTGTCTATACCAATGATTTTTCCTTTGTTCTTATCTCCAAAAGTGACAAATCCACTTTCGGTTTCTTTGAGATTGCACATAAGTGATGAGTCCCCGGTCATGTGTCTTGAACATCCGCTATCCAAGTACCACTTAGATGGCCTTGATTTGTGTTCCTACAAAAGAAGAAGTAGAAATGATTTTTGGTACCCACATCTTTTTGGGTCCATGGATGTTAGTTTGATTTTCTTTAACTTTCCAAATTGTTTTCACTCCTCTTTCAATCTTTTTCTTTATAAAACACTTTGTGGCTTTATGACCACTCTTTTCACAATAGGTGCAACAAAGGTGTGAGTGAGATGATGAAGCCTTTACAAACCATGTTTGTTTTGAGAGAATATTGGAATGAGTATATCTAATACCATTTTTATCAAAATGTGAGCTTTGAGAGCCAAGAAGTTTTTCAAAGTTTTCTTTTCCCTTTGTGAATTTTTCAACACATAGAGTGAGATCACTCACCTTTTTCTTTAAGACATCATAATCAATCAAACATTTTTCAAGAAAGGAAATCTTTTCACAAAGGTTTTTGTTTTCTAAAACAAGTTTTTGAAAGTCATCATTTGAGCACTCTTTTTCTTTCTTCAAAACTTCCAAGGATTCAAGAATGGCTTTATTTTCACAAATGAGTCTTGAATTTTCATCTAACAAAAATTGAGTTTTGCTTTTTAAATCTTTGTTTCGTTTAGTAACCTTTTTGCACTCATCATACATTTCAATAAGCATTATGCTAGGATCAACATCACAATCATCATCAAGGATACTAGAAGAGTTAGGAAGTGAAGATTGTACCTCATTTTCTAGTGCCATGAAGCATATGTTGGCCTTTTCTTCTTCTTCATTTTCACTTGAGTCTTGATCCCAAGTTCCAATTTGGCCTTTGCCTTTCTTCTTCTTCTTCAATGCCTCAAGCTTGGCTTCTAAAGCTCCCTTTTCCTTTTCAAGGGCCTTGGGACAATCGGCTACAAGATGATCGGTGAACACCTAGCTTTGAAGAGTGATGAGCTTTGTCCTCCTTTCTTGAGTGGAGGTTTCTTCCCTCTATTGTTGAAACCTTTCTTGTAGAATCTTTTAAACTTTCTCATTATCAATGCCATTTCCTCATCATCATCAACCTCATCTTCATTGTTTGATGAGTATGTTTGATCATCTTCATTTGCCTTGAGTGCAATGCCTTTTCTTCCTTTTTCTTCATCTTCCATTTCATTCAATCTTTTTATTTTCATTTCATAGGTGAGTAGTGATCCTATTAGTTCTTCAATAGGAAGTAGTCTCAAATCCTTTGATTCCTCAATAGCTAGTGTTTTTGGTTGCCAAGCTTTTGGAAGTGCATCAAGAATTTTTCTATTTGCTTCCCCTCTTGAGTACTCTTTCCCATATACCTTTAGGCCGTTTGTGATGTTGGGAACCTTGTGAACATGTCACTAATGCTCTCATTTTGTTTCATCATGAATAGCTCATAGTCTCTCACCAACATAGCCAACTTTGACTCCTTTACTTGATTTGTTCCTTCGTGAGTAACTTCAAGTAACTTCCACATTTCATGAGAAGAATCACATCCGCTCACTCTATTATATTCGTTTGCATCCAAGGCACAACTAAGAATATTCATAGCTTGAAAGTTTAGAGTCATCTTCTTTGAGTCGAACTCATCAAATTCTTCAACCTTCTTGGCTACTCCATTTATTTTGGGGATGTAAGGACCTTTCTCTACAATACTCCACAAGTCAAAGTTAATAGAACAAATATATATTTTAATTCGAGACTTCCAAAAAGTATAGTTTGTTCCATTAAAAAGAGGAGGTCTATTGTAGAAGAGCCTTTTACATATGGTAAACTAGAATTATTAGCCGTAGTAAAGTAAAGATCTTTTGCTTCAAGGGTGTTAGTCCTTTTTTAAGAAGCCCTGCTCTGATACCAATTGAAAAACCTTAGAGGGGGGTGAATAAGGTTTTTGGCTAATTTTCGAAAATTCTTTGTTAATTAAAAGATAAACCTCCAATTTTGTTTGATAGAGAATTCTAAAAATCTTTTAATAAAATTCCAAACCAAACAAAATTTTGTGGTTGAGACAAGTAAGAAACTTAAAGAAGAACACAAGGAGTTATAGTGGTTCACTCTATCAAAGAGTTACATCCACTACCTTGAGTCAACACCCAAGGATTTTTCAAATCCACTAAAACACAAAGATATACCAACTACAAATATGAGGATCACCCTACAAGGGTTTTGCACATAACCTCAAATCACAACACAATGTAAATCAAAGGATTACCCAAAGGGTTTTTCAACACAAACCTTTGATATCAATAAAAGAAAAGGATAGGTTTAAGAACAATATTACCACTTTTGAGCTTGAGAAAAAATAAGTATAACTCAATGAAATTGTTCTACAAGCTCCTCCTTTCTTCTTCTTTGATGATGATCAATAATGAAGCTCAAGAAGATTTTGTTTTTGGAATGAAAAGTGTTTGCAATAAATGTGCTTTTGAAGCTCTTGAAAGTTTTAAATGTTCACAATGAATATTCCACCAAACTTGTCTACTTTATGGCTGATCATAAAGTCTATATATAGAGTCTTAAAAAAAAGTAACCGTTGCTTTCAGTGCAACGGTAATATTTTATAGAGTAAAAGTGAAAATCGGACGGCCGGTTCCTGAAATCGGACGACCGGTTCTTTAAAACAGAAAGATTCGGACTTATCCAACTAGAAAACGGACTGCTGAATTTTTGATTTAGAACAAAATCGGACGACCGGTTCTAAAAACTGGATGACCGAATCTTTGGACAGAAAGATTCGGACTTGATCCTCTGAAAAACGGACTGTCGAATTTTTTATTTTGGAAAAACCGGACGACCGGTTCTAAAACCGGATGACCGAATTTTTGTTTCCTCAGCCAAGTTTCTTTTTAAGACAAAAACTTTCTTCCTTTTCAAAAACATGTATTCTTGACAATCATTTTAAAGAGAAGAAAAACTTTTCCAAAAACACCACAACTTAAGTCAAGAATACTTGGATTTTAACAAAAGTTTATATCTGAGAAAATCGTTAAAGGAGCTTCATATATGATCAATAATCAAAGAGTAAGACTAGGAAGTTTTACAAGGTAGTACCTAATTCACTCTACCAAAGACAATGCCTTCAATGTCTTCAATGTCTCCAATGATTTGATCTTGGAATGGCTTGGTCTCTTCTTCTCGAACAAGATCTTTTGCTTGTAGACTTTGAGACTTCACAGGTACTTCTTATGTTCTATGAAGGTTAGCTAAAATACTCACACAAGCATATGTTAATCATAATCAAAACATAAGTATTAATGCCCTTAGGGCTAACACTAACCTTATCATTGATAGTGGTAGTTGTGTAAATGTGGCTAGTGCTTATCTTGTTGAGAAGTTGAAACTACCTACTACAAAACATGATAAACCTTACAAACTGCATTGGCTAAATGATAGTGGAGAAATTAAAGTGTTAAGACAAGTTGTGGTACCAATAGAAATGGAAGCTTACAAAGATGAGATACTATGTGATGTGGTACCTATGCAAGCATGCCATCTCCTCTTGGGAAGACCTTGGCAATTTGATAAAAAGTCCCTCCACAATGGGGAGAAAAATACTTATTCTTTCGTGAAGGATGGAAGAACATTCACAATGAATCCTCTTACATCTGAACAAGTGAGAGATGAACAAAAAAAGATGAGTGAGAAAGAGAGGGTCGAAAGTGAGCTCAAAAGAAAAAAAAATCGAGGGAAAGAGAGTTGAGGACAAAGAAAAGAGTGAAGAAAGAATGATGAAAAACAAGAGTGAAAAGAAAAGAAGTGACAAAAAAAGAGAGTGGGATGAAAGAAAAGAATTGTTTCTTTGCAAAACCTAGTGAGGTGATTGGAGCAATTGAAAGAAAAGAAGTGGTGTTGCTCTTGTACTGTAGGGAATCTTTTACTTTATCTAAAGAACACTCACCCTCTTTTTCAAGTGAAATTTTGCAGGTTATTGAAGATTACGAAGACATATTTCCCGATGAGATGCCTGGAGGTCTCCACAAACTAGAGGAATCGAACACCAAATCAATTTTGTCCCCGGGACAGCCTTGCCAAACTGACCGGCCTATAGGAGTCAACTGGAAGAGACTAAGGAGCTAAAAAGGCAAGTTGAGAATTTAATTTCAAAAGGGTATTTGCGTGAGTCCATGAGTCCTTGTGTGGTTCTGGTTTTACTTGTTCAAAAAAAAGATGGTACATGGAGAATGTGTATAGATTGTAGAGCCATAAACAACATTACTATTAAGTATAGGCATCCCATACCTAGACTTGATGATTCACTTGATGAGTTGCACGGTTCTAATCTTTTCTCTAAAATTGACTTGAAATCCAGATACCATCAAATTAGGATGAGAGAAGGGGATTAATGGAAAACCGCTTTTAAGACTAACTTTGGTTTATATGAATGGATGGTTATGCCCTTTGGATTAACTAATGCTCCTAGTACATTTATGAGATAAATGAATCATGTGTTGAGGAATTTTATTGGGAAATTTTTACTTTGATGACATTTTGGTATATAGCAAGAAATATGAAATGCATGTTCAACATCTTAGGGACGTGCTAAATGTCTTGAGAATGGAAAAACTTTTTGCTAACCTTAACAAATGTGAGTTTTATTTAGAGAAAGTTACATTTCTAGGTTATGTGGTGAGCTCACAAAGACTTCAAGTAGATGAAGGTAAGGTCCAAGCAGTTAAAGAATGGCCAACACCAAGAAACGCATCGGAAGTGAGGAGATTCCATGGCCCAGCAAGTTTCTATAGGCAGTTCATCAAAAATTTCAGCACATTTGCTAGCCCTTTGACTGATGTGATCAAGAAAACCAAAGTGGTAAATAGAATAATTGGCCAACTTCTAAGGGCTATTTTGAAGAAGAACTTGCGGCAATTGGAGGAGTGTTTGCCACACACTGAATTTGCCTATAATAGGGCACCTCACTCTACTACTTCTCATTCTCCATTTCAAGTTGTTTATGGTTTTAACCCTCTAACTCCCTTTGATTTGGCTCCTTTGCCTATAGATCAAGCATTAAGCAAGGATGCGAACAAGAAGGTTGATTTTCTGAAAGCAATTAATGCAAAGGTCCATGAAGCCATTATCAACTCCAACAAAAAGCTTGTAGAGAAAAGAAATGTGGGAAGAAGAAAAGTGGTATTCATACCCGGTGATTGGGTTCGGGTATTTAGAATGGAAATATTTCCCCAACAAAGAAAGTCTAAGCTTGATGATAGGGGAAATGGGCCATTTCAAATCCTTGAGAAGATTAATGACAATGCCTATAAAGTTGATCTTCCGATACATTATAATGTTAGTGCCACTTTTAATGTATTCGATCTCTCTTTATTTGATATAGGTGATGGAGATTCGAGGCCGAATCCTTTTCAAGAGGGGGAGGTTGATGTGAACCGGCTAGACATGCAAGAACATCAAAGAATTGTGACAAGAACCAAGGCCAAACAACTAAAGAGTCACAAGGACCAAATTGAGCAAGAGAAGTTTCAAGGGCTAAATTTTGATGTGCAAGACTTTATGGGGCAATATGCTAAAGTTTTAAATAAGTTAGAAATTGGAAATTTACCTTGATAGATGGTTGGAATATGTCTTAAATTTGGGGCTTTAATTTGGAGCTTAAATTTGGGACTTAAATGTGGGGCTTCATTTTGGGGTTTATAATTATGGTGCTTAGTTTTTAGCTTAGTTTTTTTTTTTTTCTATCTTCTCAAGGGTGAACTTCCTCAAAGAAAACTCACTTTGAAGACTTGTTGAAAGTTCCTATAGCTTCAAGGTTGATCATCAAAATTCCTTCATACTAGTTACTACACTCTTGTAGAAAACTAGTCTTCAGGTCTTCTTCTTGTTTCATTGAGGTCTAAGGTTCAAAATACCTTAGGTTTCTTGAACTTTGAAGAAAAGATTTTGTTTAAACCTTTTTGAGGTCTTGGATTTAATATATCCAAGGTTGCTAGAAATTTAACATTTTCAAGTCCTATCAAAGGCACTTTCTCTTTTCTACTTGTTACACTTGTTTTCTTTGTTCTCTCCCTCACTTCTTGGATGAAATTTTATGCTCTTGAAGATCATTCCACATTATTAGACCTCAAATGAAACAAGAAGAAGACCTCAAGACTAGTTTTCTACAAGAGTGTAGTAACTAGTATGAATGAATTTTGATGATCAACCTTGAAGCTCTTGGAACTATCAACAAGTCTTCAAAGTGATGTTTCTTTCAAGGAAGTTCACCCTTGAAGAAGATAGAAAAAAAACTAAGTTAAGAACTAAGAATACTAAGAGAAGAACTTTGTCTTGAAATATTTCTTGATTAGCTTCTTCAAAATGGAAGACTACATATTTATAGAGACTTAGGGAAAAATTAGTCTCATGTTTTCAACCCAAAATTTAAGCCCCACAAACTTAAGCCCCAAAATTTAAGTCCCAAATTTAAGCCTCATAAAGGCATATTCCAACACTCCCATATTTTCAGCCCGAATGATATATATAACCTATACATTCACTTGATAAGACAATAAAGGTGTTTTAATTGCATTTGGACTATTCTAGAGCACTAGTCAACACATTGCCAAAAATAGGAGGCAATTTTCCAGCTTGGGCAAAAGGGCTTCCAACCATCTACCAAGGTGAATTTTCAATTTCTAATTTATTCAAAACTTTAGCATATTGCCCCATAAATTCTTGGACATCAAAATTTAACCCTTGAAACTTCTCTTGCTCAATTTAATCCTTGTGACTCTTTAGTTGTTTTGCCCTGTCTCTTGTCACAACTACTTGATGTTCTTGTATGTCTAATCGGTTCACATCACCGTAACTATCGTTTGGTGATTTATTGGGCTAGATTCTTATTGGTTCAAAACTGGTTGTTCAGGACCAATAATAATCTGGCCCATTTGAATCTCCTTCAGGGGTTTTCATGACTTTATATCTTTGGCCTTTTGTGAGGTGTAATCTTTTGTTTTACCATAGCTGTGGGTTTTGGCCCCACTGTAATACCCAGCTTTTTTTTTTTTTCCTGTCCAACAGGTTTAGGAAGAGGTGTAAGCCCAGGAATGGTTTGCAGGAGTTCTTTTAGTTTCTGGACTTGGGTTTGAAAATCCTCATAGGACTCCTTAGAATACTCATCCGTGGATATTTTATCTCTATCTATTTCAAACCTAGAGCCTGATGTACTAGCACCAAACAAAAAATCTTTCGCATGATATTGTTCACGTAATGGATTTCTGACAGAAGAGCTGTTGACTTGGGGATTTGTATATCCTCAATCTTAGGTCGGCTCAGACCCTTCTAGTGGGCTCAACCATTTAGCTCTATGGCTATCCGTTGCATGTTGTTCGGTCAGTTTGGAACATGGACAAGTATTATTCCGTTTCTAGGTAGACTCACCAGCATCCATGGCCCATAAAAGGCATCCTCAGTTAGCCTGTGAGTCGGTGAACCATGTCCGTGGCTTTAGTAGCAACCACGGATGGTTTATTGGAGCTATAGATCGGCCTATCTGTGTTCAGACAAGTGTCAGCACAGTGTCCATATTGGCAACACTCAAAACATATCATATGTAGTCCTTCATATTCAACAAGCTATTTATGTCTGAGAATCTACACAACTGGAATCAAGGGTTTGTTCAAATTGACCTATATGCAAACACGGGCAAAATGACCACTATTCAACACCGATGTGGTGGTATCTACTCTCACAGTCATACCCAGTTGGTTACCAACCCTAGTGAGTAATTCTTCGTAAAGAATTCCACAGGGAGCTGAGACAAGTGTGTCCAAACATAGGTTGAGTTAACCGTTGTCGATGATGGCCTAAGTTAAGGTGCCACTTCTCCACTGATAGATAGTGTCCAAGGACAATCCATGGTCCTCCCTTCAAGAACTTCAGATAGTCTTCCTTTGAATAGAAACGGATCACGAAGAATCCTCGTTCTAGGTCCAGCAATTTAAATTCTTGTTTTAGTTTACAGATATCTGTGATTTTTTGTTGCAGTAATTGCAGGGAAATGTTTGTCCCAAGCAATTTCATGACCAAGGCTTGCTGCCATGGTCTGATCCACTTCAAGTATTCTTCTGCTATCACCTGAATCTTTGGCCATTTGGAGACGACAGACGATTCCAGCCTCAAGACATCTTGTAGAGAAAAATTGTCTATCTCATCTTCTTCGCATTCCCCAGTTCAGAGAGGAGGTCTTTGTCAGTATATGCCCTAGACCAATTGACTCACATTTATGATTTATGAAGTATGCATTTTGAATTGTATTTTATGCTCTTGGTCATCAAATATGTGACTTGATAGTAACACCCTTATAACTAATAAAATACTATTCTTGTTTGTCCTAGTTTTATTACATCTTGTATTATTAAACTAGTGTGAAGTTGATTGATAATCAAGTTTTACTGATCATGAATAAGAGATATAAAATCAATTCATAAATACTTGAGAATATTGTATTGGACATGACCCAAAGTGAAGAAGAAATATTGCATGGGTTTAAGTCATAAGTATTTCTTTTCAGTTTTATATTTGGTGCCCTTTCGCCTAATGTTTCTAATTCTTCTTGCATGGGGAGAAAATATGTTTTGACATAGTCAAATATCACTTTTAATTAGGTGATTATTATGACTATTGGTTGGCTAACTTTCTGGTCGTGACTTGAATATTGGAGATAGTGAAAGGGAATTGTCCTTATCTTTTTAGAGAGAGATATCCATGGGCCCCTTGATAAGGAAGACTGGAAAATATGCATGGCCATGCTCAAATAAGTATTAATAAGGTGTTATTAATATTATTTGTCGGAACAGTCTGCCTAGTGATCAAGTAAATGGTTAATTAAGTTTTATAAGAATGACTCGCTCCATGCCTTATACTTAATTAGGATATCGTGAGACAAGATGACTAAATATTAAATCTGATGCTAGGTTATTATTGATTTTACTTAACTTGGGTAATGATAATGTCTTGCTAGAGGCCGCTTATGTTTCGTGAATAAATGTCTAGGACCATTTTAATTCACTGCCAACGTTAAGTGAACCTACAGGATCACACGCATAGATGATCTTGTGAGCACAATGTCCACGTTCAATGAATCTAGATTGTGTCCAGATTCGTTGAACGTATACAGAAGGGGAATCAGATTCCATGTTGTATTTTCTGGTAAGTTAATAAGTAACTAATTTTATTTATTGGATAAATGAAATTAATTACTTAATATTACCCATCCAACCGTTGGATGATTATAGGAATAGACGGACAAGATTAAACTGTCATTATATGACAATTATGGTTCTGATATTGACATCTATAAAAGGATGTTAACTTTTTTCTCGGTAGCCGTCTTCATCTGATTAAAAAAAACAAAACCCTAAACCCTAGAACGGCGATAATAATATCTACCCTCCCTCTCTCCGAAATTCTGCGTATCGCCAGATAGTCAGGATTAGTTCTGAACAGTTTTTCAGAACACAGAAGGGGCTAGCATCCCGGTTGCTTGCAGAGGAGTTCGTCGCATGGATACCAGTAGAGGGCGAAGCATAAACACTAGTGCCTCCACACCGAACAGTCAAACAAATATTGAGGTAATTCTATTCAATCGGTTTTTCTATTCAATCCGTAGTTTTATTTTGTTTGTTTTTGCCTACGGATTCTAACAGTGGTATCAAAGCCTCGTACATACTAGTTTTAATGATTTTATCTGTTACCGTTTTGATTACATGTGTTGTTTTCAATCGGCCTTATAGTAAGGTTTCTTATTAGTGTAATAATCAGAATAAATTGAATTATAGGATTCGCATATATCATATTCTATTTTACTTATAAATGCGATTAAATAAACAGAATGTTGCTACTGCAAAATTATTTGGCATACAAGGTGTAATCTGTGCAATTTAATTGTTAAACTAATATGCAGAATCACATAATTTAATGTTTAACTGTTACACAAAATTTCTGGCGGCATGATTTTTAGGGTTTATGACGGCAGTAACTCATTCAATGAGTTACAAAGAAAAATATTTTTTCTTTCCGAGGGCACTGCCCCCTGAGACCCCCGCAAGGGCACTACCCCTTGACTCCGCCCGCTGACCAGCCAGCGGGACCACTTTTCTTTTCTGGAGGCGAAGCCCCCGAAAACCACCGCGTTATTTTTCGGCATGTTTCTTTCTATTTTTAGATGCATGGTACATAGCATGGCCCTTTACCTCTTGTGATTGGTTGGTTTATTTTGTTAATGAGTTGTAATGTTTTTAAATATGGCCTTCGTGTCATTGTTTTCATTGATGTAATATTATCAAGCTTTACTAGAATAGGTTTATTCTATTTCCTATTCCTATGTATATTTTTCTATCCTATGTAACAAGATCAGAAGGCCAAGAAGTTGGAGGCAAGCTCATGAAGATGAAGACTTAACTAGATTGACCTGACTTCCATGAGGCTCGTGGAAGTCAACATAGGATTAGGGCCATGCTATGACACGTTTTATTCTATGTATATATTATGCATATGATGTTTAGTTTATTTCCTTTTATTTTATTGGATATATGTTTTATGAAATAATATATATAAAAGGAAGAAGGTTTTTGAAACCATGTAAAAATTAAGTCGTAAAATGCCTCCCATGATCATAAGTACTTCTCCATGCTTGGATCATCATTTTGTCTCATTGCCAAAGCAAGAGATAAATGGTTACCTAAGTAGGGAAGATGGAAAATTGTGATTTCCATATACTTGGAATGGTTTGGCTTAACTAGGCTATCAAAATGGTTTTGAGCCTAGGGCATCATATGGAATTTTGTCGGTACATATAGATGTAAATCCCATTAATCTATTTTTCTCTAATTATGGGTTTAAGCCAAAGCTTACTTATGATTATTATAAACTGGAATTTTTCTACCCATGATTTATATCAAGTGTTGAATATTTCAGGGAAAAATTAATGTTTCATTCATTTAATTTTACTTTGAAAATTCTATGTAGATAATGGCCTCAAACAATTCAAACACCTCGTTGCGATCCGTGCTTGAAAAGAATAAGCTTAGTGGGACTAACTTTCTTGATTGGGCATGGGATTTAAGGATTATCCTTAAATAAGAAAAAAGACTATATGTACTTGAGAACCCTTTCCCTAATCAACCAGCTAACAACGCTCCTAGAGTTGAAAAACATGCTTATAGTAAGCACAAGGATGATTCTAACGATGTGACATGTCTCATGTTGGCTACGATGGAATCTGAGTTGCAAAAGTAATTCGAGGAAGTTGAGGCTTATGAGATGATGAAACAGCTCAAGGAAATGTTCCAAGAGCAAACACGTCAAGAGAGATATCTTACTACGAAGGCGTTGAATAGCTGCAAAATGACCCATGGCACTTCAGTTAGTGCTCATGTCCTTAAGATGAAGGGGTATTTTGATTAGTTTGAAAAACTTGGAGCACCTGAAAGTCATGACTTAGCTACTGATATGATCTTGGCCTCTTTGACTTCTAACTATGATCAGTTTGTCATGAACTTCAATATGCATAATATGGAAAAGTCCATAAATGAATTGCTGGGGATCCTCAAAAAAGCTGAACAAAACATTAGGAAGTCTACTCCTAATGTTCTAATGGTTCAGAAGGGGCAGTTCAAGAAGAACAAGGGAAAGGGAAAGGGAAAGGATATGGCCAAGAAGGGTAAAGGCAAGCAGAAGCCCAAGCCCAAAGTTAAACTACCAAAGGAAGGGACTTGCTTCCACTGCAATGAACCTGGTAATTAGAAGAGGAATTGCAAGCTCTACTTGGAAGAAAAGAAGAAGCAAAAGGCCAGTAAGACTGCCGCTTCAGGTATTTTCATTATAGAAATTAATATGTCTACTCCTACTTCATGGGTATTAGATCCGGATGTGGAGCTCACATTTGTGTAAATATGCAAGAACTCAAAAGGAATAGATCTTTGGCAAAAGGGAGGTGGACCTGCGAGTTGCAGATGGAGCAAAAATTGCTACTGTAGCTGTAGGGACATTTGATTTACCTTTGCCTAATGGGCTTATCAATGAACTTAAAGATTGTTATTATGTTCTTGCTATGAGTAGTAACATTATTTCAGTTTCTTGTTTGGATATTGATGGTTTTTAGTTTAATACTAAGAATGTTAAAACTTCTATTTATAAAAATGGTATTTTCTATGGGGATACCTCCTTATGTAATGGACTTTACATTCTTAACCTACATGATTTCATTAGTAAGCTCATCTATAACATAAATACAAAGAAATTTAAATCTAATTATTTAAATCAAACTTGCTTCTGACATTGTCGTTTGGGCCACATAATGAGAAACGCATATCCAAACTCCATCAAGATGGACTTTTATCTTTATTCGACCTTGAGTCTTATGAAAAATGCAATTCTTGTTCATTGGGCAAAATGACTAAAAGTCCATTTACAGGACAAAATAAAAGGGCTACCGATTTATTAGAACTTATACATACCGATATATGTGGACCAATGAACACACAAGCCAAAGGAAGTTTTCAGTACTTCATTACATCCACACTTGATTTCAGTAGATATGGTTATGTCTATCTAATGAAACATAAATCTGATTCCTTTCAAAAGTTTAAGGAATTTCAAAATGAAGTACAGAATCAACTTGGAAGGCGTATCAAATTCCTTCGATCAGATCGCGGTGGTGAATACTTAGGCCACGAGTTTGACGAACATCTAAAAAAATTGTGGGATAGTATCACAATTAACTCTACCAGGAACACCACAATGGAATGGTATATCTGAACGAAGAAATCGAACTCTATTAGATATGGTACGATCTATGATGAGTCAAACAGATCTCCTAATTTCTTTTTGGGGTATGCTCTAGAAACTACTGCATTCATACTAAATAGAGTTCCATCTAAAGCTGTTCAGAAGACAACATATGAGATATGGACTGGGAAACAACCTAGTTTAGCATTTCTCAAAATTTGGGGTTATGATGCTTATGTGAAGCGATCATTATCTGAAAAATTATCACTCAAATCTGATAAGTGTCTGTTTATGGGATATCATAAGGAAACTAAAGGATACTATTTCTATCTTCTATATAAAAACAAAGTGTTTGTTGCTCGGAATGAAATTTTGCTTGAAAGGGAATTCGTTTCCAAAAGAGTTAGTGGGAGTAGAATCCATCTTGAAGAAGCTCAAGGACAGCATACCGTTTCTGAACCGAGTATAGACACTCAGTTTGACTCACGTATTCATACTAAGCCCAAACCTTTGACACAAGACCCAAGATGGTCTAGTAGGATTTCTCATATACCACAGAGATGGATTTCTTGTGACTGAGGATCATAATGTTGATTTTATTGATCAAGGTGAACCTAATTCCTACCAAGATGCTATTCATAGTCCTGAATCTAGCAAATGGCTCGAGGCTATGAAATCAGAAATGCAATCTATGCATGACAATCGAGTTTGGACTTTGATTGGTCCACCATAGGGCGTAAATGGGTTTTCAAAAAGAAAACTGACATGGATGGCAATGTGCACACTTACAAAGTACGACTGGTAGCAAAAGATTATAGACAAACTCATGGTATAGACTATGATGAAACTTTTTCTCCAGTTGTAATGCTTAAGTCAATCAGAAATCTACTTGCCATTGCAGCATATTATGATTATGAAGTATGGCAAATGGATGTTAAAACTGCTTTTCTTAATGGAAATCTACTGGAAGATGTGTATACGACACAACCTGAAGGTTTTATTCATCCTTCAAATTCAAGTAAAGTGTGTAAACTTCAAAGATCCATTTATGGCTTGAAGCCAGCATCTCGAAGTTGGAATCTTTATTTTGATGAAGCAATTAAAGAATTCAATTTCATCAAGAATGATGATGAACCTTGTGTGTACAAAAAGGTTACAGAAAATATAGTAGTCTTCTTAGTGCTCTATGTGTATGACATCTTGTTAATTGGGAATGATATCCCCACTTTGCAAAGTGTAAAAACTTGGTTGGGGAAGTGTTTTTCAATGAAAGATTTAGGCGAAGCAGCCTATATTCTGGGCATAAGGATCTATTGAGATAGATCTAAAAATCTTATTGGCCTAAGTCGGAGTAGATATATTGACAAGGTACTGAAAAGGTTCAGTATGCAAGATTCTAAAAGAGGATTCTTGCCGATGTCATATGGCGTTAAACTCAGTAAATCTCAAGGTCCTACCATAAGAGAGGATACAAAATGCATGAGTAAGATTCCTTACGCTTCCGTAATTAGATCTATCATGTATGTCATGTTATGCACTCGCCCAGATGTCTCATATGCATTAATAATGACTAGAAGATTCCAGTCGAATTCTAGTGAACCATATTAGACTGCAGTCAAAAACATTCTCAAGTATTTAAGAAGGACTACAGACATGTTTTTGATCTACGAGGGTCAGGAAGGATAGCTTGTTGTAAATGGTTACACAGATGCTCGCTTTCAGACTGATGTAGATAATTTTATATCGCAATCTGGATTTGTGTTTTGTTTGAATGGAGGTGCTGTGAGCTGGAAGAGTTCAAAGCAAGATACCATGGCCGATTCTACTACAGAGAGGCTGAGTATGTAGTTGCTTCTGATGCAGCTAAGGAGGCAGTTTGGATCAGAAAGTTCATCACTGACTAGGTGTGATTCCTAGCATTGTGAACCCAGTGGACCTATATTGTGGTAATACAAGAGCCATTGGACAAGCTAAGGAACCTAGATCTCATCAACGATCCAAACATACTCTCAGGCATCTCCATCTCATTCGAGAAATTATTCAGCGTGGACATGTTAAAATTTGCAAAGTAGACACCAATAACAATGTCGCAGATCCATTGACAAAGCCACTCCCACAACATAGGCATGAGAGTCATACTAGGTCAATCGGTTTGAGAGTCATATCAAATTGGTAGTAGGACAAGTGAGAAATTGTTAGTATATGCCCTAGACCAATTGACTCACATTTATGATTTATGAAGCATGTATTTTGAATTGTATTTTATGCTCTTGGTCATCAAGTATGTGACGTGATAGTAAAACCCTTATAGCTAATAAAATACTATTCTTGTTTGTCCCTAATTTTATTGTTTCTTATATTATTAAACTAGTGTGAAAATTTGATTGATGATCAAGTTTTACTGATCATGAATATGAGATATAAAATCAATTCATAAATACTTGAGAATATTGTATTGGACATGACCCAAAGTGAAAAAGAAATATTTCATGGGTGTAAGTCATAAGTATTTCTTTTCAGTTTTATATTTGGTGCCCTTTCGCCTAATGTTTCTAATTCTTCTTGCATGGGGAGAAAATATGTTTTGACATAGTCAAATATCACTTTTAATTAGGTGATTATTATGACTATTGGTTGGCTAACTTTCTTGTCGTGACTTGACTATTGGAGATAGTGAAAGGGAATTGTCCTTATCTTTTTAGAGAGTGATATCCATGGGCCCCTTGATAAGGAAGACTGGAAAATATGCATGGCCATTCTCAAATAAGTATTAATAAGGTGTTATTAATATTATTTGTCGGAACAGTCTGCCTAGTGATCAAGTAAATGGTTAATTAAGTTTTATAAGAATGACTCGCTCCATGCCTTATACTTAATTAGGATATCGTGAGACAAAATGACTAAATATTAAATCTGATGCTAGGTTATTATTGATTTTACTTAACTTAGGTAATGATAATGTCTTGCTAGAGGCTGCTTATGTTTTGTGAATAAATGTCTAGGACATTTTTCATTCACTGCCAATGTTAAGTGAACCTACAGGGGTCACGCATAGACGATCTTGTGAGCACAATGTCTACGTTCAATAAATCTATATTGTGTCCAGATTCGTTGAACGTATACAAAAGGGGAATCAGATTCCGTGTTGTATTTTCTTGTAAGTTAATAAGTAGCTAATTTTATTTATCGGATAAATGAAATTAATTACTTAATATTACTCATCCCGTCGTTGGATGATTATAGGAATAGACGGACAAGATTAAACTATCATTAGATGACAATTACAGTTCTGATATTGACATCTATAAAAGGTTATGTTAACCTTTTTCTCGGTAGCCGTCTTCATCTGATTAAAAAAACAAAACCCTAAATCCTAGAACGGCGATAACAATATCTAGCCTCCCTCTCTCTGAAATTTCGTATATTACCAGATAGTCAGGATTAGTTCTGAACAGTTCTTTAGAACACAGAAGGGGCTAGCATCCTGATTGCTTGCAGAGGAGTTCGTCGTGTGGATACCAGTGGAGGGCGAAGCATAAACAGCAGCGCCTCCACACCGAACAGTCAAAAAAATATTGAGGTAATTTTATCCAATCGGTTTTTCTAGTATGTGCAGATCTTGTTGGTGGATTTTCATATTTTATTTTATTTGTTTTTGCCTATGGATTCTAATAGTCTTAGTAGGTCATCTTGAAGCATCTCAGCCAGAGACTTTTCTTTTGTTACCGATGGTGATGTCGTTGTCTCTTCACCCATAGAAAAATCCACATCAAAACCCCCTTCAAGTGAGTTCTACATCTTTGTTTTCTTGGAAAACCTCCCCAATAAGTCTGTTATGTCCGGGGGAAGGTTGGGCGGCCGTAGCTGCCACGGAAGAACCCCCCTCCTCCCTCCAGTTAGTATATGCCCTAAGACCAATTGACTCACATTTATGATTTATGAAGCATGTATTTTTGGATTGTATTTTATGCTCTTGGTCATCAAGTATGTGACTTGATAGTAAAACCCTTATAGCTAATAAAAGACTATTCTTATTTATCCCTAGTTTATTACATCTTGTAAACTAGTGTGAAGTTGATTGATGGTCAAGTTTTACTGATCATGAATATGAGATATAAAATCAATTCATAAATACATGTTGAGAATATTGTATTGGACATGACCCAAAGTGAAGAAGAAATATTGCATGGGTTTAAGTTATAAGTATTTCTTCTCAGTTTTATATTTGGTGTCCTTCGACCTAATGTTTCTAATGTTTCTTGCATGGGGAGAAAAATATGTTTTGACATAGTCAAACATCACTTTTAATTAGGTGATCATTATGATTATTGGTTGGCTTATTTTCTCGTCATGGCTTGAATATTGGAGATAGTGAAAGGGATTTGTCCCTCTCTTTTTAGAGAGAGATATCCATGGGCCCCTTGATAAGGAAGACTGGAAAATATGCTCAAATAAGTATTAATAAGGTGTTATTAATATTATTTGTTGGAACAGTCTGCCTGGTGATCAAGTAAATGGTTAATTAAGTTTTATAAGGATGACTTGATCCATGCCTTATACTTAATTAGGATATCGTGTGACAAAAGGACTAAAAATTAAATCTGATGCTAGGTTATTATTACATTTACTTAACTTGGATAAGCATAATGTCTTGCTAGAGGCCGCTTATGTTTTGTGAATAAATGTCTAGGACATTTTTCCATTCACTGTCAATGTTGAGTGAACCTACAGGGTCACACGCATAGAGGATCTTGTAAGCATAATGTCCACGTTCAATGAATTTAGATTGTGTCCAGATTCGTTGAACGTATACAAAAGGGGAATCAAATTCCATATTGTATTTTCTGGTAGGTTAATAAGTAATTAATTTTATTTAATCGAATAAATGAAGTTAATTACTTAATATTACTTCATTTATTAATACCGTTGGATGATTATAGGAATGGACAGACGAGATTAAACTGTCATTAGATGACAGTTAGGGTTTTGATATTAACAGCTATAAAAGGTTATGTTAACCTTTTCTTGGTGGCCGTCCTTTATCTGATTAAAGAAAAGAACAAAACCCTAAACCCTAGAACGGCGATATAGTATCTAGCCTCCTCTCTCCGAAATACGACCGATTACCAGATAGTCAGGATCAGTTCTGAACAGCTTTCAGAACACAGAAGAGGCTAGCATCCTGATCACTCGCGGAGGAGTTCGTCGCGTGGATACCAGTAGAGGGCGAAGCGTACAAAGCAGCACCTCCAAAACGAACAATCAAAACATTGAGGTAATTTCTATCCAATCGGTTTTTCTAGTATGTGCAGATCCTGTTGGTGGATTTCCGTAGTTTTATTTTACTTTGTTTTTGCCTACGGATTCCAACAGTGGTATCAGAGCCTCGTACATACTAGTTTTACTGATTTTATCTGCTTTGATTACATGTGTTGTTTTCAATCGGCCTTATAGTAAGGTTTCTGATTAGTGTAATAATCAGAGTAAATTGAATTATTGGAGTCGCATATATCATATTTTGTTTTACTTATTAATGCGATTAATTAAACAGAATGTTGTTACTGCCAAATTGTTTGGCGTACAGTCTGTAATCTGTGCAATTTAATTGTTAAACTAATATGCAGAATCACATGATTTAATGTTTAACTGTTAAACGAAATTTCTGGCAGCATGATTTTAGGGTTTATAACAGCAATAACTCATTCAATGAGTTAGAAAGAAAAATCGTTTTTCTTTCCGGGGGCGCTGCCTCCTGAGACCCCCGTTTTCTTCCGGGGCCTTCGCCCCTGGAACCCCCTTATTGTTTTTGGCATGTTTCTTCCTATCTTTAGATGCATGGTGCATAGCATGGCCCTTTACCTCTTGTGATTGATTGGCTTATTTTGTTAATGGGTTGTATGTTTTTAAATACGGCCTGCGTGTCGTTGTTTTTGTTGATGTAATATTATCAAGCTTTACTAGAATAGGTTAATTTTATTTCCTATTCCTATGTATGTTTTATGTCCTATTTAACAAGATTAGAAGGCCAAGACATTAGAGGCAAGCTCATGGAGATGAAGAATTACCTAGATTGACCTTTGACTTCCATGAGGCTCGTGGAAGTCAATATAGGATTGGGGCCATGCTATGACACATTTTATTTGATGTATATATATTATGCATGTGATGTTTAGTTTATTTCCTTTTATTTTTTATATATGTTTTTTGAAATAAAATACAAATAAAAAGGAAGAAGGTTTTTGAAACCATGTAAAAAAAAAAAAATTAAGTCGTAAAATGCCTTCCATGATCATAAGCACTTCTCCATGCTTGGATCATCATTTTGTCTTATTGCCAAAGCAAGAGATAAATGGTTACCTAAGTAGGGGAAGATGGAAAATGGTGATTTCTATATGCTTGGAATGGTTTGGCTTAACTAGGCTATCAAAACGGTTTTGAGCCTAGGACATCATATGGGATTTTGCTGGTACATGTAGATGTAAATCCCATTAATACATTTTTCTCTAATTATGGGTGTTAAGCCAAAGCTTACTTATGATTAGAATAAAATGAATTTTTATACCCATGATTTATATCAAGTGTTGAATATTTCAGGGAAAATTTACCGCTTCATTTATTTAATTTTACTTTGCAAATTCTATGTAGATAATGGCCTCAAACAATTCAAAAACATCGTTGCGATCCGTGCTTGAAAAGAATAAGCTTAGTGGGACTAACTTTCTCGATTGGGCACGAAATTTAAGGATTGTCCTTAAACAAGAAAAAAAACTATATGTACTTGAGAACCCTATCCCTAATCAACCAACTAACAATGCCCCTAGAGTCGAAAAGGATGCTTATAGTAAGCACAAGGATGATTCTAACGATGTGAAATGTCTCATGTTGGCTACGATGGAATCTGAGTTGCAAAAGCGATTCGAGGAAGTTGAGGCTTATGAGATGATAAAACAGCTCAAGGAAATGTTCCAAGAGCAGGCACGTCAAGAGAGATATCTTACCACTAAGGCGTTGAATAGCTGCAAAATGACCCCTGGCACTTCAGTTAGAGCTCATGTCCTTAAGATGAAAGGGTATTTTGATCAGCTTGAAAAACTTGGAGCACCTGTAAGTCATGACTTGGCTACTAATATGATCTTGGCCTCTTTGACCTCTGACTATGATCAGTTTGTCATGAACTTCAATATGCATAATATGAAAAAGTCCATAAATGAATTGCATGGGATGCTCAAGCAGGCTGAACAAAACATTAGGAAGTCTACTCCTAATGTTCTGATGGTTCAGAAGGGGCAGTTCAAGAAGAACAGGGGAAAGAGAAAGGGAAAGGATATGGCCAAAAAGGGTAAAGGCAAGCAGAAGCCCAAGCCCAAGGTTAAACCACCAAAGGAAGGGACTTGCTTCCACTGCAATGAACCTGGTCATTGGAAGAGGAATTGGAAGCTCTACTTGGAAGAAAAGAAGAAGCAAAAGGCTAGTGAGACTGCCGCTTCAGGTATTTTCATTATAGAAATTAATATGGCTACTCCTACTTCATGGGTATTAGATACCGGATGTGGAGCTCACATTTGTGTAAATGTGCAGGGACTCAAAAGGAGTAGATCTTTGGCAAAGGGAGAAGTGGACTACGAGTTGCAAATGGAGCAAAAGTTGCTGCTGTAGCTATAGGGACATTTGATTTACTTTTTCCTACTGGGCTTATAATTAAACTTATAGATTGTTATTATGTTCTTGCTATGAGTAGGAACATCATTTCAGTTTCTTGTTTGGATATTGATGGTTTTGAGTTTAATACTAAGAATGGTAAAAGTTCTATTTATAAAAATGGTATTTTCTATGGGGATGCCTCTTTATGTAATGGACTTTACATTCTTAACCTACATGATTCCATTAGTAAGCCCATCTATAACATAAATACAAAGAAATTTAAATCTAATGATTCAAATCAAACTTACTTCTGGCATTGTCGTTTTGGCCACATAAATGAGAAATGCATATCAAAACTCCATCAAGATGGACTTTTATCTTCATTCGACCTTGAGTCGTATGAAAAATGTGATTCTTGTTTATTGGAAAAAATGACTAAAAGTCCATTTATAGGGCAAAGTGAAAGGGCTACCGATTTATTAGAACTTATACATACTGATGTATATGGTCCAATGAACACACAAGCCAGAGGAGGTTTTCAGTATTTCATTACATTCGCAGATGATTTCAGTAGATATGGTTATGTCTATCTAATGAAACATAAATCTGATTCCTTTCAAAAGTTTAAGGAATTTCAAAATGAAGTACAAAATCAACTTGGAAGGAGTATCAAATTACTTCGATCAGATCGAGGTGGTAAATACTTAGGCCAAGAGTTTGACGAACATCTAAAAAATTGTGGGATATTATCACAATTAACTCCACCAGGAACACCACAATGGAATAGTGTGTCTGAACGCAATCGAACTCTATTGGATATGGTTCGATCTATGATGAGTCAAACAGATCTTCCAATTTCTTTTTGGGGTTATGCTCTAGAAACTGCTGCATTCATATTAAATAGAGTTCCATCTAAAGTCAGTTTCGTAAGACACCATATGAGATATGGACCGGGAAACAACCTAGTTTAGCATTTCTCAAAATTTGGGGATGTGATACTTATGTGAAGCGATCATTATCTGAAAAACTAGCACCCAAATCTGATAAGTGTCTGTTTGTGGGATATCCTAAGGAAACTTAAGGATACTACTTTTATCTTCCATATGAAAACAAAGTGTTTGTTGCTCAGAACGGAATTTTCCTTGAAAGGGAATTCGCTTTCCAAAAAGAGTTAGTGGGAGTAGAATCCATCTTGAAGAAGCTCAAGGACAGCAGACTCATTTCTCGAACCGAGTATGGATACTCAGCTGGACTCACGTATTCATACCGAGCCCCGAACCTTTGACACAAGGGCCAAGAAGGTCTGGTAGGATTTCTCAGATACCACAGAGATATGGATTTCTTGTGACTGAGGATCATAATATTGATCTTATTGATCAAGGTGAACCTAATTCCTACCAAGATGCTATTCATAATCCTGAATCTAGCAAATGGCTAGAGGCTATGAAATCAGAAATGCAATCCATGCATGATAATCAAGTTTGACTTTGATTGATCCACTCGAAGGTCTGCAAGACCATAGGGTGTAAATGGGTTTTCAAAAAGAAAACTGACATGGATGGCAATGTGCACACTTACAAAGTACGATTGGTAGCAAAAGGGTATAGACAAACTCATGGTATAGACTATGATGAAACATTTTCTCCAGTTGTAACGATTAAGTCAATTAGAATTCTACTTGCCATTGCAGCATATTATGATTATGAAATATGGCAAATGGATGTTAAAACTACTTTTCTTAATGGAAATCTACTAGATGATGTGTATATGACACAACCTGAAGGTTTTATTCATCCTTCAAATTCTAGTAAAGTGTGTAAACTTCAAAGATCCATTTATGGCTTGAAGCAAGCATCTCGAAGTTGGAATCTTCATTTTGATGAAGCAATTAAAGAATTCAATTTCATCAAGAATGATGATGAACCTTGTGCCTACAAAAGGGTTACAGAAAATGCAGTAGTCTTCTTAGTACTCTATGTCGATGACATCTTGTTAATTGGGAATGACATCCCCACTTTGCAAAGTGTAAAAATTTGGTTGGGGAAGTGTTTTTCAATGAAAGATTTAGGCGAAGCAGCCTATATTCTAAGCATTAGGATCTATCGAGATAGATCTAAAAAGCTTATTGGCCTCAGTCAGAGTGGATATATTGACAAGGTACTGAAAAGGTTCAGTATGCGAGATTCTAAGAGAGGATTCTTGCCAATGTCACATGGCGTTAAACTCAGTAAGTCTCAAAGTCCTACCACAAGGGAGGATACAGAACGCATGAGTAAGATTCCTTACGCTTCCGCAATTGGATCTATCATGTACGCCATGTCATGCACTCGCCCAGATGTCTCGTATGCATTAAGCATGACTAGCAAATTCCAATCAAATCCTTGTGAACCTCATTGGATTGAAGTAAAAAACATTCTCAAGTACTTAAGAAGGACTAAAGAGATGTTTTTGATCTACGGAGGTCAGGAAGGAGAGCTTGTTGTAAATGGTTACACGGATGCTAGCTTTCGATCGATGTAGATGATTTTAGATCGCAACTGGATTTGTGTTTTATTTGAATGGAGGTGCCGTGAGTCGGAAGAGTTCAAGCAAGATACCGTGGCCGATTCTACTACGGAGGTCGAGTATGTGGGTCGCTTCGATGCAACCCAAGGAGGCGCTTTGGATCAAAAAGTTCATCACGTAACTAGGTGTAATTCCTAGCATTGTGAACCCAAGTGGACCTATATTGTGATAATACAGGAGCCATTGCACAAGCTAAGGAACCTAGATCTCATCAACGATCCAAACATATTCTCAGGCGTTTCCATCTCATTCGAGAAATTATTGAGCATGGACATGTTAAAATTTGCAAAGTAGACACCAATGACAATGTCGCAGATCCATTGACAAAGCCACTCCCACAACTTAAGCATGAGAGTCATACTAGGTCAATGGGTTTGAGAGTCATGTCAAATTGGTGGTAGGGCAAGTGGGAGATTGTTAGTATATGCCCTAAGACCAATTGACTCACATTTATGATTTATGAAGCATGTATTTTTTAATTGTATTTTATGCTATTGGTCATCAAGTATGTGACTTGATAGTAAAACCCTTATAGCTAATAAAATACTATTCTTGTTTGTCCCTAGTTTTATTACATCTTATATTATTAAACTAGTGTGAAAAGTTGATTGATGATCAAGTTTTACTGATCATGAATATGAGATATAAAATCAATTCATAAATACTTGAGAATATTGTATTGGACATGACCCAAAGTGAAGAAGAAATGTTGCATGGGTTTAAATCATAAGTATTTCTTTTCAGTTTTATATTTGGTGCCCTTTCGCCTAATGTTTCTAATTCTTCTTGCATGGGGAGAAAATATGTTTTGACATAGTCGAATATCACTTTTAATTAGGTGATTATTATGACTATTGGTTGGCTAACTTTCTTGTCGTGACTTGAATATTGAAGATAGTGAAAGGGAATTGTCCTTATCTTTTTAGAGAGTGATATCCATGGGCCCCTTGATAAGGAAGACTGGAAAATATGCATGGCCATTCTCAAATAAGTATTAATAAGGTGTTATTAATATTATTTGTCGGAACAGTCTGCCTAGTGATCAAGTAAATGGTTAATTAAGTTTTATAAGAATGACTCGCTCCATGCCTTATACTTAATTAGGATATCGTGAGACAAAATGACTAAATATTAAATCTGATGCTAGGTTATTATTGATTTTACTTAACTTGGGTAGTGATAATGTCTTGCTAGAGGCTGCTTATGTTTTGTGAATAAATGTCTAGGACATTTTTCATTCACTTCCAATGTTAAGTGAACCTACAGGGGGTCACGCATAGACGATCTTGTGAGCACAATGTCTACGTTCAATAAATCTAGATTTTGCCCAGATTCGTTGAACGTATACAAAAGGGGAATCAGATTCCATATTGTATTTTCTGGTAGGTTAATAAGTAATTAATTTTATTTAATCGAATAAATGAAATTAATTACTTAATATTACTCATCCAACCGTTGGATGATTATAGGAATAGACGGACGAGATTAAATTGTCATTAGATGACAGTTAGGGTTTTGATATTGACAACTATAAAAGGTTATGTTAACATTTTCTTGGTGGCCGTCCTTTATTTGATTAAAGAAAATAACAAAACCCTAAATCCTAGAACGACGATATACTATCTAGCCTCCTCCCTTCGAAATACGACCGATTACCAGATAGTCAGGATCAGTTCTGAACAACTTTCAGAACACAGAAGGGGCTAGCTTCCCGATCGCTCGCAGAGGAGTTCGTCGCGTGGATACCAGTAGAGGGCGAAGCGTACAAAGCAGCGCCTCCACAACGAACAATCAAAATATTGAGGTAATTTCTATCCAATCGGTTTTTCTAGTATGTCCAGATCCTGTTGGTGGATTTCCGTAGTTTTATTTTACTTTGTTTTTGCCTACGGATTCTAACACTTCCCGCATGAGTTTCGGCAGAAGGCTAGTTAGTGGTAAGGCCAGAGAGAAAATCGTTGCAGTGCTTTAAGCTGTGAAACGGTCTATATAATTCTTTTTGTTTTTTTAAAGAAATAAATTATATACTATTAATATTCATAAAAATGGCATGAGTTACATCTGTTGTAACATCATGAGTCCATTCTCGAGAATTAGGAGAAAGCAAGGCAGACTTAGTTAGCTGAAGAATCAATGTACTGTCGCTCTACCTATAAACATGCGAAAATTCAATACATGAAGAATCAATGTGCTATCAAAGAAATGGGAAGACAAAGCTCTAAGCTTAAAAAATTCTTATCAATGGGTAGGAAGGCTATTGACTGCTATAAGCGAATTACTCCCAATATTTGCACAAAAAAAGAGGAACCAATTACATATCCCTTAATAATGTCCAAAAGCTCATTATAATCTACTGAGAAATTGTCAAAGCGAGGCATAACACTTTTTATAATATTTTTAATGTAATAATTTATTTATAAAATTTACAAAATAAAATATACTTAAGAAAAAAATAGAGTATAAAAGAAAATGACATAAAAAATATTAGAAAGGATGTTATAGACGATTGTGATTATGATGGTGGAACTCAACTATTAGTAAAACAATTTTTTTTAAAAAAAAAAATCTTAAGAGATATCTTAAAATTCTTCAAGAAAATTAGAGAACTGTCAAATGTGTTTGTCGTTCATATGTCTTGAAGTCCATTTTAATTATATATTTCGATTTCCATAAATACATTCCAAAGTGAAATATGGAATTGCTGATAAGGAAGTCTGCTTTTTTCATTGCATTGGATTCCGTTATTTTTAAATTGAACTTTATTTTATTTTAAGAATTCTAATTTTGAAAATAAAAAAATAATTAAATTATGAAAAAAATTTAATAAATAAAAAGTTGAAAAAATATCTAAGCTTCCGTGATCCAATTCAAATGAAGCATCTATGATTATAAAAATAAAAAAAAAAATTCCTTTTATATCGTAAAATACAATGTATCATTCAAGATGTAATTGTACTTAAATAGAAATTTAAAAATTTTTATTCTAATTTCATAAAATTTAAATTATTCATAGAATAAAAAGTATGTGCCAAAATTAAAATTTGATATTTGAATTGATATCAAATCTTAACATCCCCTGGCGATTTGTTCTCATTTCTAATATTGTTTATACACCGTAGTTGTCGTGCATTAATATTTGTACATTGTACTTTGTTGCCATTGAACATGTACTAATCTGTATTAATAATATGAATCCTATTCTACTCAAAATTTTGTTTTACTAAAAAGAAAATGACTACGACCCAACTCAAAAGGATATAAGGTCAGGGACTCAGGGTAGACTCTATTCAATGATCTAAAGACCAATTAGAAAAAGAGGAAAGAAAACGAAAATGATGGAAAAGTATGGTTGGCTAGTTTTACACAAATTTGAAGCTTTTAGCTGTAAAGAGTTCAAAATAACACAGCTCATGGTCACAACTCACAACCGCCAAGTCCAAATTGTCCAGCCCAGTCACCTCTCCCTCCCTCACTTATCCGGGTATACGTACTTTTTTTTCTTCTGAATAAAAGTAAGAAGACAACAGAATTAAATAACAATCTAACTAAATAAGAGACTATCTCGTCAAAATGAAATGTGTCTTTTAATATAACTTATTATTAAGATTAAACTCGACTTGGTCAATATAATTCTACTAAAACGTTAAAAAGATTAGTACTCTTCTTTTTGTTATGTAATGTGTCATTCGCTATAATTTGTTAAAATTAAACTTACCTTGATCGGTATAATTTTATCAAAATCTCAAGAAGATCAAGGCTCCTCTTGCTACTATGAAATGTTATGTTTGTCATATTTGACTCGTCAATTTTGACTAAATCTAAGTTAGTTATTAACTTACTATAGTCGTGTAAATATGTTAACAGGGTTATTGCATCTCTCACCGATATAAAATGATTCGTTCGACATAACTTGCTTGATCTAAATTCAACTTAGTCACATAATACTTTCCAAATTCTAAGAGAACTAGTGCTTCTTTTATAAAGAATTAAAGTATACTAAAACAATCATTTTTCATTTTGTTTAATCAAATTTGACCATTAGAATTCTCTCTCACACACATATATATTCACACACATATAATTTTGTTGTGGTACCTAAAGAGGATTTTTTTTTGGTACCTACCTTCGTCAATAGATGTGTGACCTTAAGGACAACCTGCTATAGCAAGTTTCTATTCTTTTTATTTTTTGATATGATGATGTGGCTATTTTTATTGTGTCACCTCATTAAAAGCGGCTGATCTGTGACTGGTCAAACAAGTCCCCAAAAAATAAAAAAATAATTTATTATTTTTTTGGTAAAATTTTACAAGATTATCATAAACTTAATGATTAAATATGGTAATATTACAATATGAAACAGTAATACATGAACGTTATCTTCAAAATTTACAAATTAACTTTATATCTTTTTTAATTTACTAATTTTTATGTCAATCTTACTATTTTTTAAATAGTAAGAATGACAATAGATCTAGTAAAATATATTTAATAAATTATAAATTTGTGCTATTAAATGGTAAATTTTATACATTACCATTAAAAGATGTTATTTTACCATTTTTAGTTAAAATTTTATTAATTTATAATATAACTTACTATTTTTCTTAAATAATAAGTATGATAATAAAGCTAGTAAAATGTTATATAAATGGTAAATTTCTATCACTATTAAGTAAACTTTATGTATTGTCATTAAATTTCTTAATTTTGCAAATTTTAATTCAAATTTTATTATTTTAAAATAAAAAAAATTATAATAAATATGATAAGTTTTATTATTTAGGATAGTAAATTTGGATTCATAATTAGTAATTCATTAGGAAACCAATTATTAAAAAGCAATGCAAGTAGGCTATTGCATCTAAGTGCAAGAAAGAAAAAACCAATGCATTTATATTGATGCATCAAAGTGCAGAAAAAGAAAAAAAGTAATGGCTAAGGCATCAAAGTACTAGAAAAGAAGGAAAAAACAAATGCTCAGTGCATTTGGCATAAAAGAGATCGCAATGTGAATTAGCAGTTTCAAGAAGAACTAAATTTAGTGGTAAATACATAAAGTTTGTTTAATAGTGGTAGAAATTTACCATTTGTACAACATATTTTACTATCTTTATTATCATACTTATTATTTAAGAAAAATAGTAAAATTTCATGATAAATTAATAAAAATTAGAATTAAAAATTATAAAATTACATCATTTAATGATAATATATAAAATTTAACATTTAATAGTACAAACTTATCATTTATTTAATCTATTTTACTATATCATTTTTACTATTTAAGAAAAATAGTAAGATTGACCTAATTTAAATTAATAAATTAAAAAAGATATAAAGTAAACTTGTGAATTTTAAAGGTAATGTTCAAGTTCATGATTTTTATATATTTATAATTAAGTCTACCATAATCTTATTGAAATTTAAAAAAAAATAAATTAATTATATTTTAATTTTTTGGGATGACCGGTTTGACCGGTAACCTATCAACCTCTTTCAATGAGGTGACACAATAAAAATTAGTCACATTATCATATTAAAAGTTAAAAAAAAAAAATAGAAATATGCTATTGCCCTCAATTATGTGTCATACATGTATTTGATAAGGTAGGTACTCTTCTTATATAGTACTACAGCATAACATATATATATATATATATATATAAAGTACGAAGTACGAGCCACTTGAGCAAGTTAGCACCTTGGTGTATCCTACGTTCATTGCACACCAAGACCAACCCACCCCTATAAATACCAAATGTGTATGAACTTAATTTTCCAAACGTGAAACACAAACGCGAGACAAGAAATATACCACAATAATGTCAATATTGCCAAACCGGCAGCAAGAATCTTTATCTCCTTCTCAAAAAGAAATTGAAGTTGTTGTAGTTGATGTTAATAATGATCATTCTAGGATTTTATTACAACAAATTCCAGCAGCAAATAGCCGGGATGACAATATGTTCATCGTAATCAAAGCTTTTGTTTTACCAGTTTTAGCCAAAATTCATGCTGGATATTTCAGAATTAGCTTATCTTTATGCAGCCAAGCTTTACTATGGAAAATCCTAATGGAACCAACCGATGATTCTTTCCCCGCCTTTAGAAGAAAGCTCCAAATCATGTTACCCTCTACAGGTTTCATTCTCCTATGGTCACTATCGTTAGTCACCTTGGCGTCACTTTCTCTCTTGTACATCCTGCATTGGATACTGTACAATGATTTGGTTAAGAATGAGTTTCTACACCATGTTGGAGTGAATTACTTATTTGCCCCTTGGATTTCCTGGCTCCTATTGCTTCAATCAACCCCCGCCCCATGGCTATTATTTTTTAATAAGCCAACGAGTACAATTAATTATTCTTGTTACCCAGTACTTTATTGGATATTTATTCTTCCTATTTTGATTCTTGATATTAAGATTTATGGGCAATGGTTTACTAAAGGAAAAAAGAGGGTTTTATCAGGAATGGCAAATCCAACAAGTCAATTATCAGTTATTGGGAATTTAGTAGCAGCAAGAGCTGCTGCTGAAATGGGATGGTTTGAAACAGCAATTTGTATGTTTTCATTAGGGATGATTCATTATTTAGTGTTATTTGTGACACTTTATCAAAGATTACCAGGCTCCAATTCTCTTCCTTCAATGCTTCGACCCGTTTTCTTCTTGTTCTTTGCAGCTCCAAGTATGGCAAGTTTAGCGCGGGATTCTATTTCTGGAAACTTTGATTGTTCATCAAAAATGCTGTTTTTTCTTTCACTCTTTCTCTTCATATCCTTGGTAAGATTTCTGTTTTACATTTAATAATTTTGATTAATTAAGGTTTTTTCTTCTTTACTTTTTCCTTGATATTGTCAAAGTGGTCACTAAAGTTAATTTAGTGCAAGAACACAAGTTGGCTTTGTGCATGAATGTATTTTGATTTTCCAGCTGCATGTCATTTTCATGCATATAGTATAGGGCAAAAGAGTCTTTCTAGGATATCTGAGTGAACATTATCTATATTCTATGGTCAATCCGATGATCCAATATTACAACTGTAAATTTGGAAAAAGTTTAAGGGTTGGCTTGGTGGATTAGGGAAGTGTAGTACTCAAAAAAAAAAAAAAAAAAGAAAAAAGAAAAAAGAAAAAAGCGTACCAACATCTTACTAGATATCCTTATATGTACCCATTTTATAATAGTTGGCCTTTGTAATCGGTTAAGATTCTATACTTACCATTACCGTTAGAGTTTAAATGTACATATTTCTGTCACTTTGGACCTTATAATACAATTTATCATTTCATGTGATTTGTAAATTACTGTTATAAAAAAACGGTTAATTTATTCAATAAAAAATTTAGTTATAAATAACAATTAATTATTTTAATATTTCTATTATTAATCATGACTTTTTTATCTTTTCTATAACTATAATTTTTTTATTTTTTTATGTTCAACTAATTCTGTCAACTAATAAAAATAGGTCAAAATTCGAAAAAAAGACTTTTTTTTGCCAGATTCGGATCCATTTTATTAATTTAACAAAATTAGTTAAACGTAAAAATTCGTAGTTATAAAAGATTTTTTTAAATAAAAATTCATTATCATAAATAAAAAAATTAAAAGGTTCATGATTATTTATAGGTATTTCTCTATTGAATATTATCCACTTTTTTAAATAGTGAGTGAAAGTTCTCACATCAAAAAATAAATAAATAAAAACATTGACATGATTCAATATACCCACAAAAGATGACTTTATAATTGCACTAAGCGAGGACTAGAAATTAAATGTCCCTTTCTGAAGAAGTAACAGTTAGATATCAATACATTTCAAATAGTTTATGTAATTGATCAAGTCTTAATTTGTATCTTTTATTATAATGTTATTGCTTTGTTTCCGTGATGTAAAAACAGATATGTAGACCTGCTTTGTTCAAGAAATCAATGAAAAAGTTCAATTTAGCATGGTGGGCTTATTCTTTTCCAATAACGGCAATGGCAATAGCTTCGACAAAGTATGCACAAGAAGTAAAAACTGGTTCAGCCCATCTTCTAATGCTTCTTCTCTCAGCAATTTCTGTTCTTGTTTCATCGGCTTTAATGGTCTTTACTGCTCTCCATACCAATTCAATAGTTTTACATAAGGATCAGGAATTAGATCATCACTTACCACAACAGCAGTAGCAGCCAAGGAGTAGCTCAGTGCTAGGAACACTCGTTATGATTAGACAAAATATTTTTTATTCGGACCACATTCCCTTTTTAATCTATCCAAAAGAAAGCAGTACCATTACAGCTTGATCATCAAATCAAAATACACTAACTTGGATATATAATTATATATAACCTTATCTCTGTTTACTTTTTAACACCTTATGTTACCATCAAGTTGTATGAAATCAACCTCATTCAATTATATTTTTAATTACAAATTCACCCAAAAAAATTGAATTACGATAATATTATTCTATTTTAATACATTAATTATCAAATATGCTAAGATATTAGTTAAACTGACTAAACATACCTGTTTTGGACTAAAAATTGAGTTGAATAGATAAGCGAAGCCAAAATTCCTTCAAATATTATGAAACTACCATTTAAGGTAATACCATTTTGCTCATTTCTTTTGTTTTTATATACACATAAACTTAACTAAAGTCGTGTATATATCAATTATAACATGTAGGCCTGTTGGGCCGATTGTTTACACATTTTTTCTTTTCCCTTCCAGCCCAATTTCTTTTATCCTATGATGAGTTGGAATGAGCCTCACAACCCAAATAGGACGAGTTTATTTTTAACCCAAAATGCCGAGCTGGGCAGGGCTGACAACAGCCCAATCTATTCTTGTGTCTTCCCTAGGTGACTTGATGTTGGTCTTTTGAATGAGTCTTCTAGGTACTTAGTTGTTCTGTTTTAAACAATTCTTCCAAAGGCTTACATGTTGTTGAATGTGTCTACCTTAAGAACTCTATAAATACTCTCATCCTTCATATTACTGATATGAGGTGATATATAACTCTGTGTGAAGTTTTCTTATGTTCTTTTCTCTCTTCTTCTTCTTCTTCTCTACAATTTCTTATTCCTTTGTTATAGTCTGCTCTCTGTCAATTCTTCTGCCACTGCCACCGTTAGTCACCATTTTTGGTTGACTACGTGCTTGGGTGGCTTGTGAAGGAGAGAACCGAGAGTGAGAGATTAGATTATTCTTATGTGTGAGGCTCATCCATTGTTCTGAGGGTTTGTTCAAGAATCTGAATTTTAGAGCAAAACCGGTTGTTTTTGGTGTCCGAATATCTCTGTTTCCCTCTTTTACACAGAAACCGGTCGTGTGGTTTTTCTGTGTTGGTCTTCCGGTTTTGAGAGTTGGTCGTCCGATTCTGTCTTTTGTAAGCTAAAATCGGAATTAACTATTGACTGCTGTCTGTGAATTCATGAACGATTTGTCCGATTTTTGCCTACTCATTCAATTTTGTTATCCAATTTTTGCTGTTACATTGGATTGAAGAAGAATCGGTATTCCGTTTTTCGGACACCTCATCTGATTTTGAAGAGCCATTTTTAAGAGTTATTATCCAATTGCATCATCCTGTTATTTGTAATAGATTATAATATTTATATTTTGTTCTTCCGCTGCTTTTGTAATAGTTTTATAGAGGTTTTGTTTATGTAACAAGGCTGGTCACCAGTGTATTTTCCTCAACATAAAATTTATGAAAATTCGTACACCAAGATGGTCAATTGTGAGTTTTTCAATATGGTAAGGTTTCAAAAAATAGTTGTTGAATAATTAAAGAGAATGTATATCATCTCTGCCGAAAATTATTACTATGTCGATATATGCGATATTAAAACAAAACAATGGATTAATTAAAATATGTTATAAAAATATTACCACTATATCAATGCTTGGAGAAAATATATGGAGAAAATATGAAAGAGTTTTCTCACTTCTCTTTTTCTATATTTTATCCTTCATCATTCACCTTTGCATCTATTAATAGAAGTTAGCTCAGTTGGTTCTGCGCTGCAGAGTTTGTATAAAAAAGGATTATTACTCTACAATAGAGGTTACATAAATGTAAACTATAAATGTAATCAATTACAAGAGTTACATAGGTTACATAGAGTAGTGGGGGTAAAAAGAGTTGAATGAGATAAAATACATGGAGCTGTGAGAGTTATATATGATGGACATCCACTAATACATATAATTCATAATACCCTCCCCGCTTGGATGTCCATTTTATGGAATAACACATCGTTATAACCTTTACTAGGATCAGTGGGATAAAAACTTAGTGAAGGAAAAAGAGTATATCTTCCGAAACTAACATTGCCTCATTAAAAATCTTACAAGGAAAAACTGATTAAAATCTTTGTTAAGGGAAAAAGAGTACGCACAAGATAGTTGTATCTCCACAAGTGAACAAATAACCTATTTGCAGCCAAACATTCTTGAAGTTAGCAAAAAATATTTAATACTATTCCAATGCCTTCGAGTTGGTGATGAACGATATTTTGCTAGTAAATTTACAGCGAATGATATATCAGGCCGTGCATGACTAGCGAGGTACATCAATGCCCCAATAGTACTAAGCTATGCATGGTACTTCTGGATCAATAGTATTCTTCATCATTTTGACGAGACCGAAAAGAATCTATACACATCTTAAGTGATCTTACAACTATAGGGTGCTCAATGGGTTTGTTTTATCCATATAAAATTATTTAAGCACTTTCATTGTATATGTGGATTGATGCACCAAAATAAAAAAATGGTCTTAAGTGTTACTATCACCAACGTCTTAAGTGATCAAACTTGTTTTCACATCATTTTTTATCTTTGTCGTATCTCCTTTCAAATGTGTTTGATAACAGTGTTTGAAAATCACTTAATAGTTTAAGATGTCCTTGATTGAAGTTATAAATTTTAAGTGAAATTTTTTTGTTAAACTCTGAAATTTGAGATCTAAATATGTATATTATTTGTCAAACTATTACATTTTTTTTAATATAATTACCACCTATTAATTATTCAGCATTCAAATTCAGACTCCAGTTTTCAGATTTAGTGTTCAGACTTAAAATTCGGTATTTAGAATTTAAACAATTTATATTTCAGACTTTAGTGTCATATTTATCAAATGGGACCTTAGTTTGATCAAATATGGATTAAGACGTGGATGTACAAATGAAAGGTTTTTGGAAAACACCCTTTTTGAGTGAAAATGTAATTCGAAAAGCAAGATTTTTTTTTTTTTTTAATTTTTGTTTTGGCCTAGGTTAGTGACCTGGGCTGATTCACTTTGGCCCTAGTGCCGCAGCCAAACAGCACCTGATATGGCCCAGATTGGTTACCCGATTTTTTTATAAAAAAAAAAGTTTAGGGTTTAGGGATGATTCAAAATAAAAAAATACAATAATAACAATTTACAAATTTCACACAATTCATTAAATAAATTTATTTCTTAAAAAACTAAAATTTGAACCGGATCTGCCCGAATATCGAACCAAGGCTGAAGTCAGTTATCTTAATTGGTATGATCCTCCCTGGCTTCCCTTGAAAATCATTTACTCCCAAGATGAAACTCCCTTCTTGAGGATTCCTTTGATAGTTGTTTTGGAGAATTTGAAGAGCACAAACACACAATTGCAGGTATAATAAAATATAAATGAGAAGAAAAAACTACACCTTCTTCTATGAAAAGGGAGAATCAACAAGGCTTGCAAAAGCCTCACCTATCCTCCACACTTCAAGAAGCACCTATATTCTCAAGCAATACCAATTGAGGAATTGGTACATCAAGGGTGAGATAGGATTTGGAAATTAGACTTGGAATCTTGAATTTGAAGATTCAAGAGGTTCCTTACCTTGAATTATACAATGGAAACTCCTAATTCACAAGGAAGAAGAATAATACTCAAGAACCCTAGTTCTTCACTCTTTGATTTCTCAAATATATCAAGCTTGTCCAAATGGCTACCAACATAAGAGTATATATGTTGGTCTTTACAATTAGTTCCCAATTCTAGGCATTAGACTAACTTAAAAGAGTTTAAAAGGTACTTAGACCACTTAAGTATAAGTCAAAATGCATTTACAACTAAATTGAATAGTTAAGGAAGTTAAAAACTTTCCAATTCCTCCTTCAGCCGAGACCTACCAGCGACGATAGGTCCCAGTAGGTCTCGACATACCATTCGTGGTAGGTCGGTTGTCTTCAAATCCTTCTTTTCCAGAACCCTACCGTTGACGGTGGGGTGGACCTAGCATTGATTTTTGATTTTTGAAGCTCCCAAACTCCCCAAGTTTGCTTCATTAGATTCCTCCACTTATACACTAGACCATAGGCGATTTTGGACCTTTTAAAGTCCTCTTCTTGATCTCTTATCACTTCTCAAGCCAAGTCTTGGATCATCTTCTTAAATACGACTATCTTTTCTAGGTGTTCCTCTTCCATTCTTCTAGTCATGGCTCTTGTGACCGGACCTTGCAATAGCTATATGGTTCCTTGCACTTTCCAAGTCATACCATCTACCCCCCTTTGGAAGGACTCGTCCTCGAATCCATTCCTTTGAATAACAACAAGAGGTGAGGAACATTAGAAATGGAGGCATTTAAAGGCACAATGCTAGGAAAGTCACCCAAGCACTCAAGACTTAGAAGAGAATAAGCAAATAAAGCATTAAGTTTGTCGACCAACGTCGCAACGCTGTAACATTTCCATACATAACATAATTCCTTAAATGGTCTATGATAAGAAAACTAAGTGTAAAAAAAGAAGATCAAAGCTAAGAAACTCCAAAAAGGACTATTCAAGAGCCATTAAGATTTACAAGAATTCCCAAAAGAAGCACAATTGAAAGTATTGAATTCTTATAAATCAAGAAAAAGGTTAACATCAACATCATTTAAAGAAAGATGAAAATAAAAGCTTAAATCAAGAAGATCGAGAGTTTGAAACATGATCTCTTTAAAAGGATGATGGCAATATAAACTTAGATTCTTAACACGTTTCAAAGTTCCTTCATTGATTCTTGACAAATACTTTTGCAAAATTCTAAAAATATATTGAAGAATCCAAGAAGTTTTAACCAAAAGACTCCCAAGATCACAAATTCCATTAGCTAGAAAGTTCCTTTTGGAAGTCAAAGAATTGGTATTAAAAGGTTTAACATTATTTTGTATTTAATTTGCAACACCAAATTTCCAAGATAACTCTTCAAATTGCAAGTGATAACACCAAATCCTTTCGCTTTTCTATTTCAAAGAATCTTCAAAACATTTTATCAATTGTTTAATCAAGAGTTCTAAACAATGAAGTTCAAGACTGACACTTTTAGTCCACCAATAACTCCCATAAAAATCTTTAGAAGTGCTAACTTGTTCTTTTGCTAAATCATGTTTCCAAAAGATTTCTTTAGAAAGAAGATGGTAAAATAAGAAGTTTTGACTCAAATTCTTTCGAAAGAGCTTCAAGACATTATTCAATAAAGAACACTCTTGATTTAAAATCAAAACTTGCAAAACTTTAAATTCTCTTTTAAAAATCAACTTATCCAAAACCTCCTTGAAGGTTAGAGAAAAAAGCAAAGTAGCACCAAGAGATTGATTCTCAATCTCGACACAAAACTTTATGTTTTGAACAATTGACTCATTTAAAGCTTCATCTTTGAAGAGAAAGTCAATAGAGGCAATAGAATAGACAAGATGTTTCTCAACAAGATTCTTCAAGTTTAATTCAAAAACACTATTTCTAAAGATAGTTTTCACAAGATCATAAGGATGGGCTTTAAACACCTTTAAACTACCATTCATTTTATTTCTAAAGTTCAGCAACCTCATAGATTCCTTGAAATGAAAATGGTAGAATTGGAGTCCACGAATGTTTCCAAACAACTAAGTTTTAAAAAATTCTTTAACAATTAAAACTTTTTGCTCTTCATAAGGAAATTCAAATTTATAACTCACAAGGCACAAGAGTTTAATGGAAGGAATAAATCCATCAAAATTTTTCTTAGAAGTATAAGGGAAAGATGATTCATAATCACAATTCTCAACAAGCCCTCCTTTAAACGTAGCATAAAATCACCACATAAGGTCCAGAAGAAATAATGAACTCTCTCATCATAACCATTTTCAAAAAAAGTTCGGAGAAAGATACAAATCTTATTCCACATAGATGCATAAGAAGTTGAGACATTAGCAATAAGTCTATCAAAGATGAGATTATCATGTAACAACTCAAGGTCATGAGAAGATGGTTTAATTCTAAAAGTACTAACCATAAGTTGTTTTCTCATAAAAGCACATAAAGAAGAATACTTAAGCATCTGGTCAATATCAAGAACTAGCTCACAAGTGAAAAGATTAACATACAATTCCCAACAAAAATCACATAGAAGGCATTCAATTCTAAGAACAATTTTAACACTTTGAAGGAAAATACAAGGTAAAAGAGAAATAGGTTTGAAGAAAAACTCGTTGTCAAATCTCCATAGCATAAGATTTCTTTTCCTCCAACACTTTCACCTTGGCCTTCGAACCCCATGGTATTCCTCATTCCTTTCATTTATGTTATGGTGCAAAGATATTGGAGAGAATTCCTATCAAATTCAAGTGTAAGCCAACAAAGTTAAGCTCAACAAGGGAAGTAGTGTTATGTTTGATCCTTCTAGAGATGAGACAGTTCTTCTTCATATAGAAGCAGAACAGTCTAAAACTTTTACTCGCAAACGATTAAAATGGCATGAGATAACTATTCCCGAAGAATTCCAAATAGAAAATGCTCAACCTCCTCCTAATCTCGAAAGAACTGAAATTTCTCAAATCATTGAAGAACCTAATAGTAATATCCTAATACGATTCAATTCTCTGAGAGAACAAGGATCTTGCTCAAACTTTTCCATACCATTAGAACCTAGTAGGTATTCCTTTGTAGAACCTAGTAGAAACTCTACAGATAAACCATTCAATATGCCCAATCCTATTCATGTGCACCATAAAGCTCCTATTCCAGAGGTATCTATTTCTCCTCCATTATCTCCTACTATTTCTCAAATGAAGGGTGAGATCAATGTTATTAATCGAAAAATAAAAATAGATTTAGATTCATTAGAAGAGGATATTCTTGATCCCGAAAATACAGACAAATTAAAGTGGTATCTTCAATTAGATTCTATTTATAGGGATAGGATCAGACAAGAATGGATTAATGATATTCAGAGGTTAAATACTCCTTTTGATTTTTTCTGTTGGTTAGAATACTTTACTACAAAATTAGGATTTCAAGGAGATCCCTTTACACTTTCCTATATTAATGTTCAAACAAGTTTAGCGCGTAAATGGAAACTCAATGATGGTAGCCAAATTACTCAAATACATCCTCCATTGCAAACCATTCGTCTTGATACTCCTGATGGAGAAATTCTTGCTTCACCTTTTAAAAGGGGTAAAGATGGTGACGATTCCGTCAAAATCGATGATATAAAAAAAATTTATCATCAAAATAATTATTCAAATCAAATTTTACATACAATTGCTAAACAAGTAGATTCCTTATCTGCTGAACTCAAATCCATTCCTCGAACTAAAATTTCACGATTCCCAGATAGTTATTCCTCTCCTCGTTTCCAACCAAGTACTCTTTCTAAAGACCAGGAAGCAAAACTTAAACTAGCTTCATCCTCATCATCTATTCCATTGTCTTCCTCTCCTTTATTAAATAAGATTTCTCAAACCCTTGACCGAATTAATTCAAATCTCCCAAGTACATCCAAAATCAATACTATAGCTCACGAAGATGAACACGATTCTAATATCAGTCTGAGTACTGATAATGAAAGTTTGTCCTCAAATAACACAGTTATTCAAAAAATACATCAAGTAGAAGATTCATTTCTTGAACCTCATGAACAAAATGAACAGACTAATATTAATAAAATTCATAGAAATAACTTTCGATCTTCTAGACAAAAATGGAAATCCGCAGAAACTCGGAATTACTATCCTAGGCCAACCCCTCCAGATATTCAATATGAAGAACGCGCAAAATTTCATACTGCAAATTATGATGGAAATTCAATAACTAATTGGAATATTGATGGCAAAAGTGAATATGAGATTTTAAACACGTTACAAGAAATGGGTATGGCAAAAATCGCTTACAAAGTAAAAAATATAACTGAACAAAATGCAGCAATGTTTCTTATTGCTGGCTTTACCGGACAATTAAAATATTGGTGGGATAATTCATTAACACTCGAAGAGAAAATGTCAATCATAGAACATACAATAGAAATCGAAGATGACCAAGGTAATATATCATTACAACATGATTCATGTGATTTCTTACTTGTTACTATTGCAATGCATTTTGTCGGTAATCCAAAAGAAGAATTATCGTCTTCAAAAGTATTTTTAACAAATTTAAGATGTCCAACTTTAACAGATTTTAGATGGTACAAAGATATGTTTTTAACTTATGTACTCAAACGACCAGATTGTAATGCTCCTTTTTGGAAGGAAAAATTTGTTACCGCTTTACCAAATTTATTTTCCCAAAGAATTATTACTAATCTCAAAAAAGAAATGGGTTTAGAACAAATTGATTTCAATTTAATGACCTATGGTCAATTATTTGCATTTATAAAACAGGAAGCTTTAGCTGCCTGCCAAGAATTAAAATTTCAAGCAAAATATGGAAGCAAAAGAACAGAATTAGGGTCATTTTGTGAAGCCTTTGGTATCACCGGAATTAAGGCTCCCTCTGCCCAACATAAAAAGAAAAAATTCATACCCTACAACAAATATAGAACCCGAAAACCTAGATACTCAAAAGAAGCGTATTATAAAAAATCAAAGAAATCACGGAGAAATATCTTCCCCAATATTATTTGTTACAAATGTGGTCAAAAGGGTCATAAAGCAAATGTATGCAAAAATAATAAAAGGATTAATGAAATTTTAGACAAATTTCCAGAATTAGATAAGGACTTAAAGGAAAAATTAAGTATTTCATTAGTTCAAGGCAATTCATCATAGGATAATTATGATTTTCCACCTACGGACAGTACAGATGAAGGTAACTTCTCTTCTCCCTGTGCCTGTAAAATCATTAATATGATTAAATATTCCAATAATACGGTCAATGACCAAAAAGAATTAATCTTTGATATCATTCAAGAACTTCCTCCTGAAGCCCAGAAGAAACAATTAGAAAAATTAAAAGATTTAATTCGCAAAGAAAGAGTCCAGTTCAGCCAGCCTCGTTGAACCATTTAGTATTTCAAAAATGTTCGAAAGATACCCCCATATGAATCCTCAGATCAAACAAACTAATACAAAAGAATTACAAACAAAAATACATTTATTAAAATCCCAAATTAAAGAATTAAAAGAAAGAGTATTCAGTGTCGAAACCAAAAATCTAGAATTAGATACTCAAATTACGATATTACAATCAAAACTTCATAAGGGTAAAGAAGTAGTTGATTCACCAATCCATTCACCAAAATTCACATTAGCTAAAATTCCAATCCCAAAAGAAAAACCTTCTGATACAAAATTTATTTCTATCATTGAAAAAATTACTTTTCAAAAATGGAATATCTATGTGACTATTTCAATAGGAACCTTCAAAGCTATTTTCAATGCTATGCTTGATAGTGGCGCAGACCAAAGTTGTATCCGTGACGGTCTGATCCCGACCAAATATTATGTCCCAACAAATGAATCCCTAGTTACTGCAAATGGTATGCCTTTACAGGTTAAAGGTAAGCTGCTCAAAACCGCTATTTGTAATGACAATTATTGCTTCAAACATCAATTCATTGTAGTTGAAGACTTAAGTACTAACATTATATTAGGCACTCCTTTCCTTACTCAAATTTATCCCTTTTGGGTAAATCAGAATGGCTTAGGAACAAATATTATGGGAAATACTGTAATTTTCAAATTTCTATCTCCTGTCAAACACAAAGAATTACTTATGTTACAACAAAATTCAATATATCAGCAAACAAATACTATTCAGAGAAGACAAAACAAAATTAAATTTTTAAAAGAAGATCTTTCATATGAAAGAATAGAAGAACAGTTACAAGATTCTCAGATTCAACAAAAAATTTTAAATTTTGAAACAATGATTAAAAAAGAAATTTGTGCTGATATTCCAAATGCTTTTTGGGACAGAAAGAAACATATTGTTTATCTTCCCTATGAAAAAGATTTTTCTGAAAAACACATTCCTACTAAAGCTCGACCAATTCAAATGAATCATGAATTATTAGAAATATGTAAAAAAGAAATTCAAGAGTTATTAACAAAAAACTTAATTAGACCCTCCAAATCTCTTTGGAGTTGTGCTGCCTTCTATGTTATGAATCAAGCAGAAAAGGAACGAGGAGTTCCTAGATTAGTCATTAATTACAAACCATTAAATAAAGTCCTACAATGGATTAGATACCCCATTCCAAACAAAAAGGATTTATTAAAACGATTATATAATGCAAAAATATATTCAAAATTTGATTTGAAATCCGGATTCTGGCAAATACAAATTGCAGAAACAGATAGATACAAGACTGCATTCACAGTCCCTTTCGGGCATTAGGAATGGAATGTCATGCCATTCGGACTAAAAAATGCTCCTTCTGAATTCCAACATATTATGAATGATATTTTCAACCCCTACACAACATTCATTATTGTTTATATTGATGATGTTTTAATCTATTCTGAGTCTATTGCTCAGCATTTCAAACACTTACAAACATTCTTTCATGTTATCAAACGGAATGGCTTATTAGTCTCCGCTCCTAAAATTAAATTATTTCAAACTCAAATACGCTTTCTTGGCCATAATATTTACAAAGGAACTATTACTCCTATTCATCGAGCATTAGAATTTGCTGACAAATTCCCTGATGAAAATAAAGATACAAACCAATTACAAAGATTTCTAGGATGTTTGAATTATCTCTCTGATTTCTTTCCTAAACTACGCCAACTTTGTGCTCCCTTATATCAAAGATTACAAAAAAAATCCACCTGCATAGACACACAAACATACTCAAATTGTGCGTATGCTCAAAGAAAAAGCCAAAACATTACCATGTATGTCTATACCGCATCCACATGCATTCATGATAGTCGAGACGGATGCATCAGATATAGGATATGGTGGTATCTTAAAACAAAGACTAGGACATTCATCTCATGAACATTTAGTTAGATATCATAGTGGTCTTTGGCTCGGACCACAAAAAAAATTATTCAACAATTAAAAAAGAAATTTTATCTATTGTTTTATGTATTTCAAAATTTCAAGATGATTTATACAACAAACAATTTCTTTTACGAATTGATTGCAAATCTGCAAAAGAGGTTTTACAAAAAGATGTTCAAAATCTTGTTTCTAAACAAATTTTTGCCAGATTGCAAGCTATTTTATCTGTTTTTGATTTTGAAATACAATATATCAAAGGCACCGACAATTCATTACCCGATTTTCTCACCCGTGAATTTCTTACAGCATCACCACACAATGAGCAAAAAGAATGATAAAGAGAAGACTCCAAGATTACAAATTCAAACTGCAAAACAGAACAGTCTAAAATTGCTTCTATAGCTCACGAAGATGAACATGATTCTAATATCAGTCTGAGTACTGATAATGAAAGTTTGTCCTCAAATAGCACAGTTATTCAAAAAATACATCAAGTAGAAGATTCATTTCTTGAACCTCATGAACAAAATGAACAGACTAATATTAATAAAATTCATAGAAATAACTTTCGATCTTCTAGACAAAAATGAAAATCCGCAGAAACTTGGAATTACTATCCTAGGCCAACCCCTCCAAATATTCAATATGAAGAACGTGCAAAATTTCATACTGCAAATTATGATGGAAATTCAATAACTAATTGGAATATTGATGGCAAAAGTGAATATGAGATTTAAACACGTTACAAGAAATGGGTGTGGCAAAAATCGCTTACAAAGTAAAAAATATAACTGAACAAAATGCAGCAATGTTTCTTATTGCTGGCTTTACCGGACAATTAAAATATTGGTGGGATAATTCATTAACACTCGAAGAGAAAATGTCACTCATAGAACATACAATAGAAACCGAAGATGACCAAGGTAATATATCATTACAACATGATTCATGTGATTTCTTACTTGTTACTATTGCAATGCATTTTGTCGGTAATCCAAAAGAAGAATTATCGTTTTCAAAAGTATTTTTAACAAATTTAAGATGTCCAACTTTAACAGATTTTAGATGGTACAAAGATATGTTTTTAACTTATGTACTCAAACGACCAGATTGTAATGCTCCTTTTTAGAAGGAAAAATTTGTTACCGGTTTACCAAATTTATTTTCCCAAAGAATTATTACTAATCTCAAAAAAGAAATGGGTTTAGAACAAATTGATTTCAATTTAATGACCTATGGTCAATTATTTGCATTTATAAAACAGGAAGCTTTCGCTGCCTGCCAAGAATTAAAATTTCAAGCAAAATATGGAAGCAAAAGAACAGAATTAGGGTCATTTTGTGAAGCCTTTGGTATCACCGGAATTAAGGCTCCCTCTGCCCAACATAAAAAGAGAAAATTCATACCCTACAACAAATATAGAACCCGAAAACCTAGATACTCAAAAGAAGCGTATTATAAAAAATCAAAGAAATCACGGAGAAATGTCTTCCCCAATATTATTTGTTACAAATGTGGTCAAAAGGGTCATAAAGCAAATGTATGCAAAAATAATAAAAGGATTAATGAAATTTTAGACAAATTTCCAGAATTAGATAAGGACTTAAAGGAAAAATTAAGTATTTCATTAGTTCAAGGCAATTCATCAGAGGATAATTATGATTTTCCACCTACGGACAGTACAGATGAAGGTAACTTCTCTTCTCCCTGTGCCTGTAAAATCATTAATGATAAAGAGAAGACTCCAAGATTACAAATTCAAACTGCAAAAGATTATGCAATGACTCCTCAACCTTCTACCTCAAATATTCAAACTCCCCAACAGATTTTAAGCCCTAAAGGATTTTCCTCCTTTAACCTATTCAATGGCTGCAGAAACACCGTCATTCAAACTACAATCCACACCAACTCCCATTCCAGCTACTCAAAATATTTCATCCTCCTCCACTCAATATTTTACAAAACCTATAATTACAAACATAACACTCACTTCCTTTACTGCAATGCCTGAATTCAAAACCCTTCAAAACTTCCTTCACAGAATCCTTCCTCAGGGATGCCAATGGCTACCTGATGATCCCACAAAAACTCAAACTTATTATGAGCTTATCTTAACTGATGATCCCACAAAAACTCAAACTTATTATGAACTTATCTTAACTGATGATCCCACAAAAACTCAAACTTATTATGAACTTATCTTAGTTGATTCAAATTCAGTAGAAATTACTCATACCCCTGATCGTTCTAATCCACAAAAAATTGCATATTCAAAATGTACTATTAAAAATGTAATTAAATCGACTGAATGGGCATCCATTTGGTCAACTAAACGTTTTTCCGTTCCATTCAAACCTCAGGGATATACATACCAAGACTATCGCATGGCTTGGTATAGAACATTTTTCAAACGACCTTTCGATCATTCGTGGTTTTTCATATTCCATCAAAACTGTTCAAAGGATTTTCCAATATGGTTTTATGAATGGTGGCTTTATTTCAGAAGTCTACCTGACATTCTGCCCCCTATTCCAACTCTTGGTTATAACACCTGGATGCAGAAAATGACTGGACCAAAATATGTCATTCCAGTATCTTTTTATGCAGAATTAAGAGTTCCATGGATCTTTTGTTGGAGCTATAAACTTGACCGCATTCATTCTCCAAAATTAGAATTCCCTTTTTCCCTTATTCGTGAATTCAAAATAAAATGGTGGACAGGATATTCTGTTGAGTTTTGTTCCCAAGAGACTGTCCTCAATTTCCTTCACACTGGTCAAAAAATTCAAAAAAGTATTCATCAATTACCCAAAACAACCGCTACATCATCTACCCCGGCCACGGTTCAAACATCAGCTAAAGCAGACTCATCTCTGTCCAAAGTAACTACAGACGAAGAAGAACAATTCCAAGAATTCCTTCGGTTCAAAGCATTTCAAAACAAAATGAAACAAACTCATTCAAGCCCCGACTCATTGCACGATTCATCTACAGATCCATTTGGTGGGCCCTGTGCTCAGGACCCCTTTGATTTGTAAAAAAAAAAAAAAAAAAAATCCTCCTATAGTGTGTTTATTTGCATCTCTGAATGTTGGTAAGATGCTTGGTCAGCTGGTAAGTCCGTTGGTAAGCCTGTTGTGTTGGTGTTCCCGGTGCAGTGGTCCCATTGTTCCCATTCGGATATGAATTTTGACACCCTATGGAATTTTATGTATAATAATATTACTATAATAATCCGATTATTTTCCCTGCGATTGTACTTATTCCAACACACCATCATGCTGGATGACCAAGTGGAGGGACCCACACTCCACTTTCAAAAAGCAGCATCATTACAAGCCACGTGGAGGGACCCACACTCCACTCACTCCACTTTCAAAAAGCAACATTATTACACTCCACTTTCAAAAAGCAGCATCATTACAAGCCACGTGGAGGGACCCACACTCCACTTTCACAAAGCAGCATTCTTACAAGCCATGTGGAGGAACCCACACTCCACTTTCAGCATGCCAGAGACACCTGTAAAATTCAAATGAAATGCAATTAGAATTCGCATGCAAATTCAATTCCTGACTCTATAAATAGACTAGTTCAAATGAAGAAAGGCAGAAGCCAATTTACAGAGAATTGTCTTAAGCCTAAATCTCCTTTGTAAATATCTCAATATTTTGAATACAATATCCTCAATTCATTTTCAAGTTTTATCTTCAAATTTCAGGTAAGCTTCTTATTTAATTTTACAATACTTTGTTTTACTTTTCATCTTCAATTCTTACCTTATCCTGGGTTTGATTGGTATCAGAGCCATTTGAAGCATTTCATCTCACCATCATTTGCATATTCTATTTGCATATTTATCTTAATCGTGTGTTTATTAGCATTTCCGAGTGTTGGTAAGGTGTTGGTCAGCTGGTAAGACCGTTGGTAAGCCTATTGGTTTGGCGTTCCTGGCGCAGTGGTCCTATCGTTCCCATTAGGACTTGCATTTAGATACACAACATGATCTCTATGCATTAGTCATGGCAAATTTGGTAAGAAAAATGTTTTCTTCTAGCTCTAGCCTAGAATCAAGGAAAATTATTCATAGTAAGGAAGAACATATTCAACATAATTTCAATGATTGGACTATTCCTGAAGAACAAATAGAAACCATATATAAGATAGGAACATTTGATTTCAAAACCACTTTATCTGTAAAAACTCATGAAGAGACAATGAATATTCAAGAAAAATTTCAAACAACTCCTTTATTATCAAAAACGTCATTAAGTAAATATCTCGAAAAAGGATTTAGATATATTCATTACGGATTAATTCAAGTAGCTGTCAAACCATTAGTACATATTGGAGTTGATGCTCCCATTTATTTAGCTTTAAGAGACAAACGATTAAAAAGATATAAACCTTCATTACTAGCTATGATTCAAACTAATATTTGTAACGGACCAATTTATTTCAACTGTGCCCCTAATTATGTTGTTTCTTTAACAGATCCATTAATTATGAATTCATTAGTATTAGACATTCATTTACAGGGTGATGAATTTGAAAAACTCACTAAACAATTTGTTGTTATGTATAGAGTCTATTATAGATTATTAAGTTCTCAATTAAATCCAAGATTTAAAATGATTCCAACATCTGGAGATGAGACAGTTCTTCTTCATATAGAAGCAGAACAGTCTAAAACTTTTACTCCCAAACGATTAAAATGGCATGAGATAACTATTCCCGAAGAATTCCAAATAGAAAATGCTCAACCTCCTCCTAATCTCGAAAGAACTGAAATTTCTCAAATCATTGAAGAACCTAATGGTAATATCCTAATACGATTCAATTCTCTGAGAGAACAAGGATCTTGCTCAAACTTTTCCATACCATTAGAACCTAGTAGGTATTCCTTTGTAGAACCTAGTAGAAACTCTACAGATAAACCATTCAATATGCCCAATCCTATTCATGTGCACCATAAAGCTCCTATTCCAGAGGTATCTATTTCTCCTCCATTATCTCTTACTATTTCTCAAATGAAGGGTGAGATCAATGTTATTAATAGAAAAATAAAAATAGATTTAGATTCATTAGAAGAGGATATTCTTGATCCCGAAAATACAGACAAATTAAAGTGGTATCTTCAATTAGATTCTATTTATAGGGATAGGATCAGACAAGAATGGATTAATGATATTCATAGGTTAAATACTCCTTTTGATTTTTTCTGTTGGTTAGAATACTTTACTACAAAATTAGGATTTCAAGGAGATCCCTTTACACTTTCCTATATTAATGTTCAAACAAGTTTAGCGCGTAAATGGAAACTCAATGATGGTAGCCAAATTACTCAAATACATCCTCCATTGCAAACCATTCGTCTTGATACTCTTGATGGAGAAATTCTTGCTTCACCTTTTAAAAGGGGTAAAGATGGTGATGATTCCGTCAAAATCGATGATATAAAAAAAATTTATCATCAAAATAATTATTCAAATCAAATTTTGAACATATTTTTGCATTATATAATCGTTTTAATAAATCCTTTTTGTTTGGAATGGGGTATCTAATCCATTGTAGGACTTTATTTAATAGTTTGTAATTAATGACTAATCTAGGAACTCCTCGTTCCTTTTCTGCTTGATTCATAACATAGAAGGCAGCACAACTCCAAGGAGATTTGGAGGGTCTAATTAAGTTTTTTGTTAATAACTCTTGAATTTCTTTTTTACATATTTCTAAAATTCATGATTCATTTGAATTGGTCGAGCTTTAGTAGGAATGTGTTTTTCAGAAAAATCTTTTTCATAGGGAAGATAAACAATATGTTTCTTTCTGTCCCAAAAAGCATTTGGAATATCAGCACAAATTTCTTTTTTAATCATTGTTTCAAAATTTAAAATTTTTTGTTGAATCTGAGAATCTTGTAACTGTTCTTCTATTCTTTCATATGAAAGATCTTCTTTTAAAAATTTAATTTTGTTTTGTCTTCTCTGAATAGTATTTGTTTGCTGATATATTGAATTTTGTTGTAACATAAGTAATTCTTTGTGTTTGACAGGAGATAGAAATTTGAAAATTACAGTATTTCCCATAATATTTGTTCCTAAGCCATTCTGATTTACCCAAAAGGGATAAATTTGAGTAAGGAAAGGAGTGCCTAATATAATGTCAGTACTTAAGTCTTCAACTACAATGAATTGATGTTTGAAGCAATAATTGTCATTACAAATAGCGGTTTTGAGCAGCTTACCTTTAACCTATAAAGGCATACCATTTGCAGTAACTAGGGATTCATTTGTTGGGACATAGTATTTGGTCGGGATCAGACCGTCACGGATACAACTTTGGTCTGCGCCACTATCAAGCATAGCATTGAAAATAGCTTTGAAGGTTCCTATTGAAATAGTCACATAGATATTCCATTTTTGAAAAGTAATTTTTTCAATGATAGAAATAAATTTTGTATCAGAAGGTTTTTCTTTTGGGATTGGAATTTTAGCTAATGTGAATTTTGGTGAATGGATTGGTGAATCAACTACTTCTTTACCCTTATGAAGTTTTGATTGTAATATCGTAATTTGAGTATCTAATTCTAGATTTTTGGTTTCGACACTGAATACTCTTTCTTTTAATTCTTTAATTTGGGATTTTAATAAATGTATTTCTCTTTATCATTCTTTTTGCTCATTGTGTGGTGATGCTGTAAGAAATTCACGGGTGAGAAAATCGGGTAATGAATTGTCGGTGCCTTTGATATATTGTATTTCAAAATCAAAAACAGATAAAATAGCTTGCCATCTGGCAAAAATTTGTTTAGAAACAAGATTTTGAACATTTTTTTGTAAAACCTCTTTTGCAGATTTGCAATCAATTCGTAAAAGAAATTGTTTGTTGTATAAATCATCTTGAAATTTTGAAATACATAAAACAATAGATAAAATTTCTTTTTTAATTGTTGAATAATTTTTTTGTGGTCCGAGCCAAAGACCACTATGATATCTAACTAAATGTTCATGAGATGAATGTCCTAGTCTTTGTTTTAAGATACCACCATATCCTATATCTGATGCATCCGTCTCGACTATCATGAATGCATGTGGATGCGGTATAGACATACATGGTAATGTTTTGGCTTTTTCTTTGAGCATACGCACGATTTGAGTATGTTTGTGTGTCCATGCAGGTGGATTTTTTTGTAATCTTTGATATAAGGGAGCACGAAGTTGGCGTTGTTTAGGAAAGAAATCAGAGAGATAATTCAAACATCCTAGAAATCTTTGTAATTGGTTTGTATCTTTAATTTCATCAGGGAATTTGTCAGCAAATTCTAATGCTCGATGAATAGGAGTAATAGTTCCTTTGTAAATATTATGGCCAAGAAAGCGTATTTGAGTTTGAAATAATTTAATTTTAGGAGCGGAGACTACTAAGCCATTCCGTTTGATAACATGAAAGAATGTTTGTAAGTGTTTGAAATGCTGAGCAATAGACTCAGAATAGATTAAAACATCATCAATATAAACAATAATGAATGTTGTGTAGGGGTTGAAAATATTATTCATAATATGTTGGAATTCAGAAGGAGCATTTTTTAGTCCGAATGGCATGACATTCCATTCATAATGCCCGAAAGGGACTGTGAATGCAGTCTTGTATCTGTCTGTTTCTGCAATTTGTATTTGCCAGAATCCGGATTTCAAATCAAATTTTACATACAATTGCTAAACAAGGAGATTCCTTATCTGCTGAACTCAAATCCATTCCTCGAACTAACATTTCACGATTCCCAGATAGTTATTCCTCTCCTCATTTCCAACCAAGTACTCTTTCTAAAGACCAGGAAGCAAAACTTAAACTGTCTTCATCCTCATCATCTATTCCATTGTCTTCCTCTCCTTTATTAAATAAGATTTCTCAAACCTTGGACCGAATTAATTCAAATCTCCCAAGTACGTCCAAAATCAATACTATAGCTCACGAAGATGAACATGATTCTAATATCAGTCTGAGTACTGATAATGAAAGTTTGTCCTCAAATAACACAGTTATTCAAAAAATACATCAAGTAGAAGATTCATTTCTTGAACCTCATGAACAAAATGAACAGACTAATATTAATAAAATTCATAGAAATAACTTTCGATCTTCTAGACAAAAATGGAAATCCGCAGAAACTCGGAATTACTCTCCTAGGCCAACCCCTCCAGATATTCAATATGAAGAACGCGCAAAATTTCATACTGCAAATTATGATGGAAATTCAATAACTAATTGGAATATTGATGGCAAAGTGAATATGAGATTTTAAACACGTTACAAGAAATGGGTATGGCAAAAATCGCTTACAAAGCAAAAAATATAACTGAATAAAATGCAGCAATGTTTCTTATTGCTGGCTTTACCGGACAATTAAAATTATTGTAAAATTAAATAAGTCGTTTACTTGAAATTTGAAGATAAAACTTGAAAATGAATTGAGGATATTGTATTCAAAATATTGAGAGATTTACAAAGGAGATTTAGGCTTAAGACAATTCTCTGTAAATTGGCTTCTGCCTTTCTTCATTTGAACTAGTCTATTTATAGAGTCAGGAATTGAATTTACATGTGAATTCTAATTGCATACATAACATAATTCCTTAAATGGTCTATGATAAGAAAACTAAGTGTAAAAAAAGAAGATCAAAGCTAAGAAACTCCAAAAAGGACTATTCAAGAGCCATTAAGATTTACAAGAATTCCAAAAAGAAGCACAATTGAAAGTATTGAATTCTTATAAATCAAGAAAAAGGTTAACATCAACATCATTTAAAGAAAGATGAAAATAAAAGCTTAAATCAAGAAGATCGAGAGTTTGAAACATGATCTCTTTAAAAGGATGATGGTAATATAAACTTAGATTCTTAACACTTTTCAAAGTTCCTTCATTGATTCTTGACAAATACTTTTGCAAAATTCTAAAAATATATTGAAGAATCCAAGAAGTTTTAACCAAAAGACTCCCAAGATCACAAATTCCATTAGTTAGAAAGTTCCTTTTGGAAGTCAAAGAATTGGTATTAAAAGGTTTAACATTATTTTGTATTTAATTTGCAACACCAAATTTCCAAGATAACTCTTCAAATTGCAAGTGATAACACCAAATCCTTTCGCTTTTCTATTTCAAAGAATCTTCAAAACATTTTATCAATTGTTTAATCAAGAGTTCTAAACAATGAAGTTCAAGACTGACACTTTTAGTCCACCAATAACTCCCATAAAAATCTTTAGAAGTGCTAACTTGTTCTTTTGCTAAATCATGTTTCCAAAAGATTTCTTTAGAAAGAAGATGGTAAAATAAGAAGTTTTGACTCAAATTCTTCCGAAAGAGCTTCAAGACATTATTCAACAAAGAACACTCTTGATTTAAAATCAAAACTTGCAAAACTTTAAATTCTCTTTTAAAAATCAACTTATCCAAAACCTCCTTGAAGGTTAGAGAAAAAAGCAAAGTAGCACCAAGAGATTGATTCTCAATCTCGACACAAAACTTTATGTTTTGAACAATTGACTCATTTAAAGCTTCATCTTTGAAGAGAAAGTCAATAGAGGCAATAGAATAGACAAGATGTTTCTCAACAAGATTCTTCAAGTTTAATTCAAAAACACTATTTCTAAAGATAGTTTTCACAAGATCATAAGGATGGGCTTTAAACACCTTTAAACTACCATTCATTTTATTTCTAAAGTTCAGCAACCTCATAGATTCCCTGAAATGAAAATGGTAGAATTGGAATCCACGAATGTTTCCAAACAACAAAGTTTTCAAAAATTCTTTAACAATTAAAACTTTTTGCTCTTCATAAGGAAATTCAAATTTATAACTCACAAGGCACAAGAGTTTAATGGAAGGAATAAATCCATCAAAATTTTTCTTAGAAGTATAAGGGAAAGATGATTCATAATCACAATTCTCAACAAGCCCTCCTTTAAACGTAGCATAAAAATCACCACATAAGGTCCAGAAGAAATAATGAACTCTCTCATCATAACCATTTTCAAAAAAAGTTTGGAGAAAGATACAAATCTTATTCCACATAGATGCACAAGAAGTTGAGACATTAGCAATAAGTCTATCAAAGATGAGATTATCATGTAACAACTCAAGGTCATGAGAAGATGGTTTAATTCTAAAAGTACTAACCATAAGTTGTTTTCTCATAAAAGCACATAAAGAAGAATACTTAAGCATCTGGTCAATATCAAGAACTAGCTCACAAGTGAAAAGATTAACATACAATTCCCAACAAAAATCACATAGAAGGCATTCAATTCTAAGAACAATTTTAACACTTTGAAGGAAAATACAAGGTAAAAGAGAAATAGGTTTGAAGAAAAACTCGTTGTCAAATCTCCATAGCATAAGATTTCTTTTCCTCCAACACTTTCACCTTGGCCTTCGAACCCCATGGTATTCCTCATTCCTTTCATTTATGTTATGGTGCAAAAATATTGGAGAGAATTCCTATCAAATTCAAGTGTAAGCCAACAATGTTAAGCTCAACAAGGGAAGTAGTGTTATGTTTGATCCTTCTTTTTATGGCTTTGGTAATTTAGATGATACTTCCCTTGTTAAGCTTAACATTGTTGGCTTACACTTATTAGACCCTCAAGAGACTAATGAGAAGAAAGGCAATTTGTCATAGGCAACACAAGAAGGAAAAGGTTCCCTTCGAAAGAAATAATACACATATCACCAATTAAGCTCACTTGAAAAGAATCTAACAAAGATTTTAATTCTTCAAGAGAAACTTCATAACATAAAAAAGAAGGATTAAGAGATAGGCTTATTGATAAGTCTTCAAGAATAGAGGCAAGCTATTTCCCCGTGCTCCTTCTATCCTCAATTCCTAGCACACAAGAAAGACAATTAGGAACAATGAAATCATTTTCATCAACTCTAGGAGTTGCACAAGATAGGGAATTAAACTCAATGAAGTATCTCTTTTCAACATATGTTCCAAGAGAGTTAAGGAAAATGAAATGATCCCCATGTTCTATGAAAAAAAAAGTGAAAACAACTTAATTTCATTAAAATAAATCTCAAAACACAAGTAGGAATTAGAAGGAAATAAGCTTATTGTGCTGATGGAGTTGTAGATAAAGTTTTTCATCTTCATTCTTGCTTGGCTCTCCAAAATTCTGCACAAAAGGAAATTCACTAACAAGAGAAGAGATAGTTTGGTTAGCAAAGAAATTTAAGTCCTCACTCTTTTTAAATACATTCAACTCTTCTTTTGAATTCTCATTTTTTTGCACTCATTTCTTTTGTTCTCTCATTTTTCTCAAGATCATTCTTTTTTCTTTTGTGCAGTCATCTTTGTTCAAGAAATGACAAAGAACACCATGGATTGTTATCTCTCTTCCTCTCCACAAATCACCATTTCAACACCCTTTGATTGTTCTTGGTCTCCTTGTATTCTCTCTTTCAATTTCTTTAAATCTTCAATCATTTGAGTAGGAGAGAGAGAGAGAGAGAGAGAGAGAGAGAGAGAGAGAGAGATTTAAGAGTACTCTTAATACCACCACTTTCAATGGAGTATGTATTCTTGTCGTCGTCATAGGAAGCTTGCCTTGTAGCTATCCATGGTTGCCCAAATATTAAGTGGCTCACTTGCATTGGAATAATGTTGTAACATCCCGTCTAAGCACCTCAAAATTAACATAGACCGCGGTAAGTTCAAACAAAAGTTTCGGGGTTAGTTTATAATGAATAGAAAGCTTTGGGGTCATTTGGTAAATTTTATAAAAGTTAAAGAAGAATTTTTTCGTTGGAAAACTTTTTAGGCATATTTTAGAATTATTAGTGTTCAACGCTTTAAGTTAGGGACTGATATTTTAAGTTTAATATGAATTTTAAGTCATTTTTTAAAATTTGGGATCAACCTAGAAACTCTAGAAATTTGGAGGACTTTAGTGCAAATATGAATATTAGTGGTGCCAAGTGGGATGGTAAACTGTGGACGCATGGCAAGTGAGTGCCATATGTCCTGACCACATAAGGCTAAGCCATGCACACATGGCTATATAAAGGGGTTCAAGGGGAAGGCATTTTCTCATCCATTTCCTCTTCTCTCTTTCTTCCCCAATTTCTCATCTCCTCTCTCTTTCTCCCCTCTCTCTTGGCAGCCCATTCTCTTCTCTCTCTCTCTCTCTCTCTCTCTCTCTCTCTCTCTCTCTCTCTCTCTCTCTCCACTTTCTCTTTCTTTCTTCTCTTCCTTTTCTTTCTCTCGGATTTCTCTCTCTCTCTTTCTCTCAAGGTAAGTCTTCTTCTCCTTTTTATTTATTTATTTATTCTATTTTTATTATTAGGAGAAGTTTTTATTTTATTATTAGGTTATCTTTCCTAAAATAAATAAAATTAAGGTTTAATAATTATAGATTTATTTTAAGAGCCCATAATTTTTAAGGAATTATTATGAAATTAATTTGGAGATATTTTTAGAATTCTTTTGGGTTTAAAATAAATTTAGGTACACCCTAAGGTCATAATGGGGTGATGGTTATATTATTATGGAGCTATTTGACTAAGTTTGGAATGATATTCTTTGTAGGTTTAACTCATATCGCGGCTACAGGTGAGTTCACCAACTTTTTTCTTATATAAGAGTTTTAATTATTTCTTGAAAATATATTTTTCTCATTTTTAGGATCTTGACAAAAGTTACAAAATATTTACCGGGATTGTTACGGGTTATGCTGAATATGTTTGGATTATTAAAATATTTATGTTTTAAATATTCTTTTATAGCATGGAAATATATTTTGAGTTAGTAACATATTTTCATGATGTGTTTACTTGAAATATTTTTTACAACCCTTTTAATTTGGGTTTTGAGTTTCAAAAATTATTTTGAGAAATTATTTTTCAAAATATTTATTATTTCTTTTTGGAAATAATATTTCTAAATATTTTAATTTCTTTTAAGGGTTTTGAGTTTTAAAATGATTTTGAGAAATATTTTCAAAATATTTCATATTTCTTTTTGGAAATAATATTTTTAAATATTTTAAATTCTCTTAAAGTTTGTGAGTTTTAACGTTATTTTGAGAAATTATTTTAAAAATATTTGTTATTCTTTTTGGGAATAATATCTTTAAATAATTTGAATTCTCTTAAAGATTTTAAGTTTTGAAAATTATTTTGTGAAATTATTTTTAAAATATTTATTATTTCTTCTTGGAAATAATATTTTAAATATTTTAAGAAGGTTTTGAGATATATTATTTAATTGGAAAAAAATTATTTTAAATACTTATTATTTCCTTTGGAAATAATATTTTAAATATTCTTATAAGATTTTGAGATTTAAAATCTCCTTTAAAATATTTATTATTTTTTTTTTAAACATTACTTTACATATCTTCTAAATATTCTTACAAAGGCTTTTTGAATTATTAAAATATTTTCATAATATTCTTATATTATGACTTCAAAAATATTTTCTATTTTTCTTTAAAAGATTATTTCTATACGGTTTTATTTATATATTACTTTAAATGTTGACGTATTTAATAATTTCCGTTAGAGAAAACATTTATCATGATTTTTGAAAAACATAGTAGCATAACCTATTTTATACCCGGTAATGTGTTTTAATGTCACTTATGCGTATTACCATGGTGAACATGATGTTGAAAGACAAATGTTTGAGAAAAACAAATGTTTCCATGAGTTTTACAAAATTGCATTCATGATACATTTTTCATGGCTACGAGTTTGTGGGTTTGCCCGACGGATAGGGGTTTTCGATACCTGAAGAGAGTTATGTGTCTGAGAGATGGCCTATGATTTTATTAAGTAAGTTAAAACCCTAATCTGAAAAAAAGGGGCTTGGTATACATTTTTTATCAACATGTCGAACGAACTTGCATTGTACATGGCTAGTCCCACGTACGAGGGCCTCTTACTAACGACATGCTTGGTAGTGTTACTCTTGATATGGATCCAGTTGATAGAGGGCGTAGTATCATTGGAGGGTTAGGCCCAAGGTAGTATTACATTTGACTCCATATCATGCTTTGCGGTAGTAGCTATTTCCTAGAAGGTTGGGTCAAAAGGGTCCTACCGGCTGGGGTAGCACAAGGCGGCCTGGCAGGTATGCCAGGGCTCGTTACTTGCTTATGTATATATTGTGTGAGGTTGAAAATCTAAAACGTTCGTAAATTGTGCTTTGGAGTTCAGGCTGGTATTGACTACGGGATGCCGAAATTTGTTCCGCTGACCCCGTTTAAGGTTCCAGACTCTGTCCGTTGAGCCTATCATGGTGTATGCATGGTTCTAAAAGTTTGGGTATCGTGGCAGTGCCGATGTGTCGTGATTCGTTCAGATAGTTTATAACTTGTACACGAGAGATTTTATGAAATTATTTCTTTTCTGGCATGTCAAACTGTTTTATAAAAAGTATTTTACCCATATGGAAACTCACGGAAAACACATGCACGTGAACTCACTAGGCGTCCATCGCTCATACCTTTCAAATGTTTTCTCCCCTTTTTCAGATGATTCGGTAACCAGATCTGGCTAGTTGAGCCAATGTGGGCCTGCTGGATACTTTAGATTTGGGGTCTTCTACCTCTAGCCATAAGGTTTTGATTTATGAAAATTTTGTCCCTCACGGCCTTAAACATATGTATAAGTTTTGAGAAGTTTTCTTTTATCAAGATATATCTATATTTTTCTGTCTTTCTCCTTCCGCTGTTTAGTTTAGAGGGACGCATTCTAGTTCCTCCCTAATGTGTAGCATTACACTTTTTGTAAGTCTAGTACCGAGAGGCACGCAGATACCTTACCTAGCCGCAGTTGACCTAGCAGAGGGGTACGGGGTATCACAGGTAGTATCAGAGCTCTAGGTTCGACACTAGGTTCTCTAGATCTTAGATGAGTTTTAAGAGCTGACTGCTTTGACTCTATGTCTTGGAAATTTGGTAGTTTTACTTGTCCTGTCTGGTTAGACAGTTAGAGACTGCGGGTAGGTTGATAGCTAAGGTAATACTGGTGAGAGGAACCCTTGAGGCTCAACAGTAGGTTATGACTCGACGACGATGGGTGGGATCAGCGAATAGGTCGGTAAGGGACTCCGACAGTGGCTGAGGCTCGCCGAAGAGGATTTAGTAGTCATTTTCCCCAACAAATATAAACTCTTGACAGAACATTTTATGATCTTAATGTTTGGGTAGTAGATATAAAATAAGCTTGATGCCTTTGTATTTGGTGTAACCTTTTTAGCTCTACTTGTGTTAGATTTTCTCTGTCGCCTTGAATCTTTTGAGGGGATAGGCCTAATAAAGTAAGATTTCTTTCCAATTATATTGTGTTTTAAGTTTAATATTTCTTTTAAGTATGGGATGTTACATGTAAGCTATAACTGCAAACTCAAGGGCAGCACTCCTACGTTTTCTTGAGATTTGAACTTATCCTTAGAAAAATGTCCGGACCACACCCCTCAGGTCACGAAAACAAAACTATGCCAGAAAACTCACGGACTAACAGATACTGCAAGTCATGAAATAATACGAAATTTCATGACAAAAATGACTGAATTGCTGGAAGCTACTTTGGCAAATCGAAGAGGAGAACGAACCCAGAATACTAGTAATGACAAGGCCCTAGAATGATTCCTAAGATTTTGAGCCCCAGAGTTCCATGGCGAAGTTGAATAAGAAGCCAAAGCAGAGTTATGTTTAGAACAATTAAACGATATATATGATGCTCTGCAGTATGATGGCACCAAAAAAGTAACCTTCACTGCTTTCGACTTAGGAGAAACAACGAAAGACTGGTGGTTAAAGATTTTCGAAGCCCGAGTAATAAGAAACCAATTATGAACTTGGGATGACTTTCAAGAGGAATTTAAACAAGAGTACATACCCCGCTGGATAAGAAAACGTCGTGAGGACGAATTCCAACAGCTGAGATAGGAAGGGATGACACTAGCACAATATACTACAAAGTTTAATATTTTAGCGAAGTATTGTCTGCATCTTATAGACATGGAAGAACATAAGACACGCCAGTTTGTGAAGGGGTTGTGTCTAGAACTAAAACGCGCACTAGCCCCTCTACCACCAACAAGTTTCGCTGCTACGGTTGAAGCGGCTACCAGGACCGAAATAGCTGATCAGATGGCAAAACAGAGAATGGTGACAACGAATGTTTCATCCTATCCCCACAAACGACCTGGACAAGAATGATGAAACCCCAATATCCAAAAAAGTCACGAAACAAGAATCAAACGAAGAATAGGGTAACCGTCAAAATCCTATGATAGGGAACCCTCATCCGAGTTGTACTTACTACGGGTGTGAGGACCACACGGCGGAAGTATGTTCTAAAAAGACAGGAACATGTTTTCAGTGTGGAAAGGCAGGACACTTTGCCAAACAGTGCCATGGAATACAGCCAACAATCTCAGGAATGGCCAGAAGAGTAGGACGGTCACTAAATATGGTAGGGCGTCAATAGGCCAAAACAACAAGCCACAGGTTAGAGCCAATGTCTACACCTAGATGGGCAACCCTTGGAAAGTGAAACAAAAAGTAGTTAAAGGTAGCATCTGTATCATCTCTTACCCTGTTAAGGTATTAGTTGATCCACGAGCTATGCATTCATTAATCATTGAGAAAAAGTACCCCAATTGTGAGATTTACATAGGGAGCGCGATATTGCCTGGAGATTTGATCACCTTATTCTTTGAGGGATATAATGTGATATTAGGAATGGATTGGTTATCTAAGAATTAAGTTTACCCGACTGGGGATACCTATCCTGGAATTTCAAGGAGATAAAACCAAGAAGGAATACCATTGGATCTCCGATATTACAGCAAGAAAGTTGATCTAGAAAGAATGACAAGGGTGTTTGGCATAATACGAATGGAATTGCTTGAAGAATACCGATGCCCAATCAACTATCACCCTGGGAAAGCAAACGTGGTAGCTGATGCTTTAAGTAGAAGTGAGTTAACAAACCTCACTTCAACTTCAACCTTGCAACCAGAGATTAAGGAAGCACAAAGGAGAATGAGGAATTTCAAAGGTTTAAAACTTGAGTGTAGGCAAAGAAATTAGACGACTTTCAAGTCTTGAGTATTGATGGGAGCTTGTATTTCTGAAATCGGTTATGTGAGCCGAATGAGGGGGAGATTAAACGAAAGATTTTGGAGGAAGTGCATAAAAGCAAGTATCCCTACACTATGGTGAGAACAAGATATATCAGGGTCTCAAGAGGAAGTTTTGGAGGAACCGAATGAAAAGAGATATGGAGGAGTATGAGGCCGCTCGTCTTACTTGTCAAAGGATAAAGGCAGAACACAAGAGGTACGCAGGACTCTTGAAGCCAGTACCTACCCCAAAATAGAAATGGGATTGTGTTGTGATGGACTTTATCACAAGGTTGCCAAGGACAAAAGTTTACAAGGACGCCATTTGGATCATAGTTGATCGTTTGACGAAGGTGGCATACTTTATTGCTATCAACCTAACATACTCTTTGGAAAAGCTAGCCTAACTTTATATAGAGGAGATTGTACGATTTCATGGAATACTTGTAGACATTGTAGCAGACTGAGATTCAAGATTTACTTCGAGATTCTGGCCTAAGTTTCAGGCTGCATTGGGAACTAATTTAAGCTATAGTACCGTCGCACACCTCCAGACCGATGGAGAATCAGAAAGAACAATCCAAACTTTGCAAGATATGTTGCGAGCATGTGCTTTAGAGTTTGAAAACAAATAGATTCATAACTTGGTCTGGGCAGAGTTCACTTAAAATAACAACAATCACCCTCAATCGGAATAGCGCCGTTTTAAGCTCTATATGGGAAGAAATGTAGAATGCCTTTATATTAGGTATGACATTAGAATTTGCTCCTTTTGGAGGCAGAAGAGTTGGATGCCAGAGTTAGAAGAGATATAGAAACGAGTAAAAGTAATTCAAGAATGGCTCCAAGCTGCTAAAAAAAAATTCGGACAAAAGAGCAATGCCAACAATTAACAACGAGACTTGGAATTTGAGGTGAGAGATCGAGTTTTTCTAAAACTCATATCACACTATGGGAACCCCAAAAACAGAAGAAAAGGGAAGATTAAGCCCCGATATACTGGACCATTTGAAGTAAGCGACAAGACTGGTGAGGTAGCCTACAACCTAATGTTACCAGAAGGATTAATGGGCATTCATAATGTCTTTCACATCTCCCAATCTGCGAAATATCGACCAACGCCCGAGCATGTACAGAAGGATGACCCGTTGGAATTGCAAAACAACTTGTCATACGAGGAAAAGCTTAGTAGGATTGTGGAATGACGCGTAAAGGAATTACGCAGAAAAAGAATTTCGATGTGCAAAGTATTACGGAGACACATGGCATTAAGGAGGCAACGTGGGAAACCAAAGTATTTGTACGTAGCAAATATCCAGAGGTTCTAGGTACGTGAACCCTAAAATATCGAGGACAAAATTTTTCTAAGGGGAGTAGAATGTAACATTCTGTCTAAGCACCTCAAAGTAACATAGGCCGCGGTAAGTTCAAACAAAAGTTTTAGGGTAGTTTAAAACGAATAGAAAGCTTTGGGCTTATTTGGTAATTTTTAGAAAAGTTAAAGAAGAATTTTTCGCTGGAAAACTTTTTAGGCATATTTTAGAATTATTAATGTTTAACACTTTAAGTTAAGGACTGATATTTTAAGTTTAATATGAATTTTAAGTCATTTTTTAATATTTGGGATCAACATAGAAACTCTAGAAATTTGGAGGATTTTAGTGCAAATATGGATATTAGTGGTGCGAAGTGGGTTGGAAAATTGTGGACACATGCCATGTGTCTTGACCACATAAGACTAAGCCATGCACACATGGCGATATAAAGGGGTTCAAGGGGAAGGCATTTTCTCATCCATTTCCTCCTCTCTTTCTTCCCCAATTTCTCATCTCCTCTCTCTTTCTCCCTTTCTCTTGGAAGCCTATTCTCTTCTCTCTCTCTCTCTCTCTCTCTCTCTCTCTCTCTCTCTCTCTCTCTCTCTCTCTCTCTCTTTCAAGGTAAGTCTTCTTCTCCTTTTTATTTATTTATTTATTCTATTTTTATTATTAGGAGAAGTTTTTATTTTATTATTAGGTTATATTTCCTAAAATAAATAAAATTAAGGTTTAATAATTATAGATTTATTTTAAGAACCCATAATTTTTAAGTATGAAATTATTTTGGAGATATTTTTAGAATTCTTTTGGGTTTAAAATAAATTTAGGTACACCCTAAGGTCATCATGGGGTAATAGTTATATTTTTATGGAGCTATTCGACTAAGTTTTGGATGATATTCTTTGTAATTTTAACTCATATCGTGGCTCCAGGTGAGTTCACCAACCTTTTTCTTTTATAAGAGTTTTAATTATTCCTTGAAAACATATTTATCCCATTTTTGGGATCTTGACAAAAGTTACAAATATTTACTGGGATTGTTATGGGTTATGCTAAATATGTTTGGTTCATTAAAATATTTATGTTTTAAATATTCTTTTATGGTATGGAAATATATTTTGAGTTAGTAACGTATTTTCATGATGTGTTTACTTGAAATATTTTTTACAACCCTTTTAATTTGGGTTTTGAGTTTCAAAAATTATTTTGAGAAATTATTTTTCAAAATATTTATTATTTCTTTTTGGAAATAATATTTCTAAATATTTTAATTTCTTTCAAGGGTTTTGAGTTTTAAAATGATTTTGAGAAATATTTTTAAAATATTTACTATTTCTTTTTTAAAATAATATTTTAAAATATTTTAAATTCTCTAAAAGTTTGTGAGTTTTAAAGTTATTTTGAGAAATTATTTTCAAAATATTTGTTATTCTTTTTGGGAATAATATCTTTAAATAATTTGAATTCTCTTAAAGATTTTAAGTTTTAAAAATTATTTTGAGAAATTATTTTTAAAATATTTATTATTTCTTCTTGGAAATAATATTTTAAATATTTTATGAAGGTTTTGAGATATATTATGTATTTGGAAAAAAATTGTTTTAAATACTTTTTATTTCCTTTGGAAATAATATATTAAATATTCTTATAAGATTTTAAGACTTAAAATCTCTTTTAAAATATTTATTATTATTATTTTTTAAATAGTACTTTACATATCTTCTAAATATTCTTACAAAGGCTTTTTGAATTATTAAAATATTTTCATAATATTCTTATATTATAACTTCAAACATATTTTCTATTTTTCTTTAAAAGAAAATTTCTATATGGTTTTATTTATATATTATTTCAAATGTTGGAGGTATTTAATAATATCCGTTAGAGAAAACATTTATCATGATTTTTGGAAAACATAGTAGCGTAATCCATTTTATACCCGATAATGTGTTTTAAAGTCACTTATGCATATTACCATGGTGAACATGATTTTGAAAGACAAATGTTTGAGAAAAACAAATGTTTTCTCTAGTTTTACAAAATTGTATTCATGATACATTTGTCATGGCTACGAGTTTGTGGGTTTGCCCGGCGGATAGAGATTTTTGATACCTGAAGAGATTTGTGTGGCCGAGAGGTGGCCTATGATTTTATTAAGTAAGTTAAAACCCTAATCTGGCAAAAAAGGGCTTGGTATACATTTTTTATCAACATGTCGAAAGGACTTGCACTGTGTGTGGCTAGTCCCTCGTACGAGGGCCTCTTCCTAACGACATGATTGGTAGTATTACTCTTGATCTGGATCCAGTTGATAGAGGGCGTAGTATCGTTGGAGGGTTAAACCCAAGGCGGTATTGCGTTTGACTCTGTATCATGCTCTGCGGTAGTGGCTATTTCCTAGAAGGTTGGTCAGGAAGGGCCTACCGGCTGGGGTAGCACAGGGCGGCCTGGTACGTACGCCAGGGCTCGTTACCTATTTATGTATATGTTGTGTGAGGTTGAAAAATCGAACGTTCCAACATTGTATTTCGGAGTTCAGGCTGGTATTGACTACGAGATGCTGGAATTTGTTCCGATGACCCCGTTTAAGGTTCCGGACTCTATCCATTGAGTCTATCATGGTGCATACATGGTTCTAAAAGTTTGGGTATCGCGGCAGCACCGATGTGTCTTGATTCGCTCTGACTTCCCGGCTGCGCCCAAACCCTTCAGATAGTTTATAACTTGCACACGAGATTTTATGAAGTTATTTCTTTTCTGGCATGTCAAGCCGTTTTATAAAAAGTGTTTTGCCTATATGGAAACTCACTGAAAACACACGTGCACGTGAACTCACTTGGCATCCATTGTTCATGCCTATCAAATGTTTTCTCCCCTTTTTCAGATGACTCGGTAACCGGATATGGCTAGTTGAGCCAATGTGGGCCCGCTGGATACTTTAGACTTGGGGTCTTCCACCTCTAGCCATAAGGTTTTGATTTATGAAAATTTTGGCGTTCATGACCTTAAACATATGTATAAGTTTTGAGAAGTTTTCTTTTATCAAGATATATATTCATTTTTCTGTCTTTCTCCTTCCGTTGTTTAGTTTAGAGGGACACATTCTAGTTCCTTCCTAATGTATAGCGTTGCATTTTTTGTAAGTCGAGTGCCGAGAGGCACGCAGATACCTTACCTAGCCCCAGTTGACCTAGCGGAGGGGTACTAGGTATCACAAATGTCACAAAGAACTTTATCCATGTATCTTCTAGTAGAAAATGATACCCATACTTGTCTAGTAACCCGCACCTTTTCATGACCATGTAACTATCTTAAGCGATAGGGCTTAGGATGCTCCATAGTGGGTAAACTCAATTTCCTTACAAGGTAGGCACTAGCTAAGTTTGCACTACTTTCTCCATCAATAATTGTTTAACAAGCTGTGTTGGTAATATTTATCTCGTATGGAATAATCTCTCCTTTTGATGAATAGGCACTCCTTCAAGGCCTTGAGAACCAAGATTCCCCGTGACCACCAATGTCTTTCCATATGCATAAAATTTTGAGACCAAGTCTCCATCACCATTTTTTTCTATTTATTCCTCTACCAACAATGTCATCACTATCCATTGTCCTTCTTTCAACCTTTGGTTCATCTCCATAGCTTTCATTACAATCATTCCTACTGTAGGCACCCATATATTTCATAAGTATGGGCACTCTAATCATAGCATTCATGATATTCATCATATTTTCTTCGGTAGTTCTTCATCCTTACATTATTATGACATTGACACCTACAAAATGGAAACAAGTAATAGAAGAAAACAAGGACCTCGCTGCTCCTTAAAGGTTTCACTCGATGGTAATTGCTCCCAACCCTCGTGTTTACTCTTACTCTCTACGGCTTTTGTATCAATGTGCTCACCTCTTGCCTTTTACTTTTCCTCCCCACGAGATTTACTTAGTGTTTTCTAAAACTTCCAAGTTATAAGAAAAATCCCCAAGAAAATCAAGAAAGAAATTTCTCAAAAGATAAGAACAAAGGATTCAAAGAGGACTTTTTACGAACATGTAGAAGGCGTAGAATAACAAAGAGAAATTCAAGAGTATGAGGCAACGAATGAGTCTAATTTCTGCAAAGAGATCATAAAAACTCTTAGAAATATATCCAAAAAAGTTGCAAACTCAAAACAAAGACAATTGAAAGCTTAATTCAAAGTGCTATTAAAAATTTCCACAAAACATAGTAGCAAGAAATTTCATCAAAAAATTGCAATAACTCAGTGATGGCAGCTCCAAATCAAGTCCAAAAAATTTAGAAAAGATGAATCTTGAAGAGGATGAATTTAGGCACAAATTTCGTTCAATTTGATTGAGTATAACACAAGATATAGACAGTTTAATCCACATGTTCTCAACGGTCGTGATTTTTGAACAGTTTGTAAGTTTGCATATTAACCCACCAAATAGAATCCAAATCAGGTCAAATTTGTTTCTAAAGAACCACAACTCAACAAGGATTCATAATGGACATTTTCACGCAATTATCATCTCATTCGTTATACTTTCCATCACATTCTTTTCACATGTAATTTTCTGTCCGTAAATTTTCCAGATTACTTGCCTTTATAAAATACTATCGATGGATTTTTTTTAAACACAAATTCAATAAATAAACACATAAAATTCACCTCAAAGAGACCTTTGCTCTGATACCACATGGTATGATCCTCCTTGGCTTCCCTTGAAGATTATTTACTCCCAAGATGTAACTCCCTTCTTGAGGATTCCTTTAATGGTTGTTTTGGAGAATTTGAATAACACAAACACACAATTGCAGGTATAATAAAAGATAAATAAGAAGGAAAAAAATACACCTTCTTGTATGCAAGGGGAGAATCAACAAGGCTTGCAAAAGCCTCATCTATCCTCCACACTTCAAGAAGCACATATATTCCCAAGCAACACCAATTAAGGAATTGACACCCTAATGGTTAGATAGGATTTGAAAATTAGACTTGGACTCTTGAATTTGAATATTTAAGAAGTTCTTTGCCTTGAATTATACAATAGAAACTCCGAATTTACATGGAAGAAGAAGAAAACTCAAGAACCCTAGTTCTTCACTCTTTGATTTCTCAAATATATCAAGCTTGTCTAAATGGTGGCCATCATAAGAGCGTATATAGTGGTCTTTACAGTTAGTTTCCGACCCTAGGTATTAGACTAACTTAAAAGAGTTTAAAAGGTACTTAGACCACTTAAGTATAAATCAAAACGCATTTACAACTAAACCGAATAGTTAAGAAAGTTAAAAAAAACTTCCCAATTCCTCCTCCAGATAAGACCTAACGGCAGTAGGCCAGTTATGTTCAAATCCTTTTTGGCTAGAACCATATCGTTGACGATAGGGTGGACATACCGTTGGCGGTAGGGTGGACATACCGTTGAAGCTCCCAAACTCCCCAAGCTTTCTTACTTGGATTCCTGCACTTGCACACTAGACCATAGGACAGTTTTGGACCTTTTAAAGTCCTCTTCTTGATCTCCTATCACTAGCCAAGCAAAGTCTTGGATCATCTTTTTAAATCCGACTATCTTTCCTGGTGCTCCACTTCTATTCTTCTAGCCATGGCTCTTGTGACCGGACCTTGCAATAACTCTACAGTTCCTTGCACTTTTCGAGTCATACAATCGGATCACTAAACTGGGCCATCTTCAATACAACCCTTGTCGGTTACCTAGGGGAACCGACTTCCGCCCCGGTTCGGTACTAGCGCCAGTCAAAAGTTGTGCATATTTTTTTGTTCATTTTAATGATTTTAGCTCGGTTTTGAAGATTTGAGTCGATAAAAATGAAGAAATGCACTTAAAGATTGATATGCTAAGACCTTGTTTGTTAAATTAATTCATCTCTTAAAATTAATTAGTTAAGAGCTTATTGAATTAAGTGTGTTTGATAACGACATGATTAAGTGCGTATGATTACAAGTTTTGCAAAGCACTTAATTGTTTAAGATGTGCTTAATTGTACAGTTATAAATTTTAAGTGAAAATTTTTTACTTAATTCTGAATTCTAAAGTCTGAATATGTATAATGTTTGTCAAATTATTATATTTTTTGTATATAATTGTATTAATTAATTCAACATTTAGATACAGACTTCAGTTTTCAGATTCAGTGTTCAGACTTAAGATTCAGAATTCAGAACATAAACAATTCATACTTCATACTTTTATTTTCAATTTTATCAAACGGTCCTAAGCTTGTTTCATGAAGATTTGTTGTACTTTGGCTTGGATTTGAAGATTAGAATGATGATCTTTTCAGAGAAATTTTGGAAGGTAAATGTAGAGAGAGTAAGAGATTAGGGAAGAATGGAGGTTTTGGGGTTGAAAGATGTTGTTGCAAATAACAATCCCTTTTTCTATTAAATGCACATCATATTTTATTTCAACTATAAATGCTTACAAATTATTTTTTTATTATTTCTTCTCATATCCACCACTTGTGATAGTAATTTCTAATTACACAATCCACTTGCAGCACACAAGATCATTTAGAGGGGGAGAACATCATTCTCTTTATTTAGAAGGAAAAAAAGACATAAATAGAGTATTCGAAAAGTATGTGGTGAGAAAATAATTAGATGAAATATTAATGTAGTAGTTAAGAGTTTTATATAGAAATAATAAAGATAAGAATGTCTTTAACCTCCCAAAAAAGGGTTATGTGTGCTGCATATTGATGGTGCGGTTGGAAATTAATCACCGTTTCGAATAACAGATGAGAAAAAATAGTCAAACAAAAATAGTTCATTGTTATTAGGGTTAATGCAAAAAAGAATATCTTTTTTTTTCTTCAATTATCAATTAAGTACCAAATGCAATTAATAATCAAGTGATAAAATTAAAATTTTGATTAAATCATTCGGCTCGATACTTTGAAATTTCCAATTTACTCTTCAACTAAACATAAGAAAACCAATTTTACCCTTAACTTGAATAAAAATAAATAATTAAGTCCACAATTTAACTAAAAAACAAATTTCTTTTTCTTTACTTTTCACCCCATTATCTAATTCACAAGCACCGACCCCTAGCATATTTGTTAAACCGCCGTCATCTGCACCACCACTAAAACACACTAAACAAACAAACAAATGCTTGGTATCAAGGCCAACTTCCTCTTACTCATTTCGCCCAACAAATGCCACATAAATTAGTGAAACTCATCAAATGCAAGGTACTTCGACAAATTTTGCAGCTACTGTTGTTCAACCCGGCTCAGGTGCCACTGCTTCTTAGATAAAAAATGGAAAATTATGACTCCTCTTTAGGATATAATGCACCAATTGTAGAAAAATCTTCTTCCAATGCAACTAATAAAGAAAGATTGGGAATGTCAAAGTAAAAGAGTCTTTGAAAGAAATAAAAAAGAAAATTGAAAAACTTTTCTACTTTATTGAAAGGGAAACATGACATTATATAGCCATACACCACAACTGAAAAGAGAAAGAAAGGGAGTCCATGGCTCAACAACTTTGATATCCCTAAAGGAATAGGAATAAGTAACTAAACAACAAAAAAACCAGACCATAAAATCCTAACAATTCTTCCCTTAAACTGAAATGCTCTAAGAATTCAATTTAAATCATCCTTTGAACAGAGAACTAAAAGTTTTTGCAGCTTGAAGAACTGATCCAACTTGAGAGGTTTAGTCATCGCATCTGCTAATTGATCTAGTGAAGCACAATGCACTAGTAAATGCTGCCTGCCTTCGTCGATTCTCGAAGAGAATGAAAATGTATATCAATATGCTTGCGACAAATGTGCATTACTAGATTTACAGCTTTGATTGTTGAGCTACTATCACAAAAAAAGTGGTAAATAGTCCTGGTTTAATTTTGCCGACTCCCTTCTTAACCATACTACTTGGCGTGCACATGATGTTGCAACAGTAAACTCAGGCTCTATAGTGGACAAACTAACTAATAGTTGCCTCTTAGAAGATCATGAAACTACTTTGAGCTCAATAAAAACACATAATCTGAAGTACTTTTTCCATCTTCTACATCTTTAGTGTAGTCGCTATCACTGAAAGCAACAAGTTCATTATCTCCTCCCTTCTTATAGAAGATTCCAAACTCTGTAGTCCCCTTCAATAATCTCAAAGCTTGCTTCACCACTTGTAAGTTTAGTTTAGTAGGATTTTCCATATATCTACTAGCAAGACTTACCACAAACATCATGTCACATTGTGTTGCAGTGAGATATATGAGATTGCCAACAATTTGCCTGTAATAAGTCAGAGCTATCTTGACTTCCCCTTCATCCTTCATAAGCTTAAATCCAAGGACTATTAGATTATGAACAGAATTACTCATATTTCTTCCAAAACGCTTCAACACCTCTGATGCATAGTTATTTTGACTAATAAAAATGCCATCAAATTTTTGCTAGACTTTAATTCTAAGGAAATACCTCATCCTACAATCGAGAATGACAGACGTGCTCTATTTGATTGTAGGTTCGCTAGAGAAGTTTAGCACGACTTACTACAAGGATGTAAATGGACCCACATGTAGGCCTTAAACTTCAAGGATCTCATTCACTATATTTCCTCTAAGTTTAGCATAAAAGAAACAATAGTCTTCGCTACTAAGCTAGGCTTATGTAGTATGCCAGAAACAAACTCAAACATGAAGGTGCAAGCTCAACAGATAGCACTATTACCTTGCAAGAATTAGACATGGTAAAAGAACTCTTAGTTTTAATCATATCACTAATAGCCATCCAAGCATCTCAGCTATGTCCCTTTCTTTGAAGAAGTGGTATCCTCTAGAGAATGCAATTATAGTGATAAATACTGATGTTGCTTTTGCAGACAGAAAAATTGGTATCAGTATCCTTGTTAGAAATCACTTAGGTATTCCTCTTTCGGCAAAAGAAATCCCCGTGTTGGGCATTATTCAGTCGATTATAGAGAGCTCTTAGGTCATATAGAAGGCTGTGCAATGAGGTTATGCTTCTTAGTAAAGTAGCTTGTTGAGAGTGACTTACTTGTAGGTGTAAACAGCCTTACAAGTCATTCCAAATATATCTCCAAACTTAAGATTTTGGCAACAAATTTGTTGAGTACGATTGATAAGAACTCTACCTCTTTCTCTCATGTAAAAAAGGAAGGCAATATACCTGCCCATCTTTTAGGTAGGTTTACTTTAGACTGTTATGTACCCTTTAAGTGTTCTAGGCACATCCCATATGGTATAGATCAAGTCCTTCGTTTTTATCTTAAGAATGTGGATTAAGTCCACTTTAGTACCCTAAAGTGTAAGGGTTATGACAATGAAGTACCTAAACTCAATCATATGACAATTTGGTACCTGATTAAAGATATATGTTCAATTTGTTAAACTTTTTATGATTTTAAATATGTAATTCCAAAATCACCCTTATTAAAATTCATTAAAAAGAAATTTGATATGTGGAAACTAATCTAGCAATTTACCACCTAATAGGCAAGTGCACCTATCGAATAAGTACTGGAAGAGTCCCAGGGTTGTCGATCTCTAGGGACAGTGAAATGATAATGCTAATTGTGGCTCTTATGTGCAATCAATAAAACATTGTTTGGAAAAGTTTTAGAAACTAAGAAAACAGTAAACACTTAATGAAGGACTAAGAACGAAAAAAAATAGCTCTGAAAACAAGTTTGATAAAAGGATGTTTAAATGATGGAATCCCCCTAGGATCATTAACAACTCCAATTAGAAATTTGTGAGAAAGAATGCTTGAAAGATGTTGGTCGGGTCTCACTCTAAAGTTTAGGAAATCCTTATCTCTAGGTGAAGTTCACCCTATTCAACTAACTGTTAGAGAAGAATCTCTTCTCTCCCTAACCAATTATGAATGCCTTACGATTATGAGTGAATTAAGGACCTAAAAGCCGTAATTAGCATATCCACCCAATTTCCAACCTTTATTGTTTAATTAATTGCCCTAGGTAAATTTTCCTTTTTTCAATTCCAATAAACTTGAGAGATTATCGATTCCGTAAAAACAGAAAAAGCACAAACACAATTAAACAACATCAAACATTCAATTTATAAAACCCAATTGGAAACTATAGCATTCAATCCTAGGGTTCATCCCCATTCAAACAATTAAAAACCTAGCCACTAAATATTGTTCTAAAACACAAATTCATAATGAAATTCCCAAAAGACAAGGGTTTAGAAAGCATAGGACTAGAATTGATTACTCCATGGTTCCGAAACGCCACTGAGCTCGACTCTCAAATTGCCCGTTGAAACCCGAAATAGTTTCTGATAGATGCCTTGAATTCCTTCTTCAAAAAATGAATTTGAAAACTAATCTATGAAATTAAGTAACTAAGAAAAGTTTTGGGCTGAAATTAGACAAGTGTTTTTTGGCCCTAAAGAAGTCCTCTCAAGCCCTAGAACAACCATGAATGAAAAAGTACCAAAAATTATACTTAAAGACACTAAAAAACGCGATCAGTCTGACCGAGGCCTGCCACCTCATGGCAGGTTTCTGTCCGAAATTGGAGAGCTTGCAAGGCACCTTGCCGGCCGCGGTAGCCTTTTTCTTGGGCAATGCCGATTTTTTGTCTTCTCTGTCTTTGCTCCTTTTTCTCCCGTTTCAACTTGTATTCATCAAAAACTCCTTCGAGAAGCACCTAGGTCAATTAAGAGAAGAAAATGGGGGTAACTCACTTGTTTTGTATTCTAAAAACTTCGAAAATCGAAATGATTAACATATAAAAACAATGTTAAATATGAGAACATCAAACTCCCGTACACTTATACATTGCTTTTCCTCAAGCAACACAAAAATAAAAGCACCTGAGGAAGAAGAAACCAAACAAGCCAAACTCAACAAAACACGAAACAAACAAAAGATAAAACAACCCTATATTAACAAATTGTTTAAAACTGAAAACAAAAATTGTAACTTTCAACAAAAATATCATCACTTAACTATTCAAAAAGCTATCAAAAGACGAACCACAAAAATCAAATATCCCATCGAATATCTCATTTACAAATTTAAAAATTAACGGTATGTATGTGTGATTACTTATGATGATTTTTAAAGAATGCAAAAGAACTTCAGGTGATTAACATGATTGCGGTTACTTGTAATGCCCTTAACAACTTAAAATTTTCAACACCTATCCGCTACAAGTTTTAGCTTAAGTCATTCCCAGATTATGTAGGACATTCAAGCTTGTAATGTTAGGCTGGGAACATAAAATGTTATCAAACGAAGGGAAAGGAGGAAAAAAAAAAAAAGGAAAGTCACTAGCATCACACAGTAGTCCAAAATGGAAGTGACTAATCTGGAGCAACTAAGATAGGAGAGTTGATTAGCTTTTCCTTAAACACAATAAAGGCATGCAAACATTTTTCATCCAAAATTGACTGGAGCATCTTTCTCATGGAATAAAGTAAGAGGTTTTGAAAATTTTGAAAATATTTTATAAAACCCCATATGCCCCAAAAAATCCTCATCGCCTTCATAGAAGAAGGGGGAGGCAACCTTTCAATAGTTTAAATTTTAGAACTATCTACTTCATTGCCATTTTAAGAAATATTCTGGTCTAACACTATCCCTTCTTGGACCGTGAAATGGCATTTTTCGCAGCTTAAAACTAAGTGAATGTCCTCATATCCTTGCAAAATTTTTTCAAGGTTAGTCAAGAATACTTCAAAAGAATCATCGAGAACAAAAAAATCATTCATGAAAACCTCCATGATTTCCCCTACCAAACCCTAAAAATTTGTAATCATGTAATGCGAGAATGTAGCAGGAGTATTGCATAAACTAAAGGCATACGCCTAAAAGCAAATGTACTGTAAAGGCTGGCGAAAGTGGTTTTCTCTAGTCTTTTGGAGCAATGGGATTTAGGAAGTAGCATGAGAAACTGTCCAAGATGAAATAATAGGAATGGCTCATTAACTGCTCTAGCAGCTGATCAATGAAAGGTAGAGGGAAGTTATCTTTTCATGTAGCCTCTTCAACCTTCGGTAGCCGATACATACCGTCCATCCGGTGATCACTCGTATTTGAATCAATTCATTCTTCTTGTTGGGGGCCACCATCGTGCCACTTTCTTTGGTACAACTTGTACCGAACTTACTCAATGCTGTCTGAGATAGAATATATGATTCCATCATCTAGGAGTTTGATTACCTCCTCCTTCACTACTTGTTTCTTGTTAGGATTCAACCTTCTTTGGGGGTAAATCATAGGCTTGGAACCTTCCTCAAAGAGGATCTTATGAGAGTAGAAGCATGGACTTACACTTTGAATATCAGCTATTTTCCCACTACAAAAAAACATGCATTTACCGATGGAAAAACCCATTGGAGACCCATCGTTACTAGGTTATTACTGACCGAATAGGAACCATCGGGCCATTTTTATAGGTAGCAAAAGTTACTGAGGGGCCTCTATCGGTAATACTTATTTTCGACGGAGTTCCAGACAGAAAAATTTTATTCCGTTGGGTTTCACCAGCCGACGCGAACCTTTGGTCGGTAATAAGCGCCGATGAAATTATTGAAGAAATCGAGAACCATTAGTACATAGTATCAAGACAAGCCTAGAACAAGCATAAATGAAAAAGTACCAAAAATTACACTTAAAAAGGCACACAAAAACGTTAGTCAACACAGCTTGATTGTGGCCTGCTGTATGCGGCAAGCGAGACCTACCGGCCGCAGCATATTTATTTCCAAAAGGGAGGAGCTTTGCAAGGCACCCTGCTGTGTGTGAAAGCCTTGGCCCTATCTGCCGTAATAGGCGTTTATGCCTGGGTGATGCCGATTTTTCGTCTTCTCCATTTTTGTTCTATTTTTGCTCCTTTTGCTCCCATTTTAACTTGTATTCATCAAAAAATCCTTCAGGAAATGCCTAAGTCAATAAGAGAAGAAAACGGGGAGTAAATCACTTGTTTTATATACTTAAAATTTTGAAAATCGAATTGATTAATATATAAAAACAACAATAATATGAGAATATCAAAATTCTTCCTTTTTTTCATTCTTCTTCTCCTACTCTTTTTCATTGTCTTTACATCCCAACATCTCGTTTACTAGCGATGACCATCACCGTGTTGACGGTTTAACTAATACTATTATATTTCTAACCACCAATGGTCTATCCGCAAACTATTCTTTAAATTTTCTATATTTTTAAAATTGTCAAATGAAAAGCAATAGAGGGATAGACAAATATGTACAGGAAAAACCTCAAATTAAAAGCTAATGATTAAGGTTTCAATCGGATGACCAGCTTTCTTGAATTAAAAAAAATCAAATGAGCAGTTTGTTTTCGCTTGGTATTAATAGAAGCCAGGGACAGTATTCAAATGCAACCTTGGCCGCTCTCTAGGAAAAGAATACTCTGTTAAGGTTTTTTCTTTCTTTTATTTTTATTCTGGCCAAAGAGAAGAAGTTCCTTGTTCTATCCTCATGCCCAGTCCCATGAGAATCAAGCCTCATGGATTGGCAGGGGTGATATTGGGATTGAGAAGACAATGAAAAAAGTAGGAGCTAGAGAAAGAAAAAAGGGAAAATGATAATTTTACTTTTGTGAATTAATTTCTTTTTAATGAATGTGTTTTATAAGAGTATTTTTGAATTAGGCATTTAACATTATGAAAAATTTTAACAGATCGCACACATATATTGCTAATTAGGTATCCAATTATCATATGATTGAGTTTAGGTACTTAATTGTCATACCTAAAAATATATAAGTTCATTTTTTTTATTAAAAGAACATAATTAAACTTCAATAAACCTCCGAAATGTTTGAAAATGATCACTTTGAAATATCTCTTCTTCCCTCCATCAATATTTAGACTAGAAAGTAAGGTTAGTTTCAAAATATCTCCTAGAATTAGGGTTTACTACCACTTTAGTACATAAATTTTTAAAATACACATTTAGTCCATATTAAATAGGGACAATCACAAAATACCCTTAACACTTATCCAAACTACAAAATAACTCTCTTGTTTTATGTATATTAAAGAAACCTTAAGCTTAACTTCGTTAAAGTTAGAGAAATGAAAATTTCGCAATATCATTATTACCCCTTAGAAATGTGGAAATAATAGTGATGTTCTTAAAAGAAGAAATTATTCATTTAGGGTAAAAAGCCTATACTTTACAAACCCACTGTCTAGATGTATATGGAAGAGTTCTTTGAAGTCAAATGAAGATTAAAGTAATTATTTTTACAATTCTGGTGACAACTCTGGTGACACAAAAGTATGAGTTTTGCTCTAGAGAATTTAAATTGCTTGAAAGTTATGTACTTGTGTAGAACATATTATCCATAGGGAAATTTCTTTTTATTTTCCTACCTGTACATAATGGATTAGGCATAGTCGTTACATCACAGGCCGTACTTGTGCAAAACAGGTTAGCCATAGTTGTTAAAATGCCAATGATGGAATCACCCACGAAAGGGAAAACAAAATTCGATCGAATTCATGAGAAGAATCACGATTACGTTACGTCACCCTGTTTGATCCTGAGACTTGATAAGTCGGTACTAACTTTTCAACAAATGAGATACATCTCGATGAAGGTCTAAGAATTACTATTACTTCCGAGAACTAGACAGATCTCATGGACTGGGATATTCAGAGAGCCTCCCAAAGCAGCAGATGTGAAGAGGGAGGTGACTGGAAATGGGGATTTAAGGTAGTTTTGATATGAAAATATGAGTTTCATGATGAGAGGATTGTTTAGGAGTAGGTGATGATGATATATTAGTGGATATGTCATATATCCTAGATATGCATGGATATTCTTTCCTAGTGTGTATAGATTGTATCATATCTTTTATTGTAATGCAAATTACTATGACTCTAGTGATTGTATAGATAGTTGACTATTATTAAGTTTCCTAGTGGTTAGCTATTTCCTCGTAGAGCTAGAGTTAAGATGATCATTGTACACTGTATATTTCCATATTTTACTCATGAATGAAATAGGAAAACAATGTTAAGTTTTCCCACTAAAAAATTTACATGAAATTAGAGCCATCATCTACCTCTCACAATGAGTAGTAAAAGTTCAATTGAAAAAGACCAATACCAAATCGTGGCTCGTATGCTGATGTGAAGCAATGGAGGTGTTTTTAATGCTATTAAAAATGGCCATAGAATACAATCCAAAATGGTCTACTCATACTGCAACAAAAAACGTCACAACACCAGTGCTTGTTTTCAAATAGTAGGATTTCCTAAGTAGTGTCCCTAGGATGTCAGTGGTTCAAACTTGCAAGAGAAAGGTGGTGGTAGCCGATTGGATAAGACTACAAGCAGAGGACACACGGGAAGAAGAAGTCTAGTTGGTCACCGAAACCTTGGAAACACAATTAGAGCACAACAGCAGGTTGGCAGCGGCTGGGCTCACGGAGCCACCGAACGTGATTACTAAGGGAACTTTTGGAAAGTGACAGGCTGATATGACTTGGGATGCACACAAGATAGTGGAATTGTTACAAGGATAGGTCACATGGGAAATGGCTAGAAATATAGAGGTGGAGCTTAATGGGAAGGTGGTTTGTTAGAGAAGACTCTTTAAGATCTTACTTGGAATGTCTAAGAAGGGAAAGAAGAAGACCCTAGATTCTCCAAAATACTCCTGTTTTCCATGGCATGAGTAAAGGAGCAAAAAGAAGTAGGGATGGAAGGATTGGATGACTCAAACATTAAATGTATGGTAAGACAAGACCTATCACCGGTAATAGGGGGACACCCTACCACGACAGCACCTTTCTATCCAAGGAGACACAATTGAGCACAACCTACCACAAACGGTAGGTCGAGGCCTACTGTCGATGGTAGGTCTCTATCCAAAGGAGGAACAACCTACCGCTAATGGTAAGTTGGGACCTACTATCAACGGTAGGTCTAGATTGATACGTCCTTTTGCTGAGCCTAAGTGTATTTTGACTTCTAAATTATTTTTTAAACTTCTTGAATTGTAATTAAGTGCCCTAAAGTGCCTATGACCTTCTTCAAGTTTAATTAGCAGCTAGGGTTAGTTATTAATGACTTAGAGACCTATATATACTTTTTTGTCAGCATTTTGAAGGGAATGAATGACAACATAGGAAGTTTTGAGAGAGGACCTAGGGTTTCCATGGTTTGTTGTTCTCCCTTGTAAACTAGTGATTTACTTGTAAACTAAGTTAAGGAATTCCTGAATTTCCATTCAAGAGTTCTTGTTCTTCCAAAATTCCTTTATTTCATTGAGGTGCTAGCTTCCTAACTAGTGTTTCTTTGAATTAGGTCCTTTCTTGTGAATGAAGAATAGGTGAGGGTTTTCAATAGTTCTTGTTGATTCTCCTTATAAGATAGAAAAGTTTTGTTTCTGTTTTCTTAGTGAACTTCCTGTAATTTCCCCTCAGTTTTATTAATTTTCCCTAACAAAGTTCACCAAAGCTTCTCTTGAAGAGAGAAGTATCTTGGGAAGGAGTTGGACTTTATTCAAGCTTGAGGAAGTTCATACCATGTGGTATCAAAGCTAATCTCTTCATGAGGTGAAAGTTTATGTGTTTTATTTGAAGAATTTTCATTATGCATAAGCCAATTGATTGAAATTCAAAAGGAAAAGAAATTTGGAAAAATTTTAGACAGAAAAAGTGTAGCGCAAATATCTATTTGAAAAGTATAGCAAACGAACTACGAATTGCATGAAACTCATCTTGTTTTGACTTTTACTTGATTACGGATCTTTTTCAACAAATTTGAGATGTTTTGGTGGAGAAATGACTGAGTTACGTTGGTATTAGTACAACTTGATTTCATGCTCTGTTTTCTAAATAGTTCTTTTAGTACTCATGAATTCTTGAGATTTTGACGCTAATTGTCTTTTTTTTTTAATTGTAACCTTTTCTTTGAACAAAATGCTAAATGCTTTGCTCTTTTTTTTGAGTATTGAACTTTTTATTGGCTCTTACTCTTGAATTTGTTCTTTGAACTCCATGCACACTAAGTGTTTGAGTAAATAACTCTTCATCTTTGTCTTCTTATCTATTTGGGAATTCCTTGATTGAACTACTTTTTGGAATTGATTGTTACATGGAAGTCCAAGAAATCACTTAGCAACTCTAGAGGGTGAGGTATAGCAAAAGGCAAGAGGGTAAGACCATTTTCACAAAAGCCATTAAAAGCGAGTGACAAATACGAGGGTTGGGTGAAATCAACTTGAGTGAAAGAAAGGTGAGGTCCTTTGTTTTCCATTACTTGTTTTCAATTTTGTAGGTACTTATTGTTTGTTAAACTTCCAAGATGTCTCATGACAAAGAACAAAAACGAAACAATAATGAGGGCCTAGTGATCCAACATGCAAGAAGTTGTTGGTACCTTAAGATCCCTTCAACAAATGGCCCCACATAGAGAGAAATCTTGGAGTGCTATCCGCTTGAATGGATAGACAAGAGTCTACATTGGTCCAACGAAGGGGATTCAATAAACTTGACAATCTTACTCCAAGAAGAATGATGAGAGAAGATGATAATTCTCCCCATTCCAATTATGAACTAGGGGCGATCTCTCCAAAAATTTTCAAGAGAGCTTTCAACCTTTAAGAGCTCAAGTTGGAGAGAGGTTTGGAGCTAGAGGGGGAGGAAGGAATGGAAGAGGGATTGGTAGAGGACTTGAGAGGACTTTGTGAGGACACCTAGGGAGCAAGAGAGATACTATGGGGGCCAAGAAAAATATGAGAGGGAGTTAGATAGGGATGAAGAGGAATATTATGAAGAGAGGGAATTTGGCAAAATCAAATTGAAAATTCCTTCATCTCAAGGTAAAAGCAACCCGGAGGCCAATCTTGAGTGGGAAAAGAAAGTTGAACTATTATTTAATTGTCATAAATATTTGGAGCTCACAAACATGAGGTTAGCGGTTGTTGAGTTTACCGATTATTCAACCGGTGGAGACTTAGGAGGAATTGAGGACTTTGATGAGAAAGAGGTTTATGCCTCCACACTACCATTGATATCTTTACAAGAAGCTCCAAAATCTCAAGCAAGGGAGCAAAAGCGTGGAAGATTATTATAAGAAGATGGAAGTAGCCATGATAAGAGCTAATATTGTTGAAGATCGTGAGGTTACAATAGCTAGAATCATGAGGGGTCTGAACCAGGACATAGCTCATGCCCTGGAGCTTTAAGCTTATATGGAATTAGATAAGACGGTTCTCAAGGACATGAAGATAGAAAATCAATTGAAGAGTAAGGTTCCTTACAAGACTCCATTCACTTCTTCTAAACTGGTGACATCTACTTTCAAGCCTAACACATTGAATAGAGATGATATTCCTAAGATAGCTTTCAAAAAAGGGTCTAAGGGAAATGAAGAAGCCAAGGACAAGGGAAAGGTATAAGTGGCATCTAATAGAGCTAGAGATGTTCAACGATACAATTGCAAATGATATAACCACTACTCTAACAATTGTCTACCCAAAAAGTCATGATCATTAGACCTAATGGAGAGGTCATTTCCAAGGATGAAGGTGAAGGTGAACAAGAAGATGAAGAGTTTGATAAGGAGCCACCCTCTGAAGGGAGGTTTTTGTGGTCTTGAGAGCTCTTAGTTCTCAAGCTTTTGAAGATGGTTCAAGCTAACAAAGAGAGAATATTTTCCACCCAAGATGCAACATAGACAATAAGGCTTGCAACTTTATCATTGATAGTGGGAGTTGTACGAACATGGCAAGTACATATTTAGTGGAAACGTTGAACTTAATAACCACGAAACACCCTAAGCCTTACTAATTGCAATGGTTAAATTATAGTGGTGAGGTAAAGGTTACAAAGCAAGTGATATGTGTTAAATGAAATGGGATAGGAATTCTTACCAGTACAATGCAAGGGAAGTGGGCCTAACATCGTAGAAGTGGGTTCACCCCGAGTGTTGATTTTCTCGAGGAAGGCAAGGTTCAATTACTCTACTATTACTTCAATCTTTAATCTCAAACACATTGTTGAAACGATTATGAACTAATAAAACTATAACAGAAACACCAACTAGCAAATATTCTAAGAAATAGGTCAAACCGAAGTTTAGATCTCAGGATCCCCCTAACCTTGTAACTGCTTCATTTAACTGGAATAAATAAGAATTGTAGTTGCATTAACAAATTAGGTCATCACGCTCGTAAGACAATCCGTATCTCTAGGCAAAAACCTCTCTATTCACTATAACTTTTAGACAGAATCCCTTCTCTCCCTAACGAGTTATGAATGCAATAAATGCAGGTGATAATTGACATAAAAGTGCAGCAACTATCTCTAGTTCAATGCCCCAATTAATCCTTAAAACGATTGCCCTCGGGTGTTCTTACTTTTTCAATTCCAAACACCCATACGAGTAATTCAAGCTCATGACACTTAAATTGCAAAGAATTAAAAAAATTGAAGAGCAATTCATTGAATAGAAACATCCAATTTCATCAAATTCCAATCAATTTTGATAAATAAAAAAAATTTTGGGTTCAATACTTAATCCAAAAAACTAACTACTCACAATTCATAGCATAAAATTGAAATTAAACTAATTTGAAACTAATATAGAAGGAAAAGAAAGGCTTAGGAGTGAATTTGAAGTCTGAATTACGATCTCGAACCGCGCCCGAGCTCGTCTCTCGAGTTGCTTCACCGAAACTTGAATTCATTGTTTAGATCCATGATTCCTCTTTCAATCCTTCAACTTTTTCTCTAACATAAATCCTACCTAATTACGGTGAGTATTGTGGGAAATTTGTCACAGAAAATCGCCTCAATTCGCCTCCTAAGCCCTAGTGCATGACCATAAAAGAATAGAGTGAATAATGTTCAAAAAGTTGTGAAAAATAACTAAATATTGTTGAATTCGGGACCTACCATCTCCTATTGGTCTCTGTCCTCCTTTGCTTATTTGTTACCTGACACCTACCGTCGGCGGTAGGAAAGCCTACCATCCATGCTAGACTTCTACCTCTAACTTGTTTGTTGCCAAAATGCCTACCGTGGCTGGTAGGGTGGCCTACCATCGGTAGTAGGCTGCTATCTAGTCACTGTTTTGCGTTGTTTTCCGTCGTTTTCTCTCTGTTTCAAGCCGTTTTTGTTTGTCCTTCATTTTATTTCCTTCGACAAGTACCTACAACACAAATGGAGATATTAGACTAAAATTGAAAAACCTTAGAGGGGGGTGAATAAGGTTTTTGGCTAATTTAAAAAATTCTTTTGTATGATTAAAAAGATAAACCTCCAACTTGTTTGTGAAAGATTTCTAAAAGCTCTTTTTAATAGGAATCCACACAAAACACAATCTAATAGTATTGGCAATTAAGAAAGGAATAGGCACAGCAATTTATAGTGGTTCACTCTCTCAAAGATTTACATCCACTACCTTGAGACTCAACCCAAGGATTTCACAAATTCACTAACTTTAAAGAAGGTTACACAGCTACACAATGAGGTTCACCCTTCAAGGGTTTTACACCAAAACCTCAAGCACAACAATACAACTAGTTAATCAAAGGATCACCCGAAGGGTTTTCCACAAACCTTTTATCACAATAAAAGAATAGAAAGAGTTAGGAACAATGTTACCAATTTAGCTTGTGAAGAGGAAGATTACAACTCAATGGTATACTTCTACAAGCACCTCTTTTCTTCTTCTTTGATGGATGATCAACAATGAAGGTCAAGAAGATTTTTGTTTGGGATTGAAAATGATTTGTAATAAAATATATTTTTGAAGCTCTTTAAATGTCTTGAATGTTCTCAATGAATAATTCCCAAACTTGTATTTTTTATGGCTGAAAATCAAGTGTTTATATAGAGTTTTGAAGCACAAGACCGTTGCCTTTAGACAATAGCCGTTATTTCACAGAAATGATAGAAGCATTCTGTGCAACGGTAAAATTTGTACAGTAACAGCAAAAACCGGACGACCGGTTCTCGAAAAGCGGATCTGCGGGTTTTTTTAAAACAGAAAGATTCGGACTTGGAAAACGGACTGCCGAATTTTGATATATAGAAAATCGGACTGCCGGTTTTAAAAACCGGATGACCGAGTTTTTGAACAAAACGATTCGGACTTGATTTTCTGAAAAACGGACTACCGAATTTTTACTTTGGAAAAAACGGACGACCGGTTCTAAAACCGGACTGCCGAATTTCTGATTTTCCTCAGCCAAGTTTTTTTAACAAAAACTTTCTTCCAAGTTTCAAAGGCATTCTTGACAATTATTTTAAAGAGAAGAAAAACTTTCCAAAACATCTTCAGTCAAGAATACTTGGATTTTATCAAAAGATTATATTTTAGAAAATCATAAGAAGAGCTTCATGTATGATCAATTGATCAAAGACTAAGACTAGGGAGTTTTACAAGATAGTACCTAGTTCACAAATACAATGCCTTCAATGTCTTCAATGATGGCTTGATCTCTTCTTCTCTATTTTGCCCTCATCAACAAGATCTTTTGCTTGAGACTTTGAGACTTCACATGTTCTTCTTTTGTTCTATGAAGGGTTAGCTAACATACTCACACAAGCATATGTTAATTATAATCAAAACACAAGTAATAATGCCCTTAGGGCTAACAATCTCCCCCTTTTTGATTATGACAAACACATATGCAAGAAGAACAAAAGAACAAGAGTAAAGTATGGTGATGCATCAAAATATCAAAAAGTGCAAAGCATAACAATCACCAAGAAGATAACTCCCCCTTGTATCAATAATCATTTTAAACAATTTATAGGCATCATCAATAAACAATCACCATATTAACAAAATTTCTCCCCCTTATATAGGCATCATCAATAAACAATCACCATATTAACAAAATTTCTCCCCCTTTACATCATGCACTATTTTCTCCCCCTTTTGTCATAAATCAAAAAGTTTTTAGGAGAGAAGTACCAAGGGATCATAGAAGAGGTGGTAGTAGGACTTTCAATATTAAAGTATCATCATGAAGTCCATAATAAGAAGAGCCTAAAAAATGCAACAAACAGATTATTTAGGAATTAGGAATACCACATAAAAGCAAATTTGGAATAGAAATAAGTAAGTTAAAACCATATCATTAAAAATGAAAAACAGAAGTTTGAAAAGAGTTTCGAACAAAACAGGAGAAAGAAGGGTTTATAAGAAAACATCTCAGTCATCTCTATCTCCTCCTCCTTGCTCGAGTCTCTTAACCCGTTCTTGTGTGTCGGTCATCTTTTGGTCCAAGGCATCAATTTTCCCATCCAAAGCCTCAAAGCGACCGTCGAATGCATCAAATCGGGTGTTCATTGATGTTTGGAGAGAGACGATCATATCCATAAGCTGACTCATGCTTCCTGAAGATGAGCCTTCCTCTGTTCGTTCCTGTCGTTTCTTTTGTCTCGTTTCTCTTCTTTGTATTTCCGCCTCTGTTTCTTCATCACTATCTTCTTCTTCTATATCCATGTCCTGTGGATTGTCATCATCATCTTCCTCATCACTGTCATCAACATCTTGTCCACCTCGGATATATATTCCAGCTTCGTCTTTTTCAAACCCCATTCTTTTGAAGGTTTGCTGAGTGTATATCTTGCCAGGTCCAATGTGATTACCCATCCCAACCAAATTTATCACAAAGTGTTGGAGGATTTTAGTGATAAAGCAACCATACGGCAAGCATTTCATTTGGGAAGATTGTGCAGCTAGCATATGTTCTATAGCCATAAAGCCAAAATTCATTCTCCTTTTTTCATGCAAGGCTAGCATCACAAATGCATGCATGTTGGTGATAGAGGATTTATGCCCAACATTTGGATTGATGATGTTAGATATCATGTGATGAAGCACTCTCCCATATGCATCTAGTTTATTAACATTTCTATCATCATGCCGTTTCAATATCTCTCCCTTAGTGAAAATCTCTGCAAAACGTTTTTCACTGTATAAATTTTGATCGTAGCACTTTTTGTTCTTTGTGTAAAATCTGATACCATCTTGAGGGGTATCCAAAATGACATTCAGTAGTCTATCATCAAATGCTATATCTCTTCCCCCAATTCTAGTCACTATCCATTGATGTGAGATGTTATCCACCTTTTCAATTCTACCTTTGTGGAGATTAGCATAGAATTCATAGATCATGTCCACATAATACAGTTCATTGACAATCAATAGAGGTATCCAACCAATTATTTCAAAGAGATTAGGAATAACCTCCATACCTTGCATATCATCCAAGTCCACCCTATGACCCGGAGCAATTTTTCGGTGATTCCTAGTCCACTCTTCGAACCTAGCAGCTTCCCTTACTGAGATAAACCTTTCTGGAACTCTAGAAACCCTAGCAGCAGACGAGTGGCAGCCCCTGGGTTCCCAAAGCAGGGTACTCTTTTTCCTTTCCCTTTTCCTCTACTGGTGCCTCCTTCTTCAAGATTTTGCCCTGAACCAACTTGGGCATTCTTTATTTTGACCATTTTTGAACAATTTCGAGAGTAGGGTTTGGAGAGGAGATGAAGAGTTTTAGAGATTGGTAGATAGTAATTAGAGAGAAAAATAGATTCTTTGCAGTAACAGGAGATGAATTTGAAGAGAAATAAGTAGAAGATTGAAAACCGGAACAAGAAATCAGATGGGTCTTGTGAGTGGTGGTGTTTTCGGTCGAGAGAGTGAGAGAGAGTTTGGAGAAGAATGTGAGGAGTTAAAAGAAAATCTGATTTTTAAAACGCAGTCTCGACCTAATTTGAGGAATTCGGTCGACCGTTTGTTAAAACCGGTCTACCGGTTTCAGGATTTTCTAAAAATCGGACGTCCAAGTTTTTGGTGTAGGCGTCCGGTTTGAGAGTCTGAATATCTCTGGAATTTTTTGAAAGAAGAAGTATGAGTCCGGTTTTAAAACCGGACGTCCTAATTTTAAAATAGGAGTCCGAATTTTTTTGAAACATCAGCAAGTCAGAAAATACGGAAAAGGCAAATACAAGCAACACACATTATTCATTAAATCTCCCTATACCAAGTAATTTTCTTAAATAGCAAAAACGATCTTCTGAAAGAGGTTTTGTAAAAATATCGGCAATTTGATCGTCAGTGCAAATATACTCTAAAGATACATCACCTTTAGCAACATGATCTCTAATGAAGTGATGTTTGATTTCAATATGTTTTGTTTTTTGAATGCTTTGCACGAGATTTATGGAAATATTTATGGCACTAGTGTTATCACACAAGATAGGTATGCACTTAAAAGAAACACCGAAATCAATTAAAGTGTGTTTCATCCAAAGTACCTGAGCACAACAACAACCGGCTGCGATGTATTCCGCTTCGGCGGTTGATAGAGACACGCACGATTGTTTCTTGCTGTACCAAGATACTAAGCAACCTCCCAAGAATTGGCAATTTCCACTTGTACTCTTCCTTTCTACCTTACATCCGGCGTAGTCCGCATCGATGTAGGCGATAAGATCAAAACAAGATTGTTTAGAGTACCACAAGCCATAATCATATGATGAAATTAAGTATCTCAAAATACGTTTTACAGCTATTAAGTGAGATTCCTTGGGGCATGCTTGGAATCTAGCACACAAACATACTGCAAACATGATATCCGGCCTACTAGCTGTTAAATAAAGTAAACTACCGATCATACCTCTATAAGTCTTTTCATCAACACTTTTACCTTTTTCATCTTTGTCAAGCTTCAATGACGAGCTCATAGGGGTACCGATACCTTTTGCATTGCTCATCCCAAATCTTTTGAGAAGCTCTTTGGTGTACTTCTCTTGATTGATGAAGATTCCATCTTTAGTTTGCTTGATTTGGAGGCCGAGAAAGTACGTCAATTCTCCCATCATGCTCGATTTCAAATTCTTTTTGCATGAGTGAGGCAAATTCTTCACATAAAGAGATATTAGTAGCACCAAAAATGATGTCATCAACATATATTTGGACAAGAAGAAGATCATTGTTACAAGAGGTTTTTGTAAAAAGAGTGGTGTCCACAACACCTCTTGAAAAATTATTTGAAAGAAGAAAACCACTTAATTTTTCATACCAAGCCCTTGGGGCTTGTTTTAAACCATAGAGAGCTTTTGAGAGTTTGAAAACATAATTTGGAAATTTTTCATGTACAAAACCGGGAGGTTGTTCAACATAAACTTCCTCCTCAATATCACCATTTAGAAAGGCACTTTTAACATCCATTTGAAAGAGTTTGAATCCTTTAAAACAAGCAAAAGCTAAAAGCATCCTAATAGATTCAAGTCTAGCAACCGGAGCAAAAGTTTGATCAAAGTCTATGCCCTCTTCTTGATTGAATCCTTGGGCAACAAGTCTAGCTTTGTTTCTAATGACTTCTCGGATTCATTTAGTTTGTTTCGAAAAACCCATTTTGTGCCAATTGTGGGGTGATTATGTGGTCTAGGGACTAAAGTCCAAACTTTGTTTCTTTCAAATTGATTTAATTCCTCTTGCATAGCAATAATCCAAAACTCATCGCATAAAGCATCCTCAATAAACTTAGGCTCAATTTGTGATAATAAGGCAAAGTTATCGATAAAATACCTTCTTGTTCTTACCCCCTTGAGATACATCGCCAATAATTTCATCTTTGGAGTGTCCTTTTGGATATATCACCTCTTGAGGAAGATTTTGAGTTTCTTGTTCGTTTCCTTGTTTTTCCTCAATCTCTTCTTCCTCCATAGAATGCTCTTCCATTGCTTGATTGTACAATGGCTGGTTACTTTGAGTGTTATCTATGTCATCATCATCATCAACTTTCTTGTCGAAAACGTTAGTTTCATCAAAATTAACATGAATGGACTCTTCAACACACAAGGTTCTTTTTGTTGAAAACTCTAAAAGCCTTTTTTGTTTGAAGAATAACCAAGAAAAATTCCCTCATCGGATTTTCGATCAAATTTTCCAAGATTGTCCTTGGTGTTTAGAATAAAGCATTTGCATCCAAAAACTTTAAAATAACCAATTGAGGGGGTTTTATTAAAAATGAGTTCAAAGGGAGTTTTCTTTAATGAAGGTCTCAAGATAACACGATTCATAATGTAGCATGCGGTGTTAACGGCCTCGGCCCAAAAATATTTAGGAAGGGAGTTTTCACAAAGCATAGATCTTGCCATTTCTTGTAACGTACGATTTTTCCTCTCCACAACACCATTTTGTTGTGGGGTTTTAGCGGCCGAAAAATTGTGTGTTATGCCAAAATCATCACAATGTTTTGTAAAATCTTGATTGTTAAATTCTCTCCCATTATCACTTCTCATAGAGATCAATTTACAATCAAGGGAGGTTTGAATTCTTTTAAAAAGTTTAACAAACTCATGAAAAGCTTCATCTTTTTGACTCAAAAACAAAGTCCAAGTAAATCTAGAGAAATCATCAACAATTACAAAAGCATACCTCTTACCACCGAGACTAGTGGTCCTCATTGGTCCAAATAAGTCCATGTGAACAAGTTCCAAAGGTTTTGAAGTTGAAATCATTTTCTTTGGTTTAAAAGAAGTCTTGATTTGTTTTCCAAATTGACAAGCATCACAAAGTTTAGTTTTCTCAAAATGAAGTTTTGGTAGGCCTCTAACAAGTTCTTTTGAAGATAGTTGGTTTAATAAATCCATACTAACGTGACCAAGTCTTCTATGCCACAAAAATGCATCATTATCATGAACCGAGAGACACTTCAAGTTTTGGGAAAGAAAATCTTCAAGGTGAAAGACATATACGTTTCCAACTCTTTTAGCAACAAAAATAGTTTTGTTTTCATGTTTATCAATGATAGAGCAAGAATCACTTTCAAAAACAACCTTTTTTCCACTATCACATAATTGACTAATACTAAGCAAATTGAATTTAAGACCATCAATTAGAAGAATATCCTTAATAAGAGAGGAAGAATTGTTACCAATGTTCCCTATACCAATGATTTTTCCTTTGTTCTTATCTCCAAAAGTTACAAATCCACTTTCGGTTTCTTTGAGATTGCTCATAAGTGATGAATCCCCGGTCATGTGCCTTGAGCATCCGCTATCCAAGTACCACTTAGATGGCCTTGATTTGTGTTCCTACAAAAGAGGAAGTAAAAATGATTTTTGGTACCCACATCTTTTTGGGTCCATGGATGTTAGTTTGGTTTTCTTTGATTTTCCAAATGGTTTTCACTCCTCTTTCAATCTTTTTCTTTATAAAACACTTTGTGGCTTTATGACCACTCTTTTCACAATAGGTGCAACAAAGGTGTGAGTGAGATGATGAAGCCTTTACAAATCGTGTTTGTTTTGAGAAATTATTGGAATAAGTATATCCAATACCATTTTTATCAAAAGGTGATCTTTGAGAGCCAAGAAGTTTTTCAAAGTTTTCTTTTCCTTTTGTGAATTTTTTCAACACATAGAGTGAGATCACTCACCTTTTTTCTTTAAGACATCATAATCAATCAAACATTTTTCAAGAAAGAAAATCTTTTCACAAAGGTTTTTGTTTTCTAAAACAAGTTTTTGAAAGTCATCATTTGAGCTCTCTTTTTCTTTCTTCAAGACTTCCAAGGATTCAAAAATGGCTTTATTTTCACAAATGAGTCTTGAATTTTCATCCAACAAAAATTGAGTTTTGCTTTTCAACTCTTTGTTTCGTTTGGTAACCTTTTTGCACTCATCATACATTTCAATAAGCATTGTGCTAGGATCAACATCACAATCATCATCAAGAATACTAGAAGAGTTAGGAAGTGAAGATTGTACCTCATTTTCTAGTGCCATGAAGCATATGTTGGCATTTTCTTCTTCTTCATTTTCACTTGAGTCTTGATCCCAAGTTCCAATTAGACCTTTGCCTTTCTTCTTCTTCTTCAATGCCTCAAGCTTGGCTTCTAAAGCTCCTCTTTCCTTTTCAAGGGCCTTGGGACAATCGGCTATAAGATGATCGGTACTATTGCATTCAAAACATCTAGCTTTAAAGAGTGATGAGCTTTGACCTCCTTTCTTGAGTGGAGGTTTCTTCCCTCTATTGTTGAAACCTTTCTTGTAGAATCTTTTGAATTTTCTCATTATTAACGCCATTTCCTCATCATCATCAACCTCATCTTCATTGTTTGATGAGTACGGTTGATCATCTTCATTTGCCTTGAGTGCAATGCCTTTTCTTCCCTTTTCTTCATCTTCTATTTCATTCAATCTTTTTATTTTCATTTCATAGGTAAGAAGTGACCCTATGAGTTCTTCAATCGGGAGTAGTCTCAAATCCTTTGATTCTTCAATAGCTAGCGTTTTTGGTTGCCAAGCTTTTGGAAGTGCATCAAGAATTTTTCTATTTGCTTCCCCTCTTGAGTACTCCTTCCCATATGCCTTAAGCCCATTTGTAATGTTGGTGAACCTTGTGAACATGTCACTAATGCTCTCATTTTGTTTCATCATAAATAACTCATAGTCTCTCACCAACATAGCCAACTTTGATTCTTTTACTTGATTTGCTCCTTCGTGAGTGACTTCAAGTAACTTCCACATTTCATGAGCCGAATCGCATCCGCTCACTCTATTGTATTCGCTTGCATCTAAGGCACAACTTAGAATATTCATAGCTTGGAAGTTTAGAGTCATCTTCCTTGAGTCGAATTCATCAAATTCTTCAATCTTTTTGGCTACCCCATTTATTTTGGGAATGTAAGGACCTTTCTCTACAATACTCCACAAGTCAAAGTTAATAGAACATATATATATTTTAATTTGAGACTTCCAAAAAGTATAGTTAGTTCCATTAAAGAGAGGAGGTCTATTTGTAGAAGAGCCTTCTACATAAGGTAAACTAGAATTATTAGCCATAGTAAAAAGAAGATCTTTTGCTTCAAGGGTGTAAGTCCTTTTTTTTAAAAAGCCCTGCTCTGATACCAATTGAAAAACCTTAGAGGGGGGGTGAATAAGGTTTTTGGCTAATTTAAAAAATTCTTTTGTATGATTAAAAAGATAAACCTCCAACTTGTTTGTGAAAGATTTCTAAGAGCAATTTATAGTGGTTCACTCTCTCAAAGAGTTACATCCACTACCTTGAGACTCAACCCAAGGATTTCACAAATTCACTAACTTTAAAGAAGGTTACACAGCTACACAATGAGGTTCACCCTTCAAAGGTTTTACACCAAAACCTCAAGCACAACAATACAACTAGTTAATCAAAGGATCACCCAAAGGGTTTTCCACAAACCTTTGATCACAATAAAAGAATAGAAAGAGTTAGGAACAATGTTACCAATTTAGCTTGTGAAGAGGAAGATTACAACTCAATGGTATACTTCTACAAGCACCTCTTTTCTTCTTCTTTGATGGATGATCAACAATGAAGCTCAAGAAGATTTTTGTTTGGGATTGAAAATGATTTGTAATAAAATGTATTTTTGAAGCTCTTTAAATGTCTTGAATGTTCTCAATGAATAATTCCCAAACTTGTATTTTTTATGGCTGAAAATCAAGTGTTTATATAGAGTTTTGAAGCACAAGACCGTTGCCTTTAGACAATAGCCGTTATTTCACAGAAATGATAGAAGCATTCTGTGCAACGGTAAAATTTGTACAGTAACAGCAAAAACTGGACGACCGATTCCTGAAAACGGACTGCCGATTTTTTTAAAACAGAAAGATTCGGACTTGGAAAACGGACTGCCGAATTTTGATATATAGAAAATCGGACTGTCGGTTTTAAAAACCGGATGACCGAGTTTTTGAACAGAAAGATTCGGACTTGATTTTCTGAAAAAACGGACTGTCGAATTTTTACTTTGGAAAAAACGGACGACCGGTTCTAAAACCGGACTGCCGAATTTCTGATTTTCCTCAGCCAAGTTTTTTTAACAAAAACTTTCTTCCAAGTTTCAAAGGCATTCTTGACAATTATTTTAAAGAGAAGAAAAACTTTCCAAAACATCTTCAGTCAAGAATACTTGGATTTTATCAAAAGATTATATTTTAGAAAATCATAAGAAGAGCTTCATGTATGATCAATTGATCAAAGACTAAGACTAGGGAGTTTTACAAGATAGTACCTAGTTCATAAATACAATGCCTTCAATGTCTTCAATGATGGCTTGATCTCTTCTTCTCTATTTTGCCCTCATCAACAAGATCTTTTGCTTGAGACTTTGAGACTTCACATGTTCTTCTTTTGTTCTATGAAGGGTTAGCTAACATACTCACACAAGCATATGTTAATCATAATCAAAACACAAGTAATAATGCCCTTAGGGCTAACAAAAATGCATACTTTATATGAAAATGATGAAATTAACATATAAAATAATAAACAAAATGACGACTATCAACAAGTGTTAGTATCTTTTGCCATCGGGAGGTACAAGGATAAGGTCCTTTATGATGTGGTGCCTATGCAAGTTGGAAATATCTTATTTGGGAGGCCATGGCAATTTGATAGGAAGGCCTTCGTGATGGGTTCAGGAATACTTACTTTTTTGAGAAAGATGGGATCAATATTTCCCTTAGACCTCTCACTCCTTTTCAAGTATACCAAGATCAAGTAAAGATGAGAGAAAATGAGCTAGAGGAGAAAAAGAAGAGTATAAAAGAGGGCCAAAGAGTAGAGGAAAAAGAAAAGAGTGGGGAGTTTCAAGAGATGGAGAAAAATCAAGAGAGAGCAAAGAAGAAATGAGTGGTAATAAACGAGAGAAAATGAGACTAGAATGAGTTTCTTTGCAAAAGAGCATGAGATATGTGAGGCGATATATGCAAAGGAGCTTATTTGTCTTCTAACGATGTTGCCTCTTGTTTGTCTCAAGAAATTGTAGGTGTTATCAAGGAGTTCAAAGATGTCTTCTCGGAGAAGGTACCCAGAGGATTACCACCGTTGAGACGCAGAGAATATCAAATCGACTTTATGGCGAGAGCTTGTTACCAAATTTTTCCACTTACAGTAGTTCACCAGACGAGACCAAATAACTTCAAAGAAAAGTAGAGGAGTTACTTGCTAAGAGACACATCCGAGAGAGCCTTAGCCTATGTGCGGTACCTAATATTCGTTATTTTGTCTATATTTCCATATTTTATTATCATTATTTCACGATGTTTTTAATATATTAACTTCATATTTTAGACTAATATCCTTTATTCTTGTCTTAGGTACTTCCAATGGAGAAAATGATAAAAGGGAATGAAAACGGAGTGAGAAGGACGAAAATGAAGCTGACAACACAAGGAAGGACTGAAGGCAAGAAAAGAAAATGGACAAAATCTTACCGACAACGGTAGGCTACCTCTATTTTAATCATAAATGAATCCATAACAATACCAGGCATGAAATGGGGTTCAAAATCCCAGAAAGAGAAAAAATCAGCGTCCAGGTAGAAATCTACTGCGGACAGTAGGGTACCCTACAGCATGCGGTAGGGCCAAGACACCAAAAATTCCCACGAATAGAAACCTACCACAGACGGTAGGTCCAACCTACGGCACGCGATAGGGGCGTCGGCATTTCTTCTATTCTGCAGATAGAATTCTACTGCGGACGGCAAGCCTCGACCTACTAGTTGCGATAGGGTCATTGTAAGGCTGCGGGTCGGTTATTTTCATGGTAAACGGGTCGGGTTGACCAGATTAAACAACGAATTGCAGCCATTTCCTCCCAAATTTCTATATTTTTACCCCCAAATCTCTCCCTAAAATCCCTAACTCTGATTCCCTTCTTTCTTCTTTTTCTTCCTTCGTAGAGCCGGTGCTGCTGTTGCCTGCGCGTAGGACCGTCCCCCACTCCCGCTCTCTAGGTTTTCTCTCCTCTTCTTTTTTCTAGCGGCACTCTACCACCTCCAGCGACCTCTCCACCTGCAACAGCACTCCCTCGGTTTGTAACTCTTCCTCCTTCTCTTTCTCATATTTTCTTATTCTTCTTCTTTCTTTTCCATTCTTCCCACCATAAACACCTTCTCCACCCTCCATTTTTCCTTTTTCTTTACACTTCCCCATTCACCTTTTCCCCTCTCCATAACCGATCTACCCCCTATCAATTTTTCCCCTTCTTTATTTTTCTCTCTTTTTGCTCTTTCTTATTTTACTAACCTTGTATTATCCTTTTCTTGGTTTTCTAAAAAAATTTTGCAGAAAAATTTCCAAAAAATTTCCGACGAACTTTCCAGTGCAATTCCGGCAACTCCAGCGCGACGTACCGTTCGAGGAAGAAAATGTGCTTTACTAGACCTGTGGCAGTAGTTTTTTTATTCAAACAAACTCATGCTACCTCTTTCACCTTTTTCCTCAATTTAGTTTCCTTACTATTACTTAATTTTTGTATTCAAATTATTCGATTTTGTGCTTTGTGTTTTATGGGTTTGGTTATTAGTTTTTCCATTTGTTGTACGGTTCCTTTTCTTTAGGTAGTTTCTCTTTTCACACTTCATCACATACGGGCAACGTTAGGATACTTTGCACACACGGGCTATGTGTAGTTGATAAAATTCTTTTGCATGTTCTTGTGCTCTATAGTCAACCCTATGTTTTGTTCTTTGTGTTGATCCCTTGTACTCCTACCTTTCTTTGTCATCCGTTTCGCTTCCCTCATGGCTCCTAAGAAATCAGGTGCCTCTTCCTCTAAATCCAAACGGGCTCGGGTTTAAAGAACCACGCCCGACCCCACCACACCCAATATTCTTCCATTCCGAGCACGTCTTTCTCCGGTAGGTCGAAAATAGGTAGCCAACAGGGAGACGCTCAAAATTGTTATGGAAAAGTCATCGATAAGTCAGTCATTGAACATTTAGAATTAGAACATCTTTTTGGGGGCTCGGATTGGGTCCTTCTTTTACGTATTTTTGCAGATTTCTACCACGACCTTGTCCGTGAATTTTATGTGAACATGGTCTATAAAACGGACAAGGAACTATCATTTCCACCGTTAAAGAGGTTAGAATCATCTTAGATAGGGACCATCTCGCATCCGTTCTTGACATTCAGGACGAGGGAAACTCAGCCATTATGGACTCTAATCGAAAAACAATCGACGAGGACCCAGATTAAAGTTATGAGGCAGCTTGTGATTGCTTTGGTATCCCGCTGCGTGCAATGGATCATCCCTGTATCCTCCACCAGGGTGATTTTTCCACGCTCCTTTCTTGTGCCCTTACTTTTTCGGGCACACACTAGTTCAAAAGGGGCCGGCAAAATGATGTCTGCATTCTTGATCTTTACATGCTTCATAAACTTCACAATCAATCCCTCTTCTCTATCTCTTCTTTGATGATACATAGACGCATAACACTGGGAGTGACAACGTAAAAACACTTGTGTTACCTGTAATTTTGTCTAAAGTGTATGCTACTTTTAATGTAAATTTTGAAGGGGAACGACGATCATCAACAAGACTGCTGCAGATAATAAAATTCACAACATGCAACAACTGCGGCTATTCCTGGGACGAGGCCAACAAAGTTTGGATACCTCCGGCTGAGGAGGATCGGCTGCGGGAATGGTTTTTGTTCAGTAAAGAAAACTATACAAACTGGCATTGGCGCATCCTTCTCACAGCCCGATGATGATTAGAGCGAGGACGATAAGTCCTATGACCTTTCGGCTGATGACGCACCTCCCACAGTCCCCATGGATATATTCTGCATCACTTAAGATACCCATGGACCCAGCTGGCAGAGATAGTGGAGTAGACTCACCGTTATGTGGACGAGTTGGCACATCAGAGGGCATCCATTGATCGCAAAGAGGTGATGCTAGCCCGACTATGCAGCAGATTCTACCCAATCGGGCAGCAGCGGAGGTGGTGGCACAGACTTTGGTCTGCAATAGGGAGGATTTTTTTTCTTTTCTTTTCTTTACGTGCTTTCTGTTTCTTTCCCGTTTATGTTTTCTCCTTTTCTTTTATGTTTTCTCTTTTCTGTTATTACGTTATTTGTGCCATTATTTGTTTCTCTTCCTTATTTTCCTGCCTTTGTGTGGGGATTGCTTTCCGATATGCTTACTCGCTTTATATCATTGGGATTGCTTCCCATGTATGTGTTTTGTTTGTTTTTTTGTTGGTCTGGCCCCCACATAGAGAGCAATATGGTTTTAAGTATGGGGGTTTTTTTAATGTGTTTTTATTCTTTTTCCTTCTTTCATGTTATTTTAACTTTTGGTATCTTATTTCAGAAAAATTTAATACTCAAAAACTTTTATTTCTTTTCCCCTTTCTTATACTTAAAAAAAAAGCCAAAAAGATTTTTGTTTTGCTACTTTTAGTAGAATACATAACTGCAACACCCGTATTACTTGATCACCTTGGAAACCATACTTATTTGATATTCTTAAATGATCAATAGTTTTCATGCACTTGTAAGTGTCGATTAGTAATAGAAGCCTAGGAATCTTAGGGGATTAGCATAATGAAAATTCTTTTTTGGGTCTTTCCCTACATTCTTTTTGTCCTTGGAAGCAAAGAGTTCTAGTCTAGGTTTGTCCTGAAAATGATGGTCTTAGGCCTTCATTGTACAATTTGTCCCTTTCTTGCCAAATCCTTAAACGAAATCAACCCTAGTTCCCTTTTTGTGCCTTCATGCCAAGGTTTTCATCCCTTCTTTTCTTCATTCTTTAAAACTCACACTTGATAAAACCTCAATTCGTGGAGCTAATATTTAGAATATATTTTTAGCCATTTTGAGTGAAGAAAATAGACAAGTTTTGGGGTAAAGGAGGGAAGGAAGAAAACTTTGTATATGAAAAGGATATTATGGGTATTTCAATAGTTCGGTACATGTGGCTATTGAAAAGAGAGAATAAGTTGATGCTTGAAAAAAAAAAAAGAAGAAAAAAATCGTAGAAAATGAAGAAAAAGATGAGTGTTTATTTATCTTTACAGTTAATTCTCAAAAATATCGAGCATCTTCATGCAAAACTTAAGAAATATGTTATTAGGTGGGGTGTGCACTAATGAAACAAAGTAGGACATTCAAGGCTGAGTGAGAAGAGTGAAAAACGGCTAGACAGTCGTTCTATAAGTTTGTCATCTTTCCTTTCGTTTGCATTAGCTCTATCTCAATTATTTTTGTTCTCCTTTTACCTTCGGTTGATACCTTGTACATGTCCCAAGCTTAACATTACAAGACAAAAAGTACTACCTAATTTGGAAAAGACCTAGAATAGGACTTAGAGTGGATAAATGATAGAAAACATGAGTTTGCTGTGCATCATCCTTTAAAGTATTTCACTATGCTAATTACTTGATATTCCTTATCTTCTATGAAAGGTGGCATGAACAATCCACACACTGTTGTAACATATGTTGGTGAGATGTGGTAAAGTTGAGTAGTAAAGTTTTCTATTGAAGTGGCCTTATTCTTAGCTTCTGTTCGTTTTTTTGTTTTTTGTTTTCTTTTGTGTTATCCCCGCGTGTTGTGTTTCATGCCCGTTCTGTGACTTTAGTAACCCTTGGTTAGTTTTTGTCATTTTTTCGTATTCGGTTTTCTTTCAATAGAACTTTAAACTCCTCCATTTTGTCTACTTAGTCTGTGTTGCTTGAGGGCAAGCAACGGATAAGTGTGGTGCTATTTGATATGTGCTATTTTGTTACATTTCTATATGTTTTTTTCATCATTTCATGATTTTTTTATCTATAAAATACATACTTTAGACTAATATCACGTATTCTTTGTCTTAGGCGCTTCCCAATGGAGAAAATGACAAAAAGGAACGAAAACAATTGAAAATAGAGGGAAAACGATGAAAACGAAGCCGACGACACCAAGGAAGGAGGCCTACCACCTGTGGTAGGCTAACCTACCGCACGTGGTAGATCCTGGAGGCAAGAAAAGAGAATGGACGAAAGCCTACCGTCGACGGCAGGTCCTGACTACACGAGCACCGATTGGAACACAACCCTATTGCGGAGAGTAGGGCTCGACCTAGTGTGTGCGATAGGTCCTAGCTGTAGCAGATTTAATGCATTTTTAAGGCTTTTTAATGTAATTAGTCATTGATTATTAAAGAGTGCCACCATTAGGGCTTGGAGAGGTGAAAAGAGGCGAACCTAGGTTAGAAAATTCCCACAAACGCAGCCTCAATTAGGTAGGAAATCAGTAAAAAAAAAACTACAATTGAGAGTTTAAAGATCAAGAATTGAAGATTCAAAGGCATTTTTCGGCTTCAATTGGGCTACTTAAAAGACAAGCTCGGGCGACGTTCGGGGTCGCAATTTCGGCTTCAACCTTCTCTTGAGCTTTCTTTTCCTTTCTTTTTACTCAATTTCAATCTTTAATTTCCATTTTAATACGATGCTTAGTGGCTAGATTTTTGTGTTTGAATGAGGGTTGAACCTTAATTCTTGATAAATATGATTTTGAATTAATTTATAGAAATTGATGTTTGTTTTCAATTGGGTTGTCTTCCAATTGTGTTTTATTGCAATTTAATTTTTGGAAAGTTAAATTTATCGCAAGAGTGTTCAGAATTGAAAAAGGAAGAACACTTTAGGGCAACCAATTAGGGGTTAATTTGGGCAATAAATTAGAGATATGAAATTGTACTTTTAGGTCCTTTAATCACTTGTAATTACTGCACTCATAATTTTTTAGGGAGAGAAGAGATTCTCCTCTAAGGGTTAGTGAGTAGGGTGGCTCTTGCCTAGAGATAGGGGTTGTCCGACTAGTTGTGATGACCAAACTCGGTAATTTAACATCGTTTTCTGTAAGTTTTTCCTATTGAACTAGTAACAAGGATTAGGGGGATTCGAACATCCAAACTCTTGCTTTAATAGCTTTAAGTAATTGAATTTCTTGCTTTGTTTACTTTTTAGTTCAATAAACTCGTTTTTAGTATTTTAGTTTGCTTTTCTTCAAAACGATCCATTTTAGACTAAACATTAGAAAGAAGGATTAGTACTTGAGCGTTTATCGTTCCTTGAGATTCGATACTCGGTGTAGCTCGATTACTACAATGATAGGTTCACTTGCCTGTTACTCTAGTTTATTAGTTCATCCCATTCAATCAAAACTCCCACATTAGTACCGGTGCTTCTAGTTCCTTAGAAGGATGGTAGCTAGCATATGTATGTAGATTGTAAGCCTATCAATAACATCACTATTAAATATCGGCATCTCATTTCTAGACTATATAGTTTAATTGATGAATTGCAGGGTTCAATGATTTTCTCTTAAACTGATTTGAAATTGGGTTACTACCAAATCCGAATGAAAGAGGGAGATGAGTAGAAAAACGCTTTCAAAACCAAGTTTAGTCTTTATAAGTGGCTAGTCATGCTTTTCGAACTCACTAATGCACAAAGTAAATTGATGATATTGATGTGTCATGTCTTACGTGATTCTATTAGGAAGTTTGTTGTTATGTACTTTGATGATATTTTCATTTATAGCAGAACATATGAGGACTATTTGCATCATATTTGATAAGCTTGTTTTTTGCTTAGAAGAGAGCAATTATATGCCAATTTAGGTAAATGTGAATTTTGATTGGAAAAGATCACCTTTCTTGGATATGATGTTAGTTATAAGGGATTACAAGTAGATCTTAAAAAGGTGAAGGCAATAGAGAATTGGCTGGCTCCAAAGAGTTCTACCGAAGTACGAAGCTTCCATGGGTCGGCAAGCTTCTACTAAAGGTTAATCAAGGACTTTAGCACCATTGCTAGTCCCCTCACCGAAGTCATTAAGAAGAACAATAGGTTCACATGGGGAAAAGCTCAAGAGATGGCATTCAAGGCTTTAAAGGAGAAATTATGCAACATTCCATTCCTCACCTTGCCTATTTTTTTAAAAATGTTTGAAATTGCTGCATCAGGTGTAGGAATTGGAGGAGTTTTGATGCAAGATAAGAAGCCCATAGCCTATTTTAGTGAAAAATTATCGGGGGCTACCTTGAACTATGCCAGCTATGATAAGAAGTTGTACACTTTTGTTAATACACTAAAGCATTGGCAACATTACTTGTGGCCAAAGGAGTATGTCATCTATACCGGCCATGAATCTTTGAAGTACTTGAAAGTTCAACAAAAGCTTAACACGAGACATGCCCAGTGGATGGAGTTCATAGAAACCTTTTCTTATGTCATCCATTACAAGAAGGGTAAGGAAAACGTGGTGGTGGATGCTCTTTTGAGGAGGTATACTTTTTTCACTTCTTTACATTCTCACTTGCTTGGATTTGAAATGCTAAAGAATTGAATACTAGTGATGATGATTTTAGAGGTGTATTTGATTCATGCTTGATTACTCATTGCGATAAGTTTTATGTAAAAGATCGATTTCTTTTTAGACAAGGAAAACTTTGCATTCCTTGTGGTTCCATTAGAAATTTGCTTGTTAAACAAGCTCATGCGAGTGGTCTTATTGGGCATTTTTGCATAGCTAAAACTTATGATTCCTTACGTGAGCATATCTTTTGGCCTAAGATGAGAAGAGATGCTGAAAAGTTTGTTGGTAATTGCTTAGATTGCAGGTATACTAAGACTTCTTCCTTACCTCATGTCCTGTACACACCTTTGCTTGTTCCCAATACCGATTGGGAGGATAATTTAATGTATTTTATCTTAGGACTTTCCAGGACTTCTTTCGAAAAGGATTCAATATTTGTAGTGGTGGACTGATTCTCTAAAATGTCTCATTTCATTGCTTGTAGCAAAATGGACGTTGCATTTGATATTGCCAGTTTGTTTCTTAGAGAGTTTGTGGGGTTGTATAACAAGCCTAACCATGATACTAAGTTTGTTTTTCACTTTTGGAAAGTGTCATGGAAGAAACTTGGAACTAACTACATTATTCCACTTCTTGTCATCCTAAAACGGATGGTCAAACCGAAGACATTAATATGACTATAGGGAAACTTCTTAGTGCTATTCTTAAGAAGCATAAGAGTAAGTGGGAAGAATGTTTTTCATTCATTTAGTTTGCTTATAAAAGAGCTTGTCATTCTACTACTACTTTTCTCTATTGGAAGTTATCCATGGCTTTAACCTATTAACCCCTTTGGATTTGATTTCCGTTCCATTTGATCATCAATTGAGTTTGGATGGTAAGAGGAAGACCGAATTTGTTAAGTGCATCCATGCCAGGTCCGTGAACATATTGAAAAGAAGAATGAAAAGCTGGCTTCTAAGAAGAACAAGGGAAGCAAGAAGGTGACCTTTGAGCATGGAGATTGGGTTTGGGTGCATTTGATGAAAGAACAATTTTCCAACCTCCAAAAGGGAAAGAATGATTCTAGAGGCGATGGTCCATTCCAAGTTCTTAAAAAGATCAACGATAATGCCTACAAGATTGATCCTCCCAATAAGTATAATATTAGTGCCACTTTTAATGCTTTTGGCTTATCTTTATTTGATGTAGATACGAATTCGAGGGCGAATCCTTTCAAAAGAGAGGCAAATAATATGACCTAGATGCACAAGAGACAGTAGAGTTGTTACAATGACCAGTCACAAGAAAAATGGCTAGAAGATGAAGAACGAGCATAATGGGAAGGTGGCTTTGTTCGAGAAGACGTTTTAAGATCTTACTTGGCAAGTGTTAGAAGGGAAAGAAGAAAAATCTAGAGGATCCAAAGTACTCCTACTTTCTAAGGTGCAAGTGAAGGAGCCAAAAGAAGTAAGGATGGAAGATTTGAAAGACTCAAACATTAAGTGGATGGCAAAACAAGACTTACCGCCGACGAAAGGTCTACTGTCGATGGCACCTTTCGGTCCAATGAGGCACAATTGAGCCCAACCTACCGTCAACGGTAGATTGAGGCCCCTATCGTTGACGATAGGTCTCTATCCCAAGGAGAACCAAGGAGAAAAAACCTATCGCCAAAGGTCGGTCGGGACCTACCGTCGACGGTAGCTCTCAGTTGATGCGTCCTTTTGCTAATCCTACGTGTGTTTTGACTTTGCAATTTTGTTTCTTAGCCTCTTGATTTGTAATTAAGTAGCCTAAAGTACCATTGACCTTTCTCATGTTTAATTATTAGCTAGGGTTTGTTATTAATGACTTAGAGACCTATATTTTCTTTTAGCATTTAAAAGGAAATGAATGACAATACATGAATAATTAGACATCCATTAATAATTCTCATAAACTCTTCGGTAACACAAATAATTTATGGATTTTAGATGTTCTCATCATATGATTAGTAAGAAAGATTTTTTGATATATTTAACACCTATTTATCCTTAGACTATTGGTTTATCTTATGAAGTTGAAGCTTTTGCATTGGAAGAGGGTAGCATTTGCTTGGGTCATAATTTTAGCATTCATAATGTGTTATTTATTCTTGAACTTTTGTGTAATATAGTCTCTTATTGGCCCAGTTAATGAGGGATTGTAACTCCTTCGTTACCTTATTTGATCATACGTGTGTTATACAGGATTATACCTCGATGAAGCCGATTGGAGTGGGTGAGAAAAGGAAAGGATATTTTCTACATGCCGCTACAATTATCTTCTTTATATGCATGTTCCACTGTTTTTCTGAGTATGGTGATTTATGACATGTTCGTTTGGAACATCTGTCAAATTTTGTAGTGAATACATTTTTAGGGAAATCACCTTTGGTCACTCCTAAAAATAGTAGCCATAGACCTTCCAATATTTGTTTTTTGCTAAACAAATAAGAGATGTTTTTCTTTTGAGCTTAAATAACGCTTGTGAGACATTTGATTTGATTCACTGAGATCTTTGGAGACCTTATAAGACTGTTTCTACTTGTGGGGCTTCCTATGATCACCATCCTAGATGATTATCCTAATGTTGTTTAGATTTATTTGATTGCTCAGAAAACGGAAGTTACAAATATTTTCAAAAATTTCTTTGTTATGGTGAAGACACATTTCATAAAACAATGAAGGTAGTTTACAGTGACAACGGTATGAAATTTATTTGTTTGAACATTTTTTTTTGGGAACAAGGAACTTTGCATCAAACTAGTGTACTTGGACATCTCAATAAAATAGGAAGGTGTACTGTAAGCATCGTCACATTCTTAATGCGGTGTGTGCTTTGGATTTTCCAAGTAGATTTACCTAAATGGTTATTGGAAGAATGCATTTTAACTGTTGATCATCTTATTAACCGGATCCCATCTTCTTTATTAAAAGGCAAAACCCCTTATGAATCCATTGAAAATTACCCTCTTATTCCCATATTGAGAGCTTTGGTTGTTTACCTTTTGTTCATGACCTTGATTTACCTAGAGATAAATTATATGCTCGTAGTCGTACCTACGTTTTTCTTGGATATCCTGTTCGAAAGAAAGGTTAGAGGTTTTATGATTTGAAAAAAAAAATTCATTTTATCAAGGGATATTGTATTTGATGAAAGTCGATTTTCAGCTGCATCTGAATTGCTCAAAAATCCAGATAATACTACTGATTTTTTGTCATTATATAATTTTGGTGAAAACATTGTGGGACGTCCCAACCAAGACAGGGGGAGTATTACAAGTACTTCTGGCTTAGCTTTTGATATGATCTTGGCTAAGCATTTTCGAGATAGATGTTACTACGGGGGAGCCTGCATATAGAGACAGAATTTTAGAGTCGAAGCATTTTGGTCTCTATATAGAGACTAAATAGAGTGGCAGACGAGGCTAAACAAAAAAAGTTTAGGAATAAAGAAATTAGAGACACGTTGAACATAGAAATTGTTCGCCTCTAAAATTGTGGTATCTACTTTGTCTCTAATTGTGATAGTGACAAAGATTTAGAGACCAATTGGTTACCAAATGAAATAAGGCTCTAAATTTAGAAACAGAATATAAAAAAAGTGGATCTATCTAAAATCAGACACAAAACAGAGACTAACACTAAACTGTCTCCTTTTCTCTTCATTAAAGTCAAAAAGGAAATGAACTATGTCATTGCACATACCCATTCTATATATATATATATATGTAAACGTTATACGTCTTGAGAAATAAAGACGAGATGTTTGGCCACTATTTGGTCTCTACATAGAGATTGGATAAAGTCCAACTTTAATCTCTGTATCTTAGTCTGATATTAGAGTCATAATAGAGACAAAATGTGCATCTCCCTTTGCTAGAGACCATTTAGATTCCGTCTCAAAATATAAAATAAAATTCAAATATTTTTTTCGCTGTCCCTAATTCATTTCAATTTGGCCTTGAGAAATTGAGACGTATCTTTAGCCTTTATGAGGTCTCTACATAGAGACTGATTACAGTTCGACTTTAATCTCTCTATTTTAGTATAACATTAGAGTCATAATAGAGACGAAATATGCCTCTCTCTTTGTTAGGGACTAGTTTCAGTCAATAATTTCATCTCAAGTTTTTAAATAAAATTCAAATATTGCTAAATCGCCTCGATTCGGTCTCAGTTATGGAGTCTGAGCAATTTCGTTTCTATATGGACTCTTGTTTGGATTATACTTAACTCAGTATTATTCATCTTTGAAACATTGTTTTGAAAAATCAACCTTTGGATATAGCTATCTTGTAAGCTAGATCTTAATGGCCATTTTTTCTTGATTAGAAGAATTTATATATACGACTATGCACCAAGACCTTTAATGCACAAAAAAATGGTTGATATGATTTAGAGCCTCATTTATGAGTTAAATTTAATTAATTCTTTACGAAATTTGATCTACTTATGCAAATGGTAATATTTTATATCTAACAATTGTCTCAAGGGCCGCCTGTATAGCAATCAATCGTCGTTGACGTGCAAGGGCCCTAAAGTCTCGAAAAGGCGGAACGGTTATGAACAGAATAGACCAAGAGCCTGGAAGCATAGTTCCAAGTTCCGCTTTTTAAGCACAGACAAAAGGTTCAAAGGGGGCAAGATCAGAGCAACGAACAGCAGGAAGCACAGCACTGAACCATGAAGTATGGCGAACATCTTTTCGAAGTGATGCTCACAGGCCTTGTTAGGATCCGTCATCGGCTCAACTCTTTCAGACTTTTACTATTTTTAATTAATTTTTAAATTTGAATTTTCTTTTTATTGAAACTAATAAATTCGATTTCACTTTACTTACTTTTGATTTTAAATTTATTGCGATTTGAAGTAGTACAAGTGTTATAAATCCTAAAAAGAGTAATTAAGTTAATATGCACCAGTTACTTTAACTAACACTTGACCTTTTGTTTGAATGATATGAAAATAATTTTATGAGACTTTAAAGTTTTTTAATATTTTTTTATTTATTGTAAACTTAATATAACAATAATATTAGATTCATAAAGTAAAAAGAGAATTAGTGGAGATGGAATAGAGAACAATATTTTTATTCTTCTTCTTGGTGTCTTTTCATTCATCCAATGCGTTATATTTCTATAGACAATGAGAACAAAACACAAATGAAGTATTAGTTACATTTAATAAAGTGAGTTATTCAAGAGGGATAACAAAATGGGGGTTTCACGAGAGATAATAAAGTGGGTAATAAAGTGGGGGTTTCAAAAGGATGGCACCCATCTTAATTAATTGATTTGCAACACTCCCCCTTGGATGCCCTTAATATAAAGAATATGCCTCGTTAAAACCTTACTAGATTAAAAAAAAAACTCAGCAGGAAAAAATATATAATGAAGGAAAAAGAGTATATTGTTCTTTATGTTTACTCCCCCTGTCGATATGATCTCTTACTATCCTTGAAACGATGCATACCAATCTTATAGATCATCTTCTTCAAAGTTGCAGTCAACAAAGTCTTAGTAAACAAATCAGCTGGATTATCACATAACCGAATAAGTTGCAAAACAATTTCACCCTTATTTTGAAGCTCATGTAAAGAAGAACTTTGGTAAAATGCGTTTGTCCTGTCTCTCTCGATATATCCTCCTTTCAACTAAGCTATACAAGCTGCATTATCCTTATGCAACACAGTAGGAATTTATTTTTCGGATGTTAAATCACAACTTTCTTGGATGTAATTGACCAATGATCTCAACCACACATTTTTTACTTGCTCCATGGATAGCTATTAATTCGGTATGATTTGAAGATGTGGCTGTTATAGACTGTTTTGTAGAACGCCATGATATAGTAGTATTACCAAATTTAAATAAATAGCCCGTTTGAGAACGTGCCTTGTGAGGATCATATAAATAACCAGCATCTGCATAGCAAATCAATACATGTTGATTCTTTTGCATAAATAATCCAAAATCTTTAGTTCCTTGAGATATCGAAGCACATATTTAATGCCATTCCAATGTCATCGGTTTGGAGAAGAACTATATCTTTCCAACAAATTTATTGCAAATGATATGTCAGGACGTGTATTATTTGCAAGATACATTAGTGCATCAATTGCACTAAGATAAGGTACTTCAGGACCAAGAAGTTCTTCATCCTCCTCTTGTGGTTGAAATGGATCTTTAGCAACGTCTAATGACTGAATGACCATTGAAGTACTTAAAGAATGTGCATTGTGTATGTAAAATCGTTTAAGTACTTTCTCAGTATATGTTGATTGATGAAGAAGGATTCCATCTTCCAGATGTTCAATTTGTAAACTAAGACAAAACTTGGTTCTTCCAAAATCTTTAATCTCAAATTCTTGTTTCAAGTAATCTCTTGCTTTCAGAAGCTTTTCAGGAGTCCTAATGAGATTAATATCATCAACATATATTGCAACTATAACAAATCCTTATTCAGATTTCTTGAAAAAAACACATGAACAAATCTGATCATTTTTATATCTGACTTGCTTCAAACTTTCACTAAAACGATTATACCACATTTTTCCTGATTGCTTTAATCTATACGGGGATTTACGTAATTTGATGGTATAATTTTTACAAGTGCTTGATGTACATGCTTCAGGCATGTGAAATTCTTCAGGGACATTCATATAAATCTCACTATCAAGTTCCCCATATAAATATACAGTAACAACGTCTAAAAGCTGCATATCAAGCTTTTCAATTACTGCTAAGCTCACAAGATATCGTAATGTGATTCTATCTGTTACAGGAGAATACATCTCCTCATAATCAATATCCGGTATTTAAGAAAATCCTTGGGATGCAAGTCTTGCTTTATACCTTACGACTTCATTTTCTTTATTTCGTTTTCTCACAAATACCCATTTATAGCCAATTAAGTTTACGTCTTTCGGTGTTTGGACTACAAGTCCAAAAACTTCACGTTTGTTTAGTGAGTCCAACTATGACTAAATCGCATATTTCCATGTTAACTAGTCTTGTCTATGCCAACAATCTTCAACTGATTTAGTTCAAGGTCTAAATTATCACTTAAAATATAAGTGCTACATTATATGCAAAGGCATAATTAGGAATCTTATTTGCTTGATTCCAACGTCCACCTGTGGTAACAAAATTTATGGAATTCTCTATATTTTTATTATTTTATGTATCATGAACAGTTTTATCAATATTCTTTTGGCTCCTTTTATTTAACTCTTCTAGAGGATCACTTTGATCATTCAATATCTTTTTCTTTCGAGGATTTTTATCCTTGGAACCAAGAGGTCGGCCATGGTCCAGGCGTGTTTAGAATCATTAGCTATAGAGCTTATGTTTTGTCCTGCTAGGACATCTATTCTAATAGGAGCATCTACAATTGGAAGATGAGATTTTGTAACTCTTGTAGAATCTGCAAATGCATCAGGCAACTGATTTGCAATTCTTTGCAAATGAATTATCTTTTGAACTTCCAGTTCACTAGTGCCTGTACGTGGGGCTAGATGACTTAATGATGATGTTCTCCATGTAATGTCTTTCTTCTGCTGCTGATGCTCTCCCCGTAATATGAGGAACACTGTTTCATCGAAATGACAATCAGTAAATCTTGTAGTAAAGACATCACCTGTTAATTGCTCAAGATACCAGATGATGGAAGGAGAATCATATCCCACATATATTCCCAACCTCCTTTGAAGACCCATCTTGGTGTGTAGATTTGGAGTAATAGGAACATAAACTGCACACATAAAAATTCTCAAATGTGATACATTTGGCTTAGACCCAAAAGCCAATTGTAATGGAGAGTATTTATGATAACTTGTCGGCCTTATACATATAAATGTTGCTCCATATAAAATAGTGTGTCCCCACACAGATGTAGGGAGTTTTTTTTTCTCATTAGCAAAGGTCTAGCAATTAACTGCAGTCATTTAATGAATAACTCAACTAGCCTATTATGTGTATAAACATGAGCTACAGGATATTCAATACTTATATCAATTGACATGCAATAAGAATTGAAGGTATAGGAAGAATATTAACCAACATTGTCTAAACGGATTTTCTTAATGCGATAGTCTGGAAATTATGCTCGTTATCTAATTATTTGAGCAAGAAGTCTCACAAATACTAGGTTGTGAGATAACAGACGTACATTCGACCATCGTGTCAATGCATCAATTAGGACTATAAAATATCTAAATGGTCCACATGATGGATGAATAGGACCACAAATAGCACCATGAATCCGTTCAAAAAATGTAGGAGATTCAGCTCCTACTTTTGTTTGTGCTTATTTGATTGTCAACTTCCCTTGAGAACAAGCAACACATGTGAATTCTTCCGGATTAAATATCCTGTGACCTTTCAACTGATGGCCATGTGTATTTTCAATCATTCTACGCATCATTATGTATCCCGGATGACCCAATTGATCATGCCAAATTATAAACTTATCTGGATCAATAAACTTCTAGTTTATCAAATGATGCATTTCAATTGCACTAATTTTAGAGTAGTATAGCCCAGACGAAAGAGATAGTAACTTCTAAAATACATGCTTTTTACGTAAAATAATTGCAGTAATGCACAAATGTTCTAAATTAGTGTCATCATTGTCTCAATGTGATATCCATTTCGGTGGATATCCTTAAAACTTAATAGATTTCTCCGAGACTTTGTGGAGAATAATGCATTATGAATGACTAATATAGTTCCTTCAGGTAATAATATATTACCTCTTCTGGAGCCTTCAATTAATTTTGCACTACCATTTATGATATGAACATCTATCACTTCCTTATTTATTTGAGCAAAATTCTTTTTATTCTTAAGTATGGTGTGCATTGTTCCACTATCACTAAGACAAATATCTTCATATTCATCTTTTAATCCAAGAAAGGTAATAAGTATCATATTACCTTCAAACAAAAATATAAAAATAAATTTAAAACTTTAAAATAAGAAATGAAATAGTAGTATTTATTATAAAGATCTTCAATTATTATTTAAATTTTATGTGAACTTAAAAATAAAACATCAAGTCTTCTGGACTTGTCCATTTCTAATCAAATGATTTATTTGCCTTTGCATATATTCAAAGAAAATCAGCCACATGAAAATTAGTCACATTAACAGAAACATCATTAACATCATTATTTTCAGTAGGATTTTGTGAAGCAAAATTTGCTTCAACACTCTTTTCTTTTTCTTTAGTGAAAACTGATAAAGATCAACAAGATGTTTGGCCGTGCGACGGGTAGGTGACCAATGTCTATTTATAACACATCGATAACACATTCCTCACGATCTGCTGGATCTATTTGTTTCCCTTTTCTCCTCTCATTCCTCTAAGATTTTGAGAAATTTTCCTCCTTGTCATGATAATAGAAAAAATATTTGCCTCGACCGCGTCCATGACCACGACCTCGACCTCTTTCACGATTAGAAGCTCTTGTTGCATTTACTTCTGGGAATGGAGTAGAGCCAGTAGGTCAAGTCTCATGATTTTTCGTTAGCAAATCATTATTTAGTTCAGGCATAAGAAGGCATAAAATTAAATCAGAATACTTCTTAAAACCTTTTTCTCGATATTATTGATGCAGGAGCATATTCGAGGCACCAAATGTGGAGAATGTTTTTCCCAGCATCAGTAATATTTTCTCCACATAATTTCAGTTGAAAAATGATTCTAAACATAGGTGAATTATACTCATTAATGGATTTAAAATCCTAGAGTCACAAATATAGCAAATCATACCGTGCCTTTGGAAGAATAACCATCTTCAAATGATCATATCTTTCTTTTAAATTATTCCACAAAATATGCGGATCATTCACAGTGAGATATTCTGCCTTCAAATCTTCGTGGAGATAATGTCAGAGAAATATCATAGCCTTGACACGGTATTGATTTGATGTCGTGTTATTTTCTTTAATGGAGTCACCAAGACCCATTGCATCTAAATGAATTTTAGCATCAAGTGTCCAGAAATATTAAGAGCTATACATTCAAGTTTAGCAAGATTAGACATTAAACTAAAATTTATAAAATAAAAATTATTTAAATCTTCAAAACCTCCAAACTAGAAAATGCACCAGTGAATTAATCCTTAAGGATTATATCGGAAAAAATAAAAGTTTCCAAACTCTTCAAAATGGCCAAAGGCAGAGACTCGAGTTGATAACGTGTTTTAAATTTAGTATAACAACAATACTAGACTTCATAAAATAAAGAGAGAAATAGTGGAGATGAAATAGAGAATAATATTTTTATTCTTCTTCTTGGTGTCTTTTTATTCATCCAATGCCTCATATTTATATAGGCAATGAGAACAAAACATAAATGGAGTAAAGTGAGTTATTCAAGAGGGACAATAAAATGGGAATTTCAAGAGAGATAATAAAGTGGGTAATAAAGTGGGAGTTTCAAAGAGATGACATCCATCTCAATTAATTGATTTGTAACATTATTCTATAATGATATCTTTTTGTACATATTGGTTAAATATAATATATTTAATTGATATGATATTGGAAATATATTTATCTACGAAGGGTTTAAAAATTTTCCTCTAAAGAGAAGGCCCAACATATTCATCCACAAACTCCAATAATTTGATATAAAAAAAAAAAGCTAACGTGATGCTCCACTGACATTGCTAAAAGGAAAAAAAACCTTACTAAAAAGAGCTATAGGAGCCTTTTGACCTCTGCTTGTTCAAAGCCAACGTGATGCTCCTTGCCACTCAAGCTCTACTTTTCCAATCTCTCATTGAGGTTGACAATTAAAAAAGTATCAAATTATTGGAGTTTGTAGATGAATGTGTTCGATCTTCTCTCTAGAGGAAAATTTTTAGACCCTTTTCATCCACCCGCCTCTTCTTTGTTCTCGCAGCCCTTCCCCTCACCTTTTACCTCTCCTAAACTTGTTCAAATGTTGTTATGAATTATAGCTAGGTAGTTAAGATACTGAAGCTATGTAGATAAGATATACAGTTTAGATGTTACAAAAATGTTTGAAATTGTATAGGCTGAGATATTTTGTAACCACTTCCTGATTTATAGGAAGTAACCTACTATACATAGGGAGAGACAGATAATGAAGAAAATAATATTTGGGGAAAAGTTTTTTCACTGAAAACTTTATGGTATTAGAACCACATTACTTGGCTCCATGAGAGACTCTCAGAAAGGAATTCTACTGATCCTCGATATAAGTGATATCCTCATAAAATCCACACACGAAGGAAGCAACAATTCTCCTGCCAAATAGAAAATTAACTCAAGTCTTCAATCCCTCATACAATCTGGTTACTAATTGACTTGATTATACCCATAATGGATGATAATGATCATATTCAAAAGGAAGCCTATCATTTGGCATCCTTGGACAGTCCGTACTTGATCTTTACATAAGTGCAAGTTAAAGAAGATAATTATGATGAATGAGTGAAGGCAATGTAGCTGGCATTGTGACCAAAGAAAAAACTTGGTTTTGTGGAAGGTTTGATTCCAAAACCGAAATCCGGCACTATTGAAGAGGAAGAATGGTAGACAATCAATACAATAGTGGGTTCATGGATTATGAATACCATCGAACCTAACCTAAGAACCACTATGTCCTATGCAAAATGGTGTGATGAGTTGTGGGTAGATTTGAAAGAACGATTCATGTCAGGTAATGCACCAAGAAAACACGCACTCAAGACAACATTGGTCAATTGCAAACAATCTAGTATATCTGTTTCAATAAAGAAAATATGGGATGAATTAACTAATTACCAGCAGTTACTTGACTGTACATGTGGAATGATTAATGAACTAATTAAGAAAAAAGAAGAGGATAAAGTACACCATTTTCTTACAGGACTAGATGATGCAATATTTGGTACTGTGTGATAAAACATTTTGCAAATGGAACCAATTCTGAATATTAAAAAGGTCTATGCTATGATTATTAAAGAAGAAGCTCACAAAAAAATGATTAAAACCTCAGAAATTGGAAACGACGTTATTGTGTTTGCAGCTCTAAAATCGAACTCAGTGTAGTGTACCTACTGTTTTAAACTCGGACATGAAGCGAAGAACCGTTCCCTCTTGGTAGGATTTTTAGAGCACTTGTTAGAACGTTCAATGGAATGGTGGGCAAATGGGAGCTCGAACACCAGCGCTTGAGGTAGAAAGGGAAGAAGAAGATTCAACGGAGGACGAGGATGGTGGGGAAGAATAGGATTTGGCCGCGGAATGCTGGGTTCTTCTCCGGCCAACTCCGGTTGGGCAGCCGCTGTAATAGCTCACAGAACGTCATCGTCGAGTTCTTTTACAGAAGGCGCATGGCACAGAGTTGAAAATCCGAACAGTATAAACGAACAGGAAGGGGTTGTTGGTGCTGCTATTTCGGACAACACTTCGGTTGGGATACCTAGTCTCACGCCGGCACAGTGGACCTCTTTTATTCAATTGTTGAACAGCTAACAAAAGCCTCCTCCTTCAGAATATGAGACTCTTCCTGTTAAGATAGAAAAAGAGTGGATTCTAGACAGTGGTTGTTCACACCACATGACTGGTAGAAGGGATTTTTTGTCAAAACATAGACCCTCTTCTCCTTATACTATTGCTCTTCCAAATGGATCTAAAACTACTGGAGAATCTTTGGTTCCATTTATTTGTACCCTAAATTAAATGTCAACAATATGCTTTTTGTACTGATATTTCGGTTTAATCTTTTATCTCTTTCTCAGCTTTCCAAAGCGAATAACTGTGCAGTCATAATTAATTATGGTGGGTGTTAATGTTACAGGACCGTATCTCGGGGATGCTGATTGGAGCAGGTGAAGAAAGAGATGGGATATACTATTTTAGGCCTTTACTTAAACAGTCAAGTTTTGCTTACTCTGATCGTCTTTCTGATATGGGTACTTTATGGCATAATGGACTGCGACACCCCTCTAAATTTGTTATTAAGAAACTTTTTGGACAGACCTCTAAATTTGATTCCTTGAATAATTGTTCAATTTGCTTACTGTGCTAAACAAACACGAGAACCATTTCTTGTTAGTTTAAATAAAGTTACCGCTTCATTTAATTTGATACATTCTAATCTCTGGGGACCTTATTAAACTCCTTCATCTTGTGGTGCCAGTTATTTTTTTTACTGTAGTGGATGACTATTCAAGATGTGTTTGGAACTTTTTTGCTCACAAAAAAAAGAGAGGTGGCACAAACACTAAAACATTTTTTTGCTACGGTTCAAACACAGTTTAATAAGCAAGTTAAAATTGTGCTTACAGATAATGGGACAGTTTACTTACTTGAAATCATTTTTTTTTTGGGTAATGGTATGCTGCATCAAACTTCTATGGTAAACAAACCCCAACAAAATGGTCATGTGGAGCATAAGCATTGTCAAATTCTCAATGTGGCCTTTGCTTTTTTAGGCAAATCTTCCAATTTAATTTTGGGGCGAAAGTATACTCACCGCTGGATATTTGAATAATCGTACTCCTTTATCTGTGTTGAACGAAAAATACCAATTGAACTTTTATTTATTAAGGTTCCTTCCTGTTCTCATATAAAAACTTTCGGGTGTTTCACATATGTGCATGATCACGGGGTACCTAAAGACAAGTTTAGATCTCGAGGGTGGTAGTGTGTGTTTTTAGGATATCCATACGGGAAAAAACGGGTGGAAATTTTTTGATTTGAAGACACATGACTTTACTACCTCTTGAGATGTAGTATTTGTTGAAAATAAATTTCCTTTCTTATCAGAGTCTCGGATTATTTTATCTCCTGAAAACAAAATAAAGTGTGATTTTGGTGAAATTCCCGAGACCCGTTCAGCAGAAGGGGGAGCAATCCAGAATTAATAAGGTTCGGGCCAGCCCAGCAGCAATCTTCTGAAGCGACCCGATCTTGGACCGTTGGAACAGTCCAATAGCCAACTGGAGAATGTAGCACTTGGACCATCAGACTCCCTTTTACGAGGCCCAACAAACTCCAATTGGTGCGGCCCAGCAGCCTACCCACCAATCCAGTTCATCACCAGCCTCTGGGCAGCATATACTCTATCCTCCACAACCCGCAGGAGAGGTCTAGTCGCACACTTCTGATGGAACCCAACAAACAGGAGGAGGAGACCAGTCAAGGCAATTGTATTCTGGGCTGCTTGCAGACATTTCTGGTGGACAAGCCCAAGACAAATCCATTGTTCAGCCAAACTCCTCATCAAGTGAAGACTGATTTTCAATAGTCCGCACGGAGGAAAATATGTTGGAAATTTTCATGCAAATGACAGTGGGAATAATGTGACTTCAAGTGATTCTAGCAGTACAAGATCTTTTGGTTCGACTGACTACTCAGGTAGTGAAGAACCGATAGCACATAATATTGAACCATTAAATCTTCGTCAGAGTACCAGGCCACATCGACCTCCTGGAAAATTGTTATATTTGTCATACTTTTTCGTCAAATCCTAGTATAACCCTCTATTTTGCTTCACTTTCTTCTTTGGGTCCTACAAGTACTTCCTTGTATCCATTAACCCATTATGTTTCTTATGAAAAACTTTCACTTTCACATCGAGATTTTGTAGCAGCTGTCAATGCAGGTGTAGAACCTACCAAATATGCTAAATCAGGTTCTGTACCAAAATAGCATCTTGCTATGAAACAAGAAATAGATGCTCTTGAAAAAAATAATACCTGGACTATGACAAAGTTCCCACCCCAGAAACGAGCACTTGGTAGCAAGTGGGTTTACAAAATTAAGTATAAATCTAATGGCACTGTTGAACGGTACAAGGCACGTTTGGTAATATTCGGGAATACGCAGTAGGAGGGAATTGATTACATTGAGACGTTTGCTCCTATCGCAAAAATGGTGACGGTACGAACAATGTTATCCGTAGCAGCTACACGAAATTGGGAAGTCCATCAAATGGACGTTCACAATGCCTTTCTGCATAGAGATTTGACTGAAGAAGTTTATATGAAACTTCCTCCAAGATTCGTGCTTCAAACCCACATCAGGTTTGTCGTGTCAATAAATCCTTATATGGACTCCGTCAAGTGCCTCAGTGTTGGTTCTCTAAACTTACGGACTCTCTTCATCAGTATGGATTTGTGCAGTCATATGCAGATTATTCTCTCTTTACGTTTAGTAAAAATAATATTTTTCTCTGAGTTCTAATTTACATTGATGATTTGTTGATCTCTGGAATAATGCAGCCTGTATTAACAGGTTTAAGTCCTTCCTAGGATCATGTTTTCATATGAAAGACCTAGGTCATCTCAAATATTTTTTAGGCATTGAAATTGCTCGTAACCAAATAGGGTTTTATCTCAGCCAACATAAATATGCGTTGGAAATTATATCGGATACAGGAATGCTTGGTTCTAAGCCCGCTCCACTCTATTAGAACCAAATCATCAATTAGCTAAAGCTTCTGGAGAATTTTATGCTCACCCATACCGATACTGTCGCCTTGTTAGAAAATTGATCTATTTGTCAATAACTCGTCCAGACCTTGCCTATTCTTTATATGTCTTGGCTCAGTTTATGCAGAACCCTCGCAAGGAACACTAGGACGCAGCTCTTCGTGTTATTCATTTTCTCAAAGGCACACTAAGTCAGGGAATTCTAGTCCAGTCCAATGCACCTCTTTGGCTAATTGCTTATTGTGACTCAGACTAGACTACCCGGCATTCTATTACTGGATATTTTATATAATTTGGTCATTCTCCCATCTCTTGGAAGACAAAGAAAAAATATACAGTTTCTCGTTCTTCCCCGGAAGCCGAGTACCGATCCATGGCAATGACATTATGTGAATTAACGTGACTCCATCAACTTCTCGTTGATCTTCAGGTTCCAGTGCATCACTCCGTACCACTTCATTGTGATAGTCCAGCAGCTATTTATATTGCAGCTAATCCTGTCTTTCACGAGCGTACTAAGGATATTGAGATAGACTGTCATTTTTCCGTGATGCCTTTCAAGCATGTCTGATCAATCCTATCTACATTCCAAGTGCTTCCCAGTCTGCCGATCTTCTTACAAAGGCTCTCCACCTACCTCAATTCTACAAGTTATCTGTCAAGTTGAGCATTTGTAATCTTTATGCTCCAACTTGAGAGGAGTGTTGAAGCTATGTCGATAAGATATACAGTTTAGATGTTATAACAATGTTTAAAATTGTATAGGTTGAGATATTTTGTAACCACTTCCTGATTTATAGGAAGTAACCTACTGTACATAGAGAGAAACAGATAGTGAAGAAAACAACATTTGAGGAAAAGTTTTCTCACTGGAAACTTTAAAACCTCAACCCATATGTTCTGTTCCCTGTATGTTCCACCAATTCTAGGACCATTGGCTTTTGGATTAGAAGTGAATGTTGATCCCGTCAGAGTGAGCAGCGGGAATTTTGCGAAAACAAAGATATGAAATTTGAAGAAGAAAATTCGTTACTTTTTTTTTTTAATTTCAAAGAACTAACCTAGGGCTAGAAAAAGGTACAAATTTGATTCCATTTCTCTTTTTGTTCCTGTTACTTGGTCAAGAATTTCAGTTCTCTTGCACTTAACTTCTTGCGGGTTAGAGTTTTAATTCAGTCAGCTGTACAATTGTTGACTTCGTCGCTTTTTCCATATTTGCATTTTCAGAGGGAACCCCCAACCGGTGAGTGTTTTTCTACAGCTCTTGAATACTCTATTTCACTTCTTTTGTTTGATCAGTGAGAACACTATTCTCGCGTATAAGCCCATATAAATTTTTTTTCATGTATTTGTAGTGTCTTTTTGCTCTTTTTGGGACTATTAATCCCATTTTCTTAACATGTATATATGTCCTAATATAGACCAGAAGAGCCAATTTTATGTTGCTTGCAATGGATTTCTTCTTGCATTAAATCTAATTCCTCAATTTTTGCTGTGTTTTCAGGTACAGTTTCTTTTCTTTACTTGGTTATTTAGTCAACATTTCACGGGTCCTTGGTTACCAGGTTTTTGGACTTTTCGGTTTAGATTGATTCCTTGCTTGTTTTAATGCTATACTAATGAATGTAAATTTTCTTTGGAGCTAGTGATTTCAATTGTAGTTGATTTTATTTCTCAATAATTTGATTTCGTATAGTTTTTAGCTTCCCTTCTATAATTTCATGTAAAAATTTTCCGAGTAGTTTATCGAATGAATTAATCTGCTTCTAGATCACACATCTTTTGTTTGCTAAAATTATTGTATGCCAATTTTAAGAGAAGACAAGAATAGAGGCTTAACGAGAGACTCTACTTCCTAGAAAGTAACTTTGTGGATTGTTGAATTAGATTAGCATTACCCATCAAAAAGAAAAAGGATTGGCATGAAAGAATATTATCCAAAGGGATCGAGTTCTACTTTTTTTGGGGCCAAAATTCGATAGTTGCAAAAAGAAATAGGATTGGCATGAAAGAGCATATTACAATTCTTATCCATGTGTGTTTGCAGCCACTAAACTTTCCATTCTCTTAATGAAATAATATCAGATTAACTAACAGTTTGTTGTCACAAACCAACAACCGAAATTGATATACGCTTTGTAGCATTAATTCATTTAGAAACCAACTATACCAGCCTTGCCAAACCTCCACCTGAACACCTTGAGCTTTGCATCAACATCTACAATTTTACTAATAAATTAGCAAGAAAAAATCAAAAGAGATAGAACTTCACATAGTTACCATTTGTAGCTACCTGTATAAACTTAACCCTTTGGGAAAATAGAAATTCTAGGAGAAAATTGTACAGATACAAACAATATATCTGAATATCATTATACCGCTTTTTAAACCAATTTATTCAACCCCGATTGAGTTCTACTTTCGATTTTCTTCCTCCCTCATTCCTGGATCATTAGAAGTAATGATAAATTCTAGAGCTAGCAGGAGAAAGCTGTCTTCGGATTTTAAGAAATGAGTAAGTTCTTTATGATCCCGTTGCTATGTTTCGTAGTTCATTAAATTTTGGTTAAGACTAAATCATAATTTTCTTCTTTGGTTCAATCATTCTCTTGGCTCTACATTCTTTACGTTTTTCTGGAAAAGGATAATGAACTAATTAATCTGCAATGCTATAATAGGAGATTGTGTATAGAAAGTTAAAAAAACAAATCTTTTTTTGGATAAACCTCACCTTCAGTGCTTTGAAAACAGGTTCAAGCAAGATGATATTTCACATTATCCGCTTATTTTGGTTTTGAACATTATCTACTTATTGGGGAATTAATTGTAGGCCTTTTGGGCCCATATGTTTCACATTATTTTCATTTTTCTCAGCCCATTTAATCCCAATGATGAATAACTGGACTGGGCCTCATTTAGAGAGAAGCTGGACCGCTTGCCCGTCCAATTTACTTGTCTATAAATATGTCACTTTCTCCAGTTGCTTGCCCTAATCCTCTTATTTCCTGTTTGAGGCGCCACCTCCTCACTTTCTCTCTTAGATTCTTCGCCTTCCTTCTCTCTTCCTTGAACCGGTTCTTCTTGACTGCTGCTCTTTGGGATTCTGACCGCCGTGAGCCGGTGCCGCTAGTCGTCTATTAACTGCGAGTGCGAGGTTCGGCAGAGGAAGAAAGAGGCTGCCTTTGTAGAGAGATAGAGAGATCGTGTTTATATTTGAGGTCCACCGATAAAACCTGAGGGATTCTGTATCTTCCTCTCGGAAGGTTGAGATGATGATGCTCCGTCGCTGTGTGCGGAAATCGGAGCTCATTGCGTTCCTCCGGTTTCCTTCCTCTGTCCGATCCGAGACCTCTCGGGTCTCTCGGTAAGGAGGCATTTTGCTCCTCTTACTATTACTCCGGCGTACTCTTGGAACTGAGAAGACCAAGTCCGAAGACCCTATCTTTCTGTAATAGATAGGTTTTCTCTTTTATTTCTGTTTTTTGTTGTTTCTTTTGGCCTATAATAGTAAGTTATGGATTTGTGTAATAGTAAATAGGACTGGTCCGTAGATCCTCAACATAACATTAATACTCTCAATGCTCATCAGTTGGGAATTAAATTATTTATTTCTCTAGTGGTATTGCTATTGATAACATTACATTTACTACTATGTTAAATACTCTGATAAAGGAAATTTGTAGAAAAGTTTGTAGAATATTGGTATGTATTTTTGCAATTTTAAAAGTTCACTAACACATTTATTTTTTCAAGTTTGTAGGATTAATTTCAGCACCTCAAACCATATTTCATTTGCTCTTGTTTCATTAGCAAGGACAACTTTATCGCAAAGTGGAAGATAAAATTAGGAATTTGCAAGGTTTCCAAGATAAAACCATAACTAGTTCTCTATTGTCAGTGGTAATCTCTATAGACTAAGAGACTTTGATGATTTTGTGGGTAAATATGATGGGGAGGTACAAGATAGCAAAATTTATAGCTTTCGACGACATGGTAAAGCATTACATAAAACGGGAAGTTCGAAGAAGCCGACATTAACATTCATGCCTGCTTCTACTACATTTTGGACCCTGATGCCAGTTTCTAGTATCAATCTGTCCAAATACTCTTTGTGCACAAATTTGACAAATGTTGGAAGAGCATGCACAACAACTTAGGCAAATTCATGAGCTACAACAGAAGGGCTTGGAGGATAACAAGCAACTCAAGTCTAAAGTGGAAGAGTTGGAGAGGCTGCATGTGACACACATGGATGAGATATGTGGAACTCAGTAGGCATAATATTATTCATTATGCACCCTGTTAACTGTTGATCTCGAAGATATTTATACTTGAAAGAATGATGATGATACCGGTACTTCTTAAGACACTGATGCCTAGGAAGGTATTTCACATTATCGGTGTTATGAGTGTTTTTTTGTCTTTGAACTTATTGAGATTATTTTGGGTATTTTAGATGTTAGACATGCTAGTAGGTTTGATGAATTATTGTAGACATTAGACATAGTAGTATGAATTGTTTGAATAGTTTGCTCATGAATGGTCCAGTTTTGTTCTTAATCTAGTTCATTATTTATTCCATTACCGGTTTCAGTTGTTCAGGTTTCATGTGTATATATATAAATACATATAAATATATATTAAAAGATAATTATTTATATACTGAAATGTCATAGCCAATTTAGAGAAAAAAATTTAGTCTCCTGCACGGACACTTACCATTCATCGCTAAAAAGTAATGAATTATAGTCTTTATATTCGCTCAATTTTGTTTCTATATAAATACATAATAGAGCCATTCTATATTGTAATTTGACCCTGGATTGAGCCAAGAGTTGAGATATTTTCTCCATGTTAGAGATAAACTCATTAATATGTGGGTTTCCAATTTAGAGATGCATTAGACACCATATATTCGTCTCACAATCCTCCTTTCATCCTAGACAAACTTGGCATTTAGAGACGAATTTTTTTCGTATCTATATGTTAGAGACATAAAAGTTTGTCTGTCTCAACTTCAAGATGGGGGGTTTTAGAGACTGAAAGTGTGTAGTCTCTAACTTGTCTCTATATTGATTTAGGGATGAAATTCTAATGCTCATTAAAAATGGGTGATACCGATGATACTATATGTATGATGAAATAGCTTCATCTAATTATGTGGATTGGAAACCTAGAATGGAAGACTATTTATATCGCGAAGATTTGTATGATCCTTTTCTAGGAGATAAGGCTAAACTAGAGGGCATTAGTGATGAAAAATGGTCAAATATGTAAAGGAAAACTCTTAGTAAGATTAGAAAGTGGATTAGTTAGAGTATATTTCAACACTTTACTAAAGAAAGCATGACATATGCTTCATGGAATAAACTTGAGCAAATGCATGAGAGAAAAATTAGAGTAAACAAAACTCTTGTTTCAGGGCTATTACTCGGATGAGATATAAAGATGGTTCTGACATGTCTGCGTACTTGAGTAAATTTTAGGGTTTGTTAAATCAAATACTACTTTAAAGCTGCATTTGGATGATAAGATACAGGTTATTCTACTATCAGTTCACTACCTGACAGTTGGGAAACAGTGTGGTCTCTGTCAATAATTCGAATCCTGAATTGACTTTTGCCAATGTAAAAGAAGTTGTGATTGATGAAGAGCTTAGGAGAAAGGAATAGGGAATCAATTATGAATCTCATGCTTTGGGGACTCACAAAAATGATCGGAGAGGAGGAAGTAAAAGTAGAGGACCGTACCACAAGAACAATAGATCCAAGAGCAAAAAAGATTCTCTGAAAAGTATTGAATGTCATCATTGTGGAAAGAAAGGACACATAAAAAACTATTATAAAATATTCAAAAGGGAACTTGCTAAGAAAAAGAATAGTGATAAGACGAAGGAAAATGAGAAGAAGACACTAGAACAGTTTGGCAGCTCATGATGATGATTTTCTTGTATTCTGTGATGATCGTCATGTAAATGCTACCTATCAAGACAGTGATTGGATTAATCATTCAGGTGCATCATACTATGTTAGTCCCTATATGCATTTCTTCTGAACTTACTCCAAAGGAGACTTTGGTAATTTTAAAATGGGAAACGAAGCTTCATATAAAGTTATTGGCATGGGATATATTTATTTGGATACAAATACCGAGTGTCATTTACTTTTAAGGAATGTTAGATATATTCTAGATATCCGTCTTAATCCTCCTATCTCTATAGGAAGCTTGATGATGAAGATTATCATAGTTCTCAAGGAGGAGGCAAATGGAAACTCAGTAAGGGAAATCTCATTGTTGTAAAAGGAACAAAGCACAGTACTCTCTACTTGATGCTTTCAAAGCTAAGTAAAGGTGAAGTGAATGTTATTCCCGACTCTTCTATTGATCTGTGGCATAGAAGATTCGGGCATATGAGTGAGAAAGGACTTTAGACACTTGTTTGCAAGCAACTCCTTCCAAATGTTTGAGGTAACTCACTTTAACCTTGTGTTGTTTGCATTTATGGAAAACAACATAGAGTTGCATTTCATAAAAAATTTTCATCTAGAAAGTTGAATGCATTAGAATTGGTACACTAATGTTTGCTACACGAAAGACAGGTCTCTTGGTGGTGCAATTTTTTTCATAACCTTTATTGATGATTTCTCGAGAAAACTTTGGCATTTTGCTTTGAAATCCATAGACCAGGTTTTGGATGTATTTATAGACTTTCACAGGAAATTTGAAAGGGAGACATGTAAAAAGTTAAAGTGTATCCGTGCTAATAATGGTGGTGAATACAGAGGACAATTTGGAAGTTACTGCAAATATAATGGGATCAGATTGGAGAAAACAGTACCAAAGATACCTCAAGAGAATAGGATTACTGAGAGGATGAACAAAAATATCACTGAGCAGATCAGATGCATGTTATCCAATGCTAAGCGTCAAAATCCTTATGGGGTGAGGCAATGAGGACTGCAAAATCCTTATGGGGCGAGGCAATGAGGACTGCAGTTGACCTGATTAACCTATCTCCTTCAGTTCCTTTAGATGGTGACATCCCAAAGAAACTGTTGGACAGGAAAATATATATCCTTCAAACATTTGAGAGTGTTTGGTTGTAGGGCACTCGTTCATATTCCCAAACATGAGAGGTCAAAGCTTGATGTGAAATCCAAGCAGTGTATGTTATGGGCATGAAGATTTTGGCACAGATTACATGATCCTATTGAAAAGAAGTTGTTCAAAAGCAGAGATGTTGTTTTTCTTCAAAACTAGACCGTCAAAATTATCTATTATATGTGAACCATTAGGTAAATCAATAAAACAAGGTGCAATACGTTGTTTATGGGACAAAAATTCAAATCTACTAGTCATATGTCAAGATGCACATGAGTCCAATAACAAAATAAATTTTTTATTACCATAAAGGTAGAGTCATTAGAGGAGCGGTTATGCTCACTGTTCCAGAGAAATTGGGCGGCATGGCTGCCACTATCACGGAACCAGCCTAATGTGAAGTGGATACATTTGTTGGGCTCCCAAAAGGATTGAATGGGATGCTTGTCATGATGGACCACTTTTGTTGAGTAGGGGGAGCCACTATGGTTGTTGTTATCTGCCAGAAGAAGGATGCCACCCAACAAGAGCAGGCCAGTGTTGGCCACTAGAATGTTCATTTCCTAGTTACGGTACGGTCCAAGGAAAGCCAAGAATTCATGGGGCAAACCAATTTTGCCATGGTTGAGGCACCAGTGGTGTTGCTCCCGGAGCGACAACGACACTGGCTGATGCTGAACCATGGCCGCCGCCCCTTCCTCTCCTTCCACCTCCAATTTTGATATTCTTACCATGACCTTTTTTATTGTTTGAATTTCTAGATTTATTTTTCTCCTGCCACCAATTAGGAAAACCAATCAGTTGAAAACAATCTATAAAAGAATAACAGTTTTTATGACAAACCGTACCAACAAGTCCACTTTTAGCAAGAACTCAGGAGGCAAAGGCAACTGCCTCGGCTCATGCAACTTGGTTTCAAGCGATAACCACATGTCTTTCGTTGTGTATAATCATATTATACAAAAAGAGGATTCTTATTTAAAATTTGGCTAATAATTGAACAAAATAAAGGATTAAAGCTAAGTAAGAACTTGTGTAAGCTTTTCTCCTCACGCTGGCACTCTCTATCGGTGATACGTTTACATGTGAGACCGTCGCAATAATAGTCTGGAGCATTCTCATAATTAGCCAACTCGTCCCACATTTTGGTAAACTTCCCAAAATAGTCAACCACAGAGTCACCTTCTTGTTTGCAATTTCCGATTGCACCTTCAAGCTCATACATCCTTGGCCCATTTCCGCAAAAAACCATTTCTTCAGCATGTCGCATAGTTCTTTGGCATTGTTTTGTATGGGACGTAAAGGAGAAGGGACAAGTCCAAAGTGGTAAATATCCAAAATACTATGAGGGTGTTCATAGTGGCCCAATTGATATATTTCGATGAGTCATAGTCCGAAATTATTGTGGTGCTATCGATCAAGGAATCCTTCGCTTAGCGCTTAAGGAGCCAACAAAAAAAAAAAAGAGTCACCAATGGTCATAATTTTTAGCCTTCAATTTGATATGAGTATGAAGAGACCCCGCTATGTCACTTGACAAGAGCGTGTAAGGGTTGAGGTCACTTATTTGAGGAAAACTTCGGGCTGGGCGGTCTACTTTTTCATTGCTATTGCCAGGTACAACAATTTTAGTGTGAACATTGGTTTTGTCAGTAGCCATTTTCACAAAAGGAGGAAGATTTGAGACTTATGGAAAAGTGAATAATGAATGGAGAATAAAAAGAATTTTTCTCAAGAGAAGAATTCTAGTATCAATTTTGAAAAAAAAAAAAAACTTGTCTAATATTTCTGCCGCATGAAAGAAACAAGTCCCTCAAAGATAACGTAAAAAATTTTTTCTTCTTTTTAGATTGGTTATGTTACCATGTCAAAAGAAATATGATTCAGAAAGGAAGCTACAATGCTTGCCAATGCTATTAACAAAATAATAATATATACACTTACATATTGCCTAATCTAAGGGGAGTATCTTGCCTAAATACATCTGTTAGATTCTTACCATATACGCAAAAGGCAACATAATGATTTACACTCAACATAATTATTTGCAATCAATATACAAACCATACTTTCCATATTAGTGAATATTCCATGTGTGAATATTCCCAATATAGAGTGACTAGTTTGAGGGAGAAATTGAAGGATTTAAAGAAGAGAGCTTTAAATGGAGAATTTATCATTCGTGTTGAAGATTTGGAAGAAGTTTTAAAGCTTCTAACAACCTCACAAACCATAAAGAAGTGCACAAAATTAAACTAGAAGCTCAAGACAATCCAAAGAAAGGAGGACAAATCCATCAAATTACCGTTGGAGGCAAACTTGAAATTTCTAGACCAATTTTGGGAAAGCTCTATTTTTGTAGTCTTAAGTTCTTGAAATGAGTAAGTGGTCTTCATTAAGATTGTAGATGACCTCTTGAATTTTCCAGAATGAGTGTTATGTTAGATTTTCCATCTTAGATTTCGTCAATGACACATTTTTTAAAAATGGTCATACCTTGTGTTCTAGGAGTCCAATTGAGGTGATTTAAGTTGAATTAAAAAGCTAAGAAAAAGCTCTAGAACTTTATTGAAGATATGAAGAGCTAATTTAGATGTATTTATGGGTAAAATAGGGAAGCCCACCGCAACTACCCTCTGGAATTTCAGAGTAGCCGAAAATCCTTCGGCCAGATCCAGCCATCTCTCACCGGGTCTGGCCACTCGCAGACAAACTTGTCTTTTCTTTAGTGTTTTACTTATTTTGACTCCCAGTTTCATCCCTAATTAAGTCTAAGTTTTTAATTAAGTGGCTTTTAAAGCCCAAAATATCCTTTTAACCCAGCTTAGTAGTTAAGTTTTTAATTAATGTTTTGAGAACCTATATACTCTTATTCTTAATCACATTCTTCAATTTAATAATGAAATAGAAAGTTTTCAGCCATGAGTGTTTTACCTGGGGTTCTTCTTTAGCTTCTTCTTGTTCCTTTGAACTAGATTAGTTCAATAAGTTGATTGAACAAAAGTTTCTTGAATGGATTTTCAAGAGCTGCTTGTTTCATCTCTTTAAATTCCTAGTCTTGTAGAGATGATAGTTTCTTAACTATTGTTCCTAGTTGTTAGGTCTTCTTTAGGTGAGAAATAAGTAAAGGCTAAATGGTTCTTTTTGATTTCTTCTTAAGGGAAAGAGTAGGAAATTTCTCTTGCAGGTTTTGGTGCTAATACTAACGTTACCATAAGGGGTTTCTTCTAAGAGATCCTCAAGTACAAGAGAAAAGATCATTGAGAAAAATGAGCTCCAAAATCAATGAAGAAGAACTTATATCTAACTTTGAGTAAGTCTCTGCCAGCAAAAAAAAAGTCCTACTGATTACTACCCACATGGCCAGGAGAAGATGGGCTAAGCAGATCACTTACCCAGGCTCCATCCAAATGCACAACCCAGCCATTACCTAAATACAAAACTTAGGCGCGACCCAAGTGCACTGTCCAAATTCGGATCCAGCCAATGAATGCCTGGCCCTGTTGCTGCTCCAAGCCATTGTCTTATTACCCTAGTCGCTCCCCATAAAACTGACTTGGGCCTTCACACGGATGTGGTTCCTTCTGCTTCTTTAGCCCCTATTGAAGTTTGTTCCTATGCAATCCGAGATAGTTTCAAGAAAAATTTTAAGACATAGAGTACCCCTTGTAAAGCTTCATAATTATATATGTCTCGCTGTTTGGAATTTATCCCATTCTTCCTCTTCTGCTCACTCAGTTTCTTCGAACCTTATATTATTCATTTTATCTCCTACACAGTTTATGGATTGTCATATATTATTTGATTCCATGGTATTCCTTATCCTCTTTTACTACAAAAATTGAAATTGCTCGATATATAGATGTTGTCTCTAATCCAAAATTTTGACTTGCCATGAAGAAATTGAGGCAGTGGAGAAAAATAGTACTTGGACATTGAGTACATACGTCTTGGGAAAAGTGTACTATGTAGCAAATGGGTTCTTCGTATCAAGTATTAGGCAGTTAGGTCAATTGAGAGGTACAAGGCCCATCGGTTACTCTTGCCAACACCCAAACAAAAGGAATGACTTCACTAAAATATTTGCTCCTGTGGCCAAGATAGTGACATCTCGCACTATGTCTATTACACCATCTCGAAATTGGACAGTGCATCTAATGGACGTGCATAATACCTTCCTTCACGGTGACTTGCTGGAAGAAGTTTATATGTAGCCTCCTCTTGGTGTTCGTCCTACCTTTCCTGGACACGTTTTTAAATTGAAGAATCTCTCTAAGGTCTGCATCAAGCTCTACATTGTTAGTTTCCCAAACTTTTAACAACTTATGTAAGTGTGGTTTTGCTGAGTCTTATGTGGTCTTATTTATGTGGATGATTTCTTAATGACCGATTGTCTTATCTTCAAATTCATTTGATTTGAGATAAAGCTCTCAAGCCCTCAATTCACAAAGTTCATCCCACTCGACATTATGCTTCCAAGCCCTCGAGTTCATTAGAGTTCGTTTGACTCAAGATCAAGTATCTAAGCCCTTGAGTTCATCATCAAAATTCATATAATTCGAGATCAAGCTATCATGCCCTCAAATTCTGAATCAAAGTTCGTTCAATCAGAGATAAAACTCCAAAGCCCCCCAAGTTAACACTTTACTGAATAGAAGAATCAGAGGATTCTCCTACAAACTATAAACTTTATCCAGATATTTTGTACCCGCTTTAAATATCAAATAAATTACTTTGTCGCTATATTTCTCTTGTCTTTAATCTAAAGACTTGAGATTTTGCTGCGTACAAATTTTAGCACACCTAGTGGAACAATCTTTGCCTCTCATCTCTTTTCGTCAAGGATAAAATCAATTAACTTCAAATCTTTAAAATCAAGCACATGGCTCCCAAGAACAGCAACTCGAAATCTACTCATTCCAAGGTTGTTGATATCAAAGAAACCATCACTACTTTTGGCATCACCTTTACAAGCTTCAAGTGCTAGAATAATGACAATAAGTAAGACAACAGCACCTTCTCAAAAGAAAGTCCAACATACATTGGCTGTTCCAAACACATTATCTTTGTCAAAGCAAGATGATGAAATTTCAAGTGATAACTTTTTCCCCTGATATGCTCAAGTGGACTTGAGGTTTGACTCTTGTATGTTGCAAGATTCAACTTCTTCAGTGTCGCATGTCATGATGACTGGGACACTTAGTATTGTAGAGCAACTGGCAAATCTTAAAAGGTTATTTAAAGATCTTGCAAAATGCTCCAAAAGGCGAGATCTTTTAATCGATAAACTAACAAGTCATCTGGAAAAGTACGATGAGACAAGTCAAGCTCCTCCTAGGAAGCTGGAGATTCCAGATGATGTTGTCAACTCAAAGAAAGATCATGACATCCAAGTGTCTTCTAATGGCCCGATTCCTGTTGATCAACTGAAAGATTTTATCAATGACACCATCAAAGAGAAATATAAAGAGGGTAATAAATCCATCAGCATTTATGCTAAATCATACTCTCAAAGGATTGATAAATGATGATGCATATTAGTTATCAATCACCAAAAAATTTCAACAATTTGATGGTAAAGGAAATGCCAAGCAATATGTGGCTCATTTCATTGAGACATGCAGAGTCATCTAAAGTCCAAATGATGAAATAGACACTCCTTGACTGCGCGAGTTTAAATTGCAAAGTCATCTCAAGTTCTAAATGATAAAATAGATGTTCCTTAACTACACGACCATACACTAAAAAGTTACTCTAAGCCCACATAAGTATAAATTGTGTCAAGGCAACCACCAAAAGTGTAGTATGTAGTTAAAACTGCTAAAACGTAATAAGTCCAAGTTGTTAAAAATGGATATTCCTAGCTCGCATGAGTTAAAAAAGTGGATGATAAAATCCCTTTCCGATATCAAGTTTTCTGTCTTCAAGGTATTGGGGCTAAAGTGATCCACACCCTTCTTAGGCAAGCCAAACGCGCAAAGCCAACACGATAGAGAAGCCACAAGGAAAGTTGGTGCTGTTACTGTTCAACATGGATACCGAAGTCTCTTCATCCATCCTCCATTTTTCATAAATTGGAATGATGTTGCAAGGGTTTCGTTTGAAGTTGGGGTGTGATCTTTGCTCTTCTCTCGAAGGAGGTATTCCATACTTCATATCTTTCTTGAAGAAAAAGTTGATCCACTTCTCGATGGTGGCTTCCAAATTGATGTGGCTGACCTTTTGACCAAATGATATGATAGAAAGAGATTCTTGCAACTCTATATCCTTTATTGTAAATGTCTACTCGTGTAAGTTTTGCAACATGGGAAACAACTTTGCAGATGTGAGGTTCAAGTATTATCATACCTCCAAGATTGTGCAAAACACACAATGAGATGAATGTCTTGACAGCAGTCGTGAAAGGAGTCAAAGCTTCACAAATGTTGTCATGATGTTCAAGTTGTCGTTGTGAATGAAGAGCGATGCATGCACATCGCATAGATCTCTGTAGTTGTCAAATATTCGCAACAACTCAAGACATCTTGTACCCACTCTCAATCCTCTATTGTAGAACTTGCTGGGGAACACGAGTGTTGAACTCCTCTATTCATTATTCTGCGGTCGAGTGAAGAATGCATGTTCATATAATTCTAGAGGGTGACGAATTGAAGCGAGGGTAGTCCATGACTTTGGAGATCATAGACTTCTGAAGTTGATGCTCGTTCACAAACCCTTCATGGGACATGCCTTCATTATCTTTGGAGAAGGAGTACTTCTAAAGTTGATACTTGTGGGAAAAGCCTTTATGAGATGTATCATCGTTTTCTCTGGAGAAGGAGTTCTTCTAAAGTTGATGCTCGCTCGTGAATCCTTCATGGGACATGTTTGTGTTTTTAGAAAATGAGTACTCCTAAAGTTGATGCTCATTTGTAAATCCTTCATGGGACATGTCGTTGTTGTCTCTGGAGAAGGAGTACTTCAAAAGTTGATACTTGTGGGCTAATCTTTCATAGGACATGTCGAGTCTTTAGAGACAGAGTACTTCTGAAATTGATACTCCGTCACAAATCCTTCATGGGATGTGTCATGTAGTCTTTGGAAAGGAGTTTCCATACATTTGGAGGAGAAGTACTTTTGAAGTTGATATTCGTTGACAAATTCTTCATGAGAGGTTTTGTTGATATCTTCGACAAGGATTCGCGTATTTCATAGAGACTACTTTATCGCTAAAATGATTGATGTCTCCATTGGGTCACTTCCGTTGTTGCAAGTGAATGACACATCTTGGCTGGAGGAAGACTTTAAATTTCAAAAAGTCATGAAAATAAAAGAAAAGATTTAGTCTTTAGAGAAAAGAGAAGTCTATTAAAAAAATAAGACGAAACACAAAGAAAAAGAAGATATGTTACATATGTGAAATTGCATCATGCAATTTTGATCAAGTGAGCACAACGAAATTGCTCTTCGGTGGATTCATCTCGGAGACATTGACGATTGCTGCAACCTTAGTTCAAAATAGCCATTGAAACATGGAGAGAAATGGAAGGATGAGTTGGCTCATTAGTTGCATAATTTAGATTGTATACCTAGGCATACTATTAAAACTACGTAATTTTAATTAGGAATTAGAATTCCAGCATAATTACAAATCTGCTCACACGCGCCTAATACAATATCCACCTTGTTCTTCCCTGCTATCTCTGTTATCTATCCGCGTTGACCGTGCCACTCTGAGAGCTTCAATCACTGTGCCTCTTTGCGAGCTCTTATCACGGTCCCTCTCTATGAGCGCCGTTCACAAACGTTCAACATTGTTCAAACCTTTAATCAATTAACAGTGTTCAATTCTCTGTTATTCATTCACTGAAATTTGTTTTTGATGGAGAATTATTGAAAAGCTAATATTGTATTTTATGATGCTATAGATTCTGTAGATTGTGTTGATGAAGGTGAGTTGATATTTTTGGAATCTGTCACGTAAAAAGTTTCAAGGACTTGGCTTTTTTGTATTTTTTTTTTTTTGTTGTTTCGTGTTTCTGTGTTAATGTAAGTAGTGTGCCTTGTTTCATGATATGCAATCCCTACTTTGTTAACTATAAGTGTCTACTTTTATAACAGTGTATGCCTATATTTACAGCTAAGGGTACCTTCTAATTTTATGTTTTGTTTGATATGTCGATGTCCTTTTCCAGGATTTCATGTGTTGTTTTTATGTATTTTAATCATTATTTATCTGTTGAATATAGTGGGAGATTGTTTCATGGTAATTTAATATATCGTGGAACTTCTATTCATAGGAGTGCCTATTGTTACAACATAAAATGCCTACTTTTACAACTATGAATGTCTACTTTTATAATAGTGTGTGCCTATGTATACAGCTAAGGAACCTTCTAATCTTCTATTTGTTTGATATATGGATGCTTTTTTTGTTATTTCATGTGTTTCTTTAATTTGTTTTAATCATCATTTATCTGTTGAATATAGTGAGAGAGTGTTTCTCAGTAATTTAATATATCGTGGAGCTTCTATTCTAGGAGTGCCTATTTTTACTACATAAAGTGCCTATTTTCATAACTGTGAGTGCTGATTGTCATAACTGTGTGTGCCTACGTTTATAGTTAAGGGTACCTTCAAATTTTCTGTTTTGTTTGATATGTGGATGCTTTTTTTTTTGGGTTTCATGTGTTGTTTTTATGTGTTTTAGTCATCATTTATCTGTTGAATATAGTGGAAGAGTGTTTCATTGTAATTTAATATATCATAGAACTTCTATTCATAAGAGTGCCTATTTTTACAACATAAAGTTACTACTTTATAATTTTGTGTGCCTATATTTACACTAAGAGTACCTTCTAATTTTCTTTTTTGTTTGATATGTGGATGCTTTTTTTTTTTTAATTTCATTTGTTGTTTTTATGTGTTTTAATCATCATTTATCTGTTGAATATAGTGGGAGTGTACTTCATAGTAATTTCATATATCGTGGAACTTCTATTCATAAGAGTGCCTATTTTTACAATATAAAGTGTCTACTTTTATAATTGTGGGTGTTACCGATAAGACCTAATTTAGTATGGTGTTTAGTTGATTTTTCACATGTTTATTTTAGTCTAATTGTTTAAATTAGTTGGTTCTTATTCTTGTATGGATTTTGTGTAGAAAAAGTCATCATTGGAGAAAAAGAAGGAAAGTTAAAGAGCTCTATAAGGCGTGGGAACGTGCTATTAGGAACTCGAAGTTAGCAGATTTTCTTAGTTGACTTAGTTAGGATAGGATCTTATTACTTTATTAAACTTGTTTAGATTATATTTTATTCAACTTATTCGAATCCTTTCCTACCTTTTGTGTCCTCTATAAATAGAGGATGCTAGACCTCATTAAAGGTGTAGAGTATGTAAGGAACAAAGTAATTATAAATTCTTGCTATTTTCAAGATTTGTAGAAGTTATTTTCTTTCAATTAAACACTTACTTTTTTCCTACTTCATTTATGTTCTTTTATTTTTATTCTGCTTGTTGAATTAAGAATAGTGGTAAATTTGTGTTCTAGCTCCTTTCACAGGCTTGATTGTGAAGAGGGGTTAGTATAGAAGCAAAGTGAACTGCCTAAACAGTCTTCTACTGCAAGGTTAATTTGCTAGTAAATGGCTAAACAGTCTTCTGCTGCAAGGTTAATTTGTTAGGAGGAAGTAGGACTAAGTCAATTATTACAACCTATGAGCAATTGTTTAGTTACAGGTTTTACACACATTTTGAGACAATATCAAGTAAATGGTAATTGCTTCTCAATTGAGTTTGCTTGATATATTGGATTATCTGGCTTCTCCAGTAATTCGTGTATTTGAGTGTTTGATTCCTTCAGCTTTGAAGGTAGTCGAGTCTGTTTATTTATTTTAGAATAGGAAAGACCTTACATTTCTAAAAATTAAAGAATAAAATTTAATCATTAGTTTGAAGACACTTTACCCCATTTAATCTCCTTTCTACTAGTTTTTGCTCCATCCATAACAAGAATGCTAGCGAGAACTCACTTTCATTCCTAGACTGCCGACGAATAATAGGTACCCCCACCCAAGGCGAAATCACCCTAGCATTAGTCCTTGGGTGGATTGCTTTTAATAGCTATGTTTCCTATCCTTGAGACTCTTAAACTATAGAGAGCTATGGTTGGTTGTTGACCAATGGAAAGATCAACAGGCTTTTAAACGCATAAAACGGTTTAAAAGTTTTTTTTTTATTTAAAGTAAGTAATATTGTGCAAGACCAAACTCCTTTGAAGGAGATTTTCAAAACAACCCATCTGAAATTTTTCTTTTTAATTCAGTGTATTGTGGAGGAGAAAAGCTTCTTTTAGGTTTGACCGAGTGTTCGTTATTGATCTACAAAATTTGGAATTAATATTTAATTTTTGGTGATTTCTACACTCGTCAAAATTTCGTACGCCAAGATCTTCTCAAACAAGAAATTTAATCTATATATTCCTGAAATTGAGAAGTTCGCCATGGCAAATAGAAAAGCAAAAAAACAAGAAGCCCTTTTGGCTTCAAAAGTTCTAACTTGTGTGAGTCAAGAATAGAAGAGGGACATTCATTTACAGAAGACAGAACTTTTTTGCCCTAGTGCAAGAAATGGCTGGACTGAGAACATTAAGAAAATTGGCAACTCCTAACATCAATCAGCCGAATCTTTGCATTAATTTTCCCAATGTTGAAAGTGCATTTGAATTAAAATTCGATTTTATTCAATTACTACCAACTTTTCAGGGTCTTGTAGGTGAAGATCCACATAAACACTAGAAAGAATTCCATGTTGTGTGTTCATCAATAAAGCCTGAAGGAATTACAGAGGATCAAATTAAGTTGAGGGCATTTCCTTTCTCACTAGCAGATAAAGCCAAAGATTGGCTTTATTATCTTCTGTTAAGGTTTATTGCATCCTGGAATGACATGAAGAGAAAGTTCTTAGAGAAATTTTTCCCACCATCTAGAGCTAAACAGTCCAAAAAAAAATTTGGGGAACTGGTCAGCATAATGGGGAGAATTTGTACGAGTATTGAGAACGCTTAAATCAATTGTGTGCAAGTTGTCCACACCACCAGATTTCTGATCAATTGTTGCTGCAATACTTTTATGAACGATTGCTGCATATGGACCAAAGCATGATCAATACTGCAAGTAGAGGAGCTCTTGTTGAGAAAACACCAAATGAAGTAAAAGATTTAATCTCCAGAATGGAAGAAAATTCCCAACAATTTGGCTGTAGAATGGATGGTTTAACTAGAAAGATAAGTGAGGTAAGTAGTTTTAGTATTGAGAATCAATTATCTGAATTAACCTCTCTTGTTAGACAAGTTGCTTTCGAATAGGTACAAAGTTCTAGGAATTGTGAAATTCTCATCCTCTAATCATCTAACTGATACATTCCCACAACTCCAAGATAATGTTTCACTTCAAGTGAATTCAATAGGGAGATTTATTAACCAACCAAGGAAGTATGACCCATTTTGCAGTCAATATATTCCTAGTTGGAGGAATCATCCAAACCTAAGATATGGGCAACCAAGTAATTAAAATTTTCAAGCTCCTGGATTCAACAAGTCTACTCCTGGGCCCAACAAAGGCATGTCTCTAGAAGATATTGTTAAATCTTTAGCTACTAACACTCAAATGTTTCAACAGTAAACAAGAGCGAGTATTCAGAATTTGGGTACTAAAATCACACAACTATCATTTTTTGTTAACCGGCTTAGGACAGAACGAGGAAGATTACCATCTCAACCAGAGTTTAACCCAAAGGAGAATATAAGTTCAATCACCCGTCAAAGTGGAAAAGAATAGTAAGAACCTTCCCCTAAGCTAAAAGAGCCCAAGGATAACAAAGAAAAGGAAATTATTTATCCATCAAATGAAAAGATAAGTAATTATGCTACTATTTCTAAAATATTACTAATTACACCTCCTTTTCCTGATAGATTAGCAAAATCAAAGGAGGAGATGGAGAAGGAATTTCTAAATACCTTTCGAAAGGTAGATATCAATATTCCTTTGTTGGATGCCATAAAACAAGTTCCAAGATATGAAAATTTTCTCAAGGAGTTATGCACCAACAAGAACAAATTGAAGAATGATGAAAAGATAAGAGTTGGAGAAACCATGTATGCAAAAATTTAGAAGAAGTTGACTGAAAAATGCAAGGACCCAGGTATGTTTACAATTTCTTGTGTAATTGGCAACAATTATGTGGAAAGAGCCATGCTAGACGTAGGACCTTCCATTAATATGATGCCACTTTCTATCTATCAAAAATTGGATTTAGGACCTTTAAAAGAAACAAGGGTAGTAATTCAATTAGCTATTAGTTCTAATGCTTATTCCATGGGGGTTGTGGAAGATGTTTTAATAAAAGTTAATGAGTTAATACTTCCAGTGGATTTTAAATCATTAACACTGATAATAAATCTTCTTTTTCTCACATTTTACTCGGGAGGCCTTTTATGAAAACTGCAAAAATAAAAATTGATGTACATAGAGGTACTCTTTCCTTAGAGTTTAATGGGACGGTTGTCATTTAAAATTTTTTATACAATGAAGGTTCCTAACAATTCAAAGTCTTTGTATTTCATCGATGATGTTTGTTCAATGGTGCGAGAAATATTTGAGCAGGATTTTGAGGATGATGCAGATTTAAAAATTCTTGAAAATGTGGAGAATGCACATACCGAGGAAGTGAATTTTTATCCTTTCATTCTACTTTCAACATCTCATGAGGAGATTTTTCCTTCTATTGAACAAGCTCCAAAATTGGAGTTGAAACATTTACCCAAGCATTTAAAATACACAAATTTGGGGGATGGGAAAACATTGGTTCCAAATAAGGAAAATGAGCTAAATCTTATAAGAGTTAGAAATGGATGGAGAATGTGTGTTAATGTTAAGGAATTAAATGAAGTCAATAGGAAAAAACCACTTCCACTTTCCATTTATTGACCACTTGATTGAGAATGTTACAGATTTTTATAGGTATTGTATGAGAGATGTTTCTAAACTTGCAGTATCCTACTTCAAATGTGGAAGAAAAATCGATCCCATCTACGATAAAGTTTGACCGAAGGATTTTCTAGCCAAAGACAATAAAGAACGGCATTGTTAGAGGCAACCCAAATTTTAAATTTTAGTTTTACTTTATTTTATTTTACTTTTATTTTGATTAGTTCTTGTCATGTTTATTGAAGTTTGATATTAATTAATTATTTCAAAGAGTGTTAGGACTGTTCGTTATTTAATGTGTGGGTACACAACTCGAAAGAATGAGGTAAATTTACAAAATAAGGCGTGCACATAGCCTATTTAAGGAAGGTTGAAAATTTTGGAGTTTAGGAGATAAGGTAGTGTTTTTAATGCATTAGTAATGTTGTTTTCATTAAAAAGAAAAAGAAAAATAAAAAAAAGTGACGCATAGGGCGTTGATTTTTTGAGTATTTTTAAAAAAAAAAAAAAAGAAGAAAAAACAGTGGACGATGACTTGGAAGATGAAGCAAATGGAAGATCGGGACATTGATATGTGTTCTCTCTTAAGAAAATATATATTAAACTAAGGAGAAAATGGACGCATGATTCTTCTTCTCCAATTCAAATCCTTTTCTAGTTCTAATCTCGAAAACTCTTCTATTCTTTAAAACCCACTGGTCTTCTTAAATATCTCTCTCTGTACTTCAAGTCTTCCGCATCATATTGTTATTGTTATTATTTTCTTCTTCTCTTTCGTCTTTTCTTCTTTGTTCCTTTATTTTACCCAGAAATTCAAGATCTCTGTGACCGACTTTTGACATAAGGTAACAAATTTCTTTTCCAAGTTTATTTTAAAAAAATTTTTCCTCTCTATATGTGGTTATCTTTTGGAATTTATGGAATAATTGCTCAAAAATTTTGGAACCCTTCGTCCCTTCGCCTATCGGCTTGGCATCCTAATCTGATTCGAATCCTTCAGGCAAACCGCAGAAAAGGTTCTGCTCACAGGCCCCTATTCTATTTCCTTAATCGGAAATAGGGGAGTTTTAGGCGGCAAGAGACTTTAGGGCTTGTTGGAGCCGAATTAACAAAGGTATTCGCTAAGCAAAAGACTGACATAGGAAGTTGGTCTTTCTCAACATGGTGTATAGCACGAAATGTTAGAAAAAGTGAACGAAAAGAGTAATAAGAAGTGAAAAGGTCAGAAAGTTTTTTTCTTCTCTGTTCTTTGCATTCTAAGAGAATAGGAAGAAAAACTTATTTTTACTGAAATTTATTTCTATTCTTTCAGTTCTGCAAATAAAGACTTTATTGTTTTTCGTTTAGATTTATTTGGGTTTATGAAAATTACTTTCATTTGGGATAATAATTTGTTTACGAATTTCTTTGAATTGTGAATAAGTCAATGTTTGAGATTTCTATCTGGCGTAGAGGTTCTCCCTGTTAGAGCGAATTTGATGGCATTTTTCAGTTATATGGAGTATGAACTACCCTCATCACCACCAATGTAGACGTGCTTTTGCTATGCTCAATATTTAAAGGGGAGTATTTCTTACTTCAAAGTTGATATGTTGATAATTATTTTGGTACATTGAGGATGATGTATGATTTATGTGTGGGGGTGTTTGAAAAATTTTTGCTATTTTTTTTTTCTTTCCATTCCGTTTTTTAAAAAAAAAAAAGAGTTTAATCTTGGATTTTGAAGGTTTTTGGGTGTCATGAGTTTTTCATGTTTGTTTTCTCAAAATTCTCAATTCTAGTGCTACTCATTTGTGTGAATATTTTGGCTATTATGTATTATAGAATTATATCATGCCAATGTGTGGGGATGTAGCATGAGTAGTGAGTTTTTACATTTCACATAGTCATGGTTATTTGTAGCAATCGTTTTAAATGACACATGTGTGGGACTTTAAAACCATCCTCATGAAATTTTGAGCCCAGGAGCATTCACTACATTGCTCATTCTTTTCTTTGATGGTGTAATTGTCACTTGTGTTTTGATGTTTGTAGAATTTGCTTTGTTATGCACGTTGAGACCACATGAATTGATTTGGATACATTAAAATTAAAAGGGCATTTAGGATAAATTCTTTGTTTTCAATAAACTTCTTTTTTATTTATCCCTTAGTAAACCCCTTGAGCTTGAAGCATTATCCTTTGCTTTTAACCATACTGCGCTTCTCATGAAAAAAAAAAAGAAAAACAATAAAGTAAAAGACATCATATATTACTTATTATATCTATTCCATAAGATGAGGACTTTATACTTTGTGTTGATTTACTTGGAGAAATGGTTGAAGGGGGTTGATAGAGTGGCGTAAGTAAAGAAGAGCTGGAAAGTCGTTAAAAAAGTGCTGAAAAAAAGTTGAAAACAAAAGCCAAAGAAAAAAAGGAAAAACAAAAAAGAGGAAACGAAAGAAAAAGCAATTACAGTATGAAGTGAAGAAGGGTTTGCGATTAATTCTCCTTTGATTAAAGTAAAAAAAATCCTTCATCTCTCATTCTATTCTTGACCAAATTCTCAATCCTTATTATGTTTTCTATTTTTACCAAAAATCTGTTAATTTTTTGCATTTAAGTCATTTATGAGTGTTGGAGATGTGATAGCTTTGCAAACTTATGGTAAACTTCTTTCTACATTGTGACTTGAGAGTTGATAATGCCTTAATCATTCTTGGAGTGAACTTTTGAGAATTTTGTGAGAGGAAGTCCCATCACATTTGGATTTTGAAAAGATTGTTACATTGATTATTGGCATATGAGGTTTGTAAAGAATTCAACTATCAAGTGTTTCTTCCTTGCTTGTGTTTATTGTGAGTCTATAAGCCATGATAGTTTCAAGCATGAATGAATGAGTGGATGGGAGAAAGGATGATGATAGAGATTGATATGTTGAACTTTAAGGACAAGCATTGTCCAAGTATGGGGGATTTAATGTGTTTAATGTGAGTCTATAAGCCATGATAGTTTCAATCATGAATGAATGAGTGACGGGAGAAATGATGATGATGGAGATTCATATGTTGAACTTTTGAATGCTTAAGGACAAGCATTGTCCAAGTATGGGGGATTTGATAGGATCTAGTTTAGTATGGTGTTTTAGTTAAATTTCACATGTTTATTTTAGTTTAATTGTTTAAATTATTTGGTTTTATTCTTGTGTAGAAAAATTCATCCATAGAGAAAAATGAGAAAGATGTTAACAAATTGCTGGAATTTCTGAAAAAAGACTTAAAGAGATGTATAAGGCGTGGGCACGTGCTATCAGGAACTCAAAGTTGGTAGATTTTCTTAGTTGACTTAGTTAGGATAGGATCTTATTATTTTTAAAACTTTTTTAGATTTGATTTTATTCAGTTGATTAGAATCCTCTCCTACCTTTTCTCTCATTAATAAATAGAGAATGCAAGACCTTATTGAAGGTGTGGAGTGTTTAAGGAACAAAGTACTTATTAGATTCTTGCTATTTTGAAGGTTTGTAGAATTTATTTCCTTTCAATAAAATAACTACTTCTTTCAGTTTTCATCTATATTCTTCTATTTCATTCTCGCTTCTCGAATTAAGAATACTTTTACATTTGCTTTCTAGCTCCTTTCACACATTTGATTGTGAAGAAGGGTTGGTATAGAATCAAAATGAACTACCAAAACAGTCATCTGTTGCAAGGTCAGTTTGCTAGTAAATTGCCTAAACAGTCTTCTAATGCAAGGTTAATTTGCTAGGAGGAAGTAGGACTAAGTAAATTGTTACAGATTATAAGCAATTGTTTAGTTATAGGTTTTACACTCATATTGAAACAATATCAAGTAAATAGTAATTGCTTCTCAATCGAGTTTACTTGATGTGTTGGATTATCTAGCTTCCCCAATAATTCGTGTCTTTGAGTATTTGATTCCTTCAGCTTTGAAGGTAGTCGAATTTGTTTAATTGTTTTAGAATAAGAAATGACTTTTACTTTCCTGAAAAATAAAGAATCGAATTTAATCTTTGGTTTGAAGACACTTTACCCCATTTAATTATTTTAAAAGCATCCCATCTAAAATCTTTCTTTTTAATTTAGTTTATCGTGAAGGAGTTAAGCTTCCTTTGGATTCGACTGGGTGCTCATTACTGATCTACAAAATTTTGAACTAATATTTAAATTTTGGTGATTTCGACACTCCTCAACTACTTTTACAACGGAGTGTGCCTATGTTTACAGCTAAAGGTACCTTCAAATTTTATGTTTTGTTTCATACATGGATGCTTTTTTTTCTTTTTTTTTTTTTTTTGATTTCATGTGTTGTTTGTAGGTGTTTTAATCATCATTTATATGTTGAATATAGTTGGAGACTGTTTGATGGTAATTTAATATATCGTGGAATTTCTATTCATAGGAATGCCTATTTTTACAACATAAAATGCCTACTTTATAATTGTGAGTGCCTATTTTTATAATTGTGTATGCCTACGTTTACAACTAAATATACCTTCTAATTTTATATTTTTTTTGATATGTGGATGCCTTTTCTTTTATTTCATGTGTTGTTTTTATATGTCTTAATCATCATTTATCTGTTGAATATACTGGGATAGCGTTTCATGGTAATTTAATGTATCGTGGAACTTCTGTTCCTATGAGTGCCTATTTTTACAACATAAAGTATCTACTTTTATAACTGTGAGTCCCTACTTTTATAACAGTATGTGCTATGTACAGCTAAGGGTATCTTCTAATTTTCTGTTTTGTCTGATATGTGGATGCTTTTTTTTATTGGGATTTTATGTGTTGTTTTTATTTGTTTCAATCATGATTATCTGTTGAATATAGTGGGAGAGTGTTTCATGATAATTTAATATATCGTGGAACTTCTGTTCATAGGAGTGCCTATTTTTACAACATAAATTGTCTACTTTTATAATTGTGAGTGCCTACTTTGTAATTGTGTGTGAAAATCTTTACAGCTAAAGGTACTTTCACATTTTCTATTTTATTTGATATGTGGGTGCTTTTTTTACGTGTTTTAATCATCATGTATCTGTTGAATATAGTTGGAGAGTATGTCTAGTAATTTAATAAATTGTGGAACTTCTATTTATAGGAGTGCCTATTTTTAGAACATAAAGTGCCTATTTTTTTACCTATTTGTGCCTATGTTTACAACTAAAGGTACCTTCAAATTTTTTGTTTTGTTTGATATCTGGTTTTTTTTTTTTTTTTTTTTTGGGATTTCATGTGTTGTTTCTATGTGTTTTAACCATGATTTATCTGTTTAATGCAGTTGTTGTAGAAATCTGTAATGAAGAATAGTTAACTAGAACTATTATAACAATGAAGATGTATTTCAGTTATATAATGATTACGCATTCAAATTGGGGTTTATTATTCGTAAAGGCATGAAAAGGTATAAGGCAGAGAGTGGTATAATATCTATGAGATAGTTTAATTATTACAAAGAGGGGGAGAAGTTCGATAAAGTGAAGGTTGAAAAGTGTTATTCTAAAGTTGATATCCATACCGATTGCAACGTAATGATAGAATTTCGTTTGAATGATGAGTGTGGCTAGACAGTGAATAGACACAATGTTAGTCATGGGAATGAGCTTTCCCTTGCGAATCAAAGTCATGTTATGCATTCTCAAAGGGCAATGACAAAAAATCATGCTGGGTATCTCTAAAAGTTGAAGGATAGTGGGGTTTTTATTGCTATTTGCCTAAGAGTTTTGAAGAAACATGTTAGAGGTTCTCCATTTGTTGGTTTTACATCATGGGATGCATATAATAGGTTACGCTTGGTTAAATCAAACAATTTAGATGGTGGGGATGCAAATGATCTTATACAAATATTTAGGAGGAGAAAAGAAAACGAAGATGATTTTTATTTTGATTTTAAAGTCGATTACAATTCCTCATTATATAGTTTCTTTGGAGGAATACTCGGATGAGGTGTGACTATGATTTATTTGGGGATCTTTTGGTGTAAGATACGACTTATCGCACAAACAAATATGAAATTATTTGCGGTCATTCATTGGGATGGATAATCATTGTAAGAATGTTATGTTTGGTAATGGGTTTCTTAGGAATGGAAAAAAGAGCTGCTTATATGGTTAGTCAATACTTTCTTGAAGTGTATGGGAGGTAAACATCCGATTACAATGATGACCGATCAGTCTACTGCTATGGCTGCTACTATTGGTGTAATCTTCCCCATGACACGGTATTGGTTGTGTATTTGGTATATTGCCGAAAACTAAAAGCATAATATGGGATTAAGGTCCGAACAAGACTTCGTTAAGCTGTTTAACCATGTGTTGAAGGATACCGATACGGTTCCCGAATTTGAGTTTCATTGGAAGGGGTAATTTATACTACGGTTTTATGAAAGAACATGTCCTTTTTTTGATTGCATGTTGTTGTGTAATTCAGTATTTAGGTGTGCCTATTTTATAAACCAAGAGTGCCTAGTTTCATATCTAGGAGTGCCTAATTTCATCTAAGCGTGCCTTTCATTATTCTGTGATGTTAAAGTGGCATTTTTCTATTCTAGTTTTACTTTTGAATTTTGTGTTAGCTTTTATGTGTTTTAAGTTTGGTATGTATTGGAACACAGTAAGTGGTTCATGATATGTTGTTGTGTGTATCAATCTCTGTATGCAAGTGTGCCTATTTTTTGAAGTAGGAGGGCCTAGTTTCATACTTGGGAGTGCCTAATTGTATAGCTAAGAGTGCCTTCACTATTATGTGATGTTAAAGTGGCAGTTTTATATTCTAGTTCTATTGTTGAATTTTGTGCTAGCTTTTATGTGTTTTAACTGTAGTATTTATTTGAACATATTTTGAGAAGTGTTTATGATATGTTGCTATGTGTTCCAACCTTTGTATGCGGATGTGCTTATCTTCTGAACTAGAAGTGCTTAGTTTTATACCTTTGAATGCCTATTTTTATAAATAAGAGTGCCTTCAGAATTATATCTCATGTGATATGTTTATTTTTGCTCATGTAGGTTGACGGATATTTTTGGGTGCCACAAAGACAAATTGTTGAATAATTTGTACAATTTGAGTGAGAAGTGGTCTCTTGCATTTAGTAAGGAATTATATCATCTAAAAGAAGTGAAGCAACAAATCATGCTATTTCTAGGAGGCTTCCAAAAACTTTTACATTGTGTGATTTTATCGAATATTTTCTGAAGTTATTTCCAAATAGAGGAGCAACAGGAGTATGGAAAATTTTTGTTACCATGAAGGGTGTGTTAAGATGATGTTTCATGACTCGAAACTATTGCAGCGTGCTAATGGAGTACATACTATTGGGGCATACATTTTATTTGAAAGATAATTATGAGATTCCCAGAGTGTTGTCAAGGGCTTGTGGTTTCCAATGATGATGAGCATGTGTATGAGATTTGGCATCCGAATATAAGTGGGTTTAAACATACAATTGTTATAAGAGCATACATTAAGAATTTCATGCACATGTAAGATGTTTAGTGAAGTTGGAAATCTTTGTTCTCATTGTTGTGTGTCTTCAATATTCATTGTGTTCAAGCCATTTCGAATAAGTATATACTGGAGAGATGGAAAAAGTTTAAGTGGGGGCAGTAGCGGGGTTGGTGATGCAAAGAAAGTGAACAAGAAGGTTATTGATTCAAGTATTTGGAGGAGCGAAATGTTAAGTTTTCATATTTTGTTTTCTGCCAGAGAATTAAATGTGAATGCTCGGGAATGTGTAGAAAAAAGATTTAAAATAATGAGGGGTAGAATCGTGTCTGAAGTTAGACCTTATCATGTGGATGGTTTATAGAATGAAGGGTTGTTTTATAATATTAAAGATCTTATTGGAAGCCGTGCCAAAAGAGAACGTAATGTAAGAGAAGAAGAGCATAGTTGAGATAAGGTGCAATCAAGCAAAAGGGAAGAGGAAGAATGCATTGATGTGTGAGGACTAAAACGGTAGTTCCATTATCTATGAATAATGAAGCATCAGGAAGGTTGTGAATACTCCAAGTGGTGAATATCAATTTAGTTTAGGAATATATAGTTATAGTGATGTGGAACCATCAAGTACATTGCGGCCCTTCATAAATTTATGTAGATGTTATAATTTCATTCCTTTAAGCGTTTGTATGGTAAACTTTTTTTTTTTTTGTGGGTTTTTTATGTTATATTTGTGTCAAATATTTTTGGAAAATGCATTATGATAATTTAGCTCGTCGTCTAATTTCTGTAAGCAGATGTGCCTATTTTTAAACCTAGGGGTTCCTATTTTCTTCACTAAGTGTACCTATTAGTATAATTAAGTGTGCCTTTCACTGTTCTATGTTGTTTAAGTGACACGTTTTGTATATGTAGATGATTTTGTTGAGTTGATTTACTTTCTTTTATGGGCTCTTTTTATGGGCTCTTTTTATGTTTTTATATGTGATGGATGTTCCACTATGGTGGGAAGGTGTTTCATGATATTTTAACACGACATCAACCTTTTGTACTTAGGGCTGCCTATTTTCATGCCTACGAGTGCCTTAGTTCATGCCTACGAGTGCCTGTTTTATTAACTAGGAGTGCCTTCATTATTCTTTGTTGTTAAAATGAAAATCTTACCAAGAGTGTCTATTTTATAACTCCAATATAGCTGGTAGTTTTTCATGATACCTGAACACGTTGTCCAAAGGACCAAGAGTATGTTTTATACTTGTAAGTGCCTTTTTTTTCACTGCGAGTGCCTAGTTTGTAATTGTTTGTCCCTTCAATATTCTGTGTTATAGAAGATTAAACATATGTACAAGAATGGGAGAGGAGTAAGATTGGAAAATGTATTTTTCATTTCATTTCAAAATATTGTATAAATAATTCAAGAACAAGATATTAGACATTGTTCCGCCTATAAAATTTTGATGCTTCTTTTTCTACAAGTTCTTTTGCAGTATTGATCCTACCAGACACCATAATTGTGTACATGTACTTTGCTCTAAGTTTTGCAAGTATACTGGGGTCTTTCTTTGTTTCGATCAGCAATGTATCCCAGGTGCGTGTCTATTGCCCCTTGTACGTTTCCAAGTGACACATACAAAACACTCCACAATCTACATAGTTTGAACAGTCATGTTGTTGCATCTTCTTCACCTCGGTTTTGTATTTTAGCAAATCAGTATGTTTATTGAACATTCCCATAGTTTTTTCTTTATAGTATACTAGTGCTGATTACTATCAATCATAAAGAAGCATGTATGTTAGATATTTGTTAAAAGATATTCATATATAATTGTTTCCAATTCATAATAACTTACAAAGGATGTTGGAGCATTCGAGTATTTCATATAATTTGGCACGCTCTTTGTCATTGGACTGTCGTCAAATATTTGTACTTGTTTTGTAATAAATTCATGACAACGATGTACTGGTGATATGATATTACCACTGATGCGAACCGAAAAAGTTAATAACCTTTGGAAGCCAAGAGTGGACCAATCACTAGAGCTCAAGGAAGGAAACTCAAAGCTCTCCAAGATATTAAAGATAATGGCATGGTTACTTATTTGGAGGAAGCGTTGAAGAACAAGTTGGAAGGGTTTGAAGGCCGAGAAAAGGTGTCGAAGTTGTTCTCTAAGTGTTCAAATGGGAAGGACCAAACAAGGGAACACATTGGAGTTGAAATTGGCTAAGTCATTGAAGAAGACATTCTACCGCCGATGGTAAGCCTGCCCTATGTCGATGGTAGGCCTCTGCCAGCATTTCTTTTGGAGGATGTTACCTGCCGCTCACAGTAGGTCTTACCCTACCATCACCAGTAGGTCTTAGAGTGGACTTTGCCTTTGGGCCTTTTTGGGCTGGATTTTGTAATTCGAGTTATTTTTCCCGCTTTAACTCAAGGAGTTTACAGGTAACTTAAGTCATTAGTCACTTGTTTAGCTAGGGTTAATGCTTAGCCTATAAGTACCTCATTATACATTGGTTGCAACTAATCTTGGATGAATTTTTGGTGAAGTTGTTGAGAGAGAATTCTCTTTGTCTCTAGGGTTCTTCATCCTTACTTAGCTAGTTGGCTAAGGGTTAATGTCCTTAGTAGTGAACAATTGATTGCCTTAGGTTGATGAATCCCTGGAATTTAATTGATCATCTAATTTCTATCATTTATTGAGTCTTGGAGTTCTTGTTCTTTGATTCAATTAATCCTAGGTCTTTTAGATTGTGTAGTTGGGGTTTTGAGGTCTTACCTCAAGGTTCTTCCTATCAATTTAGGAAAGAGTTTTGCCTCTCATTGTTAGGCTTATGAGGCTTGATCCTCATAGGTTTTCCATTGGAGTGTTGAAGCTATAAAATCCTCAATAGAGGTTTTTCATCAAAAGAGATGGGTGATCTTGGGAAAGGAGTGAATCAAATTCTACAATCAAATGAAGATTCACATAAAAGTAGTATCAAAGCAACCTCCAAATGAAGGTCAATTTGTGATATAAGTGTTTAAAATTCGTTGAAAATCAAAACAAAAGAAGTACTTGATAATCTATGAAAAACATACACGAAGATCATACAATAGTAGTACAACATTGTTGCGGAAATCAAATGAAAAATCGATTTCGATATGTGCGAATTTTTTGTTAATTTATGATGGAGATGTTCTCCTTTTAGTTACGTTTCATTTCAAATACATTTTTCTTAATTTGGATTAAAATTTATTGCTCAATTTAATTGAATTGTGGAATGTGTTTTTGATTCGCGACTGTAGAAAAAGTGTTGATTAATCCAAATATATCTTGTGTTATACTAATTCAATTCGATCGAAATTTGTACCTAAATTCATCCTTTTCGAGTGAGAAATCTTCGTGGGTTGGTTTCATCTGATTTGGATTCTTAGTTTGTGAATTGTTGTCGTTTTAGTATCAAGGTGTCATTATTCCCTGTTTTTTCTGAAAAAATTTAGTTAGTACTCTCATGTTCTTTGATTAGCCTAATTCTTTTGATTTTCTTTGTTTTTGACTTCTAATTGTTTCCTTCTGTGCTTCTAATCTTTTGTTGATGATGAATTAAATTGTTGGCTCTTTTCCATAGATTAAATTCTTTGAAACTTTTACACCTCAAGTGTTTGATATTTTTCCTCTTTGAACACTTATCCAACTAAGTGCATTGACTGATTGCTTGCTTGGGATCGATGCTCTTGGTTTGAGTTGGCTAAGAAGTTTGAAGGATCTTATAGAGACTTGAGTGTTGAGTAATTGGAAAAGTCAAGAGGGTGAGCTTATCTTGAAAAAAGCCAATAAGAGTGTAAACACAAGTGAATTGAGTGATCATCAAAGAGTGTAAACACTTAGGGACTGATTGGGAGGTCCTTTTTTTACTTTGTTTTCTTTGTTTAAATTGCAGGTTTAATCATGTCTACGGATGGTCATATGCCTACTTAATCTCATCAAGGAGGAACTAGTGATCTTACAAGGATGAATCCCTATGAAACTTTGAGGTCTATGCAACCATCAAAATTGGCAAGGCAATTCCAAGGTGTTGCTAGAAATGTTGAAGAGCTCAAGAAAGATAAGAGTAGTGCCACAATGGAGCAAAGAGTTAGAGATAACCTTGGTGGTTTCAATTCACCTCACCATCAAAGACCTTTTAATCATGTATCTATTTATAGATACCATGACATGCCGGTTCAAAATTCATATCCATTTCATGAAGGAGGATATCAAGGAAGACCACAAATTAGAAGTCGTAGAGATGAAGGTCTAGGAAGAAGAGGATACTATAGACCACAAGAAGAATTTTTTATAAAGTCCATTTTTGGTACAAATAAACGCTTTAAGTTTTAATTATTAGTCTTTAAAAATATTTTATTATTTATTAAATGTAATTATTATATTTAATTTTGGTGATAAATGAAAAGAAGCCAATTAAAGAAGGCAGATCACAAATAAGAGGGAAAAAGGGGAACGGGCCACAAATTGAACAAGAAAAGAAGAAGCCTATCACAAAAGCAGGCCCACAACAAGAAAAAGAAAGGAAAGAAGAAAAAGGAAAAAAGGAAAGGTGATAGGGAAAAAAAAAAAAGGAAAGCTGTAAAGAAAGAGTTCCAATTGGAATAGGAAAAGAAGAGCAGAGGAGCAGTGCGGGGTAGAAGGGAAGGAGGAAAAAAACCAGCCACAAAACAGAAAAAAAAAATAAATAAAGAAAAGAGAGAGAAGAGGGCTGAGAGAAAGAGCTGCGCAACAACAACTGCAGAAAAAAGCAGCCACAAAAATTTGAAGAAGCTGCAGCAGAAACTCCAAACGCAGCAGCAGAAATTGAAGAAACAGCAGCTGCATGTTGAGGATTTCAAAGCAGCTGCGCAAATTGCTACAAATTGAAGCAGAATAGGACAAGCAGCTGAAGATTCGGACGCAGCCAAGAAGGAATTCGGACGTTGTGTTGCAGAAAACAAATCAGCAGCAGCTGACGGACAAGAGGAAAATCAGCAGCAAAATTATTTGGAAGAGAAAGTCATGATTTCCTCCAATAAATCGGTTCCTTCTTTTCCTTTAGACATGAACTAAATTTATTTTTAGAACTTAATGAAACCCTAGCTATGTGACTTTGATTTATTTTATTTTGGGAGATTTATTATAATATTTATGTGATTGCAAATCTTTCTTGGTTTGATGCAATTAATTCTTGGTGATTGTTCTTGTAGAATAATTATTTGGGTTAATTGATATTTTTTTTTCCATACTTAATTCTTGTAGTCTTGAGTGTGAGAGATATGTGATTTTTGCAAGTATATTATGGGTTTTCGAATTGAATAGTTCGTGCTAATTTTAGATGATTTATGTCATAGAATTGAATAGGTCATGTTAATGGTTAGATGGATTATGTCATGCATTTAAGCACAATATATTTCTTTAGTGAATCGAAGCTTGTAGCCTAGATCACTACATAAAGGTTTAATCTTTTCTCCTAAACCCTAAACCTTCGGCACATAAAGGTTTAATCTTTTCTCCTAAACAGAATTGTATCATTGTTATATAGGTTAGTGGTGGATTCAAAGTTCTAAATCATCTCTTTGGTTAAGCTCTTGTTATTTTTAATTTAGTTATTTTATTCATTAGTTTTAATTAAATTTAGGTATAATTTTTTTTAGATAATAAACTTTCATTCTTCTTTTCATAAAATTAATTTTAGGTAGATAATAATTTTAGTAGTTGAGCCTTTCTCTGTGGTTCGATACCCTAATACTTTCGTATTACATTGATCTTGTGCACTTGCAAGTATTAGGTTAAAACTTTGGTATAAAAATCCCGATCAATTTCCAACACATGAAGCATAGCATGAAGATAATTTGTATAAAGGTTATGGAGATAATCCTAATGTTGCCCAAGCATTCTATGGTGGCTAATGTGGTAATCAACAAGGGGATAAAGCTCTTGACAAAATCAAGTGAAAGGTGCCTAGCTTCAACGGTGAAAAATCCAAATGTATTCCTTGATTGGCGGAGACAAGTAGGGAACCTATTCATGTGAGAAGCTATAGTGGCATTTTCAAGGTGAAATTAGTCATTGCCAACTTCTATGTTATGCACTTCATTGGTGGGAAATGATTGTTACTCAAAGGTTGAGAAATGGAAGGCAACCGGTAAAAACTTGGGCAGAGTTAAAGACTCTCATGAAAGAAAGATTTATTCCGAAACATTACTATAGGGAGCTTCACTACAAGTTGATGACTCTTAAGCAAGGCAACAAACGTGTTGAAGAATATAGGCAAGAAATTGAGTCGTACACTTTGAGATTGAGTTTGGAGGAGGACAAGGATGCTTCAATTGCTAGATTTCTAAGTGGTCTCAATAGGGATATTGCTAATCAATTAGAGTTATACTCTTACACCACTTATGAAGATATGTGTCATTTGGCTACCAAGATTGAAAATCAAAGGAATAGGATTGGTTTCTCTAAAACTAGTCTTCCTTCTTCAAGAAATGTGGTTCCTAAACCTCAAGCATCAACTTACAAGAGTTGTCCAAAGAAAAAAGATACATCTAAGGTGTTTTCAAAGATCATTCTAAGCCTAAGGTGGAAGAGAAAGGAAGGTTAATCACTAATCCAACATAGTGTTTCAAGTGCAATAGTGTAGGGCATATTGCTATAAATTGTCCTACCAAAAGAACTTTGGTGTTTTGTGAAGACTTAAAATGATTAGATTGAGAAGAGCGATGATGATTGCCAAGAGGGTATTGTTGACAAAGATAAAAGTAGTGAAGATAAAGATATTGCCTCTTTTGAAGCCGATGAAGAGGGTATGAGATTGGTGACTATTAGAGCTTTATCTACCCAAGTCCATGAGGAGGAGACTAACATTCAAAAAGAAAACATCTTCAATACTAAATGCTCAATGGGAGGTAAGGTGGCTAACCTTATTATTGATAGTGGTAGTTGCACTAACGTGGCTAGCACTTATCATGTGGAAAAGTTGAACTTATCTATTCTCAAGCATCCTAAGCCCTATTAGCTTCATTGGTTGAATAATAGTGGAGAAGTGAAAGTGAACAAACAAGTGGTAGTGATGATATAATGATGAGATTCTTCGTAATGTGGCTCCTATATAAGCGAGGCAGTTGTTGTTGGGATATCCTTGGCAATATGATAGAAAGGCCATTCATGATGGTTTTCAGAACCTCTACACTTTTGAAAATGATGGGAAAAATTTTCTGTTGAATCCCTTGACTCCTAGTCAAGTCTTTGTAGAACAAAAAAAAAATGAGAGAAAAAGAGAGACTAGAGAGTGAGAAAAAGAAAAAGAGTATTGAAGAGGGAAAAAGAATTAAGTGTGGATAGACCTAGAGAGGAAAAATTGAAGATAGACAAGAAAAAGAGTGATTATTGCAATGGAGAGAAAAGATGCTCCTATGCAAAAGAGATTGAGATCGTAGAGGCCATTAAAAAATAAGAGCTGGTTTTGCTTTTCTATTGCAAGGGAACATTTGTTTCTACTAGTTATTATTTGTCTTCTTTGTTTAATGCCATAGTAAAGGTCATTGAAGAGTTCAAAGATGTCTTTCCCGAGGAGATGCCCGATGGACTTCCTCCCTTGAGAGAGATTGAGCATCAAATTGATTTGGTACCCTGAGCAGTGTTGGCAAACAGACCGGCTTAACAAAAGTCCTCCCGAAGAGATCAAGAAGTTAAGAAGACAAGTTGAGGAATTGCTCTCCAAAGGGTATGTAAGAGAAAGCTTAAGTCCTTGTGACGTTCTTGTTTTATTAGTTCCAAAGAAAGATGGTATATGGTGTATGTGTGTGGATTGTAGAGCCACTAATAACATCACTATCAAGTATAGGCATCATATTCCTAGATTAGATGATTCACTGGATGAGTAGCATGGTTCTCAAATATTTTCAAAGATTGATTTAAATCGGGTTATGATGTGAACCGGTTAGACATGCAAGAACATCAAGGAGTTGTGACGAAAGACAACGCAAAACAACTAAAGAGTCACAAGGATCAAATTGAGCAAAAGAAATTTCAAGGCTTAAATTTTGATGTCCAAGACCTTATGGGGCTTAAATTTTGATGTCCAAGACTTTATGGGGCAATATCCTAAAGTTTTGAATAAGTTATAAATTGAAATTCACCTTGGTAGATGGTTGGAAGCCCTTTTGTCCAAGCTGAAAAATTGCCTCCTATTTTTGACAATGTGTTGACTAGTGCTCTAGAATAGTCTAAGCAATTAAAACACCTCTATTGTCTTATAAAGTGTATGTATAGTTTATATCTATCCTTTAGGATGAAAATATGAGAGGAAAAGTTTCCTATTTTCTCTCTCAAGTCTCTATAAATATGTAGTCTTCTATTTTGAAGAAGCCAATCAAGAAATTTTTCAAGACAAAGGTTCTTCTCTTAGTATTTTTAGTTCTTAGCTTAGTTTTTCTAAATTCTTGAAGGGTGAACTTCCTTGAAAGAAAAATCACTTTGAATACTTGTGGAAAGTTCTAAGAGCTTCAGGTTGATCATCAAAATTCCTTCATACTAGTTACTACACTCTTGTAGAAAACTAGTCTTGAGGTCTTCTTCTTATTTCATTGAGGTCTAAGGTTCAAAATATCTTAGGTTACTTGAACTTTAAAGAAAATATTTTGTTTAAACCTTCTTGAGGTCTTTGATTTAATGTATCGAAAGTTGCTAGAAGTTTAACATTTTCAGGTCCTTTCAAAGGCACTTTCTCTCTTCTACTTGTTACACTTGTATTGTTTGTTCTCTCTCTCACTTCTTGGATTTATGCTCTTGAAGATCATTCCACATCATTTGGTATCAGAGCCACCTTCAAGTAAGTGTTTTTGAGATATCTTACATACAAAAAAGAAAGAGAGAGAAAAGAGACAAGATTACTGGAAAATGGCAACACAAAAATAGAGTGCTGGAACGACTTGGAGTATGACTAGAACTTTGCAATATTTTTACCTGGAATTATACCACATTGACCTGGGAAACAAATGAAACAAGTCGCATCTACTTTAGACTTCATTTGATATCTCAAAATAGTCAAAAACTTGAAGGTGCACCTGGCTTTTCTGCATACAAAAAGTGCTGAAATGATCTGAGCATATTTTCTGTTTTACTAGTCCTTTTTCTTTGATTCTTGAGCCTAAACTCAAGTATTTTGAGTGAGAATTCTTTATAGACAAAAATCATTCAATTTATACTTGTGGTTCAATACCAACTTTCAAAACAAGCCGAGTATGCCATCTACTCTGCTTGCTGGAAACTTTTGTTGTTTATTCTTTTGTGTTCTTGAAGTATCCTAGCTTTGTGTTTGTATTTGTTGTCGAATTTCTTTCCTTTTTCAGTACTTATTTCTTCATTTGGTCAATCTACCATTATTGACACAAATGCTCTTGGAAATGTTGAACTTCCTTAAAATGAATGGATGACTTAATATCATTTTCCTTCCTTCTCATATTTCTCAACTAGTTTTTGTTTGTGATTTTTTTTATTCTGGTTGTTTTAAACTTGAGTAGAGGTGTTAAATCTATGTTAAGAACTCATACAACTCTTTGAGACTTGAACCTTAGAAAAAGGTAAGAATTGTGAGCATATCCTCAAAAAAAAGCCAAAGAGAGTTAAATAAGAGAGTTTTGTGAGGTAAACATTATCAAGATGTCAAACCGCGCTCAAGCACCAACTCCTTTTGGAGAAGAATCTAGAAACTCCCAACGTGATTACCCTTTGAGGCTTATAATGCAAGAGTTACAATCCCTAAGAGATGAGATGAGGGATATTAGAAGGGATATCACTAATCTCTCTAATCAACAAAGGGAGGTTGGTCCTCATGATAGTCTCAATGTTACTACCCCAAGGAGCAATGGACCATTCAATTGCTCTATGACAACCGAGCTCCACCAACCTCCACATTTTGATGAAGAACTTTATCCACCTCCTTATGGTGGTAGAAGAGGCGGTTTTGGAGGAAGAGGCATGCCTAGACACTTTGAAGAAGTTCCAAGACCACAAGCTAGGCATGGAGAGCCATTATATGATGATCATGAACATGTTCCATTTGTTGCCAACCGTGGAAGAGACCAAGGTGACCAAACTTTGGACCAAATGAAGTGGAAGCTCCCAAGTTTTAAGGGTTAGAATGACCCGAACATTTTCTTAGATTGGGAGAGGTAAGCAGAAAACATGTTTATGTTGAAAATTTGTAATGAGTTCTTAAAAGCTAGACTTGTAATAGCCGAATTTTCTGGCTATGCTTTACATTGGTGGGAAAGGGTAGTAAACCAAAGAGTTAGAAGTGGTAGACCACCGGCCGATACTTGGAGAGAGTTAAAAGCTTTGATGAGAGAAAGATTTGTGCCCCAACACTACTATAGAGAGCTTCATTATAAGCTCATGACTTTAAAACAAGGTGCAAAAAGTGTAGAAGAGTATAGACAAGAGCTTGAGCTCTACATCTTGAGGTTGAACTCGGACGAAGACAAGGATGCTTCAACGGCTAGGTTTCTTAGTGGTCTCAATAGGGAGATAGCCAATCAACTTAAGTTGTATCCACATACAACTTATGAAGACATGTGCCACCTTGCAAACAAGATCGAATCCCAAAGGAAAACAAGCGGGATGATCCAATCCTCATTTCCCAACCAAAGACAAGTTGCAACAATAAAACCACCTACTTTCAACTTCAAGCCATGGCTAAAAAAGAAGGAGACTCCTAGTGGTACTTTCTGACTTCCAACCTAACCAAAGATGCAAGAGAGAGGTAAAATCATTTCTAACCCTCCAAAGTACTTTAAATGTAATGGTATAGTACACTATGCAAGTAGTTATCCGACAAAGAGAGCATTGATCTTTATGGAGGATTTGAATGGTTGGTTTGAGAAGGAGGATAAAAGTAGCGAATGTGTTGAGGGTAAAGAAAATGGTGAGGATGATGAACATGTTGATTTGAACCCTTTAGAAAGTGATGATGATGTCTTGAGCTTAGTTACCATAAGAGCACTAAGTGGTCAAGCTTTTGATGATAAAATGATTGAACAAAGAGGAAACATCTTCCATTCTAAATGTAAAGTTGAGGGAAGGATTGCCAACCTTATCATTGACAGTGGTAGTTTTGTAAATATGGCTAGTGCTTATCTTGTTGAGAAGTTGAAACTACCTACTACGAAACATGATAACCCCTACAAACTCCATTGTTGTGGAGAAATTAAAGTGTTGAGACAAGTTGTGGTACCAATAGAAATGGGAGCTTACAAAGATGAGATACTATGTGATGTGGTGTCCATGCAAGCATACCATCTCTTCTTGGGAAGACCTTGGCAATTTGATAGAAAGTCCCTCCACAGTGGAGAGAAAAATACTTATTTTTTTGTGAAGGATGAAAGAATATTCACTATGAATCTTCTTACTCCTCAACAAGTGAGAGATGAACAAAAGAAGATGAGGGAGAAAGAGAGGACCAAAAGTGAGCTTAAAAGAAAAAAATCGAGGGAAAGAGAGTTGAGGAAAAAGAAAAAAGTGAAGAAAAAGTGGTGAAAAACAAGAGTGAAAAGAAAAGGAGTGACCAAAAAATAGAGAATGAGATGAAAGAAAAGAATTGTTTCTTTGCAAAACCTAGTGAGGTGATTGGAGCAATTGAAAGAAAAGAAGTAGTATTGCTCTTGTATTGTAGGAAATCTTTTACTTCATCTAAAGAGCACTCACCCTCTTTTTCAAGTGAAATTTTGCAAGTTATTGAAGATTACAAAGACGATGAGATGCCTGGAGGTCTTCCACCAATTAGAAGAATCGAACACTAAATCGATTTTGTCCCCGGAGCAGTATTGCCAAACCGACCGGCCTATAGGAGTCTACCGGGAGAGACTAAGGAGCTAAAATGGCAAGTTGAGGATCTAATTTCAAAAAGATATGTGCGTGAGTCCATGAGTTCTTATGCGGTTCCAGTTTTTCTTGTTCCAAAAAAGGATGGTACATGAGGAATGTGTATAGATTGTAGAGCCATAAACAACATTACTATTAAGTATAGGCATCCCATACCTAGACTTGATGATTTACTTGATTAGCTACATGGTTCTAATCTTTTCTCTAAAATTGACTTGAAATCTGGATACCATCAAATTAGGATAAGAGAAGGGGAAGGGGATGAGTGGAAAACCACTTTTAAGACTCACTTTGGTTTGTATGAATGGATGGTTATGCCCTTTGGATTAACTAATGCTCCTAGTACATTTATGAGACTAATGAATCATGTGTTCAGGAATTTTACAGGGTAGTTTGTTGTTGTATACTTTGATGACATTTTGGTCTATAGCAAGACATATGAAATGCATGTTCAACATCTTAGGGAAGTGCTAAATGTCTTGAGAATTAAAAAACTTTTTTCTAACCTTGACAAATGTGAGTTTTGTTTGGAGAAAGTTACATTTCTAGGTTATGTGGTGAGCTAACAAGGACTACAAGTAGATGAAGGTAAGGTCAAAGCAATTAAGGAATGGTCAACACCAAGAAATGCATCGGAAGAGAGGAGTTTCCATGGCCTAGCAAGTTTCTATAGGCGGTTCATCAAAAATTTCAGCACACTTGCTAGCCCTTTGACCGATGTGATCAAGAAAACCAAAGGATTTAAGTGGGAAACAAAGCAAGAACAAGCATTTCAATTGTTGAAGGAAAAGTTGTGTAGTGCACCCTTTTGTCACTACCAAACTTGAGAAAAATTTTAAGTTGGAGCGCATTCGGCATTGGTATAGGTGGTGTACTTATGCAAGATTGAAAGCCCTTAGCCTATTTTAGTGAAAAATTTAATGGGGCAGCCGTGAGGTACTCAACTTATGACAAAGAAATTTATGCTTTAATAAGAACATTAAAGCATTGGCAACACTACCGATGGCCAAAAGAGTTTGTTGTGCACACCAATCATGAGGCTTTGAAGTTTCTCAAGGGCCAACATAAACTCAATAAGAGACATGCAAGGAGTTCATTGAAACATTTCCATATGTCATCCGTTACAAGAAAGGTAAGGAGAATGTGGTGGCCGATGCTCTATCTAGAAGATCAAGCATTAAGCAAGGATGCCAGCAAGAAGGCTGATTTTTTTAAAGCAATTCATGCAAAGGTCCATGAAGCCATTGTCAACTCCAACAAAAAGCTTGTAGAGAAAAGAAATGTGGGAAGAAGAAAAGTGGTATTCAAACCCGGTGATTAGGTTTTGGTGCATTTTATAAAATAAAGATTTCCCCAACAAAGAAATTCTAAGCTTGATGATAGGGGAGATGGGCCATTTCAAATCCTTGAGAAAATTAATGACAATGCCTATAAAGTTGATCTTCCGAAACATTATAATGTTAGTGCCACTTTTAATGTATCATATCTCTCTTTATTTGATATAGATGATGGAGATTCGAGGATGAATCCTTTTAAAGAGGGGGAGGATGATGTGAACCGGTTATGCATGCAAGAACATCAAGGATTTGTGACAAGAGCCAAGGCAAAAAAACTAAAGAGTCACAAGGATCAAATTGAGCAAGAGAAGTTTCAAGGCTTAAATTTTGATCTCCAAGACCTTATGGGGCTTAAATTTTACTGTCCAAGACTTTATGGGGCAATATCCTAAAGTTTTGGATAAGTTAGAAATTGAAAATTCACCTTGGTAGATGGTTGGAAACCCTTTTGCTCAAGCTGAAAAATTACCTCCTATTTTTGGCAATGTGTTGACTAGTACTATAGAATAGCCAAAATGCAATTAAAATACATCTATTGTCTTATCAAGTGTATGTAAAGGTAATTCTATCTTTTGGGCTGAAAATATTAGAGGGAAAATTTTCTATTTTCTCCCTCAAGTCTCTATAAATATGTAGTCTTCCATTTTGAAGAAGTTAATCAAGAAATTTTTCAAGACAAAGGTTCTTCTCTTAGTATTCTTAGTTCTTAGCTTAGTTTTTCTATATTCTTCAAGTGTGAGCTTCTTTGAACAAAAAATCACTTTGAAAACTTGTTGAAAGTTCTAAGAGCTTCAAGGTTGATCATCAAAATTCCTTCATACTAGTTACTACACTCTTGTAGAAAACTAGTCTTGAGGTCTTCTTCTTGTTTCATTGAGGTCTAAGGTTCAAAATACCTTAGGTTGCTTGAACTTTGAAGAAAAGATTTTTTTTAAACCTTCTTGAGGTATTGGATTTAATATATCCAAGGTTGCTAGAAGTTTAACATTGTCAAGTCCTTTCAAAAGACCTTCTCTCTTCTACTTGTTACACTTGTTTTGTTTGTTCTCTCCCTCACTTCTTGGACGAAATTTTATGCTCTTGAAGATCATTCCGCATCAGGTTATCTTCAAATTAGAATGAGGGAAGGGTAAGAGTGGAAAACAACTTTCAAAATTAATTTTTGTCTTTATGAGTGGCTGGTCATGCCTTTTGGTTTAACTAATGCCCCTAGTACATTCATAAGACTTATGTATCATGTGTTGAGGAATTTCATTAGTGAATTTGTTGTTGTCTATTTTGATGATATTTTGATCTACAGCAAAACTTATGAAGATTATTTACATCACCTTAAACAAGTTTTGTTAGTTTTGAGAAGTGAGAAATGGAAAAAGTGACATTCCTAGGTTATGTGGTGAGTACTCAAGGCCTTCATCTGGATCAAGAGAAGGTGCAAGCAATCAAAGAATTGCCTATTCCCAAAAATGCATCCGAAGTGAGGAGCTTTCATGGTTTGGCAAGTTTCTATAGAAGGTTCATCAAGGACTTTAGCACCATTGCTAGTCCTTTGACGGATGTTATAAAGAAGATGAATGGATTCAAATGGGAGGAGAGTCGAAAGAAGGCATTCAAGCTATTAAAAGTGCTCCTCTACTAGCACTACCTAACTTTGAGAAGATGTTTGAAATATATTGTGATTTCTCGGGTGTTGGCATTGGAGGAGTATTGATGCAAGACAAAAGACCTTGACTTACTTTAGTGAAAATTTTGCCGGTGCGGCATTGAATTATGCAACATATGATAAGGAGCTATATGCACTTGTGAGAACATTGAAGCATTGGCAACATTATTTGTGGCCCAAAAAGTTTGTGGTGCACACCAATCATGAGTCCTTGAAATTTCTTAAAGGACAACAAAAGTTGAACAAGAGACGTGCAAGATGGATGGATTTTATTGAGACTTTTCCATACATCATTCGTTACAAGAAAGGTGAAGAAAACATTGTAGCCGATGCATTGTCAAAATGGTATACTCTTATCTATCCTTTGCAAGCTCAAATTCTTGGTTTTGAGATACTTAAAGAATTATATGCTAGTGATCAAGGTTTTAAGGATATATTTGAGAATTGCTTGCTTATGCCTAGTGATAAGTACCTTATTCATGAAGGTTTTCTTTATTATAAAGGGAAATTGTGTATTCCATCCTGTTATACTAGATTGTTGTTGGTTAAAGGGGCTCATTGTGAGGGTTTAATGGGACATTTTGGCATAACTAAAACTCATGATATCTTGCATGAGCATTTCTATTGGCTTTACATGAGAAAAGATGTTGAAAAGTTCAATGGCGATTGCTTGGATTGTAAAAGGGCTAAATCTACTTCCTTGCCTCATGGTCTTTATATTCCTTTAGAAGTGTCTAAAGTTCCTTGGGTTGATATTTCTATGGATTTTATCCTTGGTTTGCCTAAATCTACTAAAGGAATGGATTCTATCTTTGATGTAGTAGATAGTTCTAAGATAGCTCATTTCATACCTTGTAAGAAAACAGATGATGCTAGTCATATAGCAAACTTGTCATTTATGTGGATGGTGTGATTCCATAGCATACATAAAACTATTGTTTCGGATCGTGACACCAAATTTCTTAGTCATTTTTGGCGTGTTTTGTGGAGAGAACTTGGTACCAATTTGTTGTATTCTACAGCTTGCCATCCATATACCGGTGGCCAAACAGAGGTAGTAAATAGGACCATTGGACAAATTCTTAGGGTCATCCTTAAGAAGAATTTACATTAATGGGAGGAAGTTCTTCTCACATTGAGTTTTCTTACAATAGGGCTAAACATTCTACTACTTTCTATTCTCCTCCTTTGACTCCTTTTGACTTAGTTCCTTTGCCTATAGATCATATGGTGAGCTTGGATGGAAAAGGGAAGAGGGAGCTTTTCAAGTCTATTCATGCCAAGGTGCATGATTCTATTTAGACGAAGAAAAAGAAATTGGTGGCTATATAGAATATTGGAAGGAAACGTGTGGTGTTTGAACCCAGTGATTGGGTCTGGGTTCATCTTCGGAAGGAATGCTTTCTTTCTCAACGTAAGAGTAAACTTGATGCTCGTGGCGATGGACCTTTTCAAGTTCTTGTGCATCGTAATGGTAATTCCTAATTGATCTTTCAAGTGATTACAATATTATTGTCACTTTTAATGTTTCCGATTTATCTCCTTTTGATGTGGGTGAAGATTCAAGGACGAATCTTTTCAAAGATGGGGCGGATGATGTGAACCAGACAAGTCAATCACCTTTGGAACCCAAGATAGACCAATCACTAGAGCTCAAGGAAGAAAACTTGAAGCTCTTGAAGATATTGAAGAAAATGGCATGGTTGCTTATTTTGGCGGAAGTGTTAAGAGCAAGTTGGAAGGGTATGAAGGCAAGAAAAGGTGTTTGAGTTGTTCTCCAAGTGTTCAATTGGCAAGGACCAAACAAGGGAACACATTGGAGTTGAAAAATAGCTAAATCTTTGAACAAGACATCCTAACACTGACGATATGCCTCTGCCGGCATTTCTTTTGGAGGACGTTACCTACCGTGCACCGCAGGTCTCGTCGTCGGTAAGTCTTGTGGTGGACTTTGCCTTTGTGCCCTTTTTGGTGGGATTTTGTAATCCAAGTTGTTTTCCAGCTTTAACTCAAGGGTTTTATAGGTAATTTAACTCATTAATCACTTGTTTAGCTAGGGTTAATGCTTAGCCTATAAATACCTCATTATACATTGATTGTAACTAAAATTGGACGAATTTTGCTGAAATTGTTGGGAGAGAATTTTCTTGTCTCTAGGGTTCTTCACCCTTGCTTAGTTAGCTTGCTAAGGGTTAATGTCCTTAATAGTGAGTAATTGATTACCTTAGCTTGATGAATCTTTGGAATTCAATTGATCATCTTAATTCCTTTTATTGATTGAGTCTTGGAGTTCTCATTCATTGATTCAATTAATCCTAGATCTTCTAGATTGTGTAGTTAGGTTTTTGAGGTCTTAGTTCTTTCAAGGTTCTTCCTATAAATCTAGGAAAGAGTTTTGCCTCTCAATATTAGGCTTATGAGGCTTGATCCTCATAGGTTTTCCATTGGAGTGTTGAAGCTACAAAATCCTCAATAGAGGTTCTTCGTTAAAGGAGGTGATCCTGGGAAAGGAGTGAATCAAATTCTATAATCAAATAAAGGTTCAGATCAAACACAGGGATGAGGAGCTACTCTTTGAATAAAAATTAAATCCATGTAAGAATACTAATGTATAAAGGAAAAATCATAATGTAATTATTAAGATTGCTTACAAGGTCAACATCATTGCAAAAAACATTACTAATGTTGCAAAGCTCAAGCTCCATATTGATTCTGTCAAGAAAGTTTTCATAGTGTGTTTCTTTTGGCCGTGGTTTTCTTTAATTTCCCGCCAAAAACGTTACTCCCTGTTGGAAAAAACGAGTTGTTGAAAGTTGGGTGGTGTTGCATGTAAATGGTGTGCTGGAATTATGTATAGGAGAGAGGATTAAACCAAGGAAAACATACGAAGATATTCAGTGAGAATATGATTCTCCTAAGCTTATTATCTTTCATTTTCCTCATCTTGTGATTAAGATGAAATGCCCATGCTTCGACAAGATTGTGTTGTATATATTCATTGTTCATCATTGGCCCTACATCTTCTGCTCTTGGAATATTGCATGATTCATTTAGGCAAAATATGTTGTCACTGCAAAAAGAAAAAAATTAAAAATTATAAAGGTTCATGCGTTTTATATAAGAATGCATAATTTTATAACTAAGAGTGCCTACCTTTATAATTAAGAGTGTCTATTTTTAGAACTGAGAATGTCTAGTTTTATAACTAAAAGCACCTATTTTTATAGCTAAGAGTGTCTACTTTATAAATGAAAGTGCCTTCTTCTATAACTATGTCTTTTACAACTGAAAATGTCTACTTTTATAACTGAAAGTGTCTACTTGTATAATTAAGAATGTCTTGTTTCATAAATGAGAGTGCATACTTGTATAACAAAGAGCGCCTACTCACTTACATGACAGAATTTCCCTATTTATGTACTTCCTTCGTTTCAAAATAAGAGATGTATCTTTTTGCACAAATAAAATCAAGAAAGTACTTTAGATAATGTGACTTCTATACCCTTCTTAAGTATAGAAAGAAAATATAAAAGAATGAAAAATGAGTGAAATAAATAGGGAGGGAAAACTTGCTCAGCTAATTTTGTGGAGAAATAATTTGGGGAAGAAGAGAAGAGTTTGCCCGATTTTGTACATCTGTTAATTTATTACCGACGAAGTTCCGATGGCAAGCACCACCGGTAGTAAGAAACTTGGAGAGGCTTTCAGAAGTGAAAAAATGCAAAGAAAAATTTTATCATATGCAACAATCTATGCAACCAATCATTGAGTGACTAAACAATAGCTTAGAACTAAGATAAGAACAACATAAATAAAGTAAATATAGTTTATGACTAAAGTACATAACTATAGAATATTTGAATTTCCATTTAACTTTCATATTTCTAAAATTTATATCCATTATCCTTCCTTCATGAAATAGATAAAACTCATAAAACAAATATTATTTTCCTCACTTTTTTCTTTTGAGAGCAAAAGTGCAAAGGCCAGAACTAAAATAATAATTCAAAAACACCATCTACATTTATATCTAGACTTAATGAATAATATGATACCAAATCAATATTTCATATGAAACCATTGAAATTATTCTATCACTCAAGGATTGAGACTTTTCTACCCATCTTTTGATATGAGTAAAAATATGAATAATATGATACCTAATGCAACTATTGTACATATAAATTATTTTGGCAAGTTCAGAGAAAAGGTATATATGCACCAACATGATTACTTTAGGTTTTACTACTTTGATACATCAAGAAAACACATAATACAAGAAACTGATGACATACCAGTTTGAATAGGTATATTAAAACCATCTTATAATGAAGGAAAACTTAAATCACAATCTTGAATTTAGTAAAGCATGTAGATAGTGGCATGATAATGAGTTTGTCTTTCAAGATTTATTCTCAAGAACGGAATCTCACCTCTTTGACTACTGCACTCACTTCGACCTTCGAGTATTTTTCTAAAGGAGGACCAAGTCTCTAAAGGAAAAAGATAAACCATCCTTGATCAGTATTTTTAAGCAATGAGCATACAATTTGACATGAAATATTTTGATCAGGTAAAAAGTAACGTATAAACAAGCAAGAACATCAAAGGAAGCTTTTTCGTAGATATATGCAGGCATAAAAGTAAGAAATACATATAATAAAACTAGAAACCATAAAAAGAAACACAGGACAAGCCATCTTCAGATGATAAGGAGACCAAGATGCAATTTCAGAAGTATATTTTAAAAAATGATGAATAGAACTCTGAAACCAATATCCTGAACAAAATAGTGTCTAATTTATCCTTGGAACTCTCTGTCCTATCTAGGCTATGAGGCATTTTCAATTAATATTTGGTTCATCACCTCTTTTCTCAGAGGAAAAAAGAATGGTTCATCACATAACTTTATCCATTCACCATAGGACAAATGTAGTGATTAAATTCATATTACATTTTTAAAGTCATCAGTTTCTTTGTCAATAATTTTGCTAAGAATTGTCTTCATGTTTAATAAAGCAAGAACAACTTTCTTATAAGTTGTGTGACTCTAAATCTGTTTCCTAAAACATTTTCAAATTTGAGAACCAACCAGTTGTCAAATAGAGAGAAGATAAAAAGAAATAAACATTAAACAAAAAAATTCTCAAATTTACTTGTTACTAGCATCCCCAAACATTAAATAGAAGAAAAAAATATAAACAGAAAAAAAAAAAAAAAAAACTCACTATCGAACTTCTGTTGTGAGCAGTAGTCCAGTGGACTTCTAGTGGCGACAGCGACGGAAGGAGACCATAAAGCCAGCTAGAAGAAGAAGAAAGAAGAAGAAGAAAGAAGAAGAAGAAAATAAGAAGAAGGAAAAGACACGATAAAAAAACACACACACACGCATAGAGAGAGAGAGAGAGAGAGAGAGAGAGAGATTACTTAAGGTCAGAGAGTCATTGTTGGTAGGGAGATTGGAAAGTCGTCGGCAATGGGGATCAGCTCCCTCAGTGACTAGCGGGAGGGTTGGGAGGGAGGGAATGATATGGTGAAAGAGGAGAAAGGGTTTGCCTGTTTTTTGAACATCTCTTACTTTATTACCAATGGTACACTGACGGTCATATAGTACTGACTAAAAGAGTCATCGGTAAGAGTGTAGGAAAATCAATTATGTATCCACGAAGTTGACAGGGCCGTTAGTAAGACCGTCGAAAAATTTATTTTATTACCGACGACAGGCAAGTCGTAGCAATAGCCGTCGGTAAACTAAGTCACCGACGACATACACCGTCGGTACCTTGCCGTTACTTTTTGCTACAAAGTTTCCCTCCAATTTTTGTTGGATTTGTAAAAAAATGACGACATACGAAGTGTTGCCAGTATGCCATCGGGATTAACCGATGGATTCATTCATTGTCGGTAATTTCCTATGGTAGGACTATTTTTTGTAGTGTGTACCATGGTCATTGTGCCTTCAACAAGCTGCTCAGTTTCCACTTCTGCATACAAGTTAACTTTCTTTGATTACGAGGCAGAAGTAGGGACCTTCTGTGGTTGTGCCTCACCGTCCAATCTGAGCTCAAAACGACTAGACCATGTCTTTCTCAAATTTTTACGTAGGCATTTAGAATTCAAAACTCTTGAAGAATCTATCTTCTTGGCTTTCAGTTGGTGGATTGGACGAAAAAACAGCAGCAATTTCTGGGTCATTGGGCTTTTGTTGGTTTGTTGTAAGATTTAGAGCAGCCCAGTTTTTAGCTTTTTGAAGAGTCCAATGACATCTATGTTCTATCCTTTTAACTCTTCAATCGCTTCAAAAAATTTTAGAGCATTCTTTCCTAATCTAGCATTGTTGTTGATGCCTTTTCAAAAAGCCCCTGCAAATTCTAAAAAAGATTAGAATGGATGGTAACAATAGGATTGTAGTATGAGTGTCTACTTTTATACATAAGAGTCTTTATAATATATAACATGCAAGATCAGTCACTTTAAGCAGAGGTGCCTAATTTTATAATGGTGAGTGCCTACTTTTATAACAAAGAGCGCCTACTTTTATAACTATGAGTGTCTATAATATATAATATCCAAGATCAATCGCGGTAATCAAGAGGGCTTAGTTTATAACTGTGAATGCCTAATTTTATATCTAAGAGTTCCTACTTTTATCATTGTGAGTGCCTATTCTTTTACAATAAGTGAAAGATCAAGCAGACTATGTACCTTTGTCGTATCATTATGAACATTTGGTGGTGGCAACAAAGCTAGGCAAATGGGTTTATTGAACATTCTTCATCAGTTTTATGATTAATTTTAAGTCATTCAAGCACCCTTCCCAAGCCAAAACCTCATATCCCTTTTTCTTTCTTCTGTCTTTCCATTATAGCAGCATCGTCCCAACAACTTATTATTGGGACTCCTCATTTTTCTTCAAGTTTGGACTTCACTCTGTCTTGGTAGAAGAGCTGCATAATGTAAATTTATAGTGATTTAGCGATAATTTAACATTAAATCAACGATGGGTGATATATTAGAATTAAACTTACCACTAGAAAGCGACAAGTCCACTGAAGTAGATCTTGTTTGAAGGATTTTCTTGAACTTTTTGCACTTTTCTATCAATGTTGCAAGTGTGTACTTGCACCAGTTGTAGTTCTATATGTCATTGTTGTTATCTAAAGTTCTTAGGAGGCTGTGGCAAATTGTCTTCTGTGAAGTATGATGGAGCATACTAGTGATGCAGTAGAGGAGGAACTCTCTCCTGAAGTAGTCTCCCCCCTCTGTACTTTCAATCAATCTCTTTTGAACATATGATACTTTTGGTGGTAGGGGGGGAGGGGGGGGGGGAGGGGAAGGGGAAGTTGCGATACTTTTTCTTCATCTCAACTATGAAAGTGTTGTCCTGTTTTGTTTGAACCATCTCTTTGCTGGACTCGTCAACTGCCTTTGTTCCTCTCGGGAATCCTAGGACTAGATTAACATCCTTCTCACTAATATTGATCGTGTCATGCTCAAGTGTTAGGATTGTATCCTATACACTGAACTTCTGTATAAGGTACAGTGTAAGGTCTTTGGCAACTTTGTCAAACATAGAGATAGTAAGGATCCAAATCCTATCTCTCTTATTGTTGTTTTTTGTTCTTCACTCAATTTTGTCATCACAGAATACACCCCAGAAGTTGTCATGTTTGTTTTTAGTAGTGGGAATCGTCCCTCATCTGCATCGGCAACTTGTTCATCTTCTGATTCATTTTCTTGGATTTTTTATGCTGGTTCACCATTACCATTTTTGTTTTCGATTGTCTAGGTCTTATTGATGCTGGTTTGTCCATTTTTTCTGTTGGCATTGGTTGTTTAAGTTTATTTAATATCCAAACTGACTCGTTCTTTTGCTATTCCATTTTCTTCTTTGGGTTAACCTGCGTTACACAAAAAAATGGGTAAATAATGTAAAATATATAGGAGGGGATGTGAATATACTGTTTTCTCCATATATTACCTCATGACTACAGTTGCCAAGGTCTCGTCCTCAGCTAGTACATCATGTTTATGTTTTGTTCTCAATTCTTCAAAATGGTCACTGTTAGGATACATTTCAAATGGTTAGTGTAAATAGGAGTGCCATCTTTTATATATGACATTGCCTAATTTTATACCTATAAGTGCATACTTTTAGAGCTAAGTGTGCCTAGTTTTAGAACTAAGTATGCCTACTTTTATAACTATGAGCACATACTTTTATAACTAAGAATGCCTACTTTTATAATTGTGAGTGCCTACTCTTATAACTAACTGTGTCTACTTATAGAACTGAAAGTGTCTACTTTTATAACTATGAGTGCCTACTTTTATAACTGAAAGTGCCGACTCTTATAACTGTGAGTGCCTTCTTTTAGAACTGTGGGTAACTAATTTATAACTGAGAGCGCCTCTTTTAGTTTATGTAGTGATGCCTTTTTTTTTTTAACTATGGATGCTCATTTTTACAACTATGAGTGCCAATTTTTGTAACGAAGGGTGACTGAAACATGCAAAATGGGTGGATGTAAAAGGGACGCCTACTTTTATAACAAAGAGTATCTAGTTTTATAACTGAAAGTGTCTACTTTTATAGCTAAGAGTGCCTAATTTAATAACTGGAAGTACCTTTAATAATTATGAGAAATTAACAAATACAAGATTGTTTCAATGTTCTAATATGCATTTCCTCTTTTTACAGTTAGCAGTGCCTCTTCCTACAACTAGGTGTGCCTAATTTTACAAAAGCAAATGCATAGTGTTTCGTACAATTGCTTATTGCAAACAAGGGACATGCATGTTTGAGATTCCAACAAATAAGAACAATAAACATGGAAACAATAGTATTTTTTTTCATTCTACATACTTAATAGAGAATAAAACACAAAAATTATGGATATAGAAAAACCTTAGGGGGGATTGAATAAGGTTTTTGGCTAATTTTCAAAAATATTTTGATAATTAAAAGATAAACCTCCAATTTTGTTTGAGAAGGAATACTAAAACTCTTTTTAATAAAAATCCAAAACATACAAAAACTTACAGTTATGACAATCAAGTAAAAAGCATAGAATAAAGATGCACAACAATTTATAGTGGTTCACTCTCTCAAAAAGCTACATCCACTACCTTGAGTCAACACCTAAGGATTTACCAAATCCACTATAATCACAATATACAACAAACACAAGTTTGAGGATCACCCACCAAGGGTTTTTCAAAAAACCTCAATTCACAACACAATTACAATCAAAAGATAACACAAGGGGTTTTTCAACACAAACCTTTGATATCAACATAAACACAATTACAATCAAAGGATAACCCAAGGGGTTTTCAATACAAACCTTTGATATCAATAGAAAAATAGATGAGTAAGGAACAATGTTACTAAATGAGCTTGAGAAGGGAAAATGCAAAACAATTGGATGATCTACAAGCTCTTCTTTTTTCTTCTTCTTGTAGATCATCCAATTGTTTCACATTTTCCCTTCTCAAGCTCATTTAGTAACATTGTTTCTTTACTTATCTCTTTTTCTATTGATATCGAAGTTTGTATTGAAAAAATAAACATAATGTTAAAAAATAAACATTCCATCCCAATGATTAACTAGGGTAGCCAACGCAATAACAATCATAAAAATTAAAAAACCACTGTCACACTATAGAAGAGCAAATATTTGTCCTAAAAAGTCACCACTATTCATCTTTACTGCAGCCACCTGCATGTTATCACATATGTTCTCTATACAGCCACCACTGGTACAATCACAAAATAATATGTTATCATAAATATTAATTTATTTGCTATGGCATAGTAGTTTCAAAATTTTTATAATTGTTGTGGAATGACGGTTGTACTGGATTTACAATTTTTTTCTTTTATTTTTGACAAAATATATTATTATTAGAAGTTAAAAAGTTTTAAAAGTTCATAATTTTTTGAACAATATTATACTCAGATTAACGTATAGATAACCATATAATCTTTTATTAAGGCCTTATTCGTTAAATTAGTCCACCTCTTAAAGTTAATTACTTAGGAGAGCTTATGGAATTAAGTCTATTTGACAACAAACACTATATTAATAACTTAATATTTAAGCGCATTTAATGACGATTTTTTCAAATCAATTAATGGTTTAAGATGTTTTTAATTGTAATTATAAATTTAAAGTGAAATATATATAGGTATATATTTATATATATATATTCAAACTTCAAACTTCAGAGTTAATAAAAAAAATTTCACTTAAAATTTGTAACTACAATTAAGTATATTTTAAACAATTAATTAAGTGATTTGCAAAAATTGTTCTCAAAGCTACTTGAAAGTTTAGTGCTAATAATGAATGTTATCAAACACATTTAATTCAAAAAGCTCTTAACTAATTAATTTGAAGAGATAACTTAATTTATCAAACAATGCCTCAAACTCCAGTTTCCAAATTCAGTGTTGAAATTTAAAATTCAAATTTTAAATAATTCAAACTTTATAGTTAAGTTTCAATTTTATGAAATGGGGCTTAAGTCTCACCTAGTTCCTGAGGATAAAATGAATATTTTTTAACATCAAGTATTGAAGTAGTAATACTTTAAGAGGGGGAGTGACACTATTTATTTCCCACTCATGATCGTCTGTACAACTTTGTATACAACTTTCTCTTTATAATATATTGTCCCTGTAGGGTTCATTTTCTCTTAAAATTTATCTTTTATTTAATAAGTTTTATTAATAAAATATACTAAATTAGGAAGTGGTACAGACAATTCGAGCCGTTTACTGGAGAAATATAATTATTTACTTCAAAATTGTTTTGTAGGGATGGAAGGAAAGTAACTCACATTTATTTCCCTTTGTTTGGTTTGGGTGAAAGTGAAAGGTAAATAGTTTTTATTATATATAATTCATCATTACATCCATTCACAAATCTAGGTATATCATTTATATGGGTTAGGAGTATAGTTTATGATAGATCTGTAATAAATTAAGTTGTAAGAGGATAAAATGAATTTTTTAACATTATTTACATCTCAATCCTGGGATCCGTTTGTTTTGGGAGGGTCTAATTTATTGATGTGGAAATTTTTACGTTGCAACCAAACGATGTAAATAGGATATTTACGTCATAATTTACATCTTGTCTTACTTTCCCTCCTTAATTTTACCCAACCAAACAAAGACTAACTTTATTAAAATATTTTATCACTAATTTTAAATATAAATATTTTTTTAATTTATGCACTAAAGTACTACTTACTATTTATGGAGTACTTTGGAATTAACCTTGCCAAGTAAAGATATACTTTCGTGACAAGACAATAGTAATAGAAAATCTCGATTCAGATTAAATTCCCTCTTCTGATGGTGTAATTTTAACAAACTAAACTTCCCAAATTGTGTCATAAAATATCTTTTCATTCAAGCTGTTAAAGATTGCTGGTATCTTCCAATGAGATAGTTAATATCCATAATGTGTTACTTGTTCTTTGTTATTTAATTAATTAAAATCTACGATATATAGAAGCCGGCCTAAAATTCACATGCTGATTTGGATACGTTGGCAGTGGCTGAATAGGGGCAGAGAAATATGCATGAAGTAGTAAGAGTAGTATAATTATGATGGCCATTTTTATATATAGAATGGATGCTTTGAATGGCTTTGCTTGACAAAGTTAAAAACATACTCTTTTACTGCAAGTTGCCATTATTTTTTGTGACAAAAAATTTGGAGAGGTTGGGATAGCCCACCAGAAGCATATGCATTTATTGACCTTTTTCTCTTCTCCATTAGATAACATATCCTTTTTCCTAACTTTTTTGTTAGAGCTGTAAGTCTTCTCAAATACTTAATACTTTTCGTTTATGTACTTTGACAGTGTGGTGGCCCCCGCAAAAACACCCCACGCCAAACAAGAACAAACTTGTGCCTTGAAGCATTTTCTTTTTTCTATCTATAAATTACGTACGAAAATATATATAAATAATACGTATAAAAATTTTTAAAAAATAATTATTTTCTTTCCTCATTTTCTCTTTTTACTCTAATTCTCTCTTCTTTCTCTCTACAATATTGTTAAAAAAATTTAAAATTTTCTTCATGTTTTTAATGAATTCAAGTAAAGCATAGATGATTTTGAAGATTTTGTCGAAGAAAATTTCACTTTTAAAAAAATTGTTACACTATTGGGTTCAGTTGGCCGAAATTTCTCAAGAATTTCGGTCTAACTAGCCGAAATTCTTGCCCAGATGGCCGAAACTTGATGTGCAAGAATTTTATTTTAGTTATTAATATGTTGTTTTTAATTCTTTAAAAATTATGAATATGAATATATTAGTTGTTTATTTTTTTAATTTATGAATATATTTTTTTAATAATGAATATGTTGTTTTATTAGCCCATTTTTATTGTACGAATATGTTGTTTTGTCATTTTTTAAATTATATGAATATGTCTTGTTGTTTTGTTAATAGTTTTAAATTATGAATATGACTTGTTGTTTATATTAAATTTGAATATGACTTATTATTTTGTTTGTGATTAATTTGTTATTTTTATTTTTTTTAAAATTATGAATATGAATACATTGTTTGTTTAATTTCTAATTTATGAATATATTGTTTTGTTATGTTTTTAATAATGAATGTGTTTTTTTTTATTTTTGAAATTGTATGAATATGTTGTTTTGTTATTCCTAAATTATATGAATATGCCTTGTTGTTTTGTTAATTTTTTGAAACCATTATGTATAGTCGTTCTTGTTTATTTATTTTTATTAAATTCTTATAATAAAAGTAATATGGGTATTAAATTATCATAAAAGGTAGATCCAAATTCTTTTGAAGAATTTTTAGATGAGCCTGATTATATAGATCATAGTCATTTGTATGAAACACATGAGCGTTTTATATCGAAAGATAATTTAGTTGAATGGGCAAGAAAAATTGCAAGGAGCGTGAAATGACTCACCCATAATTCAAAATTTTTAACTTATGGTAGACTGTATGTAACTATTGATTGTGAATGGGGAGAGAAAGAAAAAAAAAGATACAAGAGCCAAAGGACGATGAAATTTTTGTCAAAAGGCGTAGTTTGTATGGAACGAAGAGCTGTAATTGTCATTTTCTCTTAAAATGTGAGCAATCAGTTTCAGGACAATTTTGGGTATCAATTGTCCAAGATGGAAGACACAATCATAAAATAGGTATCTATCTTCACAGGCACGCCTAGGCAGCACGATTGACAGATGATGAGTTAAAGATGGTCAAGGAATTCTCTAAGTATCATATGCAGCCAAAAAATATATTGGATAGTCTTCGCCAAAAGAATACCGATTGTGCTATATAAGGTATATTGTACTGCATTCGAACTTTAACTAATTTTATGTCGTTTATTTTAATAATTTGATAAAGTTTTGACAGTTATTATGCTTTAGTGTTTTTTGTTTCGGTACACAAACTATATATAATACTCATACGAAGATGAAGAAGAAGAGGATACGTGGACGAAATATTGTGGAGGAAGTGTTAAATTTATGTGCCGTTCGGAATTATTCGTGTTACTATAGAAATCTTGACAAGAGCAATGTTCTTAGTGATATTGTTATTGCACAGCCAGTATCCATTCAAATATTGAGGACATGGCCGTATATACTTGTATTAGACACAACTTACAAAACAAACAAGTGAGTTTCATATTTCCTTATTATTTTAAAATTTTAGATGTTAATTTTGATAAGTTATACAATAATTGTAAAAAGTAATTTCATATGATTTAGTTAATGATTTTTTTTTTTTACTAATTGATTAATTGATGGTTTGGTTATAGATATATTATTTATATAATATGAATATTTTCATATTTGATTACATTTATAGTCTCCCTCTTTGCCCACATAAAAATTTGAGTTCTTATAACTTATTTATTTGCATGTTAGTTATTTTACGTTATTATAAGGGTTTAGTTATTAATAGGTTTAGTTGTTATTGTGTTGTTATGTTAATTTGTTTTACATTAGTATTAGTTAAATATTTAGGATTATATATATATAATTTTTTGCTTTCTTGTCATATTTAAATTAATAATGTTTATATAAAATGATTAGGTACAACATGCCTTTGTTAGAGGCTGTTGGGATGACTCTGATGGGTAAGACTTTCATAATAGTCACTAGGTTCATGCAAAATGAGCAAGTTACAATCTATCGATGGATTCTGAAACAAATAAAGAAATTATATATTGAGTCGCTAGAACCGGTAGTGGTAATAACTAATAAGGAGTTGGGTTTGATACCTGTGATCGAGGAGATACTCAATCAATCCTACAACATGTTGTGTTGGAGGCATATTGATCAATGTGTATATGGAAGATTATTGAATACGGGCATTGAAGAAAAAAAGAGCTTCAATATGGACCCATAGCACTTAGCAAAATTTAATTAACTTAAAGGATTTGACGGAATACGAAGATAAATTGAATAAATTGAAAGATAACTGGCATAAGAGGCCCGATTTCTTGGAGTACTTGTTTGTTACATGGTCAAATTTTGCCCTGAGAATCGGGTTGAGGCTCAACACTCTGCACTGAAAGCTTGGCTTACTACATCATGTGGTGACTTGGATACAGTTTTTCTCAGAATTCATTCTCAAATTGAGTTGCAGGTATCTGAGATTAAGAAGACTTTTGAATCTTCCAGGACGATTGAGAAGTATAATGCAAGCAGTAATCGGGTGTTGAGCAAGCTTGTGAGCAACGTAAGTCATTTAGCTATGAATATTATTATACAGAGAGATAGAAAGATTTTCGAAGGTTCGTAAAGATCCAGAAAATCTATGTGGACACTTTATCCGAAACACACATGGTCTTCCTTGCATGTACAAGTTGATCATCAGGTACCATAGTTATATCCCTCTTAAGTTAAAAGATGTTGACTCTTTTTGGAGCTTGATTGAAATCACCGGTCTTACCCAATCATCTGAACACTCCTCGAGTCAATAGGTCAATATGGATTCATAGGTTCAGGATTTTATTAGTATATAGAAGAATTCAAAAAAAAACATATATCAATGTTTTGGGAGTTGTGTCGGTCCGCTCGCCAAATTATAAAATCCTATTATTTCAGGTGATCTTGAAGGACCTTTGAGTACCCTTCCTGTCATGGTTATTACTAAAGGACGACATAAGAAAGATTCAACAAAAAGGGACAAGTCGCACTGGGAGCACATATAGATTACTTTTAGAGTATTAATCAAGTCGTTTAGTGGATTGAGTTCCGGTTCTGGGTCGGAAACCAAAACTGGGCAGTAGAGGAAGAGGTAGACAACCCTGTGTTTTGGGAACCAGAAGAAGAGATAGAGGCCGTACTCGGTGACAGAGTTCGGGACTATCAGCAGATTCATCAGTTGCAGATCCATCCATAGGTATGCTTACAATATAATTTTTTAAAATTTTTTATTATGATTATTGATATTCCTTTCTGTGTTTTTTTTAATTCTTTATTATGATTATGAATTATAATATTTAAAAAAAAAACCCAACGTGTTTGTTTGTAGGTCGGGATAGGCATGAGGTTCCCTTACCCAAATGTTTTTTCCTATTTTGTTTATCCTTTCATTATTCCTGGGTGAATGTAGACGATGATGGAAACTATGGATTTAGGGTAGTCTCATACTATGTTTATAGTGACGAAAATAACGGGCCTGAGGTTCGAAATCGTACGTAGCTGGAAATGCAATACAATCCACAGGTGTACCTCACTTTATTTGGAGGGTTGAATAATTACTATAGATGCATGAGAAGTTACGAGCATCAGCGTGGACCCGCAATAGATCCAGATTTTTAAAAGGGCCTTTTGTGGTTGCAAATACATTCAATTTATATGTGGTTGTACTTTCAAGAAAAGGGTCATCAATGTTCTTGCCTACATATTTGCAGAAGGGTAGAAGTGATGGATTGATTGCCATTGGATATTTGGATGATGAAAAGCACTTTATTGTGGTAAGTTATACAATAGATTTAGTTCTTATAACTTTTTTTTAAAAAAAATTTTACTAATTGTTTATTTTTCTTGACAATTACATATGTGAGATGACTTTCTCGTGCTCCTATCGCCAAAACTTGGAAACGTAATTGAAATGACCATGTGAGGCTATGGTTCTTGCCTTTGGATGCTCATTTAGCCAACTGGCGTGACAGATATGCTAGAGCATATCCTACTTCATCCGAGCTAAATGCCATTGATTGATCATGTTATTTATTCATATTATAAAATGTATTTATTTATTTCGATTTCAGTAATAAACGTTACATAAAACTAATACATAACATAATATTATAAAACTAATCCCATCACATGATACTAAACGTTACATAATCTATAAAACTAATACATCACATAACAATATAAAGCTAATCCATAAAAGATCATAAATACATCACATAATAGTCCACACCCTATCAGCAGCATAAGAATATAAAACGAATACATAAAAATAATACATGAATAGCAATCTAAGCATCTCGATCATAGAACTTCTTCTACATCTTGTGCATTTCTTGAAACCTATCGGCAGCAACCTCATCTGAGTGTCAGTCACCCTCAAAATAAGGTCGGAGCATCTCCCCAAAGACGAATAGTAGTGGCTGAGCACGTCTAGGAAACTGCACACCCTCGGACAACATATCGGGATTTTGTATTCTCCGATGACTTTAAAGTCCATACTAAAGCATGTAGTCCACCCTAACAGCGCTCGATGGGATAGGCGAGCCCTCATCTGTGCCTCAAAATAATTATGTTCCCTAGCAACAATCCATAATGCAGAATAGAAAGTGTTCTTCACCACATACTTACGCGAATTCGCGGACTTGTGTCCCTTAGCCGTCTTAATAAGCGAACCAAGAATACGATGCAGCCGATCGAATTGCCGTAGACACCTCTGGAACATAACCCTCCACACATTTGAAATAGGGAATAACTCCATGCCACGAAGAAATCTATATGCTATCTATCTCCTCTTAGCTATACAATGTCCACTGTAACTCATCTAGAGATTGTTAGTATATGCCCTAAGAACAATTGACTCACATTTATGATTTATGAAGCATGTATTTTTTAATTGTATTTTATGCTCTTGGTCATCAAGTATATGACTTGATAGTAAAACCCTTATAGCTAATAAAATACTATTCTTATTTGTCCCTAGTTTATTACATCTTGTAAACTAGTGTGAAGTTGATTGATGGTCAAGTTTTACTGATCATGAATATGAGATATCAAATCAATTCATAAATACATATTGAGAATATTGTATTGGACATGATCCAAAGTGAAGAAGAAATATTGCATGGGTTTAAGTTATAAGTATTTCTTCTCAGTTTTATATTTGGTGTCCTTTGACCTAATGTTTCTAATGTTTCTTGCATGGGGAGAAAATATGTTTTGACATAGTCAAACATCACTTTTAATTAGGTGATCATTATGACTATTGATTGGCTTATTTTCTTGTCATGGCTTGAATATTGGAGATAGTGAAAGGGATTTGTCCCTCTTTTTTTAGAGAGAGATATCTATGGGCCCCTTGATAAGGAAGACTGGAAAATATGCATGGCCATGCTCAAATAAGTATTAATAAGGTGTTATTAATATTATTTATTGGAATAGTCTGCCTGGTGATCAAGTAAATGGTTAATTAAGTTTTCTAAGGATGACTTGGTCCATGCCTTATACTTAATTAGGATATCGTGTGACAAAAGGACTAAATATTAAATCTGATGCTAGGTTATTATTACATTTACTTACCTTGGGTAAGCATAATGTCTTGCTAGAAGCCGCTTATGTTTTGTGAATAAATGTCTAGGACATTTTTCATTCACTGCCAACGTTAAGTGAACCTACAGGGTCACACGCATAGACGATGTTGTGAGCATAATGTCCACGTTCAATGAATCTAGATTGTGTCTAGATTCGTTGAACGTATACAAAAGGGGAATCAGATTCCATATTGTATTTTCTGGTAAGTTAATAAGTAATTAATTTTATTTAATCGAATAAATGAAATAATTACTTAACATTACTCATCCAACCGTTTGAAGATTATAGGAATAGACGGACGAGATTAAACTGTCATTAGATGACAGTTAGGGTTTTGATATTGACAGCTATAAAAGGTTATGTTAACCTTTTCTTGGTCGCCGTCCTTTATCTGATTAAAGAAAAACAAAACCCTAAACCCTAGAACGACGATATAGTATCTAGCCTCCTCTCTCCGAAATACGACCGATTACCAGATAGATAGGATCAGTTTTGAATAGTTTTCAGAACACAGAAGGAGCTAGCATCCCGATCGCTTGCAGAGGAGTTCGTCGAATGGATACCAGTAGAGGGCGAAGCGTACAAAGTAGTGCCTCCACAACGAACTATCAAAACATTGAGGTATTTCTATCCAATCGGTTTTTCTAATATTTGCAGATCCTGTTGGTGTATTTCCGTAGTTTTATTTTATTTTGTTTTTGCCTATAGAGTCCAACAGAGATATCCTATCTAGCCTCATTCAATAATCTATCAACTCACTACCATTCTTCAGCTGCAACAACTCGAACTGCTGGATATAAGGTCAACATTGGTAAGAATTGGGTCCCACTACTTGGGAAAATATGGTAAAGTACAGGTATATCCATGCCTACAATATAATTATATGTAATATAATTATACATAATGATGGATTACAACTATAAATATATTTTTTATAAAAAATAAATATTATATCAATATAACTAAAATATAAAAAGAATCACAGCATACCTCTGATAATGACCAACACCCAGCTAACTCCTTCGAATCAGCCCGTGATGCTACCCCGAGATTTCAATACAAGTACGCCAAAGTCGCAGCACTCGAGGTCATCTTCTTGCACCGTCTAAGATTCTTGATTCACGGTGGACATCTCGATGTTGTCATTGAAGAGAAAATTTTCCACAATCGAAAGTACATAGCAAGATGCCGTCATCCCGTCCTCAAGGTGACTACCCACATCCTTACAATCATGCATCACATCCTGCTGTCCAATGCCACCATGCTGGAAGCTGCCGCTGGCCATCCCAGTGTATTGGACATCAAAGTCACTATTTCACGATCCTCAGTAGTTGATCGTGTGTGTACTTCATGTTAATATGTATACCATAAGCAGGTATGCCAAGTATCAGCTCTACGTCGTGAAGTGTGATAGTCATCTCACCAAATGGCATGTGAAAGTTGTTCGTGTCCAGTTGACACCTCATGACAAAAGCGGACAATAGTGCAGTTTGGGGGTACTGGAACATACAGGACTGCAGATGGACAAATCTATATGTCTCTGTCATCTCCCTAACCTCTGCCCAAGTAGGTGTCCACGAGGTCAGATTCTGATGTCGCGAACGAATCTTCAGTAAACCAAGCTCCTGTATATACAAAAAAATTAAAAAGTAATGAAACATTCAAGTTAGAACAAGAAATATATTTACTACGAAAAATATTTGTTGATTCAGAATAATATAAAATGTACCTGTCCGCGCCAGATAGATGCAGCGGCATGTTCGCTATATGAAAAAAGTCAAATCTGAAATCAAGGGACCTCCCTCGGCGGATTCCTATAGCTACCAACTCATATCTTGTTATTTTGCCTTCTTTTTCTATGCCGGAGATGAAGTCTCAGCTAGTTTAGGATCGGGACGTCTACCCGCCTGTGTAGTATTGCCGGCCACCTTAGTTCGGGACTCCGTGAATATTTTTACCACGTTCTTAACACTACCTATAAAAGATTTCCCCTTACCAGGCCCAGCCATATGCTCGATGCCGATTGGGAACCTCATCACTCATATCATCATCATACGACCTAGTAGCATGATCTCCCCCTTCCTATCTCACATCCTCTCTCTCCTCCTCCATCTGAATATCTGCTATCCTCTCGGAATCTACAGTAGTCTCCCCTAACAGAACGGTATCATCTCCACCCTTATCATCAGTAGTCTCCCCCATCACGCCTGAATATAAAGGGATCGGGTGCCAATATATTTGTCATGGCAGTTTGTTGCGTTTGCTGGGTGTCCTGTCATCAGGTCCTTAAAACTGGATGTCTCCATAGGTGGAACAAAATGTTGATTACTAGTATATCTATGTTATGTAGGAGTGTCCTTGAAATGACAATGTGGTCCGAACATAGGAGGGTGACTAGATGAACTGGACGCATACGAATCCTAGAGGATGATCCTGGATAAAATGAAAGATGTTGGATAGATGAAGAATCATATGTTGGATATAGCATCGTGGTATACGGCTCATGTGATGTAGGAGCAAACATACGCATCCGAATAGATGTGGGACAAGGCATAGAAGATAGGAGCAGGCTAGTGTTGAAATATACCAGCGTCAGGAATGTCCAGAGTAGTGGGAATGTCAGAAGTGCTTTGTCGGCCCCTGAGTGCCCGAGATGAGGCCGTAATTATACGGTCGTAAATACGACCACTCGTGTCTGCAACTGACCCTAAACTTGTATCTCCCCAATGCGTGTGGTCCGGGTCCATCTAAACAATTTTATTTTAAAAAAAACATAAATACTTTTTTTTTCTTTTCCTAATTAATAAATAATTCATATATTATGGTTTACATATTAATTTAATTCTTAATAATTCTTATCCTTATTAAATTCTTATTTATAGCCTTTCATAATTAAAAAGTTTTTTAATTATTTTTTTAATATCCACTGTATTTTTAAAATATTTCATTTAATATTTATTATTTAATTATTAATTATAAGTTTTTCCAAATTAATAAATTAAATTTTTTTAAAAATTAAATAATTAAACTAAATCATTCCAATTAAGTAAATATGAATTATTAATAATATTTATTGGGTACTAATTTATTATTCCAAATAAATTATTTCCATATATTCTTAATAAACAAAATTTTTAACCAACTAAATGTGAATTAATTGAACTAAATCATTCTAATTAATACTAATTAATATTTAAGAACTATTATTACCCTTCAATAACATTTTCCTAATATATTCTTATGGAATCATTAGTATTATTACTTACTAAATATATTATTAGTAAATTTTTATTTCGTTATTATTTAATTTTTAATTATTCCAAATTTAAAGATTATAACAAAGGCGTAAATAAAAGGAAGACTAATAATAACAATTATGGATGTTTTTTTAAAATAAATTAATTCATAAAATATTTTAAACGGGACATCATTACATTATTAAATTTAAACAATTAGAAGCTTAAACATGAACATAAACGTGTATTAACATAAACCGCTATTAAAATTAATTAAAATACTAACATAATTATGTAAAATTAATAAAAGTATTTAATATAATAACACAAATAACATTAAATAATTAAAAAAAAAAAAAGCATCACCACTTGAGTTTCAAGGAGCCAGGCGAAATTTTGGAAGAATTTCGCCCCAAGTTACCAAAATTCTCCCATAATTTTGGCCAAGGGGACATAATTGGGCCGAAATTCTTCCAAAATATTGCAGCCTCCCCCAGTTCGATCTGTTGTGTTTTTTTTTTTTTTAAACTGATGAAATTGTGAAAAAAAAAAAAGAACTAGAACAATGTACTAACCTTTTTTTGAAGTTTCAACTGTCGATCTTCGTAGATTTGAGTTTGAAATTCTTCAGTATTTGAATTTCTTATAGAGAGAAGAGAGAGACAGAGTTGGGTAGAGAGAGAAAATTTTAGAGGGATATGTTTATTTTTTTAAAGTTTTTATACATATCTTTTTTATTTTTGCACGTACTTTATCAACAGCATGCCAAATTTCTTTGTAGATTGTAGTTCTAGCAGCCATGAAGGGAAGTTTGAAAAATAACCAAATGAGGTTCACAAGTAAGCATATGTATCCGATGAACATTGTTTGGGTTTGTAGAAGTTGAAAGTTTTAATTAAAAAGTGGAAGGTTTGATTCTTGTATATTGAAGAATTTTATTTTCCTTTTTAATCAGGTTTATGTTATAGCTAGCCTTCTTTACGATTTAGACTTGTATATATTCCGCATGGTTGAGATTATATAATCTTTACTAATAATTGGGCAATGTTTGTATTAAATAAAGTTTGTGTAAATGTCTACTGCATTCCCAATCTTCTAGTAAACTATTTTTTAATTTTCTCTTATAAGTAAGAACTTTATTTTATTTTTTCATAGGCTTATATGAATTATTTTCAACATTTCATTACAATAATTCAATGATTTCAAGGTACAATTTGGTGTATTTTGGCATATGCATAATACATACAGCTGATTTAGTGATATTAAAATAATTAAATCTTTGAATTATAGGTTATAAAAATGTGCATAAAATATACTAAATATTATTGTGAAATCATTAGATGGTTATAAACTTGATATGTTAAAAATAGTGGATATCTAAAAAATATAAAATAAAAGTGTTTGACTATAAGCAGATAAAATAAAAGTTCATTGCTATGAATAAGAAAGTAAAAATAATTTAATACTATATATAACTAATTTTTCTATTCTCGTTATACTTTTATTTGTATCTATTACGATATTTTTATTAACATTACAGTTTAGAAAATATTAATAAAATTTTAAAATAACATATCAATTCTAAACATTTAACAGATAAATCTTAACTAAAAAAGTTTTATTACCCCATAAAAAAACTAAAAGAGTTTTATAAACAAAATGTAATAGGAAATGCTATAAGGAACTCTTTTAGAAGATTCGGAGTGTGTCTTTTTTGTTTTGGGTTAGTGTAAGTTATTTTATTTTGAGAATCATTTATGTAAATTGTATTATTGTATATTGAGGACATTATTTCAATCAATCTCTCTAGTTGATTTTCTTTTTTTTTTTTTTTTTCGAAACCAATTTCTGTAGTTGTATGATGCAAATACAGATTGAACAAGAAAAGATGATATTCAAGAATAAAGAAATGGATCAGAACTCCTTCTTTCTTGGGATCAGGACAGGGCGAGTCCTATCCATACCTTTGCAGGTTTATATCCGATTTTAATGGGTAAAGTTTAAATTTTTTACTCGCGGACACATATTCGTACTCCTATCTGTATAAATTTTATTAAATAAGTCTGGACAAAATATGATATAACCCAAACTCGTATACCTATAATAATAAAATAATATAATATATATTTATATATTATATTATTCATAAATATTATATTTCATATATATTATATTACGTGTAATTTATAATTTTAGATTAATACATATTATTTCTTATTTCTTTGGTCTTCACTATCTTCAGTTTCTCCACCTCACTCTTCTTCTTCTTCACCTCACCTGCTCAATTCATCTCTTCTCTCAAGCTAACCCTATCAGTTGGCGCTGCCGCCTAGCTCAAAGAAAGTCTCAAAAATAATTCTTCTCTCATCTCGCCGTCGTTTGCAACACCATTCACTACCAAGATAGCTGCTTCTTCTCTCACCTCACTCTCAATCTCACCTCACTCTTCTTCACTTCAGTCTCTGCTCATCTCTTCTCTCAAGTTGAATACACGCCGCCGCCGCCGTCTGTCTCCACCACCGGTCCAGCTGCCACCGTCTGCTCTCTCCAGAACTCTGTTCTTCCAACTTCCTCCCGAGTCCCAACAGGTAAATTTATGTCACCGTCTGTTGTTTCTTGGTTTAATTCACCGTCTATTTTTTTTGGTTTTATTGTTGAGCAGAGACTGAATTTTTTCAGGTTGGAATGGAATTTGTATGGGTTTTATTGTTGAACAGAGACTAGATTCTAGTGTATTTTGAATTGTGGGATTTATTTTCTGATTTGTTAGAATCAATATGAAATTCTTCACCAAAAAAATAAATTGAATTCCCATTATTAGATTAAGAAGATTGTCCTCATCGTAACCATTGTTTAGGCAATTATTCTAGATTTTTTTGAGATCATTCATGTTATAGAACTGGTGGGTGGATTTTTTTCTTTTAAGAAAAATAAATTCATTGAATATATTTTATTTTGTTTCCTTGTGACATAATATATTGTATTGAATTATAACTTTTGTTTTTATTGGATTGATGTATTGTGAAGATTTTGTGCGTATTGGAACTTTTAATCATTTGAATTAGAGATGTTAAATAATTGTAGAGATGTTGAGGAAATTATGTTAGTCATGTTAAAATTTTTATTTTAAGATTATACATTGTTTTATATATTTTTGTTTAACAGGGAAACAAATAGAAAAATGTCATACGGGTACGGGGGTATACCCAGACCTTATTATGGACCCTGAAAGATCGAGTTTGGGTGCATAAATTTTATACCTAAAAGGTATAGATCTAAATCTAAAAATACCCAAAGAATTTGAACCCGTTTACAACCCTACTTGGGATAGCTCTTTGAGTTGGCAAATGAGCATTTTTTTGTAAATTACAAGATATATACAGCAGAGTGCACAACCTAACGGTCTCTTCCCTCCCACGGGTTACACAAGAAATGTGGCATATTCTAGTTTTCTATAAAAATATTTTGTTTGATTAATTAATTTATCTCTTAAAATAAATTAATTAAGAACTTATTGAATTAATTATATTTAATAATAAATATTTATAAAGTACTTAGTATTTTAAGTACGTTTGATAACAATTTTTACAAATATCTTAATTGTTTAATATGTACTTAATTCTAATTATAAATTTTAAGTAAAAATTTTTAACTTAATTCTCAACTTTGAAATTTTGAAACTATATATTGTTTGTAAAATTATAATATTTTTATATACAATTATCATTTATTAATTAATTCAACATTTAAATTCATATTTTAATCTTCATCTTTAGTGTTTGAACGAGGCCAAAGTATGCAGGTAACCGAAAAATTAAAATAAATAATAATAATTTTCTTCAGAGAAATAACACAATATTAATCCAGGTATAATATCATAGCCTGGAAAATTAATTCAAAAAAATAAACACGAAAAAATTTAAATCAAAATATTAAAGACACATTAAAAGAATGCAAGAATGTATAGAGAAGGATATTTTCATAAAAAATGAATTGGATTGAGCATTTGCTTGTTTTTGTGCCTCTTGAAATTGAGATTACTAATTACAGATATTTCATTTGTGAATTTCAATTCTGTAGAAATAATATTATTACTAATGCTATTTTTATCATCTAAAAAAATACTAAAAAGTTCCTCCGAGTTCTCATCTACTGTGCTGATTTCCACCTTCATACCATGCGAAACAGAACCAGCCAATGACCCGCCAACAACCGCTTCTTCTCCAACTTTCTCATTTCTAACTGTGATCCAACTTTGATCATCAAAACTCCAATTCGACTTCCCTGATTTTGATGATAATTGTTCTAATCTCTTCGCCGGAGAAAGAGAATTATTCGACGAATTTTCTGTAATAATAAAAATCCCCCCATTAAAAGTAGTTGTTTCTAATTCTTCTTCCATTGAATTCCAAATCCCCTGATCAAGAATGCTTGTGGGAGACGTTGTAATTTGGATTAATTCTTCTCGATGATCTTTTTTTTCCTTTGAAATTTCACTAAGAAATTGGTGTTTTAGCAGTTGCTCCGCCGTCCACCGCTCATTGGGATCTCTTTTTAGGCACTTTTTCAAGAAATCCTTGGCTTGATCAGAGAGGAAATCTGGAATCTGAGGCAATGTTTCTGAAAATCCAATTTTGTAAATTAATGAAGCTGGGTTTGTTGTTGAATTATTAGAATTAGGCCACGGTGAACAACCAGTGGCCATTTCAATAATTGTACATCCGAGTGCCCAAATATCAGCTGCAAATCCCTGTTCTTCCCCACGAGCAACTTCCGGCGCCATAAACATCGGTGTTCCTCCCACCACCACCGCCGAATTTGCCAATTTCGCACATCCAAAATCAGCAATTTTGGCACCGTCTGTTTCACTAACCAAAATGTTCCTCCCTTTAATATCACAATGTACTATTCCATTACAATGCAAATACTCTAATCCTTGCAAAATCTGCCTCGTGTAATAACTAATCATAGATTCCTTAAGCCGCCCACCGGACTTATGAATCGCATCGGAAAGCGTGCCGGCCGGCAAATATTCCATCATTAAATTGAACATGAGCTTATTTTTCTCCCTAGTAATGTCATACCCTTTGTACCCAACAATGTGAGGACTAGTCAAAATTGACAGAATTTTTTGCTCTTTTTGCAAGAATTCCGACTTGGCTAGCTCCACTGACTTCACAGCAAAAACTTCAACACCTAAGCCGTCATCGCAGCCGCCCCAGACGGTGGCTACCGATACCGTGGCAGTTGATCCTTGGCCAATTATGTGCCGTCTAGTCCAGTCCATTATTTTCTTTTTTTTCCTTTAACGTGTGGGAGAGAGAATTTTGAAAAAAATTAAAAGAGTTTGAGTTATGTGGTGAATTAAGTCGGTTAGTGTCTGCAAAGATATCTATTTATATATATATATATATATATATAGTTGAGGACACGTCCAAATTAGTTGGGTGGAAGATCAATATAGGTGGCATCTCTTACTTTCTCTCTCTCGAGTTGATGATTCCTTTAACGGGAATTTACAACGTGGCAAAAACATCAAAGGGTTTCTTTAGGGACAGCTTGGAGTAGGCCAAGGGCGGCCATCATTTGGCAAAATATGATCTCGACACGTGTTGAAATAAGGAAGAAAGATTGGGGAGGAAACGAAAATAAAAAATATTTGAAATTTGGTTTGATGGAAACAAGTGTTATGGGGAGTTGGATGTGGTAGGTTGGATTGGATTATCCAAATTCTTCAACTTCTTTTGTTTCTTTTATATTTTTTTGTTTTGTATGGGAATTAATGTGGATAAACAAGATGAAACAAAAGATCTTTTTTTTATGGCCATGAGTTGGATTGGGTTGAACAAACTTGTTGAATTTTTTTTTTTTGGTTTGGGTTTTGGGAAATTCTTCTTCTTGGTACACTTTTGATGCTGAGAATCACTTGTGCTATTTGTTTATGTTTTACCAATTTTGAAGTCAAGTTGTAAGCCAAGATAATTACAAAGAAAAGAAGCAAATAAAATTGCAAAAGTCAATTCTTGAGCAAGTCAAGGCTAATAAGCAATTCTGTTAATAGTCCACTAATCAACTTTACATATACATATATATATATATATATATATATCCTAACACCATTAACCCTTTTACTATTAATAGTAACTGTCTACCATACCATATAAATATAACTTATACAAATATATTAAACATTGATTGTATAACAAGGATGACTAACTTAAAATCACTCTTCATCAAATTAAATGTCTTGACTTCAAACTACATTCTCATTTCCTCTCGATGTATGAAAAACATCATTTGTTAGTTGATAAACTTTTATTTCTATTTTATTTCTATTATTCTTTTATTCGTATCTTATTAAATTTGAGTTTGAACTTAATTTACCTTAAAAGGTACCTCTAGAAGAGATGATTGCAATATATATCTCTTCACGCCTAGGGTTAGATATCTGTAGGTGGCCGAACACAGACAACCCAACATGAAATATGTGAGTCGATACCATATTAAAATTTAAATTTGAGTCTAATTCACTCTAAAATGTAACTTAAGAAAGGAGAATTGCCCCAACCTTATAAAGAGTAAATTTTTCTTATACACTAATTATATGAAATTCTCAAGTTATCCCTATCTTCAATATATAAAATATGTATCTTACAACCATGTTGGAAGTATAGGAATCATTTAAGCTAAGTTCATTCAATGTTATATCCATAAATTTGCTTCACCAAAATTGGCATTTAACTATAAGAGAAATTAACTACCATTGTAAACTTTCTTTTTATACCCTAAATGGTTTTTAATTCTTTATGCCTTCAAACATAAAATAATTAGTTTTTTATGCCCTTAAATATTTTTTCGATTTACGTATTATTATAATTATAGTGAAGAACTGCAGAATCTATTAATAATTAACACATCCTACTCATGTACTCACTAAAAAAATCAAATTTCAACTTTTTTTAATGTGCATATGAATAGAATGTGCTCATCGTCATCGATTCTATCGTCCTTCAGTGTAATTATAATAGTACGCAATTTGAAAAATATTTGAGGGTATAAAAATTTAAAACAAAAAATTAATTTGACATTTTTTAGTGTGCACAAGCAATGGGGATTCGTTGCCACCAAATTCTGCCATCATTCACTATAACTATAACTAAGCAAATCAAAAAAAAAAATTTTGAAGAAAAAAAGAGTTAAATTAAACATTTAGAGTATAAAGAGAAAAAAAAAGGTTTTGAAGTATTTATAGTAGTTTTTCTTAACCGTAATTTAGTTAGAAATATTATTGTTACATAATAAGTCTTGAATTTGCAATAACCCTTTTGCTAATGTGTGCCTGTTTAAGGAGTTTTGCGTGACTCAAATTTACTTTTGATTTGCAAAAGCTATGTATGAGAGTGTTTGGTAGTCAAAATTAGCTTTAGCATTTGGAAAGTTTGAAGAGTTCGACAATCAAAAGAGATTTTGCATATTGACTTTTCAAATCGTGATGCTTTCAGTACTGGAAAAAGTTGAGGTATGAAACTTTTATTAATGGCTTATTTAAAAAACGTGATTTTAATCATTAACTTCTAAAAATAACTCGAATATTTAAATTAAATTTTCTTTATCTTTTTTAAAAATAAATATTCTTTAAATATGAATTGAATTATTAAATAATATCAATATTTTACATTTATATTTATCATAAATATATAAATAAAATCATAATTTTTGTTCTTATTAAAATAAATGAAATACTATATATTCTTTTATATAAGATATTTGTTAATTAATATACAAATAAAATATAAAATATACATAAAAATAAAACAAAAAATATAAAAAATATGGCATGAATATAATTATTCAATAATTTAAATAAGAAATATAAAATCATTACAAAGTACAATATGTAAGGGATAAATTAGAAAATTTATAAATAAAAAATCGCGTTTGCAATATAAGCTACTAAGCACTAATACAATCACTTTTTTTTTTTTTTTCTGATTTTACAAAATATTGATTACTATAATTAATCACAGTTATTAAATCATGTTAGATAATCGCGATTAATACAATTACATTTAAAAATCTCTACGCCAAACTGAACCAAGGTAACTTTTGTATTCGTAGTCTTATTCATTTGAAAATTTTTATTTCATAATTTGAGTTTTAAGCTAAATAGTAAAAAGACCATATACAATTCTAAAATACTTTTGGAAAAAATAATTAGCACATATTATAGTTTAAATGTGTATCTGTATAATGTTTTTTCTAAAAGAAGTGAAATTATTTAAAGGAATGCTATGATTTGCCATTGTATATATTTATTAATATCTCTCATGCTCCATGTCTCAAAAGTATGCCTTCTAGAACACCATCTAACTACGTTTTAATCATGCAGAAGAATGAAAAAAGAAACAATGAAATTTTGAATGATTTCAACATAGAATTGTCTAATCGTAGTGATTCTTAACTTCTAAATCAAGAATTTCATTTGGCAATCCAATGTGTCAAAAGTGCACAAAAAGTCGTAATAATTTTCCCAAATCCAAAAGCTTCACCAAATGATTTGATACTGTCCAACGAAGTAAGACTAATGTCTCATTAAGTAACTAACCATTTTCTCCTTTTTTTTTTTTTTCTTCCTTTTAACCACTATCTTTTCTTTCTTTTTTATATAGAAAAAACCACTATCTTATTATTAACCACTATCTTTTTTTTTTTCTTCCTTTTAACCACTATCTTTTCTTTCTTTTTTATATAGAAAAAACCACTATCTTATTATTAATATTATTATAATTATAATCATAAATCAATTTATCAGCTTGTAATTAAATTCACAATCATATATATGTTGTTTGAATGGCAAGAGAGTTGAGTGTCGGGTTTTTTTTTTTAAGCAAAAGTTGAGAGTTAATGATGTGTTATTAAAATGGTAATAAGTCTTCTAAACCAGCAAATTAAAAGTTAATTTATTTCAAGTATATACTTATGTTCTTCCTCTCTAATAAACAAAGATTATTATTTAGCATAAGTATTCAAACGTATGTAGTTCTGCAGTTACTACTAATTAATGTGACATTCTCCTCTAATCATCTAAAAAACCAATTTTCAAATTAAAGAAAAATATTTTATTTATGGCCCCATTCATTAAACAAGTGGAACACAAGATAGGCATTTAGAAAATCCAATCTTTTTCTAAATTAATGAGAAGGAAAAAAACAGTAGTAATTAAAGGGTCAAAGTCAACCATTAACTTAAAATTATGAAAAATAATATCCTTACAAGAAACTAGCATAGTTGCAATATTTTCACTATATATAGACATTTGAAAAAAAAAAAAAGGAAAAGAAGTTTATATGTTTGGTGAAGACTTTGAGTAATACACAATAAAAGCCTACCCAATAATAAATGCAATTAAAGTTAAAAGTCCACTGAATCCATAAGCTGCCAACACTTGGGTAGTAGAACAGTTATAAGCTTTTGACAATTATTAATAATGAGGTGCAAAGCAGCTGTAAAAGGAGTTGGTTTGAAGGGAAGTTTCAGAGAAATATATGTATATATATATATATTTGAAAGAACAAATTAAGAGAAAGGGTGTAAGAGAAGTTGTGACTAATTATACCAATAAAAAGGGCCTCCGTCCTTACTTAAGTTTTTTACCTACCATGCCAGATGATGTTTGAAAGTTTTATATTCTCTGATTCTTTTTAAATTAATTCATAATTTTTTAATATCGAATTATTAAAAAAAATCAATAAAAAGGGCCTTTAGTGAAAAGGAGATAGAGGTGGTGGTGGGGGGTGGGGCTGGCGGTTGGGAAGGAAGGGTATTTGTTGTACAAACACTTGCAAGAAATAGGCAGATAGGTGGGGTTGTGTTGCGAAGTGAAAGCCAAAATAGTACCACAATTTCATCAATTCTCTATTATCATTCACCAATTGGCTAACATGTGTTTTTAAACCCAAATGGTGTTCGTGTCCAATCTGTTAGAACTTTCCAATTGATTATAAACTAATATATACAAACCACTAGATGAATTTGACCAACATTCACAATTATACAGCAACTAGTAGGCAATAATATGCATCACTTTAAGGGTTTAATTCTAAAAACACACCTATATTTAATTAAGTATCAATTGAGTACTTTAATTTTTAAAATTGACAATTAAATACATATTTTAGATTTCCATTTGAAAAAAATTAACAAGAATGGCAAGAAACACCATTTATCCAAAATGCCCTTCAAATATATTATACTTTCATAGTTATTGCAAATGGAGGAAAATTTATCATGTCTAATTTCTAAAAAAAGTAAAACATAATTAACGATTATAAATGAAAAGGTTATTAGGAGGAGTATTTTAGAAAATAGATTCATCAACATTTTTTCAAACTATCTATCGTAACTTTTCTAATAGGAAGTTAAAATAAATATTTAATTGTCAATTTTAAGAGTTTAAGTACTCAATTTGACACTTGACGATGAGTACCAAAGGATTTTTGGAACTAACCCTGACTTTAATTTGAACTTGCAGGGTAATTAATAAACAAATATTGTCCAAGTTTTGTTTTGTCCGATTAAAAGACCTTCTAACTACAAAGTGAAAGTTACATGTTTAATGTAAAAATACTTCGTTCTTTTTTTGTGTATTTTTTGAATTAAATTCTGAATAAATTTTAATGCCTTTTTTCTTTATTTTATAACTTTAAGAAATATTAATTTAAATTCCGTCTCGTTTACTTTATCTTGCATTACTTTCAATCAAAAACTTCCTCCTTTCTGATGGATGGCACCTGCTCCTCCGGCCACAGAAGCAGAACTACTTCTTACTACTACTCATAGACAAGACCAGAATTAGAAGGATAGGAAATGGGGTGCGGGAATTACACTAAAAATTTTGCTACAATAAAAATTTAATAGATTAACTTTTTTTTTTTTTAAATTTCAGCCCTTTAACTTTGAAAACAAAGTTAAGGGGTTTAAATAAAAAACAAAAGTTTAAGTAGAACCTTTAATGGAAAAAAAATTATTAAATAGAACGACAGTATTTTAATACTATTTATAAAAAAAAAAAAAGAAAACCCAAACTTCATCTCATGACGTCGACAAACTTCTTCTATCTCTGCCCAGAATTTCAGATTTTCAGTTTAGTGGCCGGCCACTGGAGGCGACGTCCCCTCCCTCTCTCTTCAATGCTGACTTTACCTCTTCCTTCTCTCAAAATTTGCCCCTAGCATAGTACTTCTATGATGATTTTCCTACAAAGAGGGCGGTTGATTCCCTTTCTTTAAGGTAGTTCCATGGCTGCTACTACCTCCGATCATAAATATAAGAAGATTTGTACACAAGAATTAAGGAGATACATAATAAGTGTGATAAATAAACAAAGAGATGTGTATAGATGAAAAAAATGTAATAAATACCTATTGAAAAGTATAAAACTTTTTATGTTTTTTTACCATCCTCAACTCTTAAAATTCCTTATATTTTTAATCGAAAATAATATATATTTTTCCTTCTGACTCAAGGATTTTTATAAAATTTTCTAACGATCCAAACTAATAATAGGTGTAGTTTATTGTGTTGTAAACAAACTACAATGCATGTATTTTGAAATCCCAAAAAAAGTGCATGTATTTTCAAAGAAAAGTTAGAAAATACACGCAAATGTTTTTTTTTTTGGGAGAAATAAGGGTAAAATTCTAGTCTTGTGTAGGGGGAGATTTTGAGATTTCATATGTACTTGGATAGAGTTTGATTTTAAAAAATTTTATTGAGTTTCGAAAAAATAAATTATCTGTGAGAGAAAATATGAGTCTAAAAATTAAGATTTTAAATTTGATATGCTATCCAGTTTCATCACTGAATATCTAACTCAAAAAATCTTGACCTAGACCGGCTGGTTCAATGTATCTAAATCCAACCCGTCCAAAACGAAAGCAATGAAACTAATCTAATATCCTATCCATCTACTTCCATTAAAAGCCCTCAAGTTGGTTTGTTTAGTTGGGCAGAAGAAGTAGAAAGCCTAACATCTAAAATAAATTATTAATACTACTTTAATTTAAATGAGAAATCCTTTCACTGGCTAAATATCCATATTTTTACACACAGTGAAAGTGTGTCGTGGCTTTTAAGATAGCCAATCATTAGAAGGCTTTTGATATACTCAATTAACGTGTACCATTTTTCTACATTATTTTTCTATATTTATTTGAGCTCTTTGGTTTTTCTTTTTTTTTTTCGTTTAAAAATATCAAATAACAAATAGTAACCATACATTATTTGACAGGTATCTTAATGAGTCACTTGTGAATACGTGTCTTCTCCTTTTTACCTGTATTAGCTGTCCTGGAAATAAGTAATTTAAATAGTATGAGTTTTTTTTATAAAAACTCATAAAAAAAATAGTATGAGTTATTATAATTACCTATTGTTATAAAATTTAATGTATATGTAGTGAATATCTAAATACACTAGAACTCTCCAGACTCAATCTTTAATGGACTCTGACTCCTTAATGACAAATCCGTTCATTCTAAAGTTAACTCTTGTTCTTAGTACCTATAAATAGGACAGTTTATGAATTTCTGAGTCTCCTCTCAATCTCTTTTCTACTCTATTATTTCTTCTTATTCTTACTATATTATGCCTTAACATTACTTAAATTTATAACACATATTATCAGCATGATAGCTTAGATTAATATTAACCAAAGTTCGTCTGAGACGTAAATTTTGAAGATATTATTGAAGAACAGTTCTTTGAAGGTTTAAGGTAACAATTTGATTTTTATTTTAATTATGTCAAATCTTACTAGCTTGAGTTTCTGACTTTAGATATCACGGGAAAGAATTATATGTCATGGATTCTTGATGCTGAAATCCATATTGAATCAATAAGTCTGGAAAATACCATTAAAAATAATAACAAAATAATAATAATAATAAAGAACCGAATCGAAATCGTGCCAAGGCTATGATTTTCCTTCATCACCATCTTCATGAAGGCTGAATACCTAACTGTGAAAGATTAACTGATTTTATGGAATAGTTTAAATAAAAGGTTCGATCACCTGAAGATGGTCATTTACATAAAACTCCTTATGAGCGATTGCACCTGATGTTGCAAGATTATAAATCAATTAATGAATATAACTCTTCTATATTCAGAATCTCTTCACAAATTAAATTATATGGAGGAAAAATAACTGAGGAAGATATATTAGAGAAAATGTTTTCTACCTTCCATGCCTCGAATATGCTCCTGCAGCAGCAATATCAAGAGAGGCTGTAAAATTTTCAGAGTAATTTCATGTCTTTTAGTTGCTGAGCAGAATAATGAAACTGCTCATGAAAAATTATGAGACCCCATCAACTGGTTCTGTCCCAATCCTTGAAGTGAATGCGACTAGAATTAATAATAACCGTGGAAGAGGCCGCGGATGTGGTCGTGGTCGTAGTAGGTATATCCCTTATGGTAACCACCAGAAGAATGAGAAAATAATAAAAAAGGTAAAGATATGATCTTAGCAAAGCATGAAAAAATATGTTATAGATGCGGTATGGAAGGGTATTGGTCACGTACTTGTCGTATGGCCAAACATTTAGTCTAGCTCTATCAAGCATCAATTAAAAATAAAGGAAAAAAATGCTAAGGCCAATTTCGCTTCTCGTCCTGATGAAAATGGTGGTGATTACTTTCATGATACTCAAGTTGATGTGACGCACTTGGATGTTGGAGACTTTTTTGAACATCCTGAAGAGAAGATTAATCACTTGATTGGTTATGGGCATGTTAGGAAAGAATAATTTATTTAATTTTAATTATGTTAGTTTATTCATTTGTTTTATTGGGATTGTAATTTCATTAAGTTTTTGGAGATGTAATTTTTATTTATATTTATTTCTGATGTAAAAGTTCTTTTATGTATATTATATTTTTATTCAGATATGGCTATGGTTCTCTTCTAAATGGCAAAATTTTTAGGACATATATATTATTGATAGTGGAACTACACACACAATATTAAAATATGAGAAATATTTTTCTCAATTAAATTTGGGAGAAACAAATGTGCATACTATAAGTGGCTGCAAAGTTAATTGGGTGCTCCGAAAGAGTTAATATTCTTTTACCTGGAGGTACAATATTGATCATAAAGAATGTGTTATCTTAATCAAAGTCTCGAAGAAGTTTATTGAATTTTAAAGATATTCGTTTAAATGGATATCATTTCGAGACCATGGAAGAAAATGGTAGTGAATACCTAAGTATCACTACAAATGTTTTCGGCAAGAAACAAACATTATAAAAATTTTCATCACTTTCTTCAAGGTTATATTATGCCAAAATTAATACAATAGAAATGCATCATCTAGTAAACCAGAAGTTTACTAATCCAAATAACTTTATTATTTGGCATGTCGGATTAGACCATCCTGGGTCTATAATGATACGAAAAATTATAGAAAATATGCACGGTCATTCATTGAAAAATGAGAATGTTTTGAATTCAAATGAATTCACATGTGCTGCATGTTCTCAAGGGAAATTAATTATTAGACCTTCAGCAATAAAATTGGGGGCTGAATCTCAAGCATTTTTAGAAAGAATTTATGGTGATATATGTGGACCTATTCATCCACAAAGTGGGCAATTTAAATACTTATGGTATTAATTGATGCATCAACTAGATGGCTGCATGTATGTTTATTATCATCTTGCAACTTGGCATTTGTGAGATTACTTGCCCAAATAATCCACCTGCGAGTGCAATTTCCTAATTATCCAATTAAGAAAATTCGTCTTGATAATGTTGACGAATACTTTTCTCATGCTTTTGATGCCTATTGTATGTCTATAGGCATTACTATTGAACATCTTGTAGCTCATGTTCATACACAAAAAATAGACTAGCTGAATCATTTATTAAAAGACTCCAATTAATTGCTAGACCATTGTTGATGAGAACCAAACTTCCCACATTTGTTTGGGGACATGCTATTTTGCATGCTGCGACACTTGTACAAATTAGACCATCTCATTATCATAAGTACTCTCCATTGCAGTTAGTGTTTGGGTCTGAACCCAACATCTTCCATTTGAGAATTTTTGAGTGTGCTGTTTACATTCCAATAGTGCCAAATTAATGCATTAAAATAGGTCCTCAAAGAAGATTGATGATATATGTTGATTATGAATCTCCCTCGATTATAAGGTATCTTGAACTTTTAACGGGAGATTTATTTACTGCAAGATTTGCAGATTGTCAATTTGATGAGAAAATTTCTCCAAATCAGGGGGAGAAAATAAACAGCAAAGGCAATAAATTACATGGGCAAGATCTTCATTAAATCATTTTGATCCGTGCATAAGCGCAAGTGAACATGAAGTTCAAAAGATTATTTATTTGCAGAAAATTGCAAATCAATTACTTGATACTTTTGCCCACTCCACAAGAGTAATAAAATCACATATCCCTGTTATAGATGCTCCAATTTGAGTTGAAGTCCCTGTAGGACAAAATGAAAATCCTATAGCAAATGAGTCCAATGAACACCAAAAGCGTGGCCGACCTCTTGGATCCAAAGATAAAAATCCTCATAAGAAAAGAGGATTAAATGATCAAAGAGATCATCTTGAACGATTGGATAAAAATGACTAAGAGACAATTGAGAAACAAGATCCTACTATTGAAAATAATGAAAACTTAGAGAATTCAATCAACTTTATTGCTACGTGAATATATTGGAATCATAGAAAAACGATTCTAGACAATGCTTTGCATATAACATAGCAATTGATGTTTTAAGTAACAATGAGAAGCTTGAACCAAAATCAGTTGAAGAATGTCGGAATCCAAGAGATTGGCCAAAATGGAAAGATGCAATTCAATCGGAATTAAACTCCTTTGAAAGTCGTGATGCTTTTGGACCTGTAGTCCAAACTCCAGAATGAGTGAAACCCATGAGATTTAAATGGGTATTTGTGCGAAAGCTCAATGAAAATAATGAGATTGTTAGATATAAAGCACGACTTGTAGTACAAGGTTTTCCCAAAGATTAGAAATTGATTATGAAGAAACATATCCCCTGTGATTGATGCAATTACATTTCTTTATCTTGTGAGTTTAGCTGTTAATGAAAAAGTAGATATGTGTCTGCTAGACGTAGTAATTGCTTATTTGTATGGAGAACTTAATAACGAAATTTACATAAAAGTCCCTGAAGGATTTAACATGCCTGAAGTATGTAAGTCAAGTAATCGAGAAAATTATTCCATCAAATTGCGCAAGTCTTTGTATGGATTGACATAATCTGGTTGTATTTGGTACAATCGCCTTAGTGAATATTATTGGAAAAGATATATAAAAATGATCTCATTTGTCCATTTGTTTTCACTAAAAAAATTGAAAAAGGCGTTATTATGCTATATATGTACATGGTATTAACCTTATTGGAACTCCTGATGAGTTTCTAGATACAAGAGATTCCTTCAAGCAAGAGTTTGAAATTAAGACCTTGGCTTACAAATTGAACATCTTCAAGATGGAATGTTTGTACATCAATCTATTATTTTATTCAAATCTCTAAGGGAATGATTGACCTTGGATTATTTTATTCAAATAAATTCAGTCTGAAATTAATTGGATATGTTGATGCTGGAAATCTCTCAGATCCACACAAAACTCGTTCTCAAACTGGATATTTGTTTATATGTGGTGATATTGCCATATCTTGGCGTTCCACAAAACAATCTCTAGCTGCTACTTCGTCTAATCATGCTGAGATAATAGCTATCCATCAGACAAGCAGAGACTGTGTGTAACTAAGATCATTGGCACATGCTATTCAAGATTTATCATCCGAAAAAGAAATTCCAACAATCCTATATGAGGATAATGCTGCTTGCATAGGACAGTTAAAGGGAGGATATATTAAAGGAGATAGGACAAAACATATTTCACCAACATTTTCCTTTACTCATGAACTTCAAAGAAATGGTGAAATTGATGTGCGACAAATTTGGTCGTGTGACAATTTGGCTGATCTATCACTAAGGCATTGTAGATTGCAGCATTAAGAAATTAATCTATAAAATTGGCATTCGTCAACTAAAAGATCTAAAGAGATCTTCTCAACAGGGGGAGTAGATTTTATACATAAAATAATAGTATACTCTTTTTTCTTCACTAGACGTTTTTTCCACATAATTTTTTTCTCTAGTAAGGTTTTATAAGGCATGTCCTTTATGTTATGGACATCCAATGGGGAGTGTTATGAAATTAATGTATACATAGTGGATGTCCAAATACATTCCCTGAAGAGAACTAGAACTCCCAAGGCCCAATCCTTAATGGACTCTGACTCCCTAGTGGCAAATCCATTTATTCTAAGGTTAACTCTTGTTCTTGGTGCCTATAAATAGGACCTTATGTAAGAAATTAATAATATACAATCAGTTTCTGAATTTCTGAGCCTCCTCTAAATCTCTTTTCTTCTCTATTATTTTCTTTATATTTCTTTTTATTCTTACTATATTGTGCCTCAACATTACTTAAATTTATGATACCTATGATTTTTTTAATAGTTTTTTTTGTAATATATGAAGGGGACCAATAAAATACGCACGAAAATATAAAAGATACTCGCGAAAAATTCAAAAAAGAATATTTCCCTCCAAAATTTTCTCTCTCTACCCAAATCTCTCTCCTCTTTATGGAAGAAATTTAAATATTCAAGAATTTCAAACTCAGATCTACGAATATTCGACCGTTAAAACGTCAAAAAAGGTTAGTACATTAGTCTACATTCATTTTTTATAATTTCATCGGTTTAAAAATAAAAAAAATATCACAGATCGAACTTGGGGGGAGGTTGCAATGTTTGGGATGAATTTCGGCCACCTGGGGCAAAATTCTGCCCGAATTTCGGCTGTCCCCCCCACCCCCCCTCCCACCCCAAAAGTCTAGTGTGAAAATTTTTTACTTATTAATGTTATTATATTAAATTTTTTTATTAATTTTACATAATTATGTTAGTATTTTAATTAATTTTAATACTTGTTTATGTTCATGTTTAATGTTCAAATTGTGTAAATTTAATAATGTAATGATGTCTCATTTAAAGTGTTTTATGAATTAATTAATTTTTAAATGTCCACAATTGTTACTATTGGTGTTCCTTTTATTTATGCCTTTGTTATAATCTTTAAATTTGGAATAATTAAAAATTAAGTGATACCCAAATAATAATTTACTAATAATATATTTGGAAAGTAATAATATTAATGGTTCCATAAGAATATATTAAGGAAAATGTTATTGAAGGATAAAAATAGTTCTTAAATATTAATTAGAATGTTTTAGTTTAATTAATTCACATTTAGTTGGTTAAAATTTTTGTGTACTAAGAATATATGGAAATAATTTATTTGGAATAATAAAATTACTACCCAATAAATATTATTAATAATTCATATTTACTTAATTAGAATGATCTACTTTAATTATTGAATTTTTTAAAAAATTAAATTTATTAATTTGGAAAACGTATAATTAATAATTAAATAATAATATTAAATTAAGCATTTAAAAAAATACTGTGGATATTATTAAATTAAAAAAAATATACGATTAAACTTTTTAATTGTGAAGGGTTATAAGTAAGAATTCTATAATGATAATAATTATTAATAATTAAATTAATATGTAAACCATAATATATGAATTATTTATTAATTAGGAAAAGAAAAAATAATTATTTATATTTTTTAAAAATAAAATCGTTTAGATGGACGCGGAACAGACACGTCGGAAAGATACTGGTTTAGGTCTTGTTGCGGACGCGAGTGATTTTATTCATGATTGTACCATTACGGCCTCATCTGGGGCACTTAAGGGCTGACATAGCATTTCAGACACCCCACCATTCTTGACATTCCTGGCGCTAGTAAATTTTATGACACTAGTGTGCCCCTGTTTTCTATGCCTTGTCCCACACCTATTCGGATGCTTATGCATGCTCCTACATCACATGAGTTGTATATCCTGATTACCATATCCATCATATGATTTTGCACCTATCCAACCTCTTTCATTTTATCCAGGATCATCTTCCTATTATCCGTATGCGTCCGGTTCATCTAGTCACTCTCCTATGTCCGACTACATAGTCGTTCTTGGACACCCCTGCAAAGCATAAATATATTGATGATCAGCATTTCGTTCTACCCATAGAGATATCCTTTTTTTGATAGCCTAATGACAAGACACCCTGTAGACCCGACATACTGCCATGACAGATGTATAGGCACTCGGGTCCCTTCATATTCAGGCATGATGGGGGAGATTGCTGATGATGAGGGTAGAGATGATACCTGAAATGCAATATTTTACCAGCCAAGACCTCATAAATTTTGGGGCAAAATTTAACCGTGATCAAACAAGTACTCCAAGAAATCGGATCTCTTATGCCACTTATCTTTCAATTTATACAACTTGTCTTCGTATTCCGTCAAATCCATTGAGTTAATTAAATTTTGCCAAGTGCTGTAGATCCACATTGAAGCTCTTTTTTCTTCAATGCCCATATTAAATAATCTTCCATATATACATTGATCAATATGCCTCCGACACAACATGTGATAGGATTGATTGAACACCTCCTCAATCACATGCATCAAACTTGGCTCCTTATCAGTTATCACTACTATCGGTTCTCGCGACTCAACATATAATTTCTTTATCTATTCTAGAATCCATCTATAGGTTATAGCTTGCTCATTTTGTATGAACCTAGTAGCTATTTTGAAATTCTTACTCGTCGGAGTTATCCCAACAGCCTCCAACAAAGGCATGTTGTACCTAATCATTTTATATAAACATTATTAATTTAAATATGTCAAGCATGCAAAAAATTATATATATTAGTCTAAACATTAAACTAATAATAATAATGTAAAAAAAAAACTAACATAACAACCTAATAAGAACTAAACCTATTTCTTAATAATTAAACGAAAATAATAACGCAAAATAGCTAAAGTGATGGACATAATGAGTTATAAGAACTCAACTTTTTATGTGGCCAAAGAGGGAGATTATAAATGTCACTATAAAAAAAAATGACATTTCCTAACGCTTTGAATTACAATACTCTCTAAATCCGTGGAGAACTCATTTTTCCCCACACTTTGGCAGCCATGGTCAATAATATATTTTTTCAACGAAAATTTTTGCTACAGTACATATTCCGTGGGGAAAGAATATTTTTACCAACAGTTATAATAGTGTCGTAAGGAAACATTAAAATTTGCTACAGTTATTTAAAGTGTGGAAAATATATTTCAGCCAAAATGCTGGCGGAAGTAATAGCGGGGTTTTTTTGGGGAGGGCAGTCAATACGACCTCGTTTGGTACTCCCTTATACAAACGAAACCAAACTTTTCCTTACTCTTTTCTTTCCCCTAAATCAAATCGTGAGACCAGATTTTGAAGAACAAAAATTCCAGCCCTCTGTGCGCGGCTGTGTTCCTCAGGTAACTTATGTTTGATTCCTTTTCTTTTTCTTGATTCTTCTTCTTCTTCTTCTAATCCTTCTTCTTGATTCTCTGTTGCAGCTGCATACAACGTTCCCGTTGTGCGTCTGTTCCAGCACGGCAGTTCCGGTAGCGGTAAGTCTTCTTCGATTCTTCTTCTTCTTCCTGATTCTTATTCTTGATTATTTTTATTTCTTGAGACCTAGGGCTGAAGATTGAATCTTCTTCACTCTCTCTAGGTTTCTCTTTCTTTATCTATCTGTCTTGAATGGAGCAGCACCATTGGCTATGTTTTGTTTGTTTCCTTGAACTTCTTTAGTGAGAACGATTATATATTCTTATGTTGTGCTGATTTTCTTGGTTGGTTTTGGGGTATGAGATTTGAGGAATTTGTTTTTCCACTTCATTTCTAAAATCGCCAACTGAGTTGCTGGATTCTAACTTGATAATTGTACTCAGTATGTTTCATCAAGCCATATTTGAAATTATCGAATCAAATAGTTCTGGGTTCTTGCTGTGCTTCTTTTGTTCTTGAATTATTGAATTTTTCTTTCAATTCGGCCCCTTTGATTCAAGCAATGAACTGTTAAATGGGTTTGATTACAAATGCATTCCTCGGATCCTTTTACTGGTTAAAATTGCAGTTTGTTGACCATATGATTGAGTGGGCCATTTGGTCATTCGTTTATTCCTGCTGAGTGGGCCCTCATATGATGTCGATGGTGTTCCTTTTAGCAATATGTGGTTAAATAATTTCTGCATATAATGTGACTTTTCTTGGCCTCAAATTATTTGCTGTTATCCTTTTTGTAAGTTGAAAGAGATTCAAGAACATAACTTTGTTTTTGAAAACAAAGCTTAAAGTAGTGACTCTTCATAGGCTTTGTTAGTTGGGTGCAATTCATACATTTATGTGATTGAAAAGATGACTAAGAGAGGATGTGCATTAATTAATTGGTTGAGCAATGAATGCCATCATTTCTTTGTATCGCAAAGATGGTCGGGGTAAAAGAATAAAAAACCAGAATAAGAATTGGAATTATAGTAATTGGCTTTTTCAAGTTAAATTTCATATTGTTTTCTAGAAAGATTGAAACTTTTTAATAATAAGCTTTTATTTGCTTTGAAATTCCTTCGTTTTTTTGTTTTTGCTCTATGTGGTTCGAGGTAATACATTTCGAGATGGATAGATAAAAGATGAGAAATTTACATCATCATTTTGATGAACTCCTTGATTTGCAGCATCACCCTCTGCAAATTTCTTTTCTTATTTCTAAACAATAATAGTAGTTTCCTATTGTTGTGTACTATCTTTGAGACATGAGTACATCGGTTTCTTCTATTTCATCCCGAATGTGTTTTTGTGCTCTAGAAAACCTCAACCTGTTATAACTCTATGGCCTGGAATCATCTCAACCTTCAACGTCGTTTGAAGCTTATTCTCTAGTTTTTAATTTGAACCCAAAATATGACAGCACATTTTCAATTTGGAGCTAAAATACTCCGCCTAATTCATTTTGATTACCTCCAAATTGATTTTTAAATTTGAAAAGTTGGGACTTAGGAATTGTGACCTTAACTGTAGTTAATATTTTGTTACTGTTTTTGCTCTTTTTTGCCATTAGCATGCCAGCTGTAATCTTAGGTTTAGTTATGTTTTTCTTTTTGGCTGCTAAATGCTACTGTTTTTGCTATTTTTTGCTACTATTTTCAGCTATAATTTTGGGTTTCATTATGCTGTTTTTTTTCCCTGCTAAATGGCTACTGTTTTTGCGCTTTTTGCTGCTAGATTGCAATTGTTTTTGCTGCTGATTTGTTGCCGTTTTCTTGTAGATTCTTCCTTCTTGTATGATTACAAAGGACATTTGCTTTGGAAAAGGTATATTATGTTATGGATAGTATGATATGATAATAACAAATAAAAAAAGTATTTTTATAAAAATCATTTATTATTTTCTCTTGATGCAGGAAGGTGATAGAAAAAGCGAACTTGAAGCTTTGAGACGTTTGGAACTTCTATTAGGAAAGGTACTTCACATAGTTTGATCCCTAAATTCTTGCTGTTCTGGATTTATCTTTTGTTTCATTGCTGGGTTGTGATTCCCGTTTGTTTGCTGCCTTTGTGAGACTTTTTTAAATCATACATTTGGTGCTGTTTTGCTGCTGGTTTTTTCTTTTTTTTTTTAGTGATAAATTGCTGCTATTTTGCTGTATATTTCTTTTTTTCCCTGCTGTTTTTGCTCTTTATTTATGCTATTTGCTGCTGATGTTGCTCCTGTATTTGGTGCTGTTTTGCTGCTGGTTTTTTCTTTGTTTTTTTAGTGATAAATTGCTGCTGTTTTTGTTGTATATTTCTCTTGTTTTTTTTTTTTCCAGCTGTTTTTGCAGTTTATTTCTGCTCTTTTTTCTAGTGATTCTGCTGCTGTATTTGGTTTAGGGTCGCTGCTAGTTTTTTCTCTTTTTTTACTACTAAATTGCTGTTGTAATTATTCTCTCCTTTGATCCAAGTGATATAAACTAGTATTATGGTGTCACGGGTATATGCTTTTGTTGATTGGACTCAAAATTATAACTAATAATAGGATAGTTTTAACAGGGAAATAAGTGGTTAACAACATGGATAGGGGTTGGATGTATTCGAAAGATATAACTTCTAATGAGTACTTTGCAAAAGTTGATGAATTCTTAGCCTTTGCATATTAGTACAAGGATGAGATTCAATGGTATATTATTCTTGTAAAACTTTTGGAAATCTTTTCTTTTTGAAGAAAAGTGAAGTTAAAGCCCACTCGGTAATTCGTGGATTCATAGATAATTATTACCTTTGGAAATATCATAGAGAAATACGTACAGAAACAAGAGAACTAGTAATAGAGAAATCGTATTGAACGCGGGAGATATAGATGATATGGTAGGAATATTGCATGATGCTTTTGGGATTCCAAATGTTGGCAACGATCAAACACATGATGCAACTAGTGGATCCAACCAACATACAGAAGAATTCTTGAAGCTTTTAAAAGATGCAAAATGCGAACTTTATCTCGGGTATCAAAAATTCACAAAACTTTTATTTGCTGTGACTTTGCTTTATCTCAAAGTTATGGAATGTTGGACAGACACAAGCTTCACAATGCTTCTTGATATGTTAAAGGATGCATTTTCTGAAGGTGTAAAACTCCGAAAGTCATTCTATGAAGCTAAGAGGATTACTGAAGACTTGGGATTTACAAATGTGACATGATGCATGTCTTAATAATTGTATGTTGTTTCGAGATGAGCATAATGATCTTGATGTGAATTTCCAAAAGATATAAAGAAGGCAAGAAAACACCAGTCAAACAAATGAGATACTTTCCGTTGAAGCCTAGGGTTCAAAAATTTTTTATGTCATCTAAAACTGCCTCACTTATGAAATGGCATGCCGAGAGAAGAATTGATGATGGGGTACAAAGACATCTAGCAGATTCTCAAGCTTGGAAGCATTTTGATCAGAAACATCCGTTATTTGCAAGTGAAAGTCGTAACATAAGATTGGGCTTGGCCTCTAATGGGTTCAATCCATTTAGATCTTTGTCTATTGCTCATAGCATGTGGCCAGTTGTTCTAGTTCCATACAATTTACCTCTGAGTTTTGCATGAAATAATCTTTCTTCATTCTGTCCATACTGATCGATGGTCCTAAAGGTCTTGGGCAAAAAATTGATGTCTATTTGCAACCTCTTATTTAGGAGCTACGAGACTTGTGGAACAACGGTGTACCTACTTATGATGCTTCAAAAATCAAATGTTCTAGTTACATAGAGCTTTATTATGGACTATAAATGACTTTCTGGCTTATGCTATGCTATCTGGTTGAAGTACTAAGGGAGAATGTGCTTTTGGCCAATTTGTGCTCATAAAACTCGTTATCTTTGGTTGAAGTATTCTAGGAAACATTGCTATATGGGTCACTGCCGCTTTCTACCTACGAATCATAGATTTCGTAGAGACAGGGTTTCTTTTTATGGTACGAGAGAATATGATTTGAAAACAAAGAGACTTCTTGGTGCAGATATTTCAGTACAATTGAATGATGTTCTGACAGAATATAGAGAGGTCGACTTGAAGAAGAGAAAAAGGGGGATAGTTCAAGGAACTAGTGGTAGTAAATGGAAGAAAAAAAGCATTTTCTGGGAGCTATCATATTGGAAGGGTAATCTGTGCCCCCCATAATTTTTATGTAATGCATATTAAGAAGAACTACTGTGACAATATTTGTAACACAATATTCAATGTTTCGGGAAAATCAAAAGACTCGTTGAATTCTAGACATGACTTGGAGGATATGAAGATTCACACTTCTTTGCATCCCATCATTGAGAATGGCAATCTAACAATCAAGTTTTACCTTGAGTAAGGAGGCCAAAGATATATTTTGTAAGGTGTTAAAGAATGTGAAGGTCCTGGATGGTTATGCATCTAATATTTCTTAGTGTCTGAGTTTGCAACAATGAAGCATATCAAGGCTCAAAAGTCACGATAGTCACATTATATTGCAACAATGCCATCATATTGCTATTCGTTGAGTATTTCCGAAGCATATTGCAGTGCCTTTAATTGAGCTGAGCAGCTTCTTTAGGTAATTACGTTCCAAGACGATTCAATTGAAAATTTGGAATACATTCAAGATAAAATAGCACTCATGTTTTGCCATTTTGAGAAGATCTTTCCACCATCTTTCTTTGATGTGATGGAGCATTTGCCTGCAGAAGAGGCAAGGCTGGTGCAGTTTTATACAGATGGATGTACCCAATTGAAAGGTGTGTTCCATACGTTTGAATGTTATAATTAAATAAATAACTAATACTTGGTAACTAATTTGTATATATATATATATATATATATATGATTAGGTATCTATTCTTCTAATGTCTCAATAATGTAATTTTGAACCTTATCTTCTAATATCTTGTATAAACTTTTCAACCACAATATTGATAAGTGCATCGTTTTCTGTGTTTTTAATATGTAAAAAGTATATATTTTAGTTAAATACCTCTTAATCTTGTTTAGGTACCTTTCGGAAGTAGAAACGATGAAAAGGAAGAGAAAACGGACAAAAACGAGAAAACAGAAGTCATCGGCAAAAAGGCAGCACCTACCGCGTATGGCAAGGTAACCTACCATCTCCAGTAGGTGCCGAGGATGGCAGGCAAGTGCAACCTGAGATCTACCGCGGACGGTAGGCCTCACCCTACCGTCGCCGGTGGATAGTGCGAGCAAGGGAGGTTCCAATCCCTTTCAAACTCGATTTTCTTGATTTCTACTCCCAACTCTAGTTTGGATTTCTTGTATTTTTAGCCATTGTAAAAAATAATCAAGATAAAATTTAGAGTAGCTTAGAGTAGATCAGATACATAGTTTTAGGTTAGATTTTAGATTAGGAATAGATTAATTAGGTTAGACTAGTTAAAACCTCTCTAAATTCCAACTTTTATATTTTCTTTAGTTATAGAATTTCAAGATTTTTGTAAGAATTTCAAGAATTGAAGACTTTGATTCAAGATTTCGATCTTCTACTTGGTGCCTCGAGAGAGGATCATAGAAGACGTTTAAGATTCAATTGCGCCTTCAAGACTTAATCCTAAGATTTCTTTTCCTTTTCTTGTTATTGAATTCTTTTATTAATTTTCAGTTTTATTAATATGAATAGTGAGTAGTTTTTAATGTTTGGTTTGGGGTTGAACCCTAATTCTTTCTTATGGAATTCATTGTTTAATTTCTTGATTTCGATGTTTGTTTTAATTTAAGTCGTCTTCCAATTGAGTTTATTTGTAATTTAATTGTCGCGAGATTAGATTATTCGTAAGGTTGTTTGGAATTGAAAAAGAAAGAATAAGATAGGACTTGGGGGTTAATTGGGGCAATTGACTAGAGATACGATTTTTCACTATTAGATTTTTTAAATCACCTAAATTTATTGCATTCATAATTTGTTAGGGAGAAAAGAGATTTTCTTTCAAGGGTTAGTGAGTAGGGTGGATTTTGTCTTAGAGATAGGGATTGCCCGATTTGAGTGATGACCAAACTTAATTAATTAACATCATTTTCATTAATGTTTTTCCGATTGAATTAGTAACAAGGATTATGAGAATTCCACTAACTTAAACTCTTGTCTTTATAATTCTTTTAAAATCTTTTTTATTTGTTTTCAGTTACTTGTTTTTATTTCTCTTTTTCAACGATATCATCTTTCTTTTTCTGACTAGACATTAGAAACACGACTAATACTTGAACCTTTGTCTGTCCCTTAGAGATTCTACACTTGGGTTGAAACTCTCCTCTTCTTTGTTAGGTCCACTTGCCTTGCATTGTAGTAATTAGGATCACATTCCTTTTTATATATTTATAAACTGCACATCAATTTTTTGGCACCGTTCCCGGGGACGGTAAGTTTAAGGAATATCGTTTTGTTTTAGTGCTTTAGTCATAGTTCTTTTGTTTTTCGTTTTTCTCTTATTCAAATTGTTCTTTTTGTTTTTGCACCTTTCCGTTATTTCCGTTTATATTCTTGAGTTATGCTTTGGGTTCGTAGAGCCAATTACATTTTTTTTTGCGTTACTGCATATCGTATGGTATCAGTATATGCCCCGAAAGAAAAGGGGTGAGTTATTACCGTTCGATCTAGAGCCTAATCGTACACTATGAAGTGCTCGTTGCGCTCTTTAGTTTGGAACGGCAGGCACTAGTATAATAGCACCCGAAGTGGAGGAGGAAGAAGAACCTGAAGCACTTCCATTTGACAACCTTCCTTTCGAATCAACACCTTCGATGGCGGCACAACCGATACCGGAGAGAACTATGACAGATTATGCTCGACCATCCATATTGGGAATACAGTCGAGTATAGCAAGGCCTAGGATTGAGGCTAATGACTTTGAGATTAAGCTGAAAATAACTAAAACGTTTTAAAATCAGGTTCAATTTGAACATAATTCCTGATGAGGATCCCAACACACACATAGGTAATTTCTTAGAGGTATGTGATACTTTAAAAGTAATAGAGTTTCTAAGGACGCAATTCGACTCCGTCTTTTCCCTCTCTCTAAGGGGGAAGGCAAAGTCTTGGCTGAAGTCACTACCATCGGGTTCCATTAGTTCATGGAACTCATTAGCAGAAAAGTTTTTAGTGAGGTACTTTCCTCCGGGGCGAACAATGCAATTAAGGAATGAGATTCTCTCGTTTCGAAAAATAGATGAAGAAAGCTTCTATGAGTTATGGGAACAATGGAAAGAATTATGAAAATGTTCCCACGATAGGTTAGATTTGGGGATACAAATTTATAGTTTTTATAATGAAGTTTCTTTTGGTGCTAGACAATTAATAGATACCTCCACTGGAAAGTCAATAGATCATAAAACACCCCTAAAAGTATATGATTTAGTAAAACAAATCGCAATGAACAGTTATACTTGGGGAGGCCAAAGAGGAAAGCTAAAAATGCCTGGGGTACACAATGTGGATTCAATATCGGCTACTAAGCAAGACTAACGCCGTTTATTGAGCGGAAAATAAGAAACTTGACCGGTCTATCAACAAGTAAGACTAATCAAGCGGTTATTTTTGTGATTTTTGTAATGGGGGACATTCCAATCAAGAGTCCCCAAGTATGGGAGGACAAGTAGAGCAAGTAGAGTTTGTGCAAGGGAATCGACAAAATAATCTCTGTTCAAACACATACAATCCGGGATGGAGAAACCACCCCAATTTTTCTTGGAGAGGTCAAGAACAACAAAGACAAAATCAATCGTCGGATTTTCATAATAGAGGTCCTCCACCGCCTTTACCTTATGAAACGGGTCCACGAAATCATCATCCACGAAATAAGACAAATTTGGAGGACTTATGGTAGAATTTATGGGTACAACAGAAAGTAGAATGAATACCATTGAGGTAGTCCAAAGGAATCAAGAGGCCTCTATTAGAAACTTAGAGAAGCAAATTAGACAATTAGTTAAAATTATATTCGAAAGAACTCTGGGAACTCTCCCAAGTAATATAGAAATAAATCTGAGAGAGCATGTCCATGCTATCTCAACCAATAAGGAGATTCTAAAGAAAGAAGGGATTATCATGGAAGAAGACTGTTTAGCCTCGAAACATAAAAGGATACACTATCACAAAACTTAGAAGATACAGGGAGTTTTTCTTTTTCTTGCACTATAGGTAGTATTTAAGTAGCTTTAGCGGATTCAAGTTTTAGCATTAACGTTATTTCTTCATCTATGTGTGAGCGTCTTGGTTTAGGTATCCTGAAACCTGTTAGAATGTCTATTAATCTAGCAGATATAAATGTTAGATATCCTAAAGGGGTAATCGAGGATGTGTTAATCAAAGTCAAAGATTTAGTCTTCCCTGTTGACTTTGTAGTTTGGGAGATGGAGGAAGACGTAGATTTCCTTATTATTTTAGGTCGCCCTTTCTTATATACGTCTAGGGCATTAATAGATATGGAAAAAGGGAAGTTAATTCTAAGGATCGAAGGAAATGAGATAATATTCCAATTTCCTTTGCTCCTGACTTCCCCATCCAAAACTAAGATTACTTAATACATAATAGCTTCTAAATCTAACAAAGTATTCTCAACCGTGCAGGAACCCACTAGAAAAAAAAAAGGAAAAAAAAAAGCCAAGAAGAACACGTAAGAAATAGAGGCTACTTGCTTCTAATAAAAAAATTGGCCTGATGGAATAGATGGAATGGGTGTCGGTACGGAAGGACTTAAAGAAAACCCAGATTACCATGATCCAGGAGGTGCAAATAGCACCTAAGAAAGGGGAGTGCTCTTTGTAATTTTAAATTGTAAAATAGTATTTTTAAGTTTTTCTATTTCGTCTTTTCATTTTGTTCTTCCGCTTTAATCATTTGTTAATGTTGTAAAGACGTTTTAGAAGAGAAAGCGATGACCTAAAGGCCTACAAGAAGTTAATTTGAGTTCACAAGGTAAGTGGCTTGAATGGGATTCGAAAATTGCGAAAAACAAAGCAAACTGGAGCTCTGATAGTACCCTACAGTGGATGGTAGGATGCCCTACTGTTGCCGGTCGGGCTACAGGCGAATTGGGGCGTCCTTCGGCAGCAACCTACCGAGGACGGTAGGTCTCGCCTTGCCTCGGTGATAGGGTCCAGTTAGGTGACGGGTTGGGTTTTTCCAAGGTAAAACGGGTCAGGTCAACCCAATTGGTACCAAATTACAGATTTTGGGTTGATTTTCTGCACTTTTCTACCCTCTTTCTCTTTTAAAACCATTACAATTTTATTTTCCCCCTTCCTCTTCTCTCAAAACTTCCATAACCTCTCTGCACTTCTCCAACTTCCTCAAGCATTTCCTCATCTTCCTCTACAAATTCCGGCGAACTCCCCCCTCCGGCAGGAAGATCGGCAGCAACATCTCTCTCTTGGTATTTGTTCTCTCTATTCTATTTTACTTCTACTCGTCTTTCTCATTCTAAAACCCCTCTTAACTCCTTCAGTCTTCTCAACATTCTAACCCAAAATAAACCACATAATCTACTTCTTCCATCTTTCTCTCAAAAGAACCCACCTTTCACTCGATTTCTTCCCCCCCTCTACCTCCTCTTTTAATTTCTTATTTTTTTAAGTTTTTGAAATTTTGGGCCTCTTCGTAAATCTTTGTTACCTACTAACTTAGTTTTGTGTTCTCTTGTGTTTTCTAACAAATTTTTGCAGAAAAAGTCCAAGAAAATTTTCCAACAAGAATTTCGGCAAAATTTCCGCAATCTCTAGCGGAATTCCGATAAGGACATAGAAAAGAGCAAAATTTTGTGGAACATAGTTTTTTTCTTAAACAACCACATGCTTACTCTAAACTTCGTCTCCCTTCTTGCCTATGCTTTAGTTTAATTTTGGACTTATGCTTTTTTTTTCATTAGAAATATTGTTGTATTTTATTATACTGTCTTAAGCACACTATTACACCCACGGGCTATGTAGGACACTGTTACACACATGGACTACGTTAGTATTTTGATTATTATGCGTGTTTGTGTTTTATAATTGTTTGTTGGTGCTTTTTGGTGGTGTTCTCCCTTTCATTTTTTCTATTTTTCCCTTTTCTTCCTACTCTCCCTATGGCTCCCAAACAGGCTGTAATTTCTTCTAAATCCAAATAAAAAAGGGCTAGAGTTGAAGGGACCTCGCCCGACCCCACTCCTAATGTTCTTCCTTTTCCCGAGCGTCTCTCGGATACCGTTAGGGAATGGCTCGCTGATAGGGCCTCTCGTAATATGATCATTGAAAAATCTTTTGGTGAAGAGGTCATAGAACACTTTAGGCTTGAAAATCTTTTTGGAGGGTTGGGTTGCATTCCTCGCTGCCTCTCTGGCGATTATTATCCCCACCTTGTTTGAGAATTCTACACAAACATGCCTAATAAAACGGACGAGGATCTTCCTACCATCATCTCTCATGTCAAAGGGGTTAGGATTGTTCTAGAAAGGGAACGTCTGGTATCCATTCTTGGGATTCTAGACAATGGGAACACAGTCACCGTGGATTCCAATACGAGGTCTATAGATGAGGACTCAGATTGGAATTTTGATGTGGCTTGTATCCGTTTTAACATCCGGCCCCGGGTTCATGATCGTGGAATAATCCACGGGAGTGATTTTCCATCCCTCCTTCCCCAGGCCCTCGCTTACTTCTTCGGACATACTCTTGCTCAATAAGGGGGCAGACTTAGTGATGTCCGTATTGTTGATATGTACCTTCTTGATAAACTCCATAGAAAATTCCCCGTTTCTCTCCCATCTTTGATAATCTATATGATGCGGAACACAAGTTCTGATTCTACTAAAACGCATGTCTTTCATTATCCTGTAATATTATGTCGTGTATTTTCTACTTTCAATGTCAATTTTGTAGGAGAAAGATGATTATCAATTCGGCTGCAACAAGTGATTCAATTCACAACATTCAACAATTACAGTTACCGATGGGACGAGAAGAAAAAAGAATGGATTCCCGCCTCCGAAGAAGATACGTGACCGCTCTACTTGTGGTTTACGACCAATAAAGAAAACCACTTGATCTGGCATAGGGGTGCTGTCCTCGCAACCAGTTAAGGATGATGATGAGGCTGATGAGTGCTATAACTAGGGGTGTCAACGGGTTCAGACCCTCTTGGTACTCCCAAACTCAAACCTATACCCTTATAGTGAAATATGGACCCAGACCCAGATCCTCGGAATATAAAATTTATGGACCCAGACTTAGACCTAGATCCTCTGGATATAAAATTTATGGACCCAGACCCGACCCGACCCTTCAGGGTTTAGGGTGGGGCTTGGGTATACCCGTATGATATTTTTCTACTTTTTTTTTCTGTAACAAAAATATATATAAAAAAATTTTCAAAAATCTAACTTTAAAATATCATGCCTCTTTTATTCACCTTTTGGAACAAACATCCACTGGCATGAAATTTTGAATAAAAGAAACAAGTCCACAAAAAATATCGAATGGAGAAAACAGTAATATTAATGTCTCGAAGAAGAAGAAATCTTGAAGAAAATTTCTCTTCTCTAAATTATGAAGAAAATTTCTCATCTTTGTTAAATTAAGAAAATAAACCACTTAATATGATAAATGTATAAATTATGTATTAATAAAAAAATATAAAAAATATAATATATAACTATATATTATTATTTTATTATAACGGGTACGAGTATACGGGTCTTAGTATTATCGTACCCTACCCAGACCCATTTAATATAATCTATATATGGGTATGGGTACGGGTCCGCGGGTACAGAATTTTAACATTACTCGCTGTAAATGGGTATAGACTCGGGCGGGTACGGGTAAGACCCGTCTCGTTTACAGCCCTACATACCCGTCTCGTTTACAGCCCTACATACAACCCTTCAGATGATGAGAAGGACGAGGCCGGTGCCCATAATACATCCCAAGGGATGCATTCCAAATAGATATGCAGACTGCCTTTGAACAACTTCGGATTAATCAAGAAATCCAAGGAATGTAGTTGACAGAAATAGTAGTCCATTTGCTGCTATGCAGACGAGTTGGCACATCAGAGGGCAACAATTGACCGCCAAGAAGTGATGTTGGCCCGACTGTGCAATAAATTCATGCTTGATCAAGGTAGTAATAGAGAAGGCAGCACAGACTGAGGTCCACAATAGGGAGTTTTCTTTTCTTTTCCTTTATTTTATATTTTTGTGTTCTATTTGATTTCTTTTTTTTTCTTGTTTCATTAAAATTGTTATTTGTTTGTCTCTCCTTTATTTTATTTCTGTGTGGGGATGGCTTCCCAATATGTTTTTATCGCTTTATATCTGCGGGATTGCTTCTCATGGATGTGTTTGTTTTCTTGTTTCTTTCAGTATAACTCCCACATTGAGGACAATGTGATTTTAAGTGTGTTGGAGGGAGGGGGGAGGGAGGTCGGGGTATTTTTGTTCTTTTAAGTTTTTTCTGTTAGTCTCTTTTTCGTTTTCGTTTTTGTTTAAGTTTTTTATGTTAGTTTCTTATTTTAAAAATCCCATAAAAATCAGAAAATTAAAAAATTTCAAAAGTATTTTAGTTTCTTTTCTATTTACTTCCTTATTTAAAAATCCAAAAATATTTTATTTTCATAACTTTTGATAAAGTTTACAACTGAAAAATTCCTTAGTTTTTTCGAAAAGGCAAATTACTTAAGTACTTTGAAAACCATATTTACTAAATTTCTTTCTTGATCAATGGTTTTTATGTACTAGCGAAAGTTGTTGAGTAATAGAAGCTTAGGAATCTTGGGATATTAGCCTTATGATAATAATTTTTGAACTTTGCCTGCAATTTCATGATTTTTCTATCTTTAAAGCAACGAAGTCTAGTCTAAGATGGTCCCGGAGATGATGGTTTTAGGCTTTCTTTGAACCGATTGAGCCTTTCTTATCTTTTATCCTATGAAATTAATCCCTAATTCGCTTTTTATGCCTTCATGCCGAGGGTTATACTCCCTTCTCTTCTTTGTTCTTTTAACCTCACTATATATAGAACCTTAGTTCGTGAGCTAATGGTTAGTATAGACTTTTGGCCGTTTTGAGTGAACCTTGATGCATGAGCTATTGGTTAGTATAGACTTTTGGCCGTCTTGAGTGAAAGAAACGAAAAAGTGTGGGGAAAACAGGAGTGAAAAAAGAAAGAAAGAAAAGCCCTATGGCATGAAGAGAAAGGGTACTTTTTGGGTATTTTCATGTATTTGCTGATTTTGGCTGGAAAAGAAAGAAAGAAAGAAGGAAAAATATTGATGCTTGAAGGAAAAATTGTGAAAAAAGAACAAAAGCCAAAGAGATGAAAAAAAATTGGCAAAAAAACGAAAAGAAGAATGAAGTAAGTTGTACAAAGATAGAGAGAAAACTGAAAACAGCGGCTAGAAAGTGTTCTTTTATTTCATTATCTCATTCTTTTGGTTGCGTTAGCTCTATCTTGTTTATGTTTTGTCTCCTTTTACCTTAGTTTATAACCTACTTTTGTACCTAGCCTAACATTATCCGAGAAGTCTTACATAATCCGAGAACAATCTAAAATAGACTTTAATGTGGCTAAGTGATGGAAAAAAATATGAATTGTGTGCATTGTCTTTGAAAATATTTCTTATTGCTAATCACTTAAAATTCCTCTTTTTTTTTTTTTTTTTGAAAGATGGCATGAGCAAAATGACGTACACATTCTTTGATCGGTAATGATTTTTAGTAACTTATGGTAGTTTTAGTGATTTTGTAGTTGTCTATCTTTGGAGTTGGACTGTGAAATGCTCTATTGAAGTGATATTATTTTTCTAAGCTTTGTTTTTTTGTTTTTGTTTAAGTTTTCCTAAGTTTTGTTAAGTTTTGGATTTTCGTTTTTGATGGGTTTGTTTTGGATAATTTGAGCTATCAATGCCTGTAATTATTTTTAAGATTTTAACTGTTTATATTCAGACTTCTGTCGTTATCGTATTTTGTCTTTATTCTATTAAAATTTTTATCCTCCGTTTGTCTGTTGAGTTGCTTGAGGGCAAGCAACAGATAAGTGTGGGGGTACGTGATAAGTGCATAATTGTCGATATTTTCTATATGTTAATTTTATCATTTTTGGTGTTTTTAATATGTAAAAATATATATTTTAGCTAAATACCTCTTATTCTTGTCTAGGTACCTTCCGGAAGTAGAAACGATGAAAAGGAAGCGAAAACGAACGAACACAGAGCGAAAACGATGATAACGGAATCCGTCGGCAAAAAGGTAGCACCTACCGCTCATGGCAAGGTAGCCTACCATCACCTGTAGGTGCCGAGGATGGCAGGGCAAGTGCAACCCGAGACCTACTGCAGATGATAGGCCTCATCCTACCGTCGGCGGTAGGTAGTGCTGGCAAGGTCGGTTCCAATCCTTTTCAAACTCAGTTTTCTTGATTTCTACTCCAACTCTAGTTTGGATTTCTTGTATTTTTACCTCTATATAGGGCTTTTATGCAACCGATGTAAAAAATAATCAAGATACAATTTAGAATAGTTTAGAATAGATTAGATACATAGTTTTGGGTTAGATTTTAGATTTTGAATAGATTAATTAGGTTAGATTAGTTAAACACTCTTTAAATTCCAGCTTTTATATTTTCTTTAGTTAACAGAATATCAAGATTTGTGCAAGATTTACTTTCTTGAATTCAAGAATTGAAGACTTTGATCAAAGATTTCGATCTTCGACTTGGTGACTTAGGAGACAATCTTAGAAGACATTCGGGATTCAATTGTGGCTTCAAGACTTAATCCTAAGCGTCCTTTTCCTTTTCTTGTTATTGAATTCTTTTATTAAATTTCAGTTTTATTAATATAAATAGTGAGTAGTTTATATTGTTTGATTTGGGGTTGAACCTTAATTCTTGATTATGAAATTCTTGATTTCGATGTTTGTTTTAATTTAAGTTGTCTTCCAATTGAGTTTGTTTGTAATTTAATTATCGCGAGATTAATTTATTTGCAAGGTTGTTTGGAATTGAAAAAGGAAGAACAATCTAGGGCAACCGATTGGGGGTTAATTGGGATAATTGACTAGGGATTTGATTTTGCACTTTTAGGTCTTTTAAATCGCCTACGTTTATTGCATTCATAATTTGTTAGGGAGAAAAGGGATTTTCCTCTAGGGGTTAGTGAGTAGGGTGGCTTTCATGCTAGAGATAGATGTTGCCCCTATTTGAGTGATGACCCAACTTAATTAATTCAACATCACTTTCATTAAAGTTTTTCTAATTGAGTTAGTAACAAGGATTAGGGAGATTCCACCAACCCAATCTCTTGTCTTTATAATTCTTTTAAAATTGTTTTTATTTCTTTTCTTTTAATTGAGTTGCTTGTTTTTATTTTTCTTTTTCAATGACATTATCTTTTTTTTCCTACTAGACATTAGAAACACGATTAGTACTTAAATCTTTGTTCGTCTCTAAGAGATTCGATGCTCAGGTTGAAACTCACCTCTAGTTTGTTAGGTCCACTTGCCTTACATAGTATTTAGGATCACATCTTTATATACTTTTAAAACGCACATCAATATGCACATTGAACAACTTAAAAGCTCGATGCCACGTGCTAAGGACAACCACATCCAACGTCTTCATAGTGAGAAATTTCCCGAATAGTTTAAAACTTATGTAAGTTCTAGATTGCTAGGAATAATCCTACAATAAGAGCATTACATATCTAGTATTATGATTAATTATGTTATGTATTTTTAGGTTCAAGAGCAAAGAAGGAAATTTAATGCAAATTATTCCGAAGAAATAAATGCTCTAGCAGTTGGCCCTAATCTCGAGGGTGGTGCTTTAATCATACATTGTTAATGATTATCGTTTTCGCACCAAGAGTTCGGAGCTCTCTAGAGCAACCCAAAATAGTGAGGTGTTAGTCAAAGCAGCAACACTGAGTTATGCCAGTTCTAGAGATAAAAATCCTGTTGTTGGTGATGTGACATATTATGGATTATTAACAGATATCATTGAGTTGGCTTATAATAGTCATTTGAAATTTTTTATTTTAAAATGTTATTGGATACATGATCAACGAGGAGTAAAGGAAGACATGTTTAAGTTAACTTTGGTGAATTTCAACCACTTGTTGTATCAAATAATCATCTAAGTGATGAGCCCTTCATCCTAGCACGCCAAGCAGAACAAGTTCGTTTTATTCCCGACCCTTTGGAACTGAATGGCAAGTTGTGATGAAAATGACTCCAGGGGATAATTTTGATGAGCATTTGCAAATGTCTGAAGCTGAGTCTTGTTCAAGTCAGTCACTTGATGATGATGTGGCATTTTGAGAAGGGGATAACATATGGGTTCGAGAGGGTACTGAAACATTGATACTTGATGTGCTTCCTAATGTTGCTGTTCAAGAAGAAATTTAACCACTTATACAGAAAGCATTACTTAAAATAAGAAAATCTAGAATAATCTGGTCAAGTACTGTTTATTTACATGCTAAGTGACTAAGTACCTACTTTATTCTTTTTACTATCTACAAGACTAATTTTCATTATTTTATAAATAAATTTTACACTTGTAGTTTCCGTATTGATTGATTACCTTTTTCATCTTGTCAATAATTAAATTTTTTTAAACAATGTACAGGTGCACATGGCAAAGAAAAAAAGCTAAAGGTGTCACCATTGCAGACAAGATTGTTGCATCTATTGCAAATGAAGAGAAGCAAACCTATGTGGTTCATAAAGAGCAGCAACAACCTATGTTGCATCAAGAAGCACAAGTGGTCCATGAAGAGCAACAGCAACCTATATTGCTTCACCGTCGGCCGCCAACTCGAAATCATCCGAGTACTGGCACAGAAAGGACAACTCCAACAAGAGAAGTTCAGAAATTAGAACAGGTACATAAACTCAATATAAATTAAGTTATTTGAACAAGTGTAATGGAATGCAAACAGGTACTAACATTAGTTTTTTTATGATCATGCTAACATGGAGAATTTATAAGAAATCCCAGCTAGAGGTGTTACACCTTCCACTATTGGAACGACTGTTATTTGTCCTTTACTTTATGCTTATTTATAAAACCTATGAAAGTTGTCTAAATATACTTATGTATTGTAGTTGATGGAGAAGGCCAAGTTCCAAATTTACCCACTAATTTAAGTCAGCTTGCCCCACAACCAAGTAACAACACTGGTAATTTATTTCCAGTAAAAATTCACTTTCATTATGACATTTAATTTGTCGTTCTTACTATTGAAGCGTGATATTGTTTCTTCTTATCCCATTACAAGGAAATCAACTAAACCCGAAAAAGAGAGGCAGAGGTCCATCGAAAGATATAACTCTTAAAGAAGGAGAAGTCATTCAGGTTGAATTCAATGACCAAATGAAACCAATCGGGAAGAGCAGAAGTACATTCATGACCTATTTCGGTCACATTGCCCGTAATGGTGTCAAGCTCCCACTTAATTATCCCTCATGGAGTGATATTCCAGCCGACACCATAGATGGTATTTGGGAGGACATTAAGGTAAAATGCATTTGTTTTAGGTACTTTGTCTTTCTAGTAAATGGTAAACTTTAACATCCATTACATTTTGTTTTTCATTTTGTTGAGGTGGATACTACCGTATCTTCTGCATATAGAATTAATTGTATGAATTCACTTGGTGAAAAATGGAAAGAGATGGAAAAGCTCCGTAAAAAGGAAATTCTTTTGTGGTAGATCCAAAGAAGAAGCTTTATGTTGTTGTCCTAAAAGAGTTGAGTTTAATCAATGGGAGCAGTTGGTCGAATATTGGAGTTTGGATATAGTTCAAGTAATTATCTACTTGCTGAAATGACATATTCTTTATTTTTATGCTCTGTAATATTATCATATATTCTATGCTACTGCTTACTATTCTAGGTTATTGTTCATAAAGTAAATTACTATATTCCTTTCTAACTTCACAATGAAATGTGTAGGTTGCTGCTGAAATCAATAAGCGTAATCGGAGCATGCATGGGCCTCCACATAGATATGGTAGAACAGCTTTTCCAATCATTAGAGAGGAGGTAAACTTCAATAAGTTATATAAGTCATGCTTCAATTTATTTATGTAGTAAAATGACATAAAAGATTGGACTTTCTTCTTATTAGATGCAAGAAGAAGGGAGGAAACATATATGCTTTCTGTGTACATTAGAACAAGAACAGATGCAAATGGAGTTCTTGTTAGCGAGGAAGCAACAAATTTCATAGTATGATTTCTTCTCTTTTACCACATTAATGAATTTAGCACTAAATATTTGGTTTTTTTTAGCCACTTTACCTTCTAGTTCTTAATTTTTCTCAATCATAGTTATTTACATTGAATTTAGCGAAAGAGAGGCTTAAGGAATTCCCTCCTGAGGAGCAAATGGTTGGACTTAGAAATCACATTTTTAAAGAGTTTATGGGACCTGAGGTACATGGATATGTGAGAACAATGGGATTAGGTCCAACTCCCTCACAGGTGTTTGGAAAAGCAAGTACATCTCAAACCTCGATTGATGAGTCCATAATATCTTCAAAGCTTGAAAGTTTGGTGAAGGAAAAGATGGAATCCATGGTGTCGATCATGCAGTCTCAAATTGATAAACTTAAAAAAATCGTTTGGAGGAGATGGCTGGTTTAATGGAAAATCTCAAAGCATATCTTGCACTAATTGTGGCCATCAAGTTATTGTCTCTATCTCTTGTTTGTTGCGTTTAATGTTTTCTTCTTCTAATTTTTAAATAATTATTTTTTATTTCTTTATTTATGCTTTCATAAGGTAGCTGATGCTTCAGGCACGCCAAATTAAAATACAACATCGAATGGCTATAATGTTTCTGATGAGGCAGATGGCACTGTAGAAGATGTGGTATTTATGACAAAATATTTACAAAATTTACATATTATAGTAATGCATATTGGTACTGGTTTTATCTTCTAAGTCAATAATTAATTGGTGGTTGTTTACAATTTTGTTCGTTGAGTTCTAATAGCAATGTTAGTGGTGCTGATATTCTGATTTTGATCGTGTGAATGATATTATTTTGGTGATTGTTTATAACTTTGTTATTTGAGTTCTTATAAGCTATTTTTCATGGCTGGAAATTAGGGCATTGTGATCCTTGATTTTGGTTTTGTTGTCATAGATTCTTTTGTCTCTATTATACGCTTAGATAAACTTTTTATATATGTTTTGAGGGATTCGGATGGATGGAGCCATGGCATATTAATTTATGTCTAGTTATCAAAAGATTGAGGTTGACGTCTCTTTGAATATGGTATTTGATTTAAGAAAATATTCAGTGTGTCTTGATATAAATTAAATCTCTTGTTTATCAGTTTTGTGTAGAGATGAGTCCTACTTGTTGTAACTTGTGTGGCTTTATAGAGAACTTTCAAACTTGGTAATTGATATGCAGCTAGCATTTCTTGAATTTCTTACTTTATCATCTCTTTCTTAAAGCCCTATGTGTTTTATTTTCTGTAGGCACATAATTGAATTAGATATTATTGATTGTTTCATGCATGTAACTATTTCATTCATGTTCTTGGTCTAATAACAGCTGCATTCTTTTCTTTGCACACATTTTGGTGAAACAAATTATTCTTTTGGAAAGAGGAAGATGATGGATGATATGTTGGTTTATTTCCATGTCTACTCCTATGTTTTTGTTTGGTTCCATAAACATTTGTTTATTACTGCAACATGCATGGTTTTACTGACTGATTTCCTGTGATTAGTATGGCAACACATTCTTGGCTACTATCTTATAAACTAGATTTAGGTATGGGCAACTAAAATCCAGCATAATTTCCTTATGATTATTTATTTTGGGTTATTTATTTTTACCTTTAATTACAAACAAAGAATGAAATGATATATTTCAATTTTATTTTGATTGCCCATTCATGAAATAGGGTGCAGGAGTTTTGTTGTGCAGGATTAAGATGATGATATGTAGTACTACTTGGCTTGAGGATTTTGATTTATTATGTTGAGTAAACAGTTTGGATTGTTTTGGTTGTGGAATGTTATGATGCTAAACGAATATGAGTATTTTGTTTGTGGTATCTAGTAGTCACTTGTTCCCATTTTCGAATTATATGTATTGGCAATTCTCCTAAATTATGTATTTATGGATCTTCAAACTTTTTGAAAGAATTTTATTATTCGAGCTATCTACGAATTTTTAAATTGATGCTATTTAGAAATTTCTATATTAGGGACAGTTCAGGTTATGTCAAATATGTATATCTACATATATGTTGCATGGACAGGGATAGTAAAAAAAAATATTTTAGCTACACCAACGACACCAACATTGTTGCCAAAAGTTTTTTGAACAACGTAGCATTCCCCACTGCTCAAAAGCTGTTGCATCAAGAAAAATACATATTATTTGCACAACCAAATAGCTACATGTATATAACATGATGATTAAAATTTAATAGCCCTAGTAATTATAATATTGCAAATGAGTATTCTCCACCGTTCAAATTTGTTGGGATAATTGTAGGAAAAATTACTGTGCAACTTTCACGGTTTATCACCCCACGTTTTAGAAACCGTAGTAAATCTGTGGCTAATATTTTTGCCCATGGTAAAAAAACTGTGGTAAAGTATTCCCAATGCTCGTATCGCCAATGCCTCAAAAACCGTGGCTAAATCGTAGTGGATGACTACTGCCCATGGTTTTTGGTATAATTAACCACAATTTTACTAGTGTTGGGAAAAGTCATTTTTTTTGTCGTGTGTAATCAAATATGCAAATATTCATATAATAGATACTAAAGTAAAATAATAAATCTATACCAAACCATTAATATATTTCAAATAATAAGGAAATATTAACATCTAAACTTAACAAATAAGCAGTAAATATGAAACTCATTTATTTATACGTTGTGTCCAATATAGGTACATAGTGCCGTGTCCTTAACATCTGAATGAATACCGAGTGGGCACTAACAATATCATTAAGAACATTGCTCTCATCATTATTTCTATAGTAACAACAATAATTCCGAATGGCACATAAATGCAATACTTCCTCTATAGTATTGCGTCTCTGCATCCTCTTTTTCTTCATCTTCGCACGAGCATTATATATAGTTTGTGCATTGAAACAAAAAATACAAAAGTATAGTAACTATGAAAACTTTATCAAATAATTAAAATAAACGATATAAAATTAGTTAAAGTTCAAATGCAATACCATTCCTCACATACAATCGGTATTTTACCCGCGAAGAGTATTTAATATATTTTTCGGCTGCATATGACACTTAGAGAATTCCTCGACCATCTTTAACTCATCATATGTAAATCGTGCCACCTGGGCATTCCCGTGAGGATAGACAGCTATTTTATGATTGTGTCTTCCATCTTGGACAATTAATTTCCAAAACTATCCCGAATCGATTGTTCTTTTAAGAGAAAATGAAAATTACACTTCTTCGTTCCATACAAACCCCATCTTTTTACATGAATTTCATTGTCCTTTGGCTCATACACCTTTGTTTTTCTTTTCTCCCCCTATTCACAACCAATAGTTACATATGGTCGACGATCAATCAATATTTTTGAATTATGACATGTCACAACTAAATATGTGTTCACGCTCCTCATTATTTTTCTTGCTCACTCAAGTAAATTATCTTTCGATTTAAAACTCTCATCTGTTTTATACAAATGACTGTGATCAATATAATCAGACTCATCTAAAAGTTCTTCAAAATAATTCGAATCTCCCTGTTATATAAATTTAATAAAAATACATTTTATTATAATAATTTAATAAAAATGAATAAACAATAACGGATACACATAATGGTTTCAAAAAATAAACAAAAGAACAAACATTATATTCATAATAATAATTTTTAAAAATAAAAACAAAAAAATTCATAACAAATAAAATAATAACAAGTCATATTCAAATTAAATATAAACATCCATAATTTGAAAATATTAACAAAACAACAAGACATATTCGTATAATTTAAAAAATAACAAAACAAGATAGTCATATAATAAAAATGGGATAACAAAACAACATATTAATTATTAAAAAATAACAACAATATATTCATAAATTAAAAAAATAAATAGCTAATATATTCATATTCATAATTTTTAAGGAATTAAAAAAAATTAATAACTAAAAAAAAATTCTGCACAGTATTTTGGCCAGCTGGGCTGAAATTCCCCAAGAATTTCGGCTGGCTGGATCGAAATTCTTGAGAAATTTCGGCCAACTGTGCCAAATACCGTGACATAATTTTTTAAAAAAAAAAATTTACCTTTAAATAAATTTTTTCTTCGATGAAATCTTCAAAATCATCAATGTTTTACTTGAATTCATTAAAAACTTAAAGAAAACTGTGAATTTCTTCAAGAAGATTGTAGAGAGAAGGGAGAGAGAGTTGGGGTAGAGAGAGAAAGTGAGGGAAGGAATTTTTTTTTAATCTTTCGCACGTATCTTTTATATTTCAGCACATATTTTATCGGTGTCCATACATAAATAGAGAAATTAGTAGAATTACCTAAAATTTTCACGCTTTGCATTTTAGTCAAAACTTTATTTCATCTAATTATATCCATAAATTATTTGCAAGTTTCTCAACTAATATATAGATTTTTATATACAGTATTGAAGTATGGTGACAAAAGTTACAGATCGTTTTTAGTAGTAGACTTTATCTTTTTCGTTACGTATAAGAGATTTGTCAATGTAATTAAAAAATATATAATTCATAATTATAAGAAGATGTAGATAAAATTTTAACTAAGAATACAAAAAAAGAACAAAAATTATTTATGGGTAACTATACTGAATTTTTTTATATGAGTATTTATCTATAATTTTTATATGTACAAATGCCTCTTGTTTTTTTTTTTAAGAAAAGATGCCTCTTGTTCTTGTACATCGATAGAAGGCCATGTGTAATGTGTTTTTTTTTTATTTTATTTATTATTTTTTCTCTTCGAGGAACCATGTGTAATGTTGATAAAAAATAAAATAAACAGATGGCCATGTGGCGCTCCTACAACCATATAGCTCTTTCCGCTCGTCAAATGTTTTATGTTTAGATAGTTCTTACGATCTTGATCCGAGGTGGCAATAATTTTTAAACAATTATTCCAGCAAGTTTAAACAATTAAGGTTAAGAGCAACTCCAGTGCAGTGGCAAAACCCAATAAATGTAGTGATTTTGCACCCATACTAGGGCTGTAAACGGGTCCAAACCCTCAGGGTACTCCCAGACCCGAACTCGTACCCTTATAGTGAAACTTGGACCCGGACCCATACCCTTCAGGGTATAAAATTTTGGACCCAGACCCGACCCTCTAGGGTCCAGGGTAGGGTACGGGTACCCGTATGACATTTTTCTATTTTATTTCCTTGTTAAACAAAAATATGTAAAACAATGTATAATTCAAAAAATAAAAATTTTAACATGATTAACATAATCTCCTTAACATTTCTTTCAACAAATAAAATCATTTAACATCTCTAATTCACATAATTAAAAGTTCAAATATACACAAAATCGTCATAGTGTGAGTGTAGTTGGTTGGTAGGTAGAGTAGAGATAGTAGGTTCGGGTTACAGATAAGAGTAAAATAATCTGTTAAAAAAATTATAAATTATATATTAATATAATATAATATATAAAATATATTATTATTTTATTAATACGGGTATACGGGTATACGGGTCTGAGTATCGCCATACCTTACCCGGACCCATATAGCAGTATAAATACGGGTACGGGTACGGATCCGCGGGTATAAAATTTAAACCTTACCCGCTAAAAACGGGTACAAACCCGTGCGGGTACGGGTAAGACCCGCCCCGTTTACAGCCCTAACCCATACCATACCACATTTTTTACTGCAAAATGGTATGAAATTTTGTGTGATACTGTTCACGCGGTAAAAAAAATCTCCTTTTCTCTTTTTTTGGATTAAAATTTTTTTTATGTATATTAAATGTTTATCTTTAATTTAAATAAATTAATTTTTTATCTCTATCAGTATTAAAAAAATTAAATATTTACAATATAATAAAATTAGATATGTTCAATTGGTTATTACAAATATTTTTATTTTTAATAATTGTAATTAAAATTTTTAAAAAATAAATTGATCTACACAAATTAAATAATCAAAGCACATTAAATAATACAAACTGATACTAATAACGTCAACGTAAACACGATAACAAATTACGTAAAAGTAAAATACATAATACACAACATGATAATTAGGTTGTTACATGACATCATAACTTCATGCATCATAATGCACAACATGATAATTGAGGTTGAACGTGATCTCAATACACCCATACAAGAAACAGTAGAAGCTCATAACCAATTGTGGAAAAGGTTAATGAATGAAAATACTCGATTTCAATAATTTCTTACTCGGTATAAAAAAAATCAAGGATAAGGATGCACATGTTGGATTAAGGAATGCATTAATAAAACACTTGTTGGACTTACGTGGTTCTTTACAGTATTAGGAAGTACATTATGTCAATTTCGATTGTATTATTATCTTTTTATGTTTTAATGTTTTCAATTAGTAGTATTTAATAAAATTTGATAATTATAATATATTATGCTTTAATTAAATTTAAATTTATTTACATTATTTATTTTTTAAATTATTAATAACATGCATTAAAAATAAGAAGTATTTTGATTATGTATAAATAATATAATAATAAAAAATTGAAGGATAAGGAATATCAAGTAGAATATTCCTTTTGGAATGAAAAATAGAGTAAATGGATTGGAGTAAAAGTAGTGTAGATATTGCATTTCTGCGTGATCTGTACTGCATTTTAGAGTATTTGGTTGGAGATGGCCCAAGGCAAAATACTTGAAGTTAGGGTTCAGTTAACCAAGATCTTAAACTTTATTTTTGGACAATTAACCCCTTAAATTTTTTTATTTTAAAAGAATAATAAAAATAAGCCTATAGTTTCTAAAGTACTTTTTAATGGGGAAAAAACTTTAAGAATATAAATACAAATTGTCAATCGAGATAATAAGTATTCCAGTAGACTAAATAATTATATTCTTAATAAGAAACTTTCAACTTTTGGGAAGCTTTCAAACTAAAATTTATGAAGATTTTTTCTCTTTTAAGAATATTTTAGGAATTATATACTTATTTACATTAATTTTTTAAAGGTAAAATAAGATTGGGGGTTAGTTATCCAAAAATAAAGTTCAAGATCTCAATTGACCAAACCCTGGACTGCTAAGGTGTTTTGGAGTTAACCTTTTTCTTCTATTAAGTTTTTTTGAACAATTAGTTACACTAGAAATGGAATTCTCCTATTTATATTTACATATAAGAATTAGGATTTACATATAAGAATTAAGAGTTCAAAAATATGTAAAAAAAAAAAAATTGTTGTACATTTCATATCCTTAACAAATAAGAGGAGAAAGTGAGTGAGGAGATAAATAAATTACAAAATAAAAGAGAAATTCATTATGGCCTTATTCTTCATTGTTATACTTTTTTTAAGTAATTAAAAATAAGTACTTATAAAAAAACTGTTTTGAATAAATTAATATAACATTTTTATTTTTAATAATATCAACAAGCAGAAGAAGGTTTAGAAAGCACCTTCATAGTAGGTTTTCAAAAATAGTTTTTTTAAAAACTTTATTTAAGCTAAAAGCATATATACTAAGTACGAGAACAACTTCAAAACAGTTTATACTGTATGATAAGCTATAAGCTGCAGATTTTAAGTAATAAATAACAGGTTTATATATAACCTTAACTTATATATTTTTACTTTTTTATTATAACCATAACCTTATTTACTTTATTTTTTGTAGGCGTAAATTATTTTCAACATTGTATGTATATATAGAAATTTAATAATTTAACTATAAAATATGTATTTTGGTGCATAGATTACACATATCGCCAACTGAATTGTAAAAGTAACTAAACACTTCATGTTAAGTTATGAAAAATGTGTTAAAAACGTACCAGATTTTACCATGGAACCATAAAATTATTGTAAACTTGCTTTGTTAAAAATTGTTCATACCAAAAAAAGATAAAATAAAAGTTATTGGTCACAAAAAATTAAAATAAAAGTTCATGGTATAAATAAAAAAATAAAAATACTTGAATAAATTTTAGCTTATTTGTTTATAGGAATTAATTATTTTGAACATCGCAAATTTATAATAATTTATGATTTCAGGATAATAATTTAAGACTATATATAATTAATTTTTCCAAAATAAAATTATGGATAAATATGGAAGTAATTATATAATAAAGGGTCAAAAGTCCCATCCACCCTGAACTATACGGGATTTAGGGTTTTGGCCCATGATTAAATTCTAAAACATCGATTTCTTACCTTTGAACTATAATATCATATTAGTACCTACCCTGCTGTTAGATTTTTCGTTAATCATTAATGGTCGACATATACACGAGCATTAGTAACCCTTGAACTTTTCGAAAGTTTGGTTTTTAGCCTTGAGCTTTAAAATATTGATTCTTTACCCTCGAATAAAAATAACACAACAATGCTTGTCCTTCCGTCAAATTCTTGCGTTAACCCTTAATGGTAAACACGCACTTAACCATCACATGACTACATGTAGGATAAGTTTTGGGGATATAACATGTAGTCTATAATTATTCCTTTTTTTTTCTAGTACTTTGAAATATAATTACATTCAATTGAGTTGATACGATCAATAAGTAGAAGCAAGTTTAAACGGAACCTTTATAGTAGCTTTTCAAAAATGGTTTTTTCAACTTTATTTAAGCTAAAAGCATATATAATAAGCAGTCGAGAACATCTTCAAAATAACTTATATTGTATAATAAGTTAAAAGCTGCAGATTTTAAGCAATGGATAACAGGGCCTATATATAACCTTAAATTATATACTTTTACTTCTTTTCATTATAACTATAAACCTTATTTACTTTATTTTCATAGGCATAAATTATTTTCAACATGGTATGTATTTATAGAAATTTAATAATTTAACGACAAAATTCGATGTATTTGGTACATGGATTACACATGCCGTCAAAGGAATTGTAAAAATAAATACACCCTTCATGTTAAGTTATAAAAAATGTACCATATTTTACCTTGAAATCATAAAATTATTATAAATTTGCTATGTTAAAAATAGTTCATTCCTAAAAGATAAAATAAGTTATTGGTCATAAAAAATTAAAATAAAAGTTCATGGCTATAAATAGAAAAATAAAAATATTTGAATAATTTTATTTTATCTATTATTGGAATTAATGATTTTTAACATAGCTAATTTATAATAATTTAATAATTTCAGGATAATAATTTAAGACTACATATAATTAATTTTTCCAAAATAAAATTATGGGTAAATATGGAAGTAATTATATAATAAATGGTAAAAAGTGCCATCGATCCTGAACTTTCTGCGATTTTGGGTTTTTGCCCATAATAAAATTCTAAAATGTTCATTTCTTACCCTTAAACTATAATAACATAGTAATACCTACCCTGCTGTTAGATTTTTTTCATTAACCATTAACGGTCGACATATACATCAGCATTAGTAACCCTTGAACTTTTCGAAAGTTTGGTTTTCAGCCTCGAGCTTTAAAATGCTGATTCTTTTCCCTCAAATAACTAAAATAACAAAACAATGTTTATCCTTTCGTCAAATTCTTGCGTTAAGCCTTAATGGTCAACACGCACTTAACCATCACATGACCAAAGGTAGGATAAGTTTTGGGGATATAACATGTAGTTTATAAGTATTCCTTTTTTTTTTTTTTTTCTAGTACTCTAAAATAGAATTACTTTCAATTGAGTTAATACTTGTAAATAAATATATTTTTTAAGGATAAAATTCTAAGTCGGATAAATGTATCAAAAGCTGCTCAAATCATTTATGCCACTTTGGTACCACTTCATGTACCACTTACTAATTTTAGTATATCTGTAATAAAATCTATTTAAAACACAAACACTAAGGGAAAAGGATAAACTTTAAAAGAAAAATATACTATAAATAAAAGTGGTATAGGAAATGGTACACAAAAGTGGTAGGCGATTTTAGGCCTACCAGAAGCCTATTGTTGCTTCGTCCTTTATTTATTTATTTTTTTGAAAGGCTTCGTCCTTTATTGATTGATGGAAGTATTTTAGAAACATCTAGCCCCTACTCTTCTTTTCTTATCCTCTCATCATTCCATTTATGAAACTCTTTTTCTACCTCATCATAGTTGAAATTAATGATTAAAAAATCATAGTTAGGTATGTAGAAAAATGTTACCCTCTCTTTTTTTTTTCACTTGTCACATTATGTCAATGTGTTTTCTTTTTATCATGTTGTGAAAATAATGCAACATTAATTAATGAATATTTCCCCATTATATGCTTCTATTAAAAACAAATTTTAACACCTTTAACTCTTGTAACGTTGGAACTTATAGACATAATAATCAAGAGAGAGGTTAATTTGAAGGGCATTCTAGTCCATGTAAGAAAAAAATTTCAAAAGTTCCACATTTTCTTAATTTGTGTAATGTTCAAAACGTGACAACTGGTAAAAAACAGAGGGAGTAATGTTTATCATACGAAATGGCCATCTTATTACGATGCAAAATCATCAATGTAGCAAATCATCAATTAGATTGTGTAGTGTTGACCATGGAATTAGTAAAGTGTACATTCATTGTTAAGGATTAACGTAAAATCTGACAGAAAAACAACATTAATATGTTATAATCTATTTCGAGGGTAAGGAATGAATATTTAAAATCAAAATTTTGAAAAGTTTAGGAGTTACTAATGGTTAGGTGCGCAGTGATCGTTAATGATATAGAACAGAAAGCTCAAGAAGCTAAAGATTTGTTGCATGGACCATTCATTAGTGCAAGGCCGAAGAAGACCAAAGATAATGATGGAAATATGGATAATGGCATGGTTATTACATGGAAAATGCTTTGAAGATCAAGCTTGAAGGTTTTGAAGAGCAAGGAAGGGTTTCTAAGTTGTTATCAATTTGTTCAATTAGCAAGAATCAATCAAGGGAACAAATTGGAGGTGAAAATTGATTAAGTGTTGGAGAAATCAAGTAACTTTGAGAAATTCCTTCATTTTGACTTTTTGAAAGATTTTTCTTAACTTTCCTTCTCATATGTTTCTAAATATTATAGACAATTGAAAGTTATAATCATTGTTTCTAAAGATTATAAGATTTTTTTTACATCTAAAATTTAAAGATTATAACCGTAACCTAGAATAACAACAACTAACAATATTCTTTCTCTTTATCATTCTTAGAAGTTATGGAAAATATACTAGATCGTAATTGGATATATAGAGAAAGGGGGCCGGAGGTTAAAGATCTTACTGATAAATTCATTAATGAGGTAGATTATTTTGTTCGTCGTTATCTTGAAACAAATAACGGACGTCAAAATGAGATGGGGTGTCCGTGTGAAATGTGTAAAAATAAGAAGTTTACAGATGATGAGGGAACATCTTTTTGAAGTGGGGTTTTGTGCCTATATCATAATTGGAGAGGTCATGGTGAAAAATTGTGGCCACAGATAAGGAACGTCTTCATGCAGAATTTGCTGATATAATCTAATCAAATATTGGGGTAGAAAGTTTACAATCAATGTCAACTGAAAGCAACTCATATCGTGAGATGATATTTGATACAATCGGTCTGAAAATTTTCTCTTAGGAAGATATGAATCATGAAGAACCAGCTAATCCAGACCAAAAAAGTTTTTTGATATGTGAAAGGCCGTGGAGATACCATTTGTTGATGGTGATAATAAACATTCAGTTTTATTTGTGATTAAGGAGTCATTGTACATTAAATCTGAGAACCAATGGACTCAAAAGTCGTACGATGATTTTGGGCATACATAAAGAAACATTTGCCTCTAGGAAATCATATGATCGAAGATTGGTATGCAATGCAGAAATTGATATTCGACTTAGGATTTCCCTTGTAAAGGATTGATGTGTGTGCCAATGGTTGTATATTTTATTAGAAGGAGGACTCTGATAGAAAAAAATGTATGTTTTATGGAATTTATTGGTACAAGATAAGAGGAAGAAGAGAGGTAAGAAGAAGAAACCGAAACCGAAAGAGATCGGTGAAGACGATGTTTCACTTTCCATTAACTCCTAGATTGCAAAGACTGTATGCGCCAAAAAGAACTGCCGAACACATGAGATGACATTCTGAAAGCTCAAAGGATTCTGATGTGATGAGTTATCCTAGGGTTGGAGAAGTTTGGAAGCATTTTGATAGAATTTACTCTGATTTTTTGGCAGAAATAAGGAACATGAGACTTGGCTTGTGTATGCATGGATTTTCACTTTTTGGAATGGCGGAAAAGACATACTCTTCGTGGCCAGTAATAATAACCCCGTATAACTTGCTACATTGGATGTGTATGAAAAAGGAGGTAACATTTTTTACGGCTCTCATCCCAGGACCGAAAAATCCGAATTGGATATTTATTTGCAACCCTGATAGAAGAATTAAATGAGTTATGGGATATGTGACCCTACATATTGAAGAAACAGAATTTCCAAATGCGGGCTGTAATTTTTTGGATGGTTAATAACTTCCGAGCATACGGTATGTTGAGCGGTTGGAGTACAGTGGGGGCGTTGGCTTGTCAATATTGCATAGAACATACAGATTCTTTTCATTAGGAAAATGGGTGAAAACAATCGTGGTTCGATGGTCATCGATGTTTTGTCCCATCAGGTCATTGATGTTTCTTGGTTCGATTCTTAACCGTCCTTCAAAAGATAATATAAAGGCTAAAGAAGACCTACATTCATATTGTAATAGATCAGACTTATTGATGGAAGAGAGCGGTGGGATAATTGTCAGAAGCTAACAGTATGTTACAGCTTGAGTAAGGAACAGAAGAAAATGGTGTTTGATTGGGTTAAAGAGTGGCAACTGCTAGATGGATATGCATCTAACTTGGCAAGGTGAGTTGATTATAAAGACATGAAGATGCCCAGCATGAAAATTCATGATTTTTATGTGTTCACGGAACGACTGATGCCCATCCCTTTTAGAGAGCTTCTTCCAGCGAAGGTGTGGAATTACTTAGCCGAGTTTAGTCTCTTCAACCGAGACTTGTTCACACCGAAGATAAGTGAGTCTCATATGCATGAATTATAGAAAAGCATTCCCAATTTGATATGTAAGTTAGAACGCTAATTATCTCTAGGTTTTTTCGATGTCGTGGAGTATCTGATGATTCATTTGCCGTACGAGTCGAAGGTTTGCAGTCCCGTCCAGTACAGGTAGATGTACCTATTTGTGAGGTGCAAAACATAGCGTAACTTAAATTATACATCATTTTAATTAAATCATAAAACTCATTCAGTTATACTTGCAATATGTAAGGTACTTGCACTATATAAAGAAGACAATAAAAAATAAGGCAGGAGTCGGGGGATCAATAGGCAATACTTACTTAATCGAGGAGGCCACCATATTCTTGTAAGTTTTGAATTTAATAATATGCTAGAAATACAAATTAGAACTAAGAAATATCAATTCGAATATAACATAGAAAAAATTCAAGAGAAAATAAGCGAGAGATTCGGAGAGTGGTTTAAAATTGAAGTAAGTCAATCTCTTTGAAATCATTCAAATTTAGTTAACCGTATTAACAAATGTGTTATGGTGTATCTAGATGCACAATCCCACGAAATAATATAGCTAACTCCTAAAAATCTATCTTGGGGTCCTTCTAGAAAAGTTAAGACGTGCACCGGTTACATTGTCAATGGGTTTCTGTTTCACACAAGAGAAAGGGGTGAGGGAGAAACTTCTAATGATGGTGTGTGTGTGAAACCAAATTATTATGGTGTTTTAAAAGAAACAGTTGAGGCAGTATTGTCTGGAACATCAATCCAAAAGGTTCTCTGTTCATGTGTAATCTTGGTTTGATTCTTTAGATCGAGGAATGAGGATTCATTCTTAATATAAAATTGTAGAGTTGCAAAAAGATCGGAGATATGGAGGATACGATCCTTTTATTTTAGCTCATCAAGCAGAGAAAGTCATTTCTCTCATATCTTGACTACAAAAGACCGAGGAACGATTGTGGTAGCGTAATGAAATCATGACTCTAAGTAATAGATGTTCCGATCCAAGATGATGCATTCCAAGAGAACGTGGACATTAACGAGGCTTCGGCAATAGATAGATGATTTAAGACATAGGACCTCTCATCCACGAGTTTCGTTTGTCAGAAGAGATTGATATCAACGTCGAAAGATACTTCGAGGAATTATAAAATGATGAAACTGAGACAGAATGGGATTCCGATGATGATGCCAATGATGATTCCAATGAGGATGCCGATGATGATTCTGATAATGATTCCGCCACATAGAACATTGTATGACGAGAGGTCATTTATACTTATATTATTATAGTTATGTTTATTTACTTCTATGATTATACTATGTTTATTTTACTTATATGATTATACTTATATTATTTACTTATGTTTATGTTTAAAATTTAATATTATTCTCTTTTTTCCTTATAGTTTTTTTGTGAAGATTTTGGTGGCATATTTTATGTCATATAAACAGTTGAGGTACGTATCATATTCAAGCTAGTTTAAGTAGTTTAACTAGTTAAATTACTTTAAGCTAAGTAATTTAATTTTAAGTTTTAAATTAATATTATTCTTTTTTTTTCTCATAGTTTTGTTTGTGAGGAGTTTTGTTGTATATACTCTATATATGGTTGAGGAATGTGTTTAAGTTTAAATATTATTTTACGGGGGAGCTCTGACTCTTTAAGTATAATTATAGTTTTACAGGGGAACCCTGACTCTTTAAGTTATATATATCGTTTAATGGGGGAGTTGTATGAACCTTCTTAAGCTTGTAATGAAGTTCAATTTCTTCAAAGATTCAACTCTCTTCAGGAGGACAATTTTGAAGCTTTGTTTTGAGAGAAGTGATAACCTAAGAACAATTTATAGAAATTAAACTAAAAAAAGAAAACAAATAAACCTTTCCATCTTTTAGGGATAATCAACAAGGTTTAAGAAAACCTCACCTACTCTCCACACACAAGGAAGACCTAGTTTCCAAGCAACACTAACTATAGAGATTTAGTACCTCAAGGAAAAATAGGATTTGAGAATTAGAACAAGAACTCTTGAATTGAAGATTCAAGAACTCCTTGCCTAGAATTGTACAATAGAAATCTCTAATTTACAAGGAAGTGGTAGAAACCATAGAACCCTAGGTTCTTCTCTCAATATTATCAATTTTCATTCTATCCTTCAAAATGGCTGCAAAAGAAGTATGTATAGTGTATTACATAATTAACTTCCAAACCTAGCTATTAAACTAATTTAAAAGGAGTTGATGCACATGTAGACCACTTAAGTACAAATCAAAAGAAGTTTAACAACCAAAATGAAGGATCAAGGAAGTTAAAATCTTCTAAATTTCCTACTATCCGAGACCTATGGTTGATGGTAGGCCTTACCCTACCATGCACGGTAGGTCAGCCATTCAAATTGTTTTCTTGTCCAAAACCCTACCGGGGATGGTAGGGTGGACCTACCATCGACGGTAGATCTTGTGCCCTTTTCTCTTCCATGAACAAAATAGCAAGGTTTGCGGTAGGGTCCAAATCTTTTTCTCCCTTTGATTTTAAAGCTTCAAAGTCTACCAAAATTGTTTTTTGGATTTCTCCACGTGTACCTTAGATTATAGAAGTGCTGATCCTCTAAAGTCTTCTCCTTGTTCTTCTAGCACATCCAAGCAAGGTCTTGGAACATCTTCTCAAATAAGGCTATCTTTCCCTTGTGTTCTTCTTCCATCTTTTTAGCCATTGCCCTTGTGATCGGCTCTTGCAACAACTCTACTGTTTCTTGCGCATCCCAGGTCATGCCATCCTCTTACCCTTTGATAGGATTCATCCTTAAATCTGTATCTACATCAAAAAGAGATAAATAAAAAAACATTGAAAGTTACATTAACATTATACTCATCAAGAAGATTAATCTTGTAGGCATTATCGTTGATCTTTTCAAAGACTTGAAATGGTGCATCGCTTCCAGCATCAAGCTTTCCTTTGCAGGTTGGGAAACTGTTCTTTCCTTAAATGTACCAAACACAATCTCCGGGCTTAAAAGTTACCTTCTTGAGTCCTTTATTCTTCCTAGAGCAACCATTTCGTTCTTCTTTTCAATATGGTCACGGACTTTGGCATGATAGATTTAACAAATTCAGTCTTTCTTTTACCATTAAAACTCAATTGATGATCAAATTGGCAATGAAATCAAATCGTGAGGGGTTAGTGGATTAAAACTATAGACAACTTCAAACGGAGAAAGGATAGTAGTAGAATGACAACCCCTATTGTAAGCAAATTCAATGAATGGTAAACATTCTTCCCACTTACTTATGTGCTTCTTAAGAATAGCCCTAAGAAGTTGCCCTATAGTTTTATTGACAATCTCAGTTTTGAGCATGACAAGAAGTGGAGTAAAGTATGTTAGTTCCAAGTTTCTTCCACAACACTTTCCATAAATTTAATAACAAACTTTGTATCACGATCCGAAACTATCATTCTAGGCATGCCATGCAACCTCACAACTACTCTAAAGAACAAGCTAGAAATATGAGATGCATCATCCGTTTTACTACAAGCAATGAAGTGACACATTTTTTAGAAACAATCTACAACAACAAATATAGAATCTTTCTGGGAAGAAGTCCTAGGGAGTCCTAAAATGAAATCCATGGAAACTAGTAAAGGTGTGTACAAACCATGAGATAAAGAAGAAGATTTAGCACGTTTACAGTCTAAAAAATTGCCTACAAACCTCTCAAAATCCCTTTTCATCTTAGGCCAAAAGAAATGTTCATGCAAGATATCATAAGTTTTAGCTATGCCAAAATGCCTTATAAGACCACGCCCATGAGTTTCCTTAACTAGAAAACTTCTAATGGACCCACAAGGAATGCAAAGTTTTCCTTCCCTAAAAAAATAACCATCTTTCACATAAAACTTATAAGAAAGAGTAATCAAGCATGAATCGAGAACACCTTCAAAATCATCATCATGAGCATGCAAGTCTTTTAGCATCTCAAACGCAAGCAAATGAGAGTCTAAGGAAGTGAAAAACGTATACCTTCTCAGGAGAGCATCCGCCATGATGTTTTCTTTCCCCTTCCTATAGTGAATGACGTAGGGAAATATCTCTATGAACTCCATCCACCGAGCATCTTAAACTCCATCCACGAATCCTTTATCGCCTTCACCTTATCGTGATCTACTTACAATCCTTTAGAACTAACAACATAGCCAAGAAAAGTTATCCTTTTCAAACAAAATTCATATTTTCCCAAATTGGCATATAGTTGTTATCTCTAAGCATTAAACAAACTTGCCTAACAAAACGTCATCAAAGTACACAACAACAAATTTCCCAATGAAATCACGCAAGACATGATGCATCAATCTCATAAAAGTGTTAGGTGCATTAGTGAGACCAAAAGGCATGACAAGCCACTAATAAAGACCAAACTTGGTTTTTAAAGCTGTTTTCCACTCATCTTCCTCTTTCATTTGGATTTGCTGATAACCCGATATCAAATCAATTTTAGAGAAAATCATGGAACCATGCAATTCATCAAGTAAATAATCTAGCCTAGGAATGGGATGACGATACTTAACAGTAATGTTATTGATAGCTCTATAATCCATGCACATACGCCAACTACCATCCTTTTCAGGGACTAGAAGTACACTGTACCGCACATGGACTAAGGCTCTCTAGAATGTGCCCCTTAGCAAGTAGCTCTTCCACTTTCCTTTGAAGTTCATTGGTCTCTTCGGTGAGCTCCTATAAGCGGGGAGATTTGGTACCATGGCTCCAACAACAAAGTCAATTTGGTGTTCTATTCCTCTCAACGGCGGCAATCTTCCAGGAACTTCTTCTGGAAAGATGTCTTCAAACTCCTTAATAATATCTACAATAGCTTAAGACAAAGAAGAAACAACTTCGTTAGAAGACAAATAAGCTCTTTTGCATATAAGGAGTAGAACGGTTTCTTTAGCATCTATCACCTCACAAATCTCACTCTCTTTGGCAAAGAAACTTATTCTAGTCTCCCCTTTTCTGTCGTTTATTACACTCCCTCTCTCTCTCTCTTGATTTTCTTCTCTCTCTTGAGACTCTCCTCTCTTTTCTTTTTCTTCTACGCTCTTCTCCTCTTTTATACTCTTCTTTTAATCCTCTAACTCCTTTTCACTTATCTTTACTTGATCTTGGTATACTTGAAAAGGAGTGAGAGGTTTGAGTGAAATCTTGATTCCATCATTTTAAAAAGAATAAGTATTCTTAAACCCATCATAAATGGCTTTCCTATCAAATTTCCATGGCCTACCAAATAAGAGATGTCCAGTTTGCACAGGAACCACATCATAAAGGATCTCATCCTTGCATATCCCAATGGCAAAAGACACCGTCACTTTCTTGGTGATCCGCACCTCTCCACTATCATTTTACCATTGCAATTGGTAAGGCTTAGGGTGTTTGATGTTTGGCAAGTTCAACTTTTCCACCAAATATGTACTTGCCACATTGGTGCAACTCCCACTATCAATGATGACATTGCAAGCCTTGTTGTGTATGTTGCAGCTCGTGTGGAAAATATTCTCTCCTTGTTGGCTTGAGCTATCTTGAAAAGCTTGAGAACTAAGAGCTCTCAAGACCACCAAGACCTTCCCTTCATATGGAGGCTCCTCATTGAACTCTCCATCTTCTTGGTCCTTTTCAACCTCATCTTCGGAAATAACTTCCCCATTAGGCCTAATGATCATTACTTTCTTGGTTGGGCAATTAGTAGAGTAATGTCCATACCTTTTGCACTTGAAGCATTGAATATCTCCAGCTCTACTAGATGTCACGTCTACTTTACTCTTGTCCTTGAATTCTTCTTGTCTTTTAAATCCATCCTTGAAAGCTACCTTAGAAGTATCATCTCTTCTTAATAGATTAGGCTTGAAAGAAATCGACACAAGTTTAGAAGAAGTGAATGGAGTCTTGTAAGGTGCCTTGTTTTTCAATTGCTTCTCTATCTTCATGGCCTTATGAACCATTTCCTCTAGCTCTACACAAGCTTGAAGCTCCAAGGTATGAGCTATGTCCCGGTTCAAACCTCTCATGAATCTAGCCATCGTAGCCTCCCTATCTTCAACAATGTTGGCTCTTATCATGGCTACTTCAATCTCTTTATAATAATCTTCCACGTTTTTTCTACCTGTCCTAAGGTTTTGAAGCTTCTTGTAGAGATCTCTATGGTAATGAGGATGCATAAACCTTTTTCTCATCAAAGTCCTCAATTCCTCCCAAGTTTCCACCGATCTCTCCAAGTTCCTCCTTCGATTTGTCACCAATTGATCCCACCATATGATGACATAATCGGTAAATTCTACCAGCGCCAACCTCATCTTTGTTAGTTCTGAATAATTGTGACAATCAAAGACAAGGTCAACCTTCTTTTCCCATTCAAGATATGCCTCCGGATCACTTTTCCCTTGGAATGAAGGGATCTTCAACTTAATTTTACAAAATTCTCTCTCTTCATAGTATCCTTCTTCATCCCTATCTAGCTCCATTTCATATCTCTCTTGTCCCTCATAGTACCTTTCTTGATCCCTCGGTATTCTCACAAAGTCCCTCTTAAATCCTCTATCCATTCTCTTTTCATTTTTTCCTCCTTCTAGCCCCAAACCTTCCATCTCCTTGAATTCCTAGAGGTTGGAAGCTCTCTTGAAAGTTTTAGGATAGGTCATCCCTAACTCCATAGTTCGCATCGGGAGAATTGTTATCTTCTCTTGTCGTTCATCTTGGAGTAAGATTGTAGAGGTTGTGGAGTCCCCTTCTTTGGCCCAACATTGATTCTATCTATCCATCTGAGCGGATAGTGCTCCAATATTTCTTTCTATGTCGCCCATTTTTTGTTGCAAGGATCTTAAGGCACCAACAATTTCTTGCATAATTGGGTCACTAGGTCCCTCGTTGTTGTTATGATTTTGTTCTTCGTCTCGTGACATCTTTAGAATGGATAAAAGTGAATACCTACAAAAATGGAAAACAATTAATACAAAAAAAATGGACCTCACATCTTCTTAAGTGTATTGTTGAAAGTGGGTAATGCTCAACCCTCATGTTTACACTCACTCTCAAAGGCTTTTGCAACAATAGTCTCACCCTCTTGCCTCTTACCATACCTCACCTACTATATTTTCTTAGTGATTTCTAGAACTTCCAAGTTATAAGAATATTCCTAAAAGAAATTCAAGTAAAAAATTCTCAAGTAGATAAGAAAAACAAAGTCTAGGAGAAATTTTAACGAACACATAGAGTGGAAAAGTTCAAGGAAAAATTCAAGAGTACGAGTCAAAGATAATCAATTCCCCACAAAATAATTAGAAAAAATCTTAACAATAGTTTCAAAGGAAGTTGCAATTTCAAAACAAAGGCAACTGGTTAGCAATTTCAAAGACATTAAGAGTACAAAGTTCAATTTCAAGAAAATAGAGTATAGAAATTACCTGTAGTTATTCCACAATATCTGAGTCATTTCGTAACCAAAACATCTCAAAATTTTTTTGCAAGATATCCACAAACAAGTAGGCTTTCAAACGAGACTAGTTTCATGCAATTTGGAGTTCATTTGCTATACTTTCTAATTCAATATTTTTACTGCACTTTTTCTGTGTAAAAATTTTCCATACTTTCTTGCCTTTTTTAGTTACTATGAATTGGCTTTTTCATAAGCAAAATTCATCTATAAAACACATAAATGTTCACCTCATAGAGAGCTTTACTTTTGATCCACATGGTATGAACCTCCTTAAGCTTGTCATGAAGTTCAATTACTCCCAAGATTCAACTCTCTTCAAGAGGACATTTTTGAAGCTTTATGTTGAGGGAAATGATAAACAAAAGAGAATTTATAGGAATTAAACTAAGAAAAGGAAACAAATAAAACCTTCATACTTTGAGAGAGATTAAACAAGGTTTAAGAAACCTCATCTACTGTCCACATACAAGGAAGACGTAGTTTCCAAGCAACGCTAAATATAGAAAGTTAATACCTCAAGAAAGAATAGGATTTGGGAATTAGAACAAGAACTTTGAATTGATGATTCAAGAATTCCTTGCCTAGAATTGTACAATCGAAATCTCTAATTTACAAAGAAGTGGTAGAAACCGTTAGCGGTAGGTCCCGACGACGAGAAGGCATTTGTGGGCTGAACCCTACAGCGGACGATAGGGCTCGACCTACCATCGGCAGTAGGTCCCAGTTGAGGAGCAGTTATAATCCAATTCAAACTCTATTTTTGCTATAAATTTTTATTTTATTTAAAGGTAACTCTGCTATGAGGGTAGGAGGGAATGAAGGGTAGCAATTAGGAGTAGATAGCAGATAATTAGGGTTACTGTAGTTAGTCAATTCTTCAATTTTCACATTCAATTAATTAGGTAATCTTTAGATTTCTGCAATTTAGTTCTTGGAGATAAAGGATTGAAGATCCAATTCCATGATTTTGAGCTTTAATTAGGCAACTCGAGAGATGAGCTCGGGAGACATTTGAGACTTCGAATGAGCTTCAATTTTACTCTTAAGCTTTCTTTCTTTTACTTTGTTATTCAATTTAATGTTGAATTTCTATTTTTATATAATGAATAGCGAGTAGTTCTTTATGTTTGGATGAAGGATGAACACTAGTTCTTGATTATGAAATTCTTGGTTTAATTTCTTGAATTGGATGTTTGTTTTAAATTAAGTTGTTATCTAATTGTGCTTGTTTGCAATTTAATTGTCGCGAGATTAGATTAATCGCAAGATTGTTTGGAATTGAAAAAGGAAGAACGATCTAGGGCAACTAATTGGGGGTTAATTGGGACAATTGACTAGAGATATGATGTTATACTTTTAGGTCCTCTAAATCACCTTACTGCGTTCATCGTTTGTTAGGGAGAAAAGAGATTTTCCTCTAAGGGTTAGTAAGTAGGGTGGCTTTCACCTAAAGATAGAGATTGCCCGATTTATAGTGGTGACCCAACTTAATCAATTCAAAATTGTTTTCTTTAAAGTTTTTTAATTGAATAGTAATAAGGATTAGGGAGATTCCACCATCCATACTCTTGTTTTATAAAGTTTTTAAACCTTGATTTTATTACTTGCTTCCTTTAGTTGTTAAACTATTTTTCAGTTTTTTAGGTTAATTATTCTCTAAAATGAACTTTTCTTAGACTAAACATTAGAGACGCGATTAGTACTTAAGCTTTTACCTTCCTCGAGAGATTCGGCACTCGGGTATAACTTATTTACTACAGTGATAAGTTCACTTGCATATTGCTTAGTTTAGTAGTGCATCCCGTAGGTTTAAAACGTACACATCAAATTCTCACCTACATTAAAGTACAAAAGGAAGGTAACATTAGAAATGAAATATTTAAAATAAACAATGCTATGAACATTGTCGCTAAAGCACTCAAGAGCTAGTCAAGTAAGTTAAATGGTCATGTAAACAACAAGGAGAACAAGATGTCTATAACTTCTTTGAAAGGTATATGATATAAAAATGATGTAAAGACAAAGAAGTTCAAGGCAAAGCAACTCCAAAAAGGAGTATCCAAGAACCAATGATGTTTTACAAGAATTCTCCAAATAGAAACACAATTAGAAGTATGAAACTCTTGTAAATCAAACATATGAACAACATTTTTCCAAAGCATCCTTAAAAGGCTGATGATATTGAAAACTCAAATTGGCTAAAATTTTCAAGGTTAAGAACATGAAGATTTGAAAACAATTGAAATTCCAATGAAGATGTGTTCCTTCAAAAGTTTGAGAGAAAAAGTTTGAAATGTGGCTTTGTGGAAACAACTTCTTTGACATTCGTTCAAAAAGATGAAAAATATGAACATCCTTGAAAGGCAAACGATAATAAAAGCTTGCATTGGTTCTAAACTTAAGAAGTAAGTTAAGAAAATTAAATGTTTAAAATAAAACTCTTTAAAAGAATGCTGATACTCAAATTGCACATTTGAAATGAAATAAAAAACATTTGAGAATGAAGCATAAACTATAGAATTTAAAAGTTCCATCATTTCACACTTGAAATAAGGAAAAGTAGACAAAAAATTTTCAAAAGTCCATGATTTACCACTTTCCTCTTAAATACCATTCCCTATAAGAACTCTTTGAAAGCTAAATGATACAATAAAGTTCCATCAATTGAATGATCGAAAAATGAAGTGCAAGGGTGGTTCCTTTCAAAATAATCAATTAACATGATCAACTTCCAACTCCAATCTTTGAAAGGTTTATGAAAGTAAAGATAGTCATCAATATAACTTTACCAAGTTAGGTCCGTAGAAATATTTTTCAGGATAACTTTCGAAAGCTGAAAATGCTTAGTTTTAAACGTTTCAGATTCTACCTCTACTATGATTCCAAAACCTTTTAAAAAGAAATCCTTGAAATGGACATGATAGAATTTAAGACTTTGGTCATTTCCAATCAAAGTGTTCAAAGAATGATTTATAATTGAAAGCTTGTGTTTGTTACAAGAGAATGCAATTTGCTCACTCAAAAAGGTCTCAAGTTGGTTAGTAAGAATAAACATATTGAAATCCCTAATAAAATTATCAAGGAAAGATAGCACATAGCCCCAATGTTCCACAAGCTTTCATAATCAATTCTCATGAAGCATATCAAACATGTGATAAGGTACATAATTATCAACCAACTTTGATTTAGGGAAGGAATCACCTTGAAGACACTAATGTTCAATGCAAGGAAGTCGATACTTAGCTTTCTTAGGCAAACATGATTCACAAAAAAAGGCATTGAAAGAAAAACACTTAGGCATAGAAGACACAAGAAGAAAAAGACCACCATCAAATGAGATAGCACAAATATCTCCAATTATATTTACATGAAAAAGATAAGACTCGAGGATAAGCTTTAATTCCACAAAAGAAAATTCATGCCACATAAGAGAAGGTTTAAGAGATAGGATTTTATAAGTCTTCAAGAAAAGTGCCACACTCTTTCTCCATGCTCCTTCCTTCATCTTCAACTCCTAGCACACAAGAATTACCATTAGATATATTGAATTGTTTCTTCAACCCTAGGAATTGCACAAGATATAGAATTAAACTCTATGAATTGTTTCTTTTCTGATAAAGTTCCAAGAGAGTTAGGAAAGTAAAAATGATATCCATTTTCCATAAAAATAAGTAAGAAAAACTTAATTTTCTTAAAAATAAATCTTAAAGCACAAGTAGGAATTAGAATGAATGGAGCTTATGGTCTTGATGGCCTTAGGCTTTTCTCCTTGATCTTTGCTTGAATTTTAAAATTCTACGCACATAACGATTCACTAGCAAAGAAAGAGTTACCCATTAGCATAGAAATTAAGTTCCTCACTCTTTTCAAGTACAACTATCTGTTTTACTCTTTTCTCTTCTTTTTCACTCTTTTGTTTCTCTAGAAGCACTCATTTTCTTTTATTCTTTCACTTTTCTCAAGCACATTCTCTTTCTCTTTTGAACATTTTAAATGTTCACTCTCTTTTGAAAGGATAGAGATAGAATCGAAGGTTCATTATCTCTCAACTAGTCTCTCTTTTTCTTCCACTCTTTCTTTTTCTTTATTTTCAATGTTTTTCTCACTCATGATATAATAAGAATCCTCATTAGATGTCTTCTTCTCCACATGCGTTCCCACACCCTCTCCAACTTAAAGTTTAGCATGTGGAAGTTCTTTTGCCAATGGAGCTTCATCAACAATTTATGATGTCAAGGGTTCCACCTTTGCAACTCCTTGAGATGGCTTAGAAAGTTGTATATCCTCGCATCCTTTAGCTTTCATGAAGTTCTTTTCCTTTTTCTCATGTTCAAACATCCTTACCCTTTCTTACCTTTCTTTCAACTTCTTTTGCTCTTCATAAACTTGGTGAGGGCCAAAGAATTAAGAGTGAATCTCTTGCCATCGTTTGTGAAGTTGAAAGTATTATTGTCCCTATTGTATATAGCTTTCCTATCATATAGCCAAGGACTTCCAAACAACAAATGACCCACTCGCATGGGTGCTACATCACATAATACATCATCTTTATAAGATCTCATAGAAGTAGACACCCACACTAGCTTAGTATCTTCGATTTCAACATTTTTACCTGACCAATGGCATATGTAAGGACTACGATGTTAAAGAAGAGGAAAATTCAACTTTTCAACAAGGTAGGTACTAGACACATTAATACCACTAACACCATAAACAACATGATTAGCAAGTCTATCTTGCACTTTGGATTTGGTATGAACAACATGCTCACTTTGATTTTCCCTCCCATAAACATTTTCATCAAACAAGCTCTCGTGGTAAACTTTTCTACCATAACTATGATCATGATAGTCATAACAATCATTAGATCCTTTATAACAATAATAGGATTACGTTCAACAGATTTAGCATTAACTCTTTCATAACCTCCATTATCATCATAAGAAGTATGCTCATAAGATTTAGTATAAGAAGAGAAGTTACCAACTCCATTATGTCGTTTAGGAGTGAAGTTTCCACTTCCATGGCTTTTCCCACCATATGTATTGACTCCATCTTCACCAACATGATAGAAATTATGCTTATCCCTTGCAAACTAGGATTGATAAGCCTCTTGTTTCCTTATGGCTTTTATCTTTTGCCATGTTGAATTAGACCAGGTATACTCTATTTATTTCCTTTTATAAATATTCACAAAAAAGCTTAGAAAATGAAACAAGGACTTCCCATCACTCCCTTAGTGTTCACACTCTTGAAGATGATTACTCATTTTACTCTTGTATACTCTAAGGCTTTTGATAAAATAAGTTCACCCTCTTGCCTTTTTCCAAACTCTCACCTCACAAGAATCCCTTAAGAGTTCAAACATTTTCCACCACAACCTCCAAGGTAATCAACCAAAGATAAGACTTCAATCAAAACACTTAGTTGAGGTAACTAGGAATCAAAGAAGAATTTCAAGAAACAGTTGAGGTGCAAGAATTTCAAAGAAAATCCCAGAGCAATTAGAACAAATGAAGAAAATTTATCATCACAAAAAGGATAAGAAAAACTTAATAGAAGCAACTAGAGTTCAAAAACAATGAAACAAAACAAAGTTAAGCTAAACAAAGAAGAAAGATTACTAAACAAAATTTTTCCAGACAATGATACCCTATCACTAGAATCACGATTACTTAGATCCTATAACTCCAAATCAGGTAAAATTAATTTAGATATATGAACAACTCGAAGAGAATGAAAATAAGCATAAATATCGTCCGATTTGAATCAGTATAACATGTGATATGATAAAATTAATCCACCACCGCTCAACAGATCCGGTTTCTAGATAAATCGAAAGATTTTATCTAATTGATCAATTAAATAATATCCAAATTCAATGATACTAATTCTAAATGATCTCAAATTCAGGGCAGATAAGATCCATTAGAAATGTTCTCATAAACACATCAATTAAACTTCGAATTCAAGCCAATCTTCTGGCATAATTTTTTTGCCCGAAATTTTGCAATATCATCATGTATTTTTCTTTGATCATCAGATATCCTTTTGTTTTTAATTTGAAGAAATTGAAACAAAATTAATCTTAGCTGAAGGTAGCTCTGATACCAAATGATATGGAATTTGATGAGCAAGGATTAATCGTCAAATTTTTACCCTAAGACCTTTGTCTCCAAGAAGGACATGATTATCACACCAAATCAACTACCCTTAGCTCATCCCAAACTAAGAATTTATGATTGTTATGAGTAATATTTCCCCTATATACCAATCAAATAATGGGGCTGATTACTGATGTAGATCGGAAAAGCTAAGAAACTTAAGATTTGTCGCATGGACTGTTCACTAGTGCAAGACCAAAGAAGACTAGAGATAATGAAGAAAATGTGGTTAATGTCATGGTTGTTTACATGGAAAATACTTTGAAGATCAAGCTTGAATTTTGCGTGAAGGTTTTGAAGATCAAGGAAAGATTTCCCAGTTGTTTTCGATTTGTTCATTTAGTAAGGATCAACCAAGGGAAAAATGGCTAAGTCCTTGAAGAGGAGCAGCCTACTATCGACGGTAGGCCTGACCCTACCATCACCAGTAGGCTTCTGCCAGCGGAACTCTTGGAAGACACACCTACCATCCACGATAGTTTCCACCCTACCGTCACCAGTAGGGTTCGGCTGAGGAAGTACTTATGTGATCTAATTGAGTAGCTTTTATTATTTGGCTTGTCTTTTCAGTTTTTAATCAAGAGTTTAATGGGTATTTTGAGTCATTTAGCTATAGCTTAGCTAGGGGTTAGATCTTAGTATATAAATACCACATTATTACTCATTGTAAAAAAACTATGATGAATTTGCTGAAAATTATGAGAGAGTTTCCAAGTTGCCTGTTGGTTTCTTCATCTTCTTAGGTTAGCTTCCTAAAGGGTCAAAGTCCTTAGCATTGTGAGTAATTGAGCCTTACATTGACGTATTTGTAGAATCAATTGATCATTCAAATTCCTTTCATTAGTTGATTCATTAAGTTTCCTTTTCTTGAATTAATTAGTCTTAGGTCTTCTAAATTGTGTAATTGGGGTTTTGAGGTCTTTGTTCCCTAAAGGTTCTAATTATCAATCTAGAAAAGAATTTAGCCTCTCAATATTAGGTTTATGAGACTTGGTTTGTCATAGGTTTCTTATTGGAGTGTTTGAATTTAAAAATCCTTAATAGATGTTCTTCAAGAGGAGGTGTGATCTTGAGAATAGTAGAATCCAAAACTACAATCAAAGTGGATCTACATCAAAATGGTATCAGTGCAACCTCGAATTGAAGGTCAATTTGAGTTGTAAGTTGTTTAAATTTTTTGAAATTCATAAAAAGAAGTAGCACTTGATGACCTATTAAATTCCCATGAAGATCATGCAAAAACTAAGTACAGAAAATGATCTGAAAATCAATTGCAAACTGGACTTAATTGTTGGAAATTCCGTAGACAAAAACATAATAAAGCATAACTATTTCAAACTGGACTTAATTGTTGGAAATTCCATAGACAAAAACATAATAAAGCATAACTACGAAAACAACCAACAGGATCCGCACATACTAAAAGAACTGATTGGAATGAAAACTACCTCAATGTTTGATGCTGCTAAGTGTGAAGGCGCTGCAGTTATGCTTTGCCCTCTATTGGTATCCACGTGACGACCTCCTCTGCAAGCAATCAGGATGCTAGCCACTTCGATGTTCTGAAAACTATTCAGAACGAATCCTAACTATTTGGTAATATGTTGGAATTTCTGAGAGAGAGGCAAGATACAATTCTCACCGTTCTAGGGTTAAGGCGTTGTTTTAATTAGAGAAGATGACTGTGGAGAAAGGTTAACATAACCTTTTATCGTTGAAAACATCAGAACCTTAATTGTCATCTAATGACAGTTTTAATCTCGTCTGTCTATTCTCATAATCATCCAACGATTGGATGAATAGTATTAAGTAATTAATTTCATTTATTTGATAAACAAATTAGTTACTTATTAACTTACCAAGAAAATACAATATGGAATCTGATTCCCTTTTTGTATACGTTTAACGAATCTGGACACGATCAAGATTCATTGAACGTGGACATCGTGCTCACAAGATCATCTATGCATGTGACCCTGTAGGTTCACTTAACATTGGCTGTGAATAAAAATGTCCAAGACATTTATCCGCAAAACATAAGTGGCCTCTAGTAAGACATTATCCTTACACAAGTTAAGTAAAAGATATGATAACCTAATCATCAGTTTTAATATTTGGTCCTTTTGTCACACGATATCCTAATTAAGTATAAAGCATGGACTGAGTCGTCCTTCTAAAATTTAATTAACCATTTACCGGATCACCAGACAGATTGTTCCGATAAATAATATTAATAGAACCTTATTAATACTTATTTGAGCATGGGCATGCGCATCCTCCAGTCTTCCTTATCAAAGAGCCCACGGATATCTCTCTCTAATAAGAGAGGGACAAATCCCTTCCACTATCTCTAATATTCAAGCAATGATAAGAAAATAGCCTAACTAATAGTCATAATAATCACTTGATTAAAAGTGATGTTTGATTATGTTAAAACATATTTTCTCCCCATGCAAGAAGCATTAGAAACATTAGGTCAGAGGACATCAAACATAAAACTGAGAAGAAATATTTATGACTTAAACTAATGCAATATTTCTTCTTCACTTTAGGCCATATCCAATACAATATTCTCAATACATGTTTATGATCTGATTTTATATCTCATATTCATGATCAGTAAACCTTGATCATCAATCAATTTTATACGAGTTTAATAATACAAGATATGATAAAACTAGGAACAGACAAGAATAGTATTTTATTAGCTCGAAGGGTTTTAATATCAAGTCACATACTTGATGAACAAGAGCATAAAATACAATTCAAAATACATGCCTCATAAATAATAAATGTAAGTCAATTGGTCTAGGGCTCACTAATAAGAAATGCGTTGCCAGTCATGTGCCTTGAGCAACCACTATCCAAATTCCACTTAGTTGAGCTTGATTTGTGTTCCTACAATAGAATAAGTAGAAATGACTTTTGGTACCTATATCCTTTTGGGTCCATGAATGTTGATTTTTCTTTTACTTTCCAAATAGTTTTTACACCCTTTCAATTTTTCTTTTTATAAAACATTTTGTGGCTTTATGACCACTCTTTTCACAATAAGTGCAACAAAGATGTGAGAAGGATGAAGAAGCTTTTACAAAACGTGTTTGGTTAGAAAAAGTATTGGAATGATTATATCCAATACCATTTTTATCAAATGGTGATTGAGAACTAAGAAGTTTTTCGAAATTTTCCTTTCCTTTTGTGAATTTCTCAATACATATGGTGAGATCACTCACCCTTTTCTTCAAATCATTGTAGTCCTCCATGCATTTCTCAAGAGAAAGAACTTTTTCACAAAGATTTGTTCTCTAGAACAAGTTTTTGAAATTCTAAGTTTGAGAAGTCCTTTTCCTTTTTCAAAACTTCTAAAGATTCAAGCAGAGTTTTGTTTTCACAAACAAGTTTTGAATTATCATTTAATAAAATGTCAATCTTATTTTTTAAATCCTTGTTCCTTTTGGAAAACTTTTTCAATTCATCATACATTTCAATGAGCATAGAATTAGGATCATTATCATCATCAACAACAAAATTAGATAAGTTTGCAGGTGAAGATTGTACCTCATTTTCTAGTGCCATGAAACACATGTTGGCTTTTCTTCTCCTTTACTTTCACTTGAGTCTTGATCCCAAGCTTCTATTAAGCCCTTGCCTTTCTTCTTTTTCTTTATCGCCTCAAGCTTTGCCTCTAAAGCTCCTTTTTCTTTTTTTATGGCTTTTGGATAATTAGCCACAAGATGGTCAGTGGTATTGAATTCAAAGCACCTTGCCTTGAAGAGTGAAGAGCTTTGTCCTCCTTTCTTGAATGGAGGTTTCTTCCCTCTTTTGCTGAAGCCTTTCTTGTAGAACTTTTTGAATTTTCTAACCACCAAGGGCATATCCTGTTCATCATCATTTTCATCTTTATTGTTTGAACTTGCTTGATCTTCCTCATTCACTTTGAGTGATATACTTTTTCTTCCTTTGTCTTCATCTCCCATTTCATTCAATCTCTTTATTTTCATCTCATAGGTAAGAAGGGATCCTATGAGTTCTTCAATGGGAAGAAGTCTCAAATCTTTTGATTATTCTATGGCAAGTGTTTTCTGTTGCCATGCCTTTGGGAGTGCATCTAGAACCTTTTTATTTACTTCTCCTCTTGTGTATTCCTTCCCATAAGCCTTTAACCCATTTGTGATGTTGGTGAATCTTGTGAACATCTCACCAAGGCTTTCATTTTGTTTCATCATGAATAGCTGATAATCTCTCACCAACATAGCCAACTTTGATTCCTTAACTTGGTTTGTGCCTTCATGAGTTACTTCAAGCAATTTCCACATTTCGTGAGCTGAATCGCATCCACTCACTTTATTGTACTCATTTGCATCTAAGGCACAACTTAATATATTCATGGCTTGAAAATTTAGAGTAATCTTTCTTGAGTCAAATATGTCGAATTTCTTCAACCTTCTTGACTCTTCATCCTTTGGGGAAACAAAAGGTCCTTTCTCTACAATGCTCCAAAGATCAAAGTTAATAAAGCAAATATAAATTCTAATTCTCGACTTCCAAAAAGTATAATTAGTGCTATTAAAAAGAGGAGGTCTACTTGTAGCAGAGCCTTCTACATAAAGTAGGTTTGAAATACTAGCCATTTTATAAAGATCTTTTGCTTCTTAGGATGTTAAGCCTTTGAAAGAAGGCTCTGATACCAACTGAAAAACCTTAGAGGGGGGCGGGGGTGAATAAGGTTTTTGGTTAATTTAAAAAACTTTTGAACAATTTTTAAAACAAACCTCCAATTTTGTTTGAAGAAGAATTTAATAACTCCTTTTTAATAAAATTTCTCCCCAAACAAAATCTCTTTTATAATCAAGAATTAAACTATGAACATAGAAGTAAAAGACAAGACCCAAAAAGGATAAAGGATTTATAGTGGTTCACTCTTTCAATAGAGCTACATCCACTACCATGAGACTCAACTCAGGGATTTCACAAAACCACTAATCACAAGTTTTTTACACAATAATACTATGAGGATCACCCTTCAAGGGTTTTGCACACAAATTTCAAAGTTCACAATCACAAAATAATACAAGCAATCAATGGATAACCCAAAAGGGTTTTTTCACAAAACCTTTGATCACAAAATGATATAAGAGAGTAAGGATGGAACAATGTTACCAAAGAGGCTTGAGAAGAGAATGATACAACTTAATTAAATGCCTCTACAACTCCCTTTTTCTCCTTTTTTTAATAAGGATAAAAAATATAGCTCCAAGGAGATTTTATTGTGTAAGATAAATAAGGTTAAAAGTATGCTCTTTAGTACTTCAAATTGTCAGTAAATGTTTTTCAACTTCTTAGAATTTCTGGCTTATCAAAAAATCATTTTATAGGTGAAGGTAAAAACTAGTCAATACTGTCAGAGCAACAATCATTTTTGACAGTAAAAGTGAAAACCAAACAACCGGTTTTCAAAATAGGACGTCCGATTTTTCTTATGAACAGAAAATCGGGTGACCCTTTTTAAAAGGGGACGATCGAGTTTTAATACTCTTAAAAAATCGGACGATCGATTTTAAAATTGAATGACCCTTTTTTCATTTTGAAAAAACTACAAATCGGACGTCTAATTTTCTTAATAGCAGAAAATTGGATGACGAATTTTAGACTTATGACAAAAAATTTTAACAACGGGTTTTTCTGTATAATATGCATTTTCCTTCACATTTGAAACATTTATTCTTGATACTCTTTAAAATAAGTAACACATTTAAAACATCGAAACTTTATCAAGTTACTTAGTTTTTCAAGGATAGTTTATAAAAAATATTTATTCTTAATCAAAAAATTAAAAAGACAAGTTAGGGAATTTTACAAAGTTATCTTAAGAATACTCCTAACTAATCTTCTTGTCTTCAGGGTATTCAACTTGATCACTTCATCTTCATAAACTCTTGTTGTCTTGAGTGATCTTTTACTTCTTTGAAGATTACCCTTGAGACTTCTTTTGTTCTTCTATATAAAGCTATTTCTACTTATCGCAAAGCACAAGTTAATCATAATCAAAAGATTACAAATATGCTCTTAGCGCTTACAGATTATCTTTTGGAAGTTGTCATTTTAGAAAACTTCATAGTTCAAAAATACATATTCTCGTGTCAAACTTTTGAATCAATCTTTTGGTGGTACTTTGCTTTATTATTCAACCTTCGATAAGTTTTTAGATTAGTCATTTTGAAAAGAGAATTGAAAGTTCTTCATGTTTTGATGATAAACCAAGATTGTTCTTTGTTGAATAGTTTCTTGAAACTCTTGGAAGAATTTGCATCAAAACTTATTATTTTACCATCTTCCTTTCAAGGAAATATTTTGGAAACATGATCTAACAAAAGATCAAGTTAGCATTTCTAAAAATTTTGATGAGAATTATTGGTGGACTAGAAGTGTTAGTCTTGAATTTTATTATTTAGAGCTTTTCATCAAACAATTGAGAAAATGTTTTGAAGTTTATTTGAAATGGAAAAGAGAAAGAATTCAGTATCTTCATTTGCCATTTGAAGATTTATTTTTGAAATTTGCTAAAGCATATGAAGTACAAAATGATGCTAAACTTGTCTATAGCAATTTTTTGATTTTCAAAGAAAGTTTCTTGCTAAAGATGTGTATGTTCTTGAAAATATTGGATTCAAAATTTCATGGATTCTTCAATGTGTTCCTAGGAAATTGAAAATGTATTTATTAAGAATCAGTGAAGGAAATTTGAGATGGTTTGAGAATCTAAGCTTATATTACCATCATCCCTTTAAAGAGGTCATGTTTCGAACTCTTGGTATTCTTGAGTTCTTCCTTGGGTTTGAAAAGGATAAAAGCTTCTTGTATCATTTGCCTTTTAAAGATGTTGATATCAACCTATTCTTTGAAGGAATGACGAAGAAGTTGTTCCTAAGTAGCTTCAATGAGAACTTTTTATCCAAACTTTTGAAGGAACACTTCTTATTTTGGATCTTGAATGTTTTCAAAACTTCTTGTGCTTAACCTTGAAATCTAGTTCTAATTTGAGTTTTATGTTTCATCGTCCTTATAACAAAGTTTTTGGGGGATATTGTTGATGTGCTTGAATTACAAGATTTCCTTGGTTTTAAATGCGTTCTTTTCGGAAGAAATCTTGGAAAGCAAGGATAGTATATGCATCATTTTTTTTTTGGACAATCTTGTCTTGAACTTTTATGTCTGTACATCTTTTAAGTATCATAGACCCTTCCATTCCAAGGATCCTGATGCCATTGATATCAATAACATGAAGCTTGGACTTAAAGGATTAGTCTTTGATCCTGGCGGATGGGATTAGGATCACTTTAAACACAAATGATTTCTTTCTCACCACAAGTCTACGCTTAGTGCCCATGCCGGAGTGCCTTTGCACGTTCTTTAATGCTTTAGTGCTTCTATATTTGCTTGCTTGGTGGAATTTGATTTAGTGCTACCTTCCATATTTTGATATGTCTTTATTTGATGTAGGTCAAGATTCAAGGACGAATTTTTTCAAAGGAGGGCGGATGATGTAGATTAGGAAAGCTAAGAAACTTAAGATTTGTCGCATGGACCATTCACTAGTGCAAGACCAAAGAAGAGTAGAGATAATGAAGAAAATGTGGTTAGTCACATGGTTGTTTACATGCAAAATGCTTTAAGGATCAAGCTTGAAAGTTGATAAGTCCTTGAAGAGGAGCAACCAACCATCGACAGTAGGCCTGAACCTACCGTCACCGGTAGGCTTCTACCGGTAGAACTCTTGGAAGACACACACCTACTATCGCTGGTAGGGTTCGACTGAAGAAGTGCTTATGCGATCTAATTGAGTAGTTTTTATTATTTGGCTTTCTTTTCAATTTTTAATCAATGGTTTAATGGGTATTTTGAGTCATTTAGCTATAGGTTAGCTAAGGTTAGACCTTAGTCTACAAATACCTTATTATAACTCATTGTAAAAAAACTGGGATGAGTTTGCTGAAATTATGAGAGAGTTTCAAAGTTACCTCTTGGTTTCTTCATCTTCTTAGGCTAGCCTGCTAAAGGGTCAAATTCCTTAGCATTGTGAACAATTGAGCCTTAGATTGAAGTATCTATGGAATTATTTGATCATTCAAATTCCTTTCAATAGTTGATTCATTGAGTTTCCTTTCTTTGAATCAACTAGTTATAAATTGTGTAATGGGGTTTTGAGGTATTTGTTCCCTCAAGGTTCTAATTATCAATCTAGGAAAGAATTTAGCCTCTCAATATTAGGTTTATGAGACTTAGTTTCTCATAGGTTTCTTATTAGAGTGTTTGGATTTTAAAATCCTCAATAGAGGTTTTTCAAGAGAAGGAGATAATCCTTGGGAAGAGTAGAATCCAAAACTACAATCAAAGTGGACCTACATCAATTACCCACTACCCAATTAGGGTCTACAGAGAAGACCTAGTCTAAGACAATTACAAGATTGTAAATATCAGAGAAAAAGAATCATGATCAATTGTAGAATTCTTGGAATATCCAAATCCATGTGATTCAGATAAAATCTAAGGAAGATCACACCCTAGATAGAAGTTTGAAAGAAGCTTAATAGCTCAAGAACCCTAGAATAATTACTCTCAAATATCATATCATTATTCATTAACTAATTACAAAGAAGGCATAACGAGGTATTTATAGAAAACCCCTACTCCTCTTCCTAGACCTAATTAGTGTTTATAACACCTAAATAATCTTTAGTAAATATAATTACAAAACTTAAACAAAAAGAAACAAAGAAATAATCCAAAAATTAGCTAAATTGACTAAGAAATGTAATGTAGACTGGACACGGCCGGGTCCAGCTGAGAAGGTGGCCAGGTCCGGCCCCTCAATATATTCCAACCTCTTTTTGTAGCCGAGAGATAACAGGGACGATAGAGTGGGAGCCTACCATCGTCAGTAGGCTCTGTTTTATCCTTCCTTCTGCATTTTTACTTCTCAGACATCAGCTTTATTTGACCTTCAAAATGCTCAAACTAATTCTTGGTATCTTCTTTTAAGTTTTAGGTGATTCTCTTAGATTTCCAATGAGTCTTTAATCTCCTCAATTAGACTCCTATAACTCAAGTTACCGCTATTTTACTTGAATGTGTCATCTTTGCAAACGAAGGTAGAATGTTCGGATTAATCTTTTCATATGATATCCAAATGAACTCATCTAAGATTAAGATATACCATTCCGGAAACCTGAAGAAGTCTTCTATAATCTTCATGGAGATTATTTGTTCATTTGAATTCTTTAAATGCTCCTAAATGAAGTTCTTCCAAAACTTATCTAGAAATTCCAACTATCTCAATTTTGACCTTTCTTCTAGGTTTAACTCTTGGAATTGAATCTTCCAAGAATTCTTGCATATCCATGGTCATATCAGTTTTTGGCCATAAGGTTTTAGGAATTCAAGTAGATAGGGCTTGAAACTATTGAAAGATTGCCTCCCGTTTCTTCTGTGAGTTGGGAAGTATGCCCAAAAAGACTTCTAGCTGATGTAAAACACTATATTTTATGCAATGAATATGAAATGATATTTATGATTATATTTTCATTTTTATGCATTTATTTGCTGCACATACATAAGGTCCACATACTTTAGGTAGGCGATCCACGTTATGAGTCGTGTTTCACAGTAAGGTGCAAATTTCTACTAATTAAAGTATAAGTAACTTTGTCCTTTGCTGGTCAATGGAGTTGGGTATGCCATTCAATTAAAGGTCATTATATGATAGTCTCCTTCACAGATGACCATATCTTAGGTCAATAAGTGGTCTTCTCATGACCATTATACAAGTGTGCTTGGAGCATATAGAAATGGAACCTGTGATAGAGCTTTTTCCTAGAAAGTACTACAAACGAAAAGAACTCAGTCTACCATAGCTACAACATGGACGAGTACTCTACGGTTAGAGTACGAGTTTGCAGTCTAGAAAAGCTAAGCTCTCACTAGTTAGATATGTTGTAGGTGAGACTTTTATCAACAAGGTCAGTAATCGTTGTACATTAGGTAATTGTAAATAGTTAGTCAATACAGACTCGTATAATAACTTCAATGGGAATCACCCTCTTGTGGTTATTTGACAATCAGTAAGATCCAAGGTCTTGGAAAATGTCTCTGGATGATTGCTTTAAGGTAGCTTCCTACGATAAGCAAAGGACATCTTAAAGAGTCATTAATTGTTGAACTAGACATCTAAGGATGATATATATCATTGAGGAAGCAGTTAGTACACTCAACCTATACTCATTGATGGGTGTTATGTAGAACGGTATTCTCCTTATTACATTTATAGGTAAAAGACCTGTTTACACATTATTGTTCTAGAGGTCAATATCTTCATATTATATAAATGGGGATATTTAAAATGAGAAATATTGCTATCCTATAGCAATTTTTTTTGGTCATTTTAGTAGTCCAAAATAATTTAGTCTTTGGTCCTAGAGTAGCTCAAAATAGCTGGGTGAATTAATTGTCACAAAAGAAGAATAAAAGAAGTTGAGAAGAAATAGTGGTTATTTAATTAATAGGGCCCTTGATATTCATTAAGTAAATTAGGCCAAACTATTTAATTAAATAAGAAGCGCAAAAGCTTTATTACATATTAAGTTGGTGGTTATTGGGTTTTTATTTAATTATTTTAATTAAAAGAAGCCCATAAATAATTGCACCAAATAGAGAGGACCAGACTCGTTCTGAGTTGGACTGAAGGAGTCTAGGCACAGAATGGAGGCTCATTGGTGAGAGCCTAAAGTTTTTTTCAACCTAGGATGGCGGCCACCATGTGTGAAAGCCTCTTTTGGATTCTTAGTTTGTTATATAGACTTGGAAAATTAGTTATGATCTCTAAAGAGTTTGCTCTTATCATAATCTCTCTGCAGTTGATCCATCAGTACAATACTCTCTAAATTAGAAGCCCTCTCCTTGTCAAATGGCCAAAATTTTCTAGAAAACTAAGAACACTTGTTCTTCAAGTTTCTCCAAAACAAAAGTCTCTTCTTCTTCTCTTCTTTTACACTATTTCATCCGAGGTTCTTGTGGGCTCAAAGAGGATACTTTAGAAGAATTTGAAGCCTATTTTTTTCATAAGGAATAGTACTAGATTCCCTGGGAAAATGATGCAAAAATTCACACTCAAATTTGATACAAAATCGATCAGCAAAAGCGAAACTGGCGGCCACACGATTTTTGGACAGCCTAAGTGTAGAGCACGCATCAAAGGTATAAAAGTTCCATCTTTTGGGCCCTTTGCTTCTTCTTTCGCCTTCTGATATCCTTCATGTGGTGTCAGAGTGGATTCATCTTAAGAGCATGCTAGGTTTTGGAAAAACCTTAGAGGGGGGTGAATAAGGTTTTTGACTAATTCTAAAAAATCTTTTGTGTAATTAGAAAGATAAACCTCCAATTTGTTTGTGAAAGAATTCTAAAACTCTTTTAGATAAGAATCCACACCAAACAAAATCTTATAGTTTTGGCAATCAAGCAATGAGCATATAATTAAACGTTAAAGAACATGCACAACAATTTATAGTGGTTCACTCTCTCAAAGAGCTACATCCACTACCTTGAGACTAAACCCAAGGATTTCACAAATCCACTATCTTCAAAGTTGGTTACACAACAATACAATGAGGATCACCCTTCAAGGGTTTTACACAAAAACCTCAAAGTTTACACAACAAAACAACACAACAAATTTATCAAAGGATTACCCAAAGGGTTTTCCACAAATCTTTGATCACAATAAAAGAATAAGAAGAGTAAGGAACAATGTTACGAAATGAGCTTGAGAAGAGGAAGATACAACTCAATGGAATACTTCTACAAGCTCCTCTTTACTTCTTCTTTGATGGATGATCAACAATGAAGCTCAAAGAAGAATTTTCTATTTGCATGTATGAGATGAAGATCTTTGAAAGAATGTACTTTTGAAGCTCTTTAAATGTTCTAAAATAATTTCAATCAAATTTCAATCCAACCTCCATTGTTTTTGCAGCTGATCAAAAATCAATATATATATATATATATATATGAAGGAGAGAGAAAGTTACCGTTGCACTGTGTAACAGTAATATTTTTCACAGTAAAAAGGAATCGGACGACTGGTTTCTAAAAATGGACGTCCGATTTCCTTATACAAAAAAATCAGATGAGCCCTTTTCTGAAATAGGACGACCGATTTTTGAAACAGAAAGATTCGGACGAATCCTACAAAAATCGGATGATCCCTCTTAAAAATCGGACGATCTTTTTTTCTAAAGTTAGAAAAATCGGATGATCGATTTTAAAATAGGACGTCCGATTTTGAAAATCGGATGACCTGTTTAAAAATCGGATGACCCTTTTTGAAAATCGGATGACCCTTTTTTCGAGAAGGATTTAAAAGGCACTTTTTCTTAAACAAAAAGAAATTTCCTTCACATTTCAAAATACTTCAAAACATGTATTCTTGTTACACTTTTAGAGATAAGAAAACTTTCGAAGGCATCAAAAACTCTATCAAGAATACTTAGATTTTTCAAGAATAGTTTATAAAAAGAAATTCATCCAAGGAGCTTCACACTTGATCAACAAACAAAGATGAGAGTTAGGAAGTTTTACAAAATACCTCAGTATATCCCTAACTAAGACATAAGTCTTCAAGGTCTTCAATGCCTTGATCTTGGAATGGCTTGATCTCTCCTTCTTCATTATGCTTTAATTTCTAAGATCTTTTACTTCTTATGTAGTGTGGCCTTGAGACTTCAAAAATGCTTCTTTTGTTCTATAGAGACTAAGCTATACTCATCACACAAACATATGTTAATCATAATAAAAAACATATACAATAATGCCCTTAGGGCTAACAATCTCCCCCTTTTTGATTATGACAAATACATATGCAAGAACAAAAGAGCAAGTATGATCAATATGGTAATGCTTCAAAGAAATCATCAATAGGAACAAAGCATACCAAACACCATAAGAGAGAGATAACTCACCCTATGAATTTGAAAACATGCCAAGGGTTTGAAAGATAATATAACACAAAATAAGCTCACCTTAAAAGCATGCTTCACACCAAGAATGGCATCAAACAATCTTCAAACCAAGCACATTACCCATAAGATATGTAGCTAACCAAAAGAAAGCATGAAACTTAAAAGCAACACAGTAAGAATCTTGCAACTATTTCTCCCCCTTAGTTCATGCACATATTTCTCCCCCTTTTGTCATAAATCAAAAAGATACTTAGGAATGTTGTTAAGGGATCATAGAAAAGAAAGCTACAATTAGACTTTCAACATTAAGGTAACATCATGAAGTCTATAAAAAACATGGCATCAAGATAACATAATACCGATTAAAAAACCGCTTAATTTCTCATACCAAGATCTTAGAGCTTGTTTTAAACCATAGAGTGCATTTGAAAGTTTGTAAACATAATTTGGAAAATTTTCATGCACAAAACCAGGAGGTTGTTCAACATAAACTTCCTCCTCAATATCACGATTTAGAAAAGCACTCTTAATATCCATTTGAAAAAGCTTGAATCCTTTTAAAATAAGTAAAAGCTAAAAGCATCCTAATGGATTCAAGTCTAGCAACCGGAGCAAAAGTTTCATAAAAAATCTATGCCCTCTTCTTGATTGAATCCTTGGGCAACAAGTCTAGCTTTGTTTCTAATAACTTCTCCGTAATCATTTAGTTTATTTCAAAAAACCCATTTTATGCCAATGGTGGGGTGATCTCGTGGTCTAGGGTCTAAAGTTCAAACTTTGTTTCTTTTAAATTTATTTAATTCCTCTAGCATAGCAATAATCCAAAACACATCACACAAAGCATCATCAATAAACTTAGGCTTAATTTGAGATAATAGGGCAAAGTTGTCACTAAAGTACATTTTTGTTCTTACCCCTTGTGTACATCACCAATGATTTCATCCTTGGAGTGTCCCTTTAGATATATCACAACTTGAGGAGGACTTTGAGCTTATTGATCATTTTCTTGGTTTACTTCAATCTCTTCTTCATCCATAAGCATGTTCTTCCATTGCTTGAGTGTACAAAGGTTAGTAGCTTAGAGTGTTATCTATATCATCATCATCTTTCTTGTAAAAAATGTTAGTTTCATCAAAATTAACATGAATAGACTCTTCAACACATAAGGTTCTTTTGTTGAAAATTCTAATAGCCTTTTTGTTTGAAGAATAACTAAGAAAAATTCCCTCATCGGGTTTTTTTTTTTAATCAAATTTTCCAAGATTATCCTTGGTGTTTAAGATAGATCCTTGGTGTTTAAGATAGAGCATTTGCGTCCAAAAACTTTGAAGTAGCCAATTGAGAGGGTTTGTTGAAAATAAGTTCAAAAAGAGTTTTTCCTTTTTTTAAAAAAAATGGTCTCAAGAGAACACGATTAATAATGTAACATGTGGTGTTAATGGCCTTGGCCCAAAACATTTAGGAAGGGAATTTTCACAAAGCATTGACCTTGCCATTTCTTGTAAAGCTATATTTTTCCTTTCCACAAATCCACTTTGTTGAGGAGTTTTGGCTACCGAAAAGTTATGTAAAATACCAAAATCATCACAAAGTTTTGTAAAATCTTGGTTGTTGAATTCTCTCCTATTATCACTTCTTATAGAAATCAATTTGCAATCAAGGGAGGTTTGAACTCTTTTGAATAATTTAATAAATTCATGAAATGCTTCATCCTTTTGGGTTAAAAATAAAGTCCAAGTGAATCTTAGAAAAAATCATCCACAATAACAAAGGCATACCTCTTACCACCAAGACTAGTGGTCCTCATTGGTCTAAATAAATCCATATGAATGAGTTCCAAAGGTTTTGAAGTTGAAATAGTTTTTTTTTTGGTTTAATAGAAGATTTTATTTGTTTTCCAAATTGGCAAGCATCACAAAGTTTGGTTTTCTCAAAAGTAAGTTTTGGCAATCCTCTAACAAGTTCTTTAGAAGAAAGTTGGTTTAGCAAATCCATACAAACATGGCCAAGCCTTCTATGCCATAAAAATGCATCATCACCATGAACCGAGAGACACTATAAGTTTTGAGAAATGAGAACTTCAAGATAAAAGACATAGACATATACCAACTCTTCTTGCAACAAAAATAGTTTTGTTCACAAGCTTGTTTATGATAGAAGAAGATTCACTTTCAAAAACAACTTTGTACCCATAATCACACAATTGACTAATACTAGATAAAATAAACTTCAAACCATCAATTAAAAGAACTTCCTTAGTTAAAGAAGATGAACTATATCCAATGTTACCTATACCGACGATCCTTCCAAAAGTAACAAAGCTACCTTCGGTTCTCCTAGCTCACTCATGAGGGATGCATATCCGGTCATGTGTCTTAAGCATCCGCTATCCAAGTACCACTTAGATGACCTTGACTTGTGTTCCCACAAAAGAAGAAGTAGAAAAGACTTTTGGTACCCATATCTTTTTGGGTCCATGAATGTTAGTTGGATTTTCTTTTATTTTCCAAATGGTTATTACTCCCCTTTCAATCTTTCTTTTTATAAAACATTTTGTGGCTTTATGACCACTCTTTTCACAATAGGTGCAACAAAAATGGGAGAAGGATGAAGAATCTTTAACAAAATATGTTTGTTTTGAAGAAGCATTAGAGTGGTTGTATCCAATGCCATATTTATTATAAGGAGACCTTTGTGAACCAAGAAGTTTTCAAAATTTTCTTTTCCTTGAGTAAATCTTTCAATGCACAAAGTGAGATCATTCACCTTTTTCTTTAAAGATTCATAATCAATCAAATATTTTTCAAGAGAGGAAACCTTCTCACAAAGGTTCTTGTTTTCTAAAACAAGTTTTTGAAAATTTTTGTTTGAACACTTTTTTTCATTTTTCAAGATTTCTAAAGACTCAAGGAGAGATTTATTTTCACAAATAAGTTTTGAGTTTTCATCAAGCAAAACTTGAGTTTTGTTTTTCAAGTCTTTGTTTCTATTTGAAACCTTTTTGCATTCACCATACATTTCAATAAGTAAAGAATTAAGATCATCATCATTATCCTCAACATGATTAGATAGATTTGGGGGTGTTGATTGTACCTCATTTTCTATTGCCATGAAGTATAGGTTGGCTTTTTCTTCTACTTCACTTTCGCTTAAATCTTGATCCTAAGCACCTATTAGTCCCTTGACTTTCTTGTTTTTCTTTAATGCCTCAAGTTTTGCTTCCAATGCTCCTTTCTCTTTTTCAATAGCTTTGGAACAATCGGCTATAAGATGGTCGGTGCTATTGTATTCAAAGCACCTAGCCTTAAAGAGTGATGAACTTTGTCCTCATTTCTTGAATGGAGGATTCTTTCCTCTTGTGTTGAAGTCTTTCTTGTAAAATCTTTTAAATTTCCTCATTACTAAGGCCATATCCTAAATCTCATGTTCATTGTTTGACGAGCATGTATGATTATCCTCATTCACTTTGAGTACTATGCTTTTTCTTCCTTTGTCTTCATCTTCTATTTCAGCTAATCTTTTTATTTCATCTCATAGGTGAGGAGAGATCCTATGAGTTCTTCAATAGGAAGTTGTCTTAAATCTTTTGATTCCTCAATGGCAAGAGTTTTTGGTTGCCATGCATTTGGGAGTGCATCAAGAATTTTTCTATTTACTTCTCCCCTTGTGTACTCTTTCCCATACGCCTTTAGGCCATTTGTGATGTTGGTAAACCTTGTAAACATGTCACTAATGCTTTCATATTGTTTCATCATGAATAGCTCATAATCTCTCACCAACATAGCCAACTTAGACTCCTTCACTTGATTGGTGCCTTCGTGAGTTACTTCAAGTAACTTCCACATTTCATGAGCTGAGTCGCATCCGCTCACTCTATTGTATTCATTAGCATCCAAGGCACAGCTCAATATGTTCATAGCTTGAAAGTTTAGAGTCATCTTCCTTGAGTCAAGCTCATCATATTCTTCAACGTTCTTGACTATTCCATCCTTTATAGGAACATAAGGTCCTTTCTCTACAATGCTCCAAAGATTAAAGTTAATAGAGCAAATATATATATTTTGATTCTAGATTTCCAAAATGTATAATTTGTACCATAAAAAATAGGAGGTCTATTTATAGAAGAGCCTTCTACATATGGTAAACTAGAAACATTAGCCATAGTAAAAGAAAGATCTTTTGCTTCAAGGATGTTAGTCCTTTTTTAGAGAAGCCTTGCTCTGATACCAATTGAAAAACCTTACGCGGGGGAGAGGGGGGAGGGGGGGGGGGGTGAATAAGGTTTTTGGCTAATTTTAAAAACTCTTTTGTGTGATTAGAAAGATAAACCTCCAATTTGTTTGTGAAAGAATTCTAAAACTCTTTTTGATAAAAATCCACACCAAACAAAATCTTATAGTTTTGGCAATCAAGCAATGAGCATAGAATTAAACTTTAAGGAACATGCACAACAATTTATAGTGGTTCACTCTCTCAAAGAGCTACATCCACTACCTTGAGACTCAACCCAAGGATTTCACAAATCCACTATCTTCAAAGTTGGTTAAACAACAACACAATGAGGATCACCCTTCAAGGTTTTTACACAAAAACCTCAAAGTTTACACAACACAACAATACAACAAATTTATCAAAGGATCACCCAAAGGGTTCTCCACAAACCTTTCCCCCCGCTTTAAAAAATGATGAATATGAAGTCCAGGAGATTGCAAGTACTATGGATCCTCTGACTCCTAATCGGGTTGCTTTCCCTGGTCTCGCCGGTGTTGCCTGTAGGTCATGATGTGCCTTGAGATGGCCGTCTCCTGTCCTCCTGCCAGTGGGGAATCCGCTCCCAGGTGTCGCTCTGTTGCGTCTGGCCTGTCTAGGCACCTTTGGAAGGTAGGGAGTGTGATAACGTACACGCTTCCCTTTACTCCATAGGGCCTTCTCATCAGTTGCAGGGTTTGGTGGCCCGAAATTGACACAATAAAAGAATAAGAAGAGTAAGGAACAATGTTACCAAATGAGCTTGAGAAGAGGAAGATACAACTCAATGGAATACTTCTACAAGCTCTTCTTTACTTCTTCTTTGATGGATGATCAATAATGAAGCTCCAAGAAGATTTTTCTATTTGTATATATGAGATGAAGATCTTTGAAAGAATGCACTTTTAAAGCTCTTTAAATGTTCTAAAATAATCTCAATCAAATTTCAATCCAACCTCCATTGTTTTTGCAATTGATCAAAAATCAATATATATATATATATATATATGAAGGAGAGAGAAAGTTACCGTTGCACTGTCTAACGGTAATATTTTTCACAGTAAAAAGGATAACCGGACGACCGGTTTCTAAAAACAGACGTCCAATTTCCTTATACAAGAAAATCAGATGAGCCCTTTTCTGAAATAGGACGACCGATTTTTGAAACAGAAAGATTTGGACGCATTCAACAAAAATTGGATGATCCTTTTTAAAAATTGGACGACCTATTTTAATAAAGCTAGAAAAATCAAACAACTGATTTTAAAATAGGACGTCCAATTTTGAAAATCAGATGACCTATTTAAAAATCGGATGACCAGTTTTGAAAATCGGATGACCCTTTTCGAAAATCGGAAGGCCATTTTCGAAAATCAGATGACCCTTTTTTTGAGAAGGATTTAAAAGCCAGTTTTTCTTAAACAAAAAGAAATTTCCTTCACATTTCAAAACACTTCAAAACATGTATTCTTGATACACTTTTAGAGATAAGAAAACTTTCGAAGGAATCAAAAACTCTATCAAGAATACTTGGATTTTTCAAGAATAGTTTATAAAAAGAAATTCATCCAAAGAGCTTCACACTTGATCAACAAACAAAGATGAGAGTTAGGGAGTTTTACAAAATATTTAGCATATCCCTAACTAAGACATAAGTCTTCAAGGTCTTCAATGCCTTGACCTTGGAATGTCTTGATCTCTCATTCTTCATCATGCTTTAATTGCCAAGATCTTTTACTTCTTATGTAGTGTAGCCTTGAGACTCCAAAAATGCTTCTTTTGTTCTATAGAGACTAAGCTATACTCATCACACAAACATATGTTAATCATAATAAAAACATATACAATAATGCCCTTAGGGCTAACAATTTTATGTTAAAAAATTGGAAAAAAGGTGGCTTTTTATGCTTTGATGTTTTTTATGCTTCTTCAGTTTTTATGATACACATTTGGGAATTTTCATGCCAATTCTCACCATCTCCTGGGATTATATTTCATTCACGCCTTGTGTTTAGAGGCTTGTTGGTTTTTTGTTTCATTTAATTTTAGCATTTATTCTACTAGAAATTCGATGTACACCTTGCGACTAGAGGATTAAGTTTTTGAAATCTTTCTCCTATTTTTCTTGTTGTTTTTGGTGTATTTCTTTTGAATGTTTTGTATGATGGACTATTGGAAATCAAAACTAGATCGAAGATCAACAATATGGTGAAAAAGGGAGCCCAGAATGACCCAAAATGGACTGCCGGACAGCCTATAATGCAAGCTGCCTGGCAACCGGCAAAGTGGATTCTTTGGGCAGTCCATAGGCTGCTAGGGCTTCCCAAGCTGCCTAAGCCTTGGGCAGTGGGCTTTGACACTTCCTTGGGCCTCTAACAGTCCAAGGAATTTGCATTCATGGTTGTTTTTTAGTTTGGGCCAAAACGGAGGTGTTCGTAGTCTTGCATTTCCAAGAATTTAAGAGAAGATCCAAGAATGTAAAACCTTATAATAGAGAGGTTTTTTTATTGCTTTGGTTTTATCCATTTAGATGGTTTTACTCACTTTTTGATGTGCTTGTTTTAGAAAGCCACTTTAGGATAAAAGACTTTTTTGTTTTATGCTTTTATCTACTTCCCTTATTGGTGATATAAGTCTAAAGGAAAGAAGAGCATGAAACAAATTTTTTTTTTCTTTTTTTGCTTTTTGGTTTCCTTTGATATATGTTATATCTATGGTTACAACAAGAAAGTTCATCTCCAACGGATGAACTTTGTTAAAATGTATTTTCTTAAGAAAAACTTTTTTTAAAAAAAGGTAACATGTTTTCTTTAAGGTCTAAACTTTGATAAAGTAAAACTGGTTTTAAAAGTTACCAGGTTTCTTAAAGTTTTTTATAAATGGCATATTTATACGAAAACCCTTTTATATTAAATATTGAGTGGAAGAGGGACTCCAACGGTTCGATGGCTTCCATTGCTGGTTCAAGTAACTAGTATTATATTTCCTCGTGTCACCATGGGAGTGACCCCTTGTGGGATGGTCTTCTAAGCGTTCAATTTGAATCTGGACTTCCTTATTATTTAAGCTTGCAACTATGATGTCTTTAATTTCGTAATGCAACTAGTCACTCCTCTAGAAATTGTTAAATGATCCTCTGTTGTTTTCATATCAATTATCCACCCAGGCACATAGGAATCGCCTTTGAGAGAAAAATCGAGAAAAGAGATGAAAAGAGAATTCTTTTTGCAAAAAACTTGAAGAACTTTTGTTCTTCTTTTTCTCAAGTATTTTGGACGAAAATTGGAGGAGAGAGACTGCTAACTTATACATATATATATATATATATGAAAACAAAGAAATCCTACGTGGCTCACTTTCGCCACTTGCTGTCCACATGGACACCTTCTCCTTCTTTCTTTCTATTCTATTATAAAAAAATAAAAAGAAATAAGAATGGATTTTATATAGAGAATAATTAAATAGCTTTAATTTGACATTTTATATAGATATTTGCTTTAAATTCCTACTCCTACCGAAAATATTTCTTCCAATTCATCATCTTTTTTTTTTTTTTTTAATGTATCTTCATCATTATCTTTTTTTCTTTAAAATGGTTATTTTTTATTGGTACCATAATGTTCTTGCTGTTACTGGTAATTGAAGTAAAAAATCTAGAATACAAATCTAGGATACTCCTTGATCTTTAGGGATTCTGATAAAGATCTTTGTATCTATCTTCTATAATCTTTCTACTGCTATAAATGCTCATTATTAATATTTCTGCTCATGGAGACATGTTGTTGTTCTACTCTTAGAACCATTCTGCTCTTAGGACGTTCTGCTCCTACCATGACATCTTCATCATCATCAGTTAGTAAATTATTTTTTTATTGACCTTTTATCATTTTATTTTATTTATTTACTATTATAATTCATAATAATGTGCTATTTACTATTACAATACTCTTTTATTTACCATTTGCCCTTATTTGTTCTATTTACTGTTACAAAAACTAATTACATTCTCAATATACATTATAATCTAATATACGTAATCATAAATAATATAGGAGATTTGAAGCATAAACGTGTGGAAAATATGTCTCTGAAAGAGTTGGATGATCTCATCATGCTCTGAAACCTGATATAGAAGCGCGATAAAATTAAAGAACAAACAGAAGAGTTTGAAAAATGCTACCAAGATATCTTAAAAATCTTGAAGAAGTATTTGGGAAAAGAAGAACATATGTATAATTTCTGAAGTTGGGAAATGGTGATCCTAAGAAAGTGCAAGAAACTTGAGTTGTGGTATAAACAAGCATCCGAATAAAAAAGAAAATACTATGAAGCATATACTTCCTTAGTTGAAGAGATCGAAGAGCAGATGTACAATGCATAACACCTTTTATTTTATATGAAATTATATGTTTTTCATTTAGCTATTTTATATTTTTCATTGTGTTATTTATTCTCTAACTTCTTTTGTATTAATTGCAATACTTAGTGGAAGTGTTAATTTTGCTCTTTATATATATATATATATATATATCTTCTTCTTTTTTTTTCCCCCTAAGAAAACTCAAAATCTCATTGCGTTTTTTTCTTTTCTATGGAAACATGGACTACGATTCTCTTCAATTAAAAGGTTAGATACTCAATTAATAATTGACAAAAAAGTATATAAGAATATTTAAGAATTATGAATTAAGAATTAAGAAATAAAGACAATTTTTATGTAAAATATTTATTTTATGCTTAATTAATAAGGAGCGCCAAAGAAAGGAATGGAAATAATTTGAATAATAGATGGTAAATTAAAATAATAATATGAATTAAAGGGGAAGAATTGAATAAGAGCTTTTAAATGATATAATTAAAATTAAAGTAATAAATAGAAAAGGTGAATAAGTTTTAAAAAAATAAACTTTTATGTCTTCCCTGTAAGTAAGATATGCATTGTCCTATATAACACACAAATTGACCTTACAATGGAAACTTTATGCATCAGAGTTTTTCTAACTAAGAATTTTGTGGTTGACCATATGGAATCTATTTCTAATTTTATCTCTCTCTCTCTCTCCCTAACTAAAAATATTTTTTCTAAAGTAAGAATTTGTTTTCTAACTAAGAATTTTTTTACAAAGTAACTCAAAATCTTGGTATATTTTCTTTTTCTTTTTTCTTTTATAAGGCAGACATAGATTACATTTCTCTTCAATTAAAAGTTTTGATACTCAATTAATAATTGACTAAATGTATTTAAAAATATTTAAGAATAAAAAAATATATTTTTTATGTAAAATATTTATAATAAATAAAGAGAGACAGAGAAAGGAATGGAAATAATATGAATTAAAGATGGTACAATTAAAATAATAATCTGAATTAAAGGGGTAGAATTGAATAAGAGCTTTTAAATAATTATAATTAAAGTAATAAATAGAAAATAGTGAATCAATAAATATACTCATATATCTATATCATATAGTACAAGGAAATAGAAATAATTTTAAAAGAATTATAAAGATAAGAGTTTGGGTTGGTGGAATCCCCCTAATCCTTGTTACTAGTTCAATTGGAAAAACTTTTAACGAAAATGATGTTGAATTAATTAAGTTGGGTCATCACTCAAATCGGCCGGCCTCTATCTCTAGGACAAAAGCCACCCTACTCACAACCCTTAGAGGAAAATCTATTTTCTCCCTAACGAATTATGAGTGCAATAAACTTAGGTCATTTAAAAGACCTAAAAGTGCAAAATCGTATCTCTAGTAAATTGCCCCAATTATGTCACACCCCCAACCCTGCTACTAGGTCAACTGCAGTTGAGTAGGATATCTGCGCCCCAACCCTAACACTAGGTCAACTGCGGCTGAGTAGGATATCTGCGTGCCTCTCGGTACTAAACAATAAGTTCCAAAACAAAAGCACAACCCTGAGATAACACTTATAAATATACGCACACATACGCAGCGGAAAAACTAAGTAAACTGAACACTACTAGGGCGCTCAAAATACATTGCTCAGGCAAGTCTCTTATGATCATTCTAATACAAGGATGAAAATACTTTACACAAGATTCAAGCATAAGAAAACAAAAGCTACAAAACGCATGTCCTTCCGGAGAGACTTGATCCAAAATTCCACGCCTAAAACTTTAGCGACTTAATGTGCCTCTGATTGTCCTGAGTTAACTGAGACAAAAACATGATACAGAAAAACATGAGTACGAATGCTCAGTGAGTCCGTGTGTGTGCGCTTCAGTGATATATTTAAAATAATGATGACGGAGCTTCACAAACAGTTCATGCATTGCTATAAGAAAACATTTCTCTCTTGTTGCTTCAACGACACTAATGCTTGAACCTACATAAGGGGTTCGAGCGCAGCTGGGAAGTTTGAGCAAATCAAGACAAATAAGCGCAGCTTCTATACCCGAATTTTACAGAGCATGTAATGCAACAATTGGGCTCCACGGACAAAGTTCGGATCCCATAACATAATGAGGTCATCAGAACTAAGTTCCAGTATCTCGTAGTCAATAATAACCAAACACCATACGAACGCTCGATTTCCATAACAACCGCTCTCTCCCAATCACTGATCAAACCAGGCTACAATTCCTGGGGCACTTACCAGGTCTGCCCTGAGACCAACCTTAGTTTCAAGTCCCTTCTGACTCTCCACAAGGCGTTTGACCCACCGCAGAGCATGATGCAGTGTCCACGTAGACCGATTGGGCCAAATTCTCCATGGTGCTACGCTCCTCTTCAAGTGGATCCACTCTCCCGAGTTTGAAACCGTCCACATCATCAGAAGAGTCCCTAGTTCGGGGGACAATCCACGTACAGTGCAATCCTCTGACGCTTCCGCATACATGTTCATAACCAGAACTCTTATCCTGGTTGGAATGGGAATTTCGTATGTATTTATAAACTGAAAGGCTACTTGCTCGGCCGTCAGAACAGAATTAGGTCATAAATATTTTAGATCAGTAAAAATCCCCGTCCGCCAGTCATCACATGCTTATTCAAATTTTCACAATTATGACAATGCCAGGTCTATATTCATGCATGTCAAAACATGTAACTGTTCAAGACCAAAGTATTTTCCAGCTTATGAAAATTTACAAATATGCCAGGTTTACATTCATGCATGTGAAATCATATAACTTTTCAACACCCAAGCATTCTTCAACTTATAAATATTTCCAAAGAACACGTGTACAAACTAGTTCTTTCTCACACCAATAATAATCTGTTTTAAAAAGACAACACCTATGTGGAGCACTGCTCCTATGCATTTCTAATGAACATGTAACACATCGTGGAGAACATCTCTAATTAAGAAAAACATGTCAAGTTATACCGTTTCGAAAACAGTAGATACTTTGTGATAAGTTTAGAGATCATATTTATATGGCCAATAACATTTGAAAGAACGTAATAAATTGGGGTTTGTGGACTCACCTTGATGCAGATCTGGTGCTATAATCCTACAAATATAGTAATAAGAAAAATACTTAATATTTAGGTACCAATCAAATAACCCTATTCCCTACATAATATCGAGATCCTACGAAATGAACTTAGGATATATATATATATATATACATCTAATAATTCTTTAAAAAGGTCAAAATCCTATACCCTTAAAGACATACTCTCTTAAGAAACTATAATTAACTATATACTAAAATCTATTTAAAACATTTAAATCCGAAAACAAAACACAAACTTGAACTATATATATATATGTAACCTAATGAAATTGAAAGAAAGAAAAGAATGAGCAACTTAAAGTCAGTAACGTCCAATTGATTCTCAATTATGGCTGCCCAAAAGCTAAGGAAAAAGACTTATTACATATATATATATATATATATATATGGCTGCCCAAAACAAGGTTAAAGAACGAAAGGAAAAAAAACTTGCATGCATATATATATATATATATATATATATACATGGGGTGTTAGGCGGTTAGGGGAAAAAGGAAAAAAAGAAACGAAATGGTAATGACAGGTGGTGGATTAAGGTGGCGGAAATTCCTTAAGTGCTAAGTTTTTTTTTACTACTTTAAATCTTTATATGGGAATATCAAGTACTTAAATTTCTAAAAAAACACATACTAGGTATTCTAAAAAAAAATTCTCACTTAAAGGAACTTATAAATCCCAGTAATAAAAGCTCAATATAATAAAATTTTACTCTCATTCCTAAATATTTCCAAAGTACCACTAAGTGTCGAACACATTATACTCCACTACATTAGATCCCAAAATCTACTTTCATAACGCCCGCAATTTTAAAGTCATGCTAGGTGCTTACTGGTAGGGCGTTACATTTTACCCTCCTTAAAAGAAATTTCGTCCTCGAAATTTAATAGTCATATACCTATGAGTTCTGGATACCTCTCCTTTAGGTATTCCTCAGTCTCCTAGGTTGCCTCCATACAACTTTGCACATTGGAATCTATTTCCTGCGTAACTCTTTTACGCTTTGCTCTACAATCTTAGGTGGTTTTTCTTCGTATGACATGTCAGCTCGTAACTCCAATTTTTCATAGTTGAGAACATGATTATGTGTAGTAGGGTACTTCTTTAATTGTGATACATGAAGCACATTAGGTATACCTATCAGCACACTTGGCCAAGCTAGCCGTTATGCTACTTTACCTACCCTATTAATAACTTCAAATGGTCCGATATATCGGGGGCTTAATTTTCCTCTCCTTAGATATCTAAAATTTTCGTGACGAGGTGTAAGTTTTAAGAAAACTCGATCTCACACAGTAAACTCTATATTCCTCCTTCGATTATCATTGTAGCTTTTTTGTCTACTTTTAGCTGTCCGAAGCCGATTTTAAATTATCTTAACTTGTTTCTGCATCTCCTAGCATATAATGCTTCAAATAGTGTCATCCCTATCGAGGAGTGACAGCTGTTATTATAAGCAAACTCAGCACACAAGCAAAATTTTCAATCCACTTGTTTCCATAATCTAAGGCACAAGCTCTCAGCATGTCTTCTAGGTTTTGAATTGTTCTCTCGGACTGTCCATTGGTCTGGGGATGTGCTGTGGTACTATAAATTAGGCCAAAACCTTGGAATAAACCTTGGGTTTCGGTCTGATATAATATTAACGGGCACCTCATTAAGTTATACAATTTCTTCTATATAGATTTTCACTAACTTGTTCAAGGGATGGGTCATATTAATGGCAATAAAATGCACCACTTTTGTTAGTCGATAAACGATCACCCAGATAGCATCCTTATATCCCTTGGTTTGGGGTAATCCTGTAACAAGGTCTATGGTCACATGATCCCATTTCCATTCAGGAACAGGTACCGATTGTAGTAATCCTGTTGACTTTTGATGCTCTGCTTTAACCCTTTGACATGTAAGACAAGCCACCCCATACTCCACAATCTCTCTCTTCATTCCATTCTACCAAAAGTTTTGCTTTAAATCTTTATACATCTTACTCTCTCCAGGGTGCATTGAATACTTACTTTTGTGTGCTCCTTCTAATATTTTACCCTTACGCTCGGTTTCGTTGGGTACACACAACCGATTCTGAAAGTATAAGCTCTCTTCATCTTCTAATGTCTGAAAATTTGTCTACCTCTTAGCTTCTACTCAGTTCTTAAATCCCAGGAATCTCTTGCCATTTCTTTGGGCACTTGTAATATCTTGTTGCAAGGTGGATGTCAAGGTGAGACTTGATATCTTTGCCTCCTTTCTACTTAAATCTATCACCACATTAACTTGTCCCATGTAGTAGTTAATTTGGTATCGGTATTCTTCCGCAGCCCCATCCTTCAACATTACCTTATATTTAAACCTTCTAGGAAAACGAGTGCTATAAACTTAGATGATCAATAAAGATTTCATATTTTCCCGATATAAGTGAAGTCACCACTCCCTAGCTTCTCCATTGTTACTAGCTTCAAATTATGTGTTAGATAATTCTGCACATAATCCTTCAATTTAATTGAAATATAAGCAACAACCTATCTATCTTGCATCAAAACTACCCTAGGCCTTTCCTTTATAGGGAAAACTCTTCACTTGAATTAGGTAATAGCGCAACTCGTGTCAAAATTAGTCGATGCTTTACTTCTTAGAAACTTCTCTCACACTTCTCCATCCACTTAAACTCGATGTCTTTCCTTGTATGTTATGCTAAAGGTCTAACGATTCTGAAAAAAGAGTTTGTTATGAATCTCCATTAATACCCTTTCATACCTAAGAAGATATGTACCTCTATTGGTATTTTGGGTTGCACCCAAGTGGTCACTGCTCCACCTTTGCTGGTTCTGCTGATACCCTTTCCTGAGTAATCACATGCCCTAAGGGAGTCACTTGTCACCATTCAAAACTTGCATTCACTAAACTTGATGTACAACTTATGCTCCTATAGTGTTTACAACACTTTTCGAAGATGTTGTTCATGAACTTCAGGATTAGGTGAATAAACAAGAATATCGTTAATAAAAATCACCACAAACTTATCCAGGTAAGGACTAAAGACTCTATACATCAAGTCCGTAAATGTCACGGTACATTAGACAATACAAATAGCATAATCACGAACTCATAATGCCCATATCGTGTGTTAAAAGCCGTTATCGGAATATCTTTCTCTCTTATCCTGACTTGATAATACCCCTGTCTTAGGTCTAATGTAGAAAAGCATCCCGCTCCTCAGAGTTGATCAAATAACTCATCAATAAGTGGAAGTGAGCATTTGTTCTTGACTGTCACACTATTCAACCCTTTGTAATCTATACACATCTTGAGGGTTTCATCCTTCTTCTTTACAAACAACACTGGCGCACCCCAAGGAGATGTACTTGAACAGATGTATCCGTGTTGCAACAGTTCTTGTAGTTGCTTTTTCAACTCTCTCAACTCCTCCTGTGCCATCTGATATGGTGTTCGAGATATTGGTTTAGCACCTAATTCTATGCTGAGCTCCACTTCCCAATCTGGGGGCAGCGTCGTTAACTCCTCAGAAAAAACATCTACAAACTCTCTCACTACGAGTACTGTTCCTAATTTTACCTCTTCCTTAGGCTTGTTGAGAAGATATGCTAGGTGCCTTGACATCTTTTCCATAGCAACTTTTTGGCTTCCATGCCAGACAAAAAGGGATTCTCTCGTTTCGTTCGCTTCCCTTGGAACACAAGGATTGGCATACTCGGTCGGCAAAACTTAACCAACTTCCGTCGGCAGTCTACTTGAGCATAATGTTTAGACTATCAGTCCATTCCAAGTATCACGTCATAACCCTCAACTGGAAAGGCAAACAAGTTGCCGGATAAAATCACATTTTCGACATAGATATCACAATCTAGGTACTCTACCTCAGTTATCTTACTCACACCTATAGGATTTCTAACTAGCAACATGATAACACATGCCAACTGAAAGTAAAGGAATATGTTTTATGAAATGTAAACTCACAAAGGAATGCGTAGCTCCAGGATCAATAAGTACTCTTGCTTCGGTAGATTTGAATCGTACTTTTAACTACTTCAGTTTCGGTGTTTACGGGCAGTTCATCTAATACGTGGTTCGAAATATCGACTCATCCGCTGTTTTTTATTCTATCCTAGGCTTGACTTCCCATTTTGGAGGTGAGGTTGTCAATTTCTTTTAAAGATATGCAGTAACTTCTTTATCACTGATAAAAATGACAACTTCAACTTCTCGCCAGACTAGTTACACAAGTATGTTAGATATTCCTAGCAGTCTTGTGTCCTGAGTTTCTGGTATTACTCTTGCGTATAAAGTGATTCTCTATTCTTATTTTTTTTTAATTTTTCGTAATTCTAAAGATTAGAAACATTGAATGATTAAACTTAACTAAATTCCACCGATAGTGCATATATTCAAATGTCTAGTCAACCAATCCATTCCTACTATCACGCCCTATCCCTCAAATGAGTGAAACAATGATTATCCCCTTGCACTTACCCCGTCTTTTCCAAAAGTATCTACTCAATGTTAAATACCTAAACCTTAATTATATGTTAAAACTTACATGCGGCACACCACACACTAGAACTATATACCATATAAAGAGTAGAATGTTTTCCAAACTAATAAAATAGTTTTTGGTGCACGGGGTAGAGCTCATATGCAAAATAAGCCATCGATGTACCATACATAACATAATATGCTATCAACATGATCCTACGCTCTTCCAGATTATATACAGCCACTAAATAATCACATTCACAAAACTAGATTTATACTTAGAACATATGTACAGTGTAAACTAAAGAATCCTAGAAAAATGCAAGTACACCAGCCTAGTGTAGGTATATCTTCTTCCTAAAGACTATGGTCTAACACTGAGCTTATCAAAAGTACTCTCGAAGAAATTCATAGTGCACAGAAAGATCCCAACAACTATATCAATCGTTTCCCCACTCTCAAATTAGAGTGCCGGTCTCTCATTCACAAGATATACTGATATTTCAAATCCTAAGAAACTTGGCTTCTAGTCTACCCATCCTCGTCATCACTTATTGTTCTCCTTATCAAGCTGAACTCATCATTAGTTCCATCCTAATAGGCTCACCTCCATCTTTACATTTTTCACCGATCAGCAATGTGGATTAATACTTACACAATATATATCGAATACAAAACTAAGGACCAGAGAGCTTTTAATGTTGTGACAACAACAATGAAAGTGCCGATTTTACAAGGTGCATGAAGTTCTTTGATATCACTGAAGTAGGGATAACAGAAATCGATATGAAATACATCTTGTACCTAATATGAAGTTCACCCTCACTCTTTATGCAGTTAACACACTGCAAGTCATCCTAGTTTTCCCTAGTACCTTATGTCCCATGAGATCCCTCGATCAAACTACAGGTGTCAAAAAAATAATTTCTTTTGATGACTAAAATAATTTTGGTAATCTAAACTGAACCATCATCAATTTAAAAGCTTAAAGTATCTACATGTCCTCTCATTGTGGTTATGGTAAAAGATATGACATCATGTACACACAAGAGCATCATTCCTACAAGACTAATAACAAGATGAGCAAAACGAAAGAGAAAGAAAACTTAAAAGTCTTAGAGAAAAACTATATAGTTGTCCCCTAGTACTCGTCTAGGATCTACTAACCCCAACCATAAATCGAACCTAGAGCTCTGATACCACTTGTGACACCCCCAACCCTGCCACGCCAACTGCGACTGAGTAGGGTATCTGCGTGCCCTCGGTACTAAACTATAAGTTCCAAAACAAAAGCACAACCCTGGGATAACACTTATAAGTATATACACACAGTACGCAGTGGAAAAACTAATAAACTGAATACTACTAGGGCACTCAAAATACATGGTTCAGGAAAGTCTCTTATGATCATTCTAATAAAATGATGAAAATACTTTACAAACAATTCGAGTATAAGAAAACAAAAACTACAAAATGCATGTCCTTCCAGAGAGACTCAATCCAAACATCCACGCCTAAAAATTTTAGCGGCTTACTGTGCCTCTGACTGTCCTGAGTTAACAAAGACAAAAACATGATATGGAAAAATGTGAGCGGGAACGTTCAATGAGTCCACATGTGTGTACCTCAGTGATTTCTTTAAAACAATGTTGATGCAGTTTTACAAATAGTTCATGCATTGTTATAAGAAAGCATTTCTCTTTTGTTGCTTTAACAACACTGATGCTTGAACCTACATGAAGGGCTCGAGCGCTATTGGGAAGTCTGAGTGAATCAAGACATATCAGCGCAGCTTCTACACCCGAATTTTACAGAACATGTAATGCAAAAATCGGGCTCCTTGGACAAAGTCTAGATCCCATAACATAACGAGGTCATCGGAACCAAGTTCTAGCATCTCGTAGTCAATACCATCCAAATACTATACGAGCGCTCGATTTCCATAACAACCGCTCTCTTCTAATCACTGATCAAACCAGGCTACAGATTCCTAGGGCACTTACTAGGTCAGCCCTGAGACCCACCTTAGTTTCAAGTCCTTTCTGACTCTCCACAAGACGGTCGACCCACTACAGAGCATGATACGGTGTCCACATAGACCGATTGGGCCAAACTCTCCATGGTGCTACATCGCTCTTCAAGTGGATCAAGACTCTCGAGTCTGAAACCATCAACGTCATCAGAAAAGGCCCTTGTATGGAAGACTAGTCACATGTAGTGCAATCCTCTGATGCTTCCGAACACATGATCATAACCAGAACTTTAACCCTGGTTGGAATGGGGTTTTCACATGTATTTATATAAAAAAAAGCCACTTGCCCGGCCTTCAGAACATAATCAGGTCATAAATATTTTAGATCAGCAAAAATCCCCATCCGCCAGTCATCACATACTTATGCAAACTTTCATAATTATGCCAATGCCAGGTCTATATTCATGCATGTCAAAACATGTAACTGTTCAAGGCCAAAATATTTTCCAGTCTATGCAGATTTACAAACATGCCAAGTTTACATTCATGCATGCCAAATCATATAACTTTTCAACACCCAAGCATTCTTCAACTCATAAATATTTCAAAAAAAAACCTTGTATAGAGTAGTTCTTTTTCACAACAATAATAATCTGTTTTAAAAAGACAACACCTATGTGGAGCACTGCTTATATGCATTTCTAATGAACATGTAACACATCGTGGAGAACATCTCTAATTATAAAAAACATGTCAAGTTATACCATTTCAAAAACAGTAGATACTTTATGATAAGTTTAGAGATCATATTTATATGGCCCGTAACATTTCAAATAACGTAATAAAATGGGGTTTGTGGACTCACCTGGATGCAGATCTAGTGCTATAATCCTACAAATATAGTAATAAGAAAAATACTTAATATTTAGGTACCAATCAAATAACCCTATTCCCTAAATAATATCGAGGTCCTATGAAATGAACTTAGGATGTATATATATATATACATCTAGTAATTCTTTAAAAAGGCCAAAATCCTATACCCTTAAAATATACTCTCTTAAGAAACCGCAATTAACTATATACTAAAATCCATTTAAAATATTTATATCCTAAAACAAAACACAAACTTGAACTATATATAAATATATATGTAACCTAACGAAATTAAAAGAAAGAAAAGAATGAGCAACTTAAAGTCACAAACCTCAAATTGGATTCTCAATTATGGTTGCCCAAAAGCTAAGAAAAAAGACTTATAACATATATATATATATATATATATATGGCTGCCCAAAACAAGGTTAAAGAATGAAAGGAAAAAAAAAAGACTTGCATGCATATATATATATATATACATATAGTAAGGGGTGCTAGGCGGTTAGGGGAAAAAGGAAAAAAAGAAACGAAATGGTAATGACAGGTGGTGGCGGCAGTTCCTTAAGTGCTAAGTTTTTTTTTTTTTTTTTTTTTTAACTACTTAAAAACCTTAAATGAGAATATCAAGTACTTAAATTTCTAAAAATATACATACAAGTATTCTAAAAATATTTCTCACTTAAAGGCGCTTATAAATCCCACTAATAAAAGCTCAATATAATAAAATTTTACTCTCATTCCTAAGTATCTCCAAAGTACCACTAACTGTCGAAAACATTATACTCCATTACATTAGATCCCAAAATCTACTTTTATAACGCCTGCAATTTTAAAGTCACGCTAGGTGCTTATTGGGTAGGGCCTACAAATTAACCCTCAATTGGTTGCCCTAGATTGTTCTTCCTTTTACAATTCTAAAAAACTTTGCGAATAGTCTAATCTCGTGACAATTAAATTACAAACAAATGCAATTGGAAGACAACTTAAATTAAAACAAACATCAAAATCAAGAAATTAAACCAAGAACTTCATAATCAAGATTTAGAGTTCAACCCAAACTAAACAATAAAACTACTCACATTTTCATATTAATAAAACTACAAATAAGTAAAAGAATTCAATAACAATAAAGGAAAAGAAAGCTTAGGATTAAAAATCGAAGTCGCAATTGAATCCCAAACGTCTTCCAAACTCGTCTCTCGAGTTGCCAAGTCAAAAATTGAAATCTTTAATTAAATTCTTCAATTCTTGAAGCCAAGAAACTAAATCTTGCAGAAATCTTGAAATCTATTAACTAAGAAAAATATAAAAGATTGATTCTAAAGAGTGTTTAATCTAATCTAACCTAATTAATCTACTCTAATCTAACTAATCTAAACTAATCCTAAATTGTATATCTACCTATCTAATTGTATCTCAAAACTTGTTACAGTAGCCGTAATTAAACCCCTTTATATATAGGTGAAGAATACTAGAAAACCAAGTCAAAATTGGAGAAGAAATCAAGAAAATCGAGTCCAACCTCCTTGCCAGCACACCTTACCGCCAACGGTAGGGTGAGGCCTACTGTCTGCGGTGGGTCTCTATCTAACCATTCCCTTTGATCCTAGGCACTTACCGAAGATGGTAGGTCAGCCTGCCTCACGCAGTAGGTGCTGCATTTTGCTGACAGTTTCCATTTTCGTTGTTTTCCCTCCGTTTTTGTTTCTTTTTTCATCATTTCCACTTTCGGAGGGTACCTAAGATAAGAACAATAGATATTTATCTAAAATATATACTTTTACATCTTAAAAACACCAAAAACGATGAAATTAACATATAGAAAAGGTGACAAATAGCACTTATCAAGATGCGACGAACAAATATTGGTGAAGTAGAGAATCATCCGATGAACAGTATGGGTTATGTATATTTGTGATGTATATTTATCAAATGCTTCTCATATTTGAATTCAAGAATATTATAAAATATAAGTTTTGTTTTGGTATTTACAACTATTCATGAATATAAAATTTGACTTTTATTATTAATATAGCATTAATAATGTACGAGTGTATACACCCGTGCTTTAAGCACGAGGTCATAACTAGGTTCGTGATGAATTGAGAGAATAACTTAAAAAGGAAGTCTTGTGTCTTAGTAGATCAATAACTATGAGCGCTTGATAATTTCCAACTCAAATGAGATCATAACTACCCTCAATATTCTCGCAATTCAACTAAGACTGCAAGGTGTCTAATTTTTTGCACATGGGCAGCCACCCTAAGACTCTTAAGGCTCCAGAATCATTGGGATTTCAGCCAAGGCTCTATTCTGGGCCTTGGGCTTTTCTGATCCAACTCCGAACTAGATTAGTTTTCTCTATTTTGGTCCAATTATTTTTGGGCTTCTCTTAATTAAAAGAATTAATTAAAAACACAATAACCACAAACCTAATAAGTAATTAAGCCTTTGGACAAGTAATTTAATTAAATAGCTTGGCCTAATTTACTTAATAAATATCCAAGACCCTATTAATCAAATAACCATTATTTCTTCTCTAATCCTTTTATTCTTGCGTTATGACAATTAAGTCACCTAGGTTTTATGAGCTACTCTAGGGACCGAAGACTAAATTATTTTGGCTACTAAAATGACCAAAATACACTTGCTATAGAGTAGTAGTATTTCTAATCTTAAATATCTCCATTATCACCATATAGAGACATTGACCCCTAGAGAAATACTGTCTAAATAGGTCTTTTACCTACAGGAATAACAACGAATATACCCTCTACGTAACACCTGTCATTGAGTATAGCTTGTGTTCTAACTCCCTCAATGACACCTACCATCATTAGATTTCTAGTTTGATAATCAATGACTCCTCAGGATGTTTCTTGCTTATCTGAAGGAGCGACCTTAAGCAAATAATGTTTAAAATGAGTATGTCTTAATTATAAGCAACATGCAAGTATACCTAAAAGTGTAGTAACAGAGATACATCCTGAGTTGTCAAACTCAGGGAACGAATAAACTCAAATACTAACCCCTTTATTTAAGGTCTAGTCTAGCAAAACTGATTGTTTCGAAAATATTTAAAAACTAAACAAAAAAATGATTAAATAAAAACAAAACAAATGGTTGAAAACGTAGAAATATGAGGGAAAAAGTGTTTGAATGGTGGAATCTCCCTTACTTTTGTCAACTATTTCGATAGAAAAAATCATAAAACAATGTTGGAGAAATCAAGGTCAGGTCATCACACGAAAATCAGGCAATCCCTTCTCTAGGTGAAAGACTACTTACTAACCTTTAGAGGAGAATCTCTTTTCTCTCTAACAGATTATGAATGTAATTGGATTAGGTGATCTAAAAACCTAAAAGTGCAAGGACATCTCTATTTAATTGCCAACTTTTATTATCCAATTAGTTGTCCTAGATTAGTTTTCCTTTTTCGATTCCAACTAATCTTGTGAAATAACAATTCCGCACAAACCAATTATCACAAAACATAGCTGAACAACAATCCAAACTAACGAAAACATTAATCGTATAAAATCCCTCCAAAAACCATATCAGAAAGCTTAGGATCAAGAAGAGTCATTTCCATGATTTTGAAGATCCCCCGAGCTCGTGTCTTGAATCGCTGGATGAAATCTAAAATTACTTCTTAAAACACTTCAATCTTCACCAAAAAGTCTTTAATTCAATGTTAATTGATGAAAAACTATCTAATGAAGAAGAATTGGAAGGGGTTCTGTTGATAATTTTTGCCCCCAATTCTTCACCTCTAAACCAAAACTCCAGAATACCCCAAAAGAGGGGAAAAATTACATAAAAATAATAGAAAAACACATTAACTTGTGCTGCTATTGGGACCTACCGTATGCAGTAGGTCGAACTGTACCATTCGTAATAGCGTTCTATCCAGATTTTCCTTTGAACGCCTTGGACCTACCGTCGACGGTAGCGGTATCTTGCAGTTGATGGTAATGGTATCCTACCGTCGTCGGTAGGCTTTTGTTCCAATACTCCTTTACTGCTCTGGACCTATCGTGTGCGGTAGGTTTCTGTACCATCTACGATAAGGTGTTGACTTTGGTGCCAGGAGCTTCTGTTTTCTTCGTTTTCTCTCTATTTTTGCCCAATTTCACTTATATTCTCTATTTCTTTATCAGAAGCACCTAAGGTAAAAGCAAAGGGAGACAATGTAAGTTATATATTTTATACACTAAAAACATTGTAAAATGATGCAAGGAGCATATAAAAGAAATGACGAAATGGAACATATCAAATATCCCCAGACTTATCTATTGTTTGCTCTCAAGCAATAGAAAACTAGGCAAAAACTAGAGAACGCATGCGGGAGAAGTGCACAAAATTTTATTCCATAAGAGTGACAAAAAATAAGAACAGAACAAAACCACCAAAGGTCGAGACTCTAAAATCAAAACAAAGTTAAAGGACAAAAGAAGTAATAAAACCAAAAAAATAAAAATGTCACTTCTATAGGGGATATAACTACTCAACCACATAAGGAAATTCCAAATGACGAATCACAAGAATCGACAATCCCACCGCTATCTTACTAATATCTTTACTAACTAACGGTACGCGCGTGCAAATTCCTCGTGTTGCCCTTCAAAGAAGACATGGAATTTCAAGTGATTAACATAGTGAAATAATTTTATATAAACCTGTTATACAGCTTGACTGTGGCCACACAGGCTGGTCATGTGACGGCACAAAGCTCCAGGTTTTTAGCGGCACTATGTATTGGTATCATTTTAGGAAATTTGGTAGATCTCGAAGAATCCGTGATCGTAAGCTATAATATTGAAGTCCAATTATGGAGATTTGAGAGATATTGAAGTCCACAAACTTCAAACACTGTGATTCTCCATTGATGCATATTGTTCATCCTTCATAAGTAAATAGAGGTTTTGAAGACTATAGCTTATAGGGATAGAAGTTGTGCTGCGGTTCAATAGTGTTGAAGACTTTAAGGGCTTCAAGATCAAGCAGCTTGTTCCAAGGGAGAGCATTGAAGAGTTGAAGGGATTCAACTGTGTAGTGTGCAAATGAAGTTTGCACTGATTCCACTAGGGAAACACTAGATGTGTAAAAGAGCTAGGTATTTTCTTGTACTGTACTGACAGTTATTAGTGGATTGCTTTTTGGGCATGGCCCCGCAAACGTAGGCTCAGCCGAACCGTGTTACCAACTACTGTTTCTTGTGTGTTTGTGTTGTTTATTGCTTCTAACACCGTGTATCACACTATTCCTCACACAGCAAACTCAATCATAGTACACAAATTGTCTAAGTACTAACTTACAACTGGTATTAGAACTTTGGCACCGTTACTGTGCTTCGGTCATTATGACAACCAAGAAAGGCAAATTTGTTATCAAACCTCCTCTACTCGAAGGCACAAATTATGCCTGCTGGAAGATGAAAACACAAATTTTCATTCAATCCTCGAATAAAACTGCATGGGATGCTATTGAGACTGAATGGAAACCTCCTAAGAAGACTAAGGAAGATGATACAACTAAATTGACTAAGGTAGTTGCGAAGCCCAGATTCAAATGGACTAATGTTGAGAGAAAATCTTCTCAGGCTAATGCTAAGGCATTAAACACCACTTTTACTAGTGCAGATGAAGAAGGCTTAAGAAACTTTTGAAACCATTCATGAAGGTACAAATGCTGTGAGGATTTCCAAATTACAGATGTTGACTAACCAGTTTAAAGAATTAAGGATGCAGGAGGATGAAACAATTGGTGAATTCAGTGGCAAACTCAAATTCATTGAAATAGGGCTTATCAATTGGGAGAAGAATTCTCTGAAGAAAAACTATTGTGAAAGACACTAAGATCTTTACTTGCACGATTTCGTCCTAAGGTCACAGCAATTGAAGAAGTAAAGGATGTGACAAAACTTCCTTTGGATGATCTTTTAGAATTCTTGAGGACATATGAGATGAATCTTTATGTTGAATCCAAGGGTAAGGGTATTGCACTAAAAGATGCACACAACTCATCCAATGCTATACCTTATTCTAAAGAAGTTATGATGCTCACTTGAGATTTTGGGAAGTTTCTTCGAAGAACTGGAAAAACATCTAAACCTCAAGAAAGGTTCAAGACTGACAACAGGGATAGGAAAGAGCCGAATAAGTGTAAGTCTAAAGGAAACACAATGAAAAGAAAGTCTGACACTGGTAAAAAAGGAAAAGGCATACAGTGCAAAGAATGTGATAAATATGGTCACATCCAAGTAGAATGTGCCAACACATTGAAGAAGAACAAATCCATGAATACTACTCTCAATGATAATGATAAGAGAAGTGATTCTGAAGATGATGAAGAGGACAATGATTCTAATGAGAAACTAACGTTTATTGTGATAATAGATTTGAAAGATACATCTATGCACAATGATTACAAAGCTGACATTGACGATGATTCTATCTATGGTGATGAAAAAGTATCCTATGAGGAACTACAAGATAAACCTTCTCTACACCAAGTGGGTTGGATTTGTGAAGTTATATCAAGATTTAACGGACAGCCTAAAGAAGATCCAGGAACAAAAAGATGCTCTTGAAGAAAGAAATTATGAGCTAACAGCTCAGGTCAAGGATGCAAAGGAGAGAGTAAACATCGCTGAAGGTGAAATAGCAAGATTGAACACTGGAAAGAGTAAATTTTAAGAAATAATCTATATGGGAAGACTAGCTGGGATGAAATCAGGACTTGGTTACGTTGGTACAAATCTCAATCTCACAACAAGTACACATATCACACAGCATGAAAGCAATTACATAACATTTGGCAAGTTTGAAGGAATGTTTGTCAAAGACAGCTTTAGTGAAGCTGATAAGAGAAACTTGATTAAGAAACACAAACCTAGAAAGCCTCGACTTACGTGTGATTATTGCAAAATGATTGGGCATGTGTGGCATCAATGCTATAGGAGACTCAGAGACCTGAAGCAAGGAAAAAATCTTAACACACATGCCTTGACCAAAGGAGAAGTCAAGATGCGATGGATTTGGATTAAAAGGGAAGAGTTGAGATGTAATGTAGCTCATCTCTCTCTAGCAGCAAATTTCGGGGGTGTATGGTATATTGACGATGGATGCTCATGTCATATGACGGGAAACAAAGAATATATTGTGGACTATAAAGTGTGTCATAAAGGTAGTGTGCCATTTGGTGATGGTGCGAAAAATAGAGTAGTCGGTGTGGGCACGTTGAATATAGTTGGAATGCAAAAATTATCTAATGTGCTACATATCGAAGGGATGAAATCCAATATGATAAGTATAAGTTAGTTGTGTGATGATAATGATCTATTGGTGTATTTTGATAAGAGACAATGCTATGTGATGACAAACCAATGACAAGTGCTACCAGATGAATGCTATGAAAGAAACTTTATGTCTGACTGGACAAATTGGAGAAGTTGAATCATGGCATAAACGACTGAGGCATGTGAACTATAAGCACTTTCACAAACTGGGAAGCACACAAATTGTCAAAAGAATTCCTCAATTTAAAAAGGAGTGTAAGTTACAGTGTGAAGATTGCCAGATCGGCAAACCAGTCAGAGCCAAGCACATTCAAGTTGGAGACATCACCACAACACATATCTTGGAGCTGAGGCACATTGATCTGTTTGGACACACACAGGTAGAAAGTATTGGTGGAAAAAAGTATGCTTTGGTCTGTGTTGATGATTTCTCAAGATACACATGGATAGACTTTCTCAGAAACAAGTCAGATTCCTTTCATGCATTCAGAAAGATATGTCTAAGTATTCAAACAGAGAAGAACACAACTCTGAAAAGGCTGAGGATAGATCATGGCAAGGAGTTTAATAACAGCCAGTTTTCAGATTTCTGTGAGTCACATGGCATCAGACATGAGTTCTCAACACCTAAGGTACAACAATAAAATGGTGTTGCTTAGAGAACCAACATAACAACTAAAGGTATAATTCGTGTGATGCTGAATCCCAAGGGACTATCACACAGTTGGTAGGAGAAGCAGCCAACACAACAGTTCACATCATTAACAGAGTATTTCTAAGGCCTTTGTAAACAAGACAGCATATGAAATTTGGAAGGGCACGAAACCTAAGCTAACTTACTTGAATGTGCTTGGAAGTAAATGCTACATCCTGAAGGATCGAGAAAATTTAAGAAAATTCGATGATAGTAGTAATAAGAGAATATTTCTGGGATACTCCACAAATAGTCATGCATACCTTGTGTTCAACAGACACACATGAGGATTCGTGGAATCTGTAAATGTGACTGTTGAGGATGTTAACACCAGGAGACTAAGAGTTAATGATCATCCGTTGTTTCGATCCTTGATTCCACTTGTAATCATTTAATTGTCGTTCTCTCATCTAATCCTACCTGATTTAGGTGAGTATTAGGGGAAATATGTCACAAAAAATCGCCCTAATTTGCCTCATAAAAACCTATTTCGAAAGTCTAAAAACTAAGCTATGAATGATAATGTAAAAAGCTGTCAAAAATCATTAAATATTGCTGATTTTGGGACCTACCGGAGACGGTAGGTAAGACCTACCATTTCTGGGAGGTCCCCATCTTCACTACCCTTACCTACCATTTCCGGGAGGTCCCCGTCTTCACTTCCCTTCTTTCGCCTGGAACCTACCATCGGCGATAGGGGGAGCCTACCGTCCCCGGTAGGTTTCTGTCTTCACTCCGTTTGTTGCCAAAGTGCCGACTGTGGCCAGTAGGGTAGCATACAATCGGCGGTAGGCTGCTGCTATCACTGTTTTGCATTGTTTTCGCTCTGTTTCAAGTCGTTTTCGTTCGTCTTCGTTGTACTTCCTTCAGCAAACACCTACGACGCAAATGGGAGATATTAGCCTCAAATGTAAAATTTATACCTTAAAAACACCGAAAAACAACGAAATCAACATACAAAATAATAGCCAAAATAACGACTATCAAATACCCCACACTTATTCGTTGCTTGCTGATAGAGTTGATTTTTGGTACAAATAAACACCTTAAGTTTTTAATTATTAGCCTTTAAAAATATTTTATTCATTAAACATAATTATTATATTTAATTTAACTTATTTTATTCATAAAGGAAAGGAGGTTGCCAAGAAAAATTAGGAAAGGGGAAATCCAAGAAAGAATAGAAGAAGGAGGACTGCAAGAAATCACAATTGAAGATGGAAAGGGAGATTGCAGATGAGAAAAAAAAAAGAGGAAAAAGAAAGGTGAATCACAATAGAAAAGGGAAAAGAAATCGAAGAAGAATAGGAAAGTGGAAGCTGAGAAAAAGAAGGAAAGCTGCTTGTGAAGCAGCTTTAAAAGAGAGAGTTGGGGACCAAAGGAGGTAGAGCTGCACAAAGAAAAAAAATAAAACAGAAAGAGATATGTGACGGACGAAGAGAAAATACCAGCAGTTGCCGCCTGGGAGAAGAACCGAAAGCAGTAGCCAAAAAATTGGAGAAGCAGAATTCCAGTAGCAGCAAAAGAAGAACGAAGCAACAGAAAAATCTGCAGGAGAATTCCAGCAGCTGAAGTAGAATTCCAGTAGTAGCAGAAAATTCCAGCAGCAATTTTCAGCAATTGTCTGTTAAAAAAAAAAAAAGCCCATGATTTCTTCCAATAAATCGGTTCCTTCTTTCCTTTTAACCATGAACTAATTTTATTTTTTGAATCTTGATGAAACCCTAGCCATGTGGCTTTGATTTATTTTATTTTGGAGATTTATTATATTATTTATGTGATTGCATATCTTTGGAAATTGTTTGGTTTGATGCAATTAATTCTTGGTGATTGTTCTTGTAGAATAATTGTTTGTGTTAATTGATATTTTTATCCATGCTTGATTCTTTTAGTCTTGAGTATGAGAGATATTTTGCAAGTATATTGTGGGTTTTAGAATTGAATAGTTCATGCTAATTTTAGATGATTTATGTCATAGGAATGAATAAGTCATGTTAATGGTTAGATGGATTATGTCATCCATTTAAACACAATTTATTTATTCAGTGAATCGAAGCTTGTAACCTAGATCACCACATAAAGGTTTAATCTTTTCTCCTAAATGGAATTAAATCATTGTTATATAGGTTAGTGGTGGATTCAAGGTTCTAAATCTTCTCTTTGGTTAAGCTCCTATTATCTTTAATTTAGTTATTTTATTTATTAGTTTTAATTAATTTAGGAATAATTTTTAATAATAAACTTTGATTCTTTTTATAAAATTAATGTAGGAAGATTGTAATTTAAGTAGTTAAGCCTTTCTCTGTGGTTCGATACCCTGATACTTCCATATTACTTTGATCTTGTGCACTTGCAAGTATTGGGTTTAAAGCTTAGTCAGAAAAATCCAGATTAAGTTTTTGGCGGCGTTGCCGGGGAAAGGTTAAATTAATTGCTTGTGTTATTGTCTCCTAAATTTGTTAAATTTTTATTTTATTTCTTTTATTTTTTTATTTGTTCTTGAGAAAAAAAATTTTTTTTTGTTGTCTTCATTATTATTTGTAGTAAATTTTTTTCTATTTCTTGTATTTAATAATGCATGGTCGTCGTTCGCTCTCTCTTGATTTAAAAGAATTTGATCCTGAGATAGAGCATACACTTAAGGCACTTAGAGCACAAGGAAAAATCACTAACACTTGCGAGGTTAAAATGGCTGAAAATCCACGAGCATTAAGGGAGTATTTTACTCCCAACACTTATAACTCACCAATAGGTAATAGATTACCTGAAATTGAGGCTAATCACTTTGAAATAAAAGCTTCTACTATTCAAATGTTACAATATTTTTATGGGCTTGATTATGAAAATCCTTATAAGAATATTGATGAGTTTTTAGAAATTTGCTATACTTCTGAACTGCTTAATGAAAGTGATGATGTTATTAGATTACGACTTTTTCCTTTTTCTTTGAAGGATAAGGCTAAACATTGGTTACACACGTGAGAGAATAGGTACATGGGCTGAGATGTCTAGGGAATTTCTCAAAAAATATTTTCCTATGGGTAAACTTACAAGGTTAAGGAGAGAAATAACTACTTTTTCCCAACAAAATAATGAACAATTTCACGAGAGTTGGGAGAGATTTAAAGAACTTCTTCATAGTTGTCCTCACCATGGAGTCCCTAAATGGTAGCAACTCCAAAGTTTTTTATTTAGGACTAGATAAGAGAAATCGCCAAATGGTTGATTCCTCTTGTGGTGGTACCTTTCTTCATAAAACTGCAGATGAGGCATGTGATTTATTTGAAAATTTGAGTGATAATTCACAACAACACGCCACCCTCTCACGTATAGGCACATCTAGGCAAATAGGAAATAGAGTAGGAATGCATGAAGTTTCTCAAAATGTTGATCTTTCTTTAAAAGTTGATGCCTTATCTAAAAAGTTTTATCAATTGCTAGCTTTAAGTACATTGCCTGCTAATTCTCCTAATGTGCAAAGTGTTTGTGCAATTTGCTCTAGTCCTTCTCATGTTATCTATGACTGTCCTAGTGCTTCACTATTTCCAGAATTTGTGCAGGAACAAGTCAATTCAGCCCAAGGATTTCACAGACAGAACGACCCATATTCAAATACATACAATCCAGGCTGGAGAAATCATCCTAATTTCTCCTGGAGGTAACAAAGAGGGGAAGGTCAGTTAGGCCAACAACAATATCAACAGAACAAACAATCTGGTATGACTGCTCCTCTGGTTTTCAATCTCAAAGGTATGTACCTCATCACCCTTCTCAAAGTGAAAACTCTATGTTCGAAGAAAAAGTCGTATCTGCTTTGAAAGGTTTAGACGCTATGACACAAATTGTAGACTCACACACTCAATCTATTGCTAGGTTAGAAATCAAATAGGGCAACTAGCTAATGCAATAAGTAGAAGAGATGAGGGTAAGCTTCCAAGTCATCCAATAGAAAACCCTAGAGCTAATCATCATGAGCAAGTTAAAGCTATAATCACTCTTAGAAATGGGAAGTTGGTAAATAATAAAGTAGGGGAACCTATTAAAGATAGTGAGTTAAATGATAATGAAACTGAGGGAATTGATATTAGGACTTAAATTGAAAGAAAGATAGAGAAGGAACTAGCTTCTTCCTCTAATTCTAAGACTCTAGAATCATCTCCTACGGCTTCATATAAACCAAAGGTTCCTTATCCGCAAGCTTTATTATCACCACATCTTAGAAAGGATAATAAAAAGGAAGATATTTTAGAAATGCTCAAACAAGTTAAAATTAATCTTCCACTTTTAGAGGTTATTAAGCAAGTCCCATCGTATGCAAAATTTCTTAAAGACATGTGTACTTTTAAAAGAAAATCTAAAAGCAATGTTTCTAAGAAAATCTTCCTAACTGAACAGGTGAGCTCCATTTTGCAATATAACACTCCACCTAAATATAAAGATCCTGGTGACCCTATTATCTCATGTCTTATTGGTAATCATAAAATACATAGGGCAGTCTTAGATTTAGGTTCTAGTGTTAACTTGCTTCCATACTCTATTTATGAAGATTTAGGATTGGGAGAGTTGCAACCAACTAATATGACCTTACAGTTAGTTGATAGATCAATCAAAGTACCTAGGGGGAGGATAGATGATCTTCTAGTTCAAATTAATAAAGGTGTCTTCCCTGTAGACTTTGTAGTCCTAGATATGGAACCTGGTAGATCTTCTCAGAATCATATCCCGATTATTCTAGGTTGTCCTTTCTTAGCTACTGCTGACGCCACTATTAATTGTAGAACTGGGGTTATGGATGTCTCTGTAATGAATATGAGAGTTAGATTAAATATCTTTAAAACTTCTTCACAACCTTCTATAGAAGATAATTCTGATTGCTATTTGATAGATATAAATAATGAATTAATTGAAGAAACTCTACATTTAATGTGTTCAAAAGATTATACTTCTATTGAGAAAGAAAACCTAATTTGCACTGAGGATGTTAATTCTAATATTGCTTGCATTACTCCATTAAAAAATTCTTCTTGGATTGAAAATCATGAGCTTAATATGAGAGAAATAGATCCAGGCTAAATGCAAAAGAATTAGGGAGTCTGGCTGATGACGTTAAAATTAGTGCTTTTGGGAGGCAACCCAAATTTTATTTTATTTATTTATTTTATTTTTATATTTTTATTTTTATTTATTTATTTTATTCCAATTGATTGGTAGAAAGGTATGAAATGTTTGTTTTGTAGGGTAATAAAACAACTTATCATTATCATGGAGGTTACAGAGATTGTTTACCACTCTTACAGACATGCATTAATGTTGCCTTTACTACCATGTTGTATTGTTCTTTTCTTTGTCTCTTCTCTACTCTTGGTACTCTTTTATCACATTGTAGACAATGTAGGTTCTAGGTGTGGGGGAGAAGATACTTTTATTCTGGTGTCAATTATTCTTTTTATTTTCGTTTTTCTCGTTTTTTTCAATTTTTGCAGATTTTTTTTTTATTTTTTTGGTTATTTTTTTAACATTATTTTGAGCAAAACCAAAAAAATATGATTTTCACTTAAAGAATGATTCTTTTTGAGTTCCTTTAAAAAATGTCTTGAATAAGTTGAGAAAAGTACTTGTTTTCTTGTTTTTAATTAGGATGATGGACTTATGTTCTATATATGTTATAACTTTTGCATGACTTACACTTGAGCACAGGGGTTATTGTTAGTATTTAATAAATCCTTTACATTATTTTTGAGCTACATAAAGTTGATGAATCTCTTCCCTACATTCTAGAACTTACTTGAATACCTTTTAAGGCGAAATAGAAAGGTTTTCCTTATTTGACTCAGAGACGACAGTCATAGGCCTTCTTTTGATCATTTGTGCCTTTCGAGCCTACCAAATCTAATGATTTTTACCTTAGTACCCTTTTGAGCCTTAAATGTTATTTTCTTTCTTTGAACTACTTAAATATTAACCCTTAATCTTGTAGAGAGCTTAATGTAAACTTCTAGCTTGTGCTTCAATGATGTGTTGTTGTTTGGGTGTTATGGAAAGAGAATAAGTTATTTTGTCAAAAGGCAGAAGAAAAATATATATGTATATATGACTTGTTGTGCTGAAAAAAAAACAAATGTATTCAGCTGAAAAAAAAAAGAAAAAGAAAGAAAAACTGATACATGATTGTTACAAGTCATAAGGTGCAAAGAAGAAAAAATTCAAGAGGCCTAAATTTGTGAATGTAAGAAAAAGAATGGCCTGAAAGGAGAAAATTTTTTGAAAGAAGATGTAGTTGGTGAATGTATTAATTGAAAACAAAAAGGAAGCAAAAACAAAGTTAGAAAGTTTGTCGAAATTTTAAAGTATCCACATTCTTTACAAGCTCCCTTTTTTTTTCTTTGAATTCCTTACCTTCGTTTGATAACCAATGCCCTAACCTCACATTATAAGCTCTAAAGTCCTACCTGATCTGAGTTGAATTTGAGAATCCTTGATTAGTGGAGAGAAGGTACAAAGAGTGAGCCTATGGAATGAACTATTGTTGAGATTTGTCTTCTATGTGTAATTTGGAAATCTTGTTAAGTATTTATTTTACACTCTCTTATGACCACGATCACACCTTACACAAGGCTTGCATTAATTATGGGAGATAATTGAATATTTGTTTGTTACTTGAGTTTGAAAATAAGAGGAAGAATAGTTGTCTTGATAAGTTTGAGATATTGATGAAAGGTATTTAATTTGGGATTATTCTATATCTTTTCTAAAACTTTTTTTCTTATTTGACTTTGTGGGTATGTCATCTGCAAACCCTCACGAGACCATACTCGTCCACTAGGGAAACTTAGGGGTTTAAAAGGCTTGTTGTACATGCTAAGTGCAATCGTGAGTCCTACGAAAGTGGCTAGTTAGTTTTTCTTTTTATTCTTTATTTTTGCTTGAGGACTAGCAAACTTAGGTGTGGGGGAGTTTATAGAGTTGATTTTTGGTACAAATAAACACCTTAAGTTTTAATTATTAGCTTTTAAAAATATTTTATTTATTAAACATAATTATTATATTTAATTTATTTTATTCATAAAGGAAAGGAGGGTTTCCAAGAAAAATTAGGAAAGGGGAAATCCAAGAAAGAATAGAAGAAGAAGGGCTGTAAGGAATCACAATTGAAGATGGAAAGGGAGATTGCAGCCGAGAAAAAAAAAAAAGAGGAAAGAGAAAGGTGAATCACAATAGAAAAGGGAAAAGAAATTGAAGAAGAATAGGAAAGTGGAAGCCAAGAAAAAGAAGGAAAGCTGCTTGTGAAGCAGCTTTAAAAAGAGAGAGTTGGGGGCCGAAAGAGGTAGAGCCGCACAAAGAAAAAAATAAAATAGAAAAAAAAAAGAAGAAAGAGAGCGGTGAGAGATGAAGAGAAAATACCATTAGTTGCTGCGAGCCAAAAGAAGCAGCTGCTGGTTGGGAGAAGAACCGAAAGCAGCAGCCAAAAAATTGGAGAAGCAGCTGCTTGGACAGTTGGGTAAGCTGAACCCTGTACAGTAGAAGTTTGAGCTATTGATCCAGTTGCCACCTCTTCACCATGTTTGGATGACACCGGTTCTTTCGAAGCAGATTAGGGCATTGATGGGCCTGCAACCATAGCGAAAAACTATGAAAATGGAGCTGACGGTAAAGTCAGCTACGTGAAAGAAAGCCTATCTTCTATGGGCGTACCGGGAAGCAGTTAAGGTCTCAAAGTGCGGCACTAATCAATCTCGTCAGCAAAGCTAGTTTGAAGATTTTTTCTCAGAAAAGGATCTTGGTCAGAATAATGGCAGCTGAAGGAGAATGAAGCAACAGAAAATTCTGCAGCAGAAAATTCCAGCAGCAATTTTCAACAATTGTCTGTTGAAAAAAAAAAGGCTATGATTTCTTCCAATAAATCGGTTCCTTATTTCCTTTTAGCCAAGAACTAATTTTTTTTTAATCTTGATGAAACCCTAGCCATGTGACTTTGATTTATTTTATTTTGGAGATTTATTATATTATTTATGTGATTCCATATCTTTGGAAATTGTTTGGTTTGATGCAATTAATTCTTGGTGATTGTTCTTATAGAATAATTTTTTGGGTTAATTGATATTTTTATCCATGCTTGATTCTTGTAGTCTTGAGTATGAGAGATATGTAATTTTTGCAAGTATATTGTGAGTTTTAGAATTGAATAGTTCATGCTAATTTTAGACGATTTATGTCATAGGAATGAATAAGTCATACTAATGATTAGATGGATTATGTCATGCATTTAAACACAATTTATTTCTTTAGTAAATCGAAGCTTGTAGTCTAGATCACCACATAAAGGTTTAATCTTTTCTCCTAAATAGAATTAAATCATTGTTATATAGGTTAGTGGTGGATTCAAGGTTCTAAATCTTCTCTTTGGTTAAGCTCCTATTATCTTTAATTTAGTTATTTTATTTATTAGTTTTAATTAATTTAGGAATAATTTTTAATAATAAACTTTGGTTCTTTTTATAAAATTAATTTAGGAAGATAGTAATTTACGTAGTTAATCTTTTCTCTGTTGTTCGATACCCTAATACTTCCATATTACTTTAATCTTGTGCACTTTCAAGTATTGGGTTTAAAGCTTAGTTAGAAAAATCCCGATCACTTGCCCTCAAGCAACAGAACTAAACGGATGGAGCGAAAAAGGTTTACAAGCTTAATTTTCAAGTATAGAGTTCACAAAAAATATAAGATGAGCCGGCCTTAAACAATTGAAAATTTTGGAAGGCAAAAGACGAAAATAGCAATAGGAAAACCAAACACGAAAAAAAACATCAAGGGTAGAACGAAAATAAAATGATGCCACTTCAAAAGAATACTTAACCACTAAACCACCAAGACAAAAAGAAAGAACAAGGACAAGATATATTTTGTCTACCACACTTACAAATAAACACTATATGCGAATGGTGTGCGTGTGTGTTCTGTTCATGCTATTTTCATAGAAACAAAGGAATGCTACATAATTAATAAAGTGAAATCCTTCAAAAGGCAATGCACAACAAGCTCACATTCCTCTAGTTCTTATTCATTCCAAGTCTTATCCTAAGTCGTCTCGGATTAGGTAGGACCTTTCGACTTATAATGCCAGGCTTGGGACATAGAAGGTGTTAAACGAAGGTAAAAGGGGACAAGAACAAACAAGACAGACCTAACTCAACCGAAAGAACAAAATGGAAAAATTAAGGAATAACATTTTAGTTGCTGTTCGCTCTTCCCACTCGCCCTTGAGTAACATAACCTACTGTTTCTCTCACACCTTACCCTACACATTTACAAGTTTCAGCCCTTTAACAAGAGAGAACTAGTGTCATTTATTTTTCACGTTCACAAAATATATGCAAAAATGTAGGTACTTTCTTTTTTTTCTTTTTCTTTTCATAAACAAAACAAAACAACTCTTTTCTCTTGTTTTTTTTAAAACAATTTGTACCAATTATAAAATACCCAAACTACCCCCTGTTTACAACACTTTTCTTTTCTTCCCTCTTTCACCCCCACACTTATCTATTACTTTCACTCAAAACAGCTAAACATATTATTCCAATATTGGCTCCACTAAATGAGGTTAGTGTAGCATGAGTTTAAAAAGACGAAGAATAGAAAAGAGTAAAACCATTGGCATGAAGGCATAAATAAGGGAGCTAGGGTTAATTTCATACACGGGTAGAAATTCAAAAGCTCAAACAGTACAATGAAGGCTTCAGACCATCATTTCCGAGCTTAGTGAAGAATAGGACTTTTCACTTCCAAGAATAGTGAAACATAAGGATGCATGCACGTATTCGAAAGGATTCTCATTGGGCTAATTTCCCAGAATTCCTAGGTTTCTTCTACTACAACACTCACAGGTGCATGAAAACCATCAACATGTAAGAATATTATGCAAATACGGATTTCCAAACGACCAAGTGCTAATGCCCTCTCGAAACATCCAAATAGTCTCATGATCTAGCACTCAACCAAAGTGGCAACCCGAAAAATCTTTTTGGGTTTTTTCAAATAAAAAGACAAAGAAAACTAAGGAATTTTTTTAAAAATTTTCATATTTTTTTCTTTTTTGGATTTTCATAAGGAAAACGATAAAAATATAAAAATAAGAGTATATACAGAAATATCCCCCCACACTTAAGACCACGTTGTCCTCAATGTGGGGCTAAATCCACACATCATAAATAAAACATGCATGGGAGGTGCTCCCGCAAATAATAAAAGCAATAAAGTACACAGGAAGCCATCCCCACACAAAGAAAGTAAAGTATGGAACCAGAACTATAAACGACATAAAACGACACTAACTAAAAAAAATGACAAAAGAATAAAAAAGTTGAAGAGTGTAGGTAGGTTATCCTGTTGGAAAAATTCCGTTGTGTTTAATTCATCTCCCATTTCGCTTTGGACCGACCAGTGTTAGTCGGCCTCATATGGTATAGGATACACCCATAGCCATCCTCCTTATGAGCTCGTACCACACCCAAGTTAATGGTCAAGATAATTCAACTTAAACAAAAATGAAACTAAGTATACTGATCATACAAAAAATACAATTACAACACGTGCTCACAGCCAAGATTACTCGTCACGAAGAACAAGGGACTCTTTAGAGAGAGTTCCTATATCCCCACCGAAGTATGGTTTATGGCGCCGGCCGTACACCATGAATATTCCTTCTATAGGATGTGTTACCTCGATGGTACCGTATGGAAAGACTTCGCTTCCAGTGAATGGTCCGACCCACCTAGATTTAAGCTTCCCAGGAAAGAGGTAAAGATGGGAATTGCAGAGAAGCATGAAATCTCCTTCCATGAATTCTTTCTTTGCCAGATGCTCGTCATGCCATCTCTTCGTTTTTTCTTAGTACAGCTTTAAATTCTCATACGCTTGCAAACTCCATTCATCAAATTCATTTAGCTGGAGGAATCTTTGTTTACCTGCACGAATATATTCAAAGTTAATTAACTGAATGCCCAATGAGCTCTATGCTCGACTTCTACAGGTAAATGACACGTCTTCCTATATAAAAGATGAATGAAGTACATCCACTTGGAGTGTTATAGGCTGTTCTATAGACCCACAACCATCATCCAATTTAAAGCTCCAATATTTATGAGTACTATCAACGATTTTCTCAATGATACGCTTGATCTCCCTATTCACTACTTCTACGTGGCTATTGGTCTAATGATGGTAGGGGGTAGCTAGTTTATGGGTCACACCTAATCTTTTTTCGAGTTGCTAGTTATAGAAATTGGTACCCCTATCACTTATAATAGTTCTAGGGAGACCAAAACGAGAAAATAGCTTTTTTAAGAATGTTACCACAGCTCTAGCATCGTTTATGGCAAAGCCTAAGCTTTGACCCATCTAGACACGTACTCTATAGTTGCCAAAATATATTGATTGCCAAAAGAATTTGGAAACGACCCCATAAAATCAATATCTCAACAATAAAAAACCTCACAAACTTGAAAAGTAGACATGGACATAGCATTTCGTTTGGAGATGTTACCTGTTCGATGATAGTTCTCACAATCCAAAACGTATCTTTTCGCATCCTCGAGAAGAGTCGGCTAGTAGAAACCCAACTCGAGTAACTTGTGCAGTTTCGATGATTTGATAGTACCCGCTAGCTGGACCCTTATGGCAATGCTTCATGATTTCCTCTATTTCAGGATGTGCCACACATCGCCTGATTATTTGGTCAACACATTTCGGAAGAGGTACATGTCCTCCTAAAAATATTATTTCAGGTTTGTAAAGAAATTCCTTTTTTGGGATCTACCTACAGGCACAACATTCGAAACCAAATAATTAACAATATCAGCATACTAAGGTGACTTATAAATAATACTTTTACAAAAAAGAAGTTGTTCATTCAGAAAAGTGTCATCAATTTGTTCCTCTTCCAGTGGGTCTAAATTGAGATTCTCTAGTCTAGAGAGATAGTCAGCTACCAGATTTTTCGCTCCCTTCTTATCCTTGACCTCCAAATCGAATTCCTGCAAAAGAAGAACCCATCTAATTAGTCTGGGCCTTGCATCATTCTTTGAGAGAAGATACTTCAGAGCAGGTGGTCAGTGTATACTATAAGTTTCGAAAGTATTAAATAAGGACAGAATTTATTAAACGCGAATACTACTGCAAGCAATTCCTTCTCAATTGTATAATTCGCTTGAGCGTTTGTGAGGGTTTTGCTTGCATAGAGTATCGATTGAAAAGACGTACCGCCTATTTGGCCTAACACAGCACTTATAGTATAATCACTGGCATCACACATGCGTTCAAAGGGAAAAAACTAATATGGAGAGACTAAAATAGGAGACTTAGTCAGCTTTTTTTGATCAAATTAAAAGCAGCTAGATAGTTATCATCAAAATTAAAAGGCATATTTTTTCAAGCAATACAGTAAGAAGCTTAGTAATTTAAACAAAAAAATCCTTAATAAATCTCCTATAAAAACCTGCATGCCCTAAGAATCTCCTAATCGCTTTCACAGAGGAAGACGGAGGCGATCTTTCAATTGTTTCTATTTTGGTTCTATCAACTTTAATACCACTTTCAAAAATCTTATGGCCAAGAACTATCCTTTCTTGGACCATAAAGCGGCATTTTTCCCAGTTTAAAACGAGGTGAGCTTCCTCACATCTTTTCAACACTCTCTCTAAATTAAACAGGCAAGTATCAAAAGAACTCCCAAAAACAGAAAGTCATCCATAAACACTTCCATAATGTCTCCCACCAAACCCTAAAAAATGGCAATCATACAACATTGAAATATACGAGGAGCATTGCACAAACCAAAAGGCATATGTTGTATGCAAAAGTACCATATGGGTATGTAAATGTCGTTTTCTTTTGATCATCCGAGGCAATAGGAATCCTATAATAATTGGAGAAGATGTCGAGAAAAAAGTAAAAAAGATGATCTGTCAATCGTTCTAACATCTGGTTGATGAAAGAAAAAAGGAAGTGATCTATCCGAGTTGTTTCATTCAACTTCCTGTAGTCAATACATTCCCGCCACCAAGTGATTATTCGTGTCGGGATCAACTCATCTTTCTCGTTCGCAACCACCGTCATTCCATTCTTCTTCGGTACCACCTATATCGGACTTACCCAGATGTTGTCTGAGATCGGATAAATGATTTCAGTATCTAGCAGCTTAATCACCTCCTTTTTCACCACATCCTGCATTTTTGGATTCAAACGCCTTTGTCGTTGGATCACTGGCTTTGAACCTCCTCCAATCCAATCTTGTGGGTGCAAAAGGACAGACTTATTCCCTGTATATCCGCTATCTTCCAAGCGATAGCTTTCTTGTGTTTTTGTAAAGTCCTCAGCAGAACTCGTTTTTGGGGCTGGGTCAACTTGGAAGAAATAATTACCGAGAGTGTAGATTTTTTCCCATGAAAGCATACTCCTAGTGGTCTGGCAACGGTTTCAGCTCCAGCTCCGGGAGTTCTTCAAGTGAGGATTTGAGAGAAGTCTTTGCGGGAAGATTAAGACCCTCTTGTGCGGTGATGACTCTTTCTACCTATACTTCATCCACTTTGTCTGCTAAAACCCGAATCTCCTCTAAATCCATTTCTCCTTTATGATCCAATTGTAGGGCTATCAACAAGGCATCTTCTTGAACAATTTCTTGCACTTGAGTAGAGATATGGGGATCAATAAAATCTATCATAAAACAAGTGTCATCCGGATCCCTAAATCTACGCGTAGCATCAGGAAGTCTCAAAATGACTTCCTCCTCTCTTACCTAAGGGTCAACTTCCTATCTCCTACATCAATAAGAGCCTTAGTGGTGGCGAGGAAAGGTCGACCTATGATGGCAGGACTTCAATGTATCCACTCACATCCATAATCACAAAGTCAATCGGAAATACTAAACTCCTAACTTGTACTAGAATATCCTCTATGATACCCATAGGGTACTTAGTGGACCTATCTACCAATTGAATACTCATCCTAATAAGTCTAGGTTCTCCTACCCCCAATTTCCAGAAAAAATCATAAGGCATAATATTAATCTTGCACCTAAATCAGCTAAAGCTCTCGAACATTGTAAGCCACCTAAAGTATAAGGGATAGTAAATCTCCCTGGGTCTTTTAATTTTTTGGGAAGTTTCTGATTGGGGTTGAAGATTCCCGAGCATTCTCCATTCAGCATAATTGCAGAAATGTCCTCCAATTTTTTCTTCCCCGAGAAAGCTTCCTTCAAGAGCTTCGTGTAGCTCGACATCTGCATCAAAACATCAACCAACGGTAAGTTAATGTGCAATCGTCCTCCAATTTTTTCTTCCCCCAAGATGGCTTCCATGAACTTACGGTATTTTTGTCTTGCTTAGCTTTAAGCACTCTCCGCACGGGAATGGAAAAGGCGGTCTATTAGGTGGAGGTGAGATTTTCTCCAGTTCCTTTTGTTTTCCTTTCTCTTCCTCGAGAGGGATGGATTCTACTGGTGCCCGCGAAGTCCCCTTCTTCTCGTCCACAATTGTAAGAGTGGTTTAACTAATTCTTTTCCGCTCCTTAGAGTGACTGCATTAGCATGCTCTTTTAATTTTTCCTCTAAATTGAGCGGTAGACCCCCAATTGGCTTTTCATGATCAACCTTGTTAATTCTCAGATTTGCCTCTCTATATTTTGGATGGAAGCTAATTGGCTCTTCCGTACTGCCTCCATGTTTTTCATCCCAACTTCAGCTGATTTGATGTAGTTCGCAACTAGATCTTCCAAATTAGGTTGCAGGGTTGACGGAGAAGGATAGCATGATGTAGATTACTGGAGTCTTCTACTCTTGAAGTTTGGGGTTTGTTGTCTCCAGTGGCTGACTCCCCCAAGGATTGCTCGGTTGGCTTCTCCAACTTGAGCTTATTGTCAAAGTACATACCCTGCCAGCTTCCTTGGAACATAGGTTGTTGATGATGTGGATTTTGAGGTCCAACCGCCATTCTCTTTGCCCCTTGTCCCATATTACCGCCAATTGGGCTTCCATGGCATCATCGGATTCCATGTTCTCGTATCTGCCACTTGAAATTAATAGAATATATGATCAACACAGGGTCTAAAGATAATAACCTAGAATTGAAATATCCTTACCATAGACACCCAAACACAAGAATAGCAAAAAAGGAGAAAAGAACCGAGCAATCAATACAAAATAAAAAGAAAAAGACCATACAACTGAAAAGGGAAAGAATGTAGAAATAGAAGAAAAAGGAAAGAAGAACAAATTGAAAATTCCAACTAAGATCCAAATCAACTTAACTTGCAAAAACAAAACAAAACAAAACAAAAGGCTATATGAAATAATAGAAAAAATCACAAAACAATAAAAACAAAATAAAATAGAAAGGTGACTAAATCACTAAGAAACAGTATTTCATTAAACTTGCCATCCCTGGCAATGCGCCAAAAACTTGATGTGTGTTTTAAAATGAAACGGGATAGGGAATCATATAGCTACAGTGCAAGACAAGTGGACTTTAACACCATACGAATGGGTTCACCCCGAGTGTTGATATTCTCGAGGATGGCAAAGTTCAACTACTCAACCGTTGGTTTAATGTTTAGTCTTAAAAGCAATGTTGAATGATTATGAGCTAACAAAAAGGTAAACATAAATGCTTAGAAAATAAGGAAACAAAAATAAGACTGAGGTTTGGATTTCGAGATCTCCCTAACCTTGTTACTACAATTTATTAGTGATTAATGAAAAGTGTAGTTACCTTAACGAATTGGGTCATCACACTCGTAATTGGGCAATCTCTATCTCTAGGTTAAAGCTGCTCTATTCACTCTAACTTTTAGACAAAAATCTCTTCTCTCTCTAACAAGCTACGAATGCAATAAAACGCTGGTGATTATAGACCCAAAAGTGTATTAATTATCTCTAGTTCAATAGCCCAATTAATTCCCAAATTGGAAGCTCTCTAGTGTTCTTCCTTTTTCAATTCCAAAGACATGTGCGATTAATTCAAGCTCATGATACTCGAATTGCAAGGAAGTAAACAATTGAAAAACTATTCATTCAATAGCAACAATTCCATTTCAATCAATTTCATAATGCCAAAAATTAGGGTTCAACCCTTAATCCAATAATCTAACTACTCACAATTTAGGGTCTAAAACTGAAATTAAACTAAATTAAAACTACCAGAGAAGGAAAATGAGTCGAATTATGATCACGAACCACGCCCGAGCTTGTCTCTCGAGTTTCTCAACGAGGCCTGACTCGTTGTTTCGATCCTTGATTCCATTTCTAATCCTTTCAATTGGCATTCTCTAATCTAAATCCTACTTGATTGAGGTAAGAATTGGGGGAAATTTGTCACAGAAAATTGTCCCAATTTTCATCCTAAAAACCTATTTTCGAAATTCTAAAAACTAAGTTATGAATGATAATGTAAATAGCTGTAAAAAATCACTAAATATTATTTTGAGACCTATAGCGACGGTAGGTCGGGACCTACCGTCTCCATAGGTCTCTGTCTTCACTACTCTTCTTTTTCCTTGAACCTACCATTGGTGGTAGGGGGAGCCTACCGTCCACGATAGGTTTCTGTCTTCACTTTGTTTGTTGCCAAGGTGTCTACCGCGGCAGGTAGGATGGCCTCGTACTCCATTTCAAGCTGTTTTCGTTCGTTCTTCATTGTACTTTCTTCGGCAAGCACCTATGATACAAGGAAAAGGCCACTTCCCTATCCTTTTCTCGACATGCAATTCTCTTAGCCGCAGAACTTACACATCATCCAATCCGCACACAGCGCATAGTTACTCGTGTCGGTCTATCTCAGTAGCGATGGGAGATATTAACCTCAAATGTAAACTTTATACCTTAAAATCACCAAAGAATGATGAAATCAACATACAAAATAATAGCCAAAATAACCACTATCAATCACACTGCACGAATTGCCTAAGTACTAACTTACAACTTTTATGGAAAATATAAAACACAGCTCATAGTTCCGAACACACGTGTAAGAGTTGTATGACAACCTGTGTTGCACATCGTGTGTATCATGAGAGGCAATACCAAAAAAGGGGATTGTTTCTAAAATTTATCAATTATATAAAGATCTAAAATCCTTACATCGGTCTGCCCACCCCCTTTTCGAACCAAAGTGTGGCCAAAGAAATAGGTAAGGACTCGGGATAAGAGTTAGGGAAAATTACCCCCATAGAGAATGCATTGCCAATCACTTAGACAGGGGCAGATCTCTAGGCAATTGCAAGTCACCTCGTAGTTCTATCTAGGTCCTCGACGATAGATTTTCTATTAGAATCGACGGTGATAGCGTTTCCCTCATCCCGAATCCTAAGAATAGAAGCGAGACGCTTTCTCTAAAATAATCCTCACCCTTTGACTGTTGAAATAATGGTGAAAGGTCCTTGTCCGTTCTATGAAACATGTTTGTGTAAAAATAATGGACAAGTTCGGGATAATAACTACTAGAAATGTGTAAAAATGGTGTCCATCCTAAACTACCAAAAGAGTATTCTAGCCTAAGTGTTTTATGACAGGTGCATCAAAGGCTTTATCCACTATGACCTTAAGGTGTTCCCTATTAGTTACCCATTTTCATGCAGCCATAGAAAGGCACTCCAGATAAGGCGGCATGGCAGGGTTAGTTGGGTCGAGTGTAGAATCATCAACCCAAGCCCTTTTGAAAGCATTGGTTCTTTTTTAGGAGGAGGCGGTGGACTTTTTAGGTGCTATTGGGAAAGAGAGTCCAAGACAAAACACAGGAACAAAATGCACAAATACCCCAACACAACATAAAATGACCACTAAAGCAATAAACATGCAAAAAGATATAGCAAGACTAATGTAGCCCATGTGTGACGAAATGTAAAACGAATTAAAAGGACAAAATAAAATGAGGAAACCGACAAAAAATGAACAGTAAAAAAGGAAACAACTCAAAAAATAAAATAAATAGAGCGAAAAAATAAAAATGTAAAATTGAAGCAAAGGGTTTGAGAACTAGCCTCGGTTTGTTTCAAACAAACCGTCACCGCTTCGAAATACATGTCCTTTGCCTCGAAGGTCGTGCCGCCGAACCTCTACAGAAGTGGCTGGAATTCTGCCGGAGTTTTCACCAGAAAATTTTTCTTTTGTGATTTTCTGGAAACTTTTTTAGTAAAACAAATAAGAACCATAAAATTATGTTGTTAGTAAAGAAAGAAAAGAAAATAAGGAAAAAGAAAGAGGAGAAGAAAAGAAAGAAGGACAGTGGGGGTAAGGACAAGGAGAGGTTGGTAGAAGAGGGAGAGAGGGATTTCGTGTGGAGTTAAAGAAAAAGAAGAAGGAAGGTAGTGGTGGAAAAAGAATGGAGAAAGAAAGAGAGAAGAAGAAAAGAGAAGAGAGAAAGAAAGATGAAGAGCCGAGAGAGAGAGAGAGAGAGAGAGAGAGAGAGAGAGAGAGAGAGAGAGAGGGTGACAGAGATTACGGTGGTCGCCAGCGGTGATGGAGAGAGAGGGAAAACAGAGAGGATATTTGGCGGGAGTAGAAGAGAAGAGGGGGAAAATGAGGAATTAAGGAACTTAGGGATTTAGGGAATTGAATTTGGGGAAGAATTGTAGAAATTTTGGGAGAAAATTGCTGAAAGTGTGTAAAGAAAATAAAAGTGGATTGACCCAAACCATTTACTCGTGTAACAAATCGACCCACTATGTTATACGGACCCTATCGCGTGTAGTAGGTCAAGGCCTACTATCTGTGGTAGGCTTTTGTTCTTCAATGGAATCTTAACGGTGACCTAGCGGTAGGTTTGGCCTACTAATAAGTGCATAATTGTCTATATTTTATATATGTTAATTTTATCATTTTCGGGGTATTTAATATGTAAAAGTATATATTTTAGCTAAATACCTCTTAATCTTATCTTAGGTGCCCTTCGAAAGTGGAACGATGAAAAGAAAAAAAAAAGACGAAAAAGGAGCGAAAACGGAAGCCGTCGACAAAAATGCAGCACCTACCGCGCAAGGTACGCTGACCTACCGTCGCTGATAGGTGACGAGGATAAAAATAGTTAGATAGACACCCACCCTGGACGGTAGGCCTCGACCTACTGTTGACGATAGGGGGTGCTGGCAAGGGACGACTGAGTCCAAAGCAAACTCGATTTTCTTGATTTCTTCTCTAATTTTAACTTAGGTTTCTTGTGTTTTCATCTCTATATAAGGAGTCTTTTTGCAGCTACTATAGACAAATAATCAGACATGTTTTTAGACACAATTAGATAGGATTAGATTCTTAGATAGATTAGTTGTAGGTTTTAGTTAAGTTAGATTAGATTAAACACATTAATTTCCCGGTTTTATACATCCAATTAGTTAGTAAAGTTTCTAGATTTCTGAAATTTAGTTCATTGGATTCAAGAATTGAAGACTTTGGTTAAAGATTTCGATCTTCAACTTGGTGATTCGTGAGACGATCTTAAAAGACGTTCGAGATTTAATTGCGGCTTTTATTTTTAAACCTAAGCTTTCTTTTCCTTTTCTTATTATTGAAATTTTTTGTTAATTTATAGTTTTATTAATATGAATGGTGAGTTTTTTTTATTATTTGGTTTGGGGTTGAATCGTAATTCTTAATTATTGAAGTTCTTGGTTTAATTTCTTGATTTTAATGTTTGTTTTAATTTAAGTTTTCTTCCAATTGCATTTGATTTAATTTAATTGTCACGACATTAAATTATTCGCAAGATTGTTTGGACAATTGGGGGTTAGTTGGGACAATGGACTAGAGATACGATTTTACACTTTTAGGTCTTTTAAATCACCTAAGTTTATTGCACTCATAATTTGTTAGGGAGAAAAGAGATTTTCCCGTAAAGGTTAGAGAGAAGGGGGGCTATAGAAAAAAGTCTATTGATTTTTGTGTTTTGGAACTAGGGGTTTCATCATAGAGATAGGGATTGCCCGATTTAAGTGATACCCAACTTAATTAATTCAACATCATTTTCAATTAAAATTTTTCCATTTGAATTAGTAACAAGGATTAGAGAAATTCCACCAACTCAGACTCTTGTCTTTATAATTCTTTTAGAATCGTTTTTATTTTCTTTCTTTTAATTGATTTACTTGTTTTTTTCTTTTTAATCAACGACATCATCTTTCTTTAGTCTCGTGTACCATTGAATTTAACTCCCCAAAAGACCATGGCAACCAAAAAAAATAAAAAATCAATCAAAAAGATTAAAACGGAAAAAGGAAGAATACCAAAATGCATGATGTAAGTTACTACTTAGGCCATCTGTGCAGTGTGACTGATTGGATTAGTATGACACACAGTGAGAAAAGCAATAAACAACACAAACAAACAAGACACAACCAAATACAAACAAAAATTAGATAATTAAAACAAGAAATTCATATAAAATACTAATAAACTATTCTTAGGTTCATCTCCATTTAAACACAGAACGAATTAGTCGCTAAACATTATTCTAAAACATAAACTCATAGATAAATTCATAAAATAAAATAAGTTCAGGAAGCTTAGGAGAAAAGAATAAAGATCCACGATCTCGGAAATTTTTCAAGCTTGTCTTTCGATTTACTTGAATAATCTCCTGAACTGGGTCTTCTTACAAGAATATAAAACTGAAACTAAGACCTAAGCTCTCCAATAATCTAGCTAATGAAGAGTTTAAATAGAGAGTTTTGCTGCTAAAAATCGCCCTAATCATTTTCTAAAAAGGTTTGAAATCAAATTATAAAATGAAAGGAATTAGGAGTCTAAAAGGAAAAGTTTAGAAAATTGCAAATATGCCTTTATGGCAACTTTTTGGACAAGGAAAGACAGTTTTTGGAATCCAGAAAACTTCTGCCCAAAAGTTTCTTTATTTGTTCTAGTTTCCAGATCATGTACGTATATTGCACTTCTTGAGTCTTTTAAAACCATTTAATGGGCAATTCAGGTCTTGGAATCCTCATATGATTTGTAGGACGAATTCTTAGCTTCCCAAAACATCTTGAATCATATAAATTGGAGTTGTATATCTCTAATTATGATCGTGTTACAGAAAGGTGAAAAACTAGAACGTCATGAGAGCAAGAGAAAGTTTGCATTATACTTCGGATGATGAAATGAACTTCGATTGAAACAAACTTTAGCTTTATGAAGACATCATGAAGTTCACTAAAACCTTTAAGAAGGGTACATCTTCAATTAAGGTCAATAAGGAGGTAAAAAATCCAGTAGAAGCTACATTGCTTGGCTATGGACAATGTTTTGGGCACCTTTGTTTTGACTTGTTTTCAACATATTTTCATTCTAAAAGTACCTCAGTAAGAGAAGAAATGGATCAATGAACTCTATTTATAAATATTTAAGCACTAAAAATCAATAAAATGACAAAGCTTAAAATGGACTTATCATGACCAAACTTTAGCCCGTACATTTGTTCTAAGCTAGGTTTCTCCAGAGAATAAAAAATTGATGAATATCATGGTTTTCCTAAAAATAAAAACCTCATAAACACAAGAAATTACAAGAAGAGAATAAAAAATTGATGAATATCATGGTTTTCCTAAAAATAAAAACCTCATAAACAAAAGAAATCACAAGAAATTCTCTCAGACATAGAACCGAAACTTGTTGGTTGGAAATTTAACCTATTATCTAGACCGAGTACAAAAACTCTCATCAAATCACCTGGCTCTACATCGATTCATTTGATGCAATGTCTCGAGCTACCCATCAAAATATCTCAAAGAAAAATGTCCATAAATTTCCTTTGGGGGAGCTATATAGCAAAAAGAAAACTCCATCTCATAAATTGGAATGTAGTAGTAAAACCTAAAAATAAGGGAGGCCTACAAATAAAGTCTACTAAAACATCAAAATTCTTCCTTGTTGGCCGGATTGGCATGCATATTCCTTCATAGCAATAATCAGTTAGCCCCTTCAGTCCAAACAGTTACAATTAATTATGTGTGCAATCAAAAATCGACATCTCCCTTAAACCATCTCAAAAACAAGGATCATCACACATTTGGAGAAGTATACTGCATGGTTGGGATCTCTTTTCCAAAGGTATAAGATGGAATATAGGAACAGCGAACAAAATCACCTTTTGGCTTGACAACTTGCTGAACATAGGTCCCCTCAGGTAGCACTTTTATGCACCCTCAGCCAAACATGATGACAATCCCCTAGTTTCTAATGTCCTAATTTAGAGAAAGTGGAATTTCTCGTCCATCTCTTTTGGATTTGGAAATTGCATACCCTCCCAAAGATAAAACACTTCATGTTGCTATGCTACTATGATATAGTCCCCCGTGATAACCTCCTCTATCGTAGGCACATCCTCACCAACCAATTTGCAACCTTTGTTTTATAGAAAAGGGAACACATTAACACATTATGCAAGACAGTCCTAAAGCAAACTCGATTTTTAATAGCCTCATGGTTCTTATCACCCCATGAACAATTCACTTCATTTCTCAATCAATCTCTCGAAAAATGGATACATGCTTACGTACCTCACAAGAACAGGTTCTCCGTATGTACTTTAGAGCCCCATTTTCTCTTTTGCTTGCTGAATATTTGGCTCAGTAAGAACCAAACTATTTTTTTTTTAAAAAAATATTCAGAAATTAAGGGAAGCACTATAATTAGCTAAACTTCAAATTTTAGTGAAATTACTTTAAGAAAATCTCTACCCCTTAAGAAAATCTTGCTACTTCATTAGCAAACTAGCACAAAACAGTGGAACGCAATTCGTTGGCTATGTATTAGTTTCTGACTACACATAAAATTAATGAGTTGGCCACGAATTTATAATATGCAAGACCTCAAGTGTCAAATCATTTCTTGATCTGTAAGCCAAATACACCCAATGAAACACAAAGAAAAGCTCGACTATATTATTTTTGTACTTCTGAAGCTCCCATTATGGTGATTTTCCATCCTCGCCTTCTCCTTTCTCCCCTTTTTTTCTATCTTTCCTTGAAATCAAATTTAATATTGAAAGCAGAACCCAAAGTCTTTTTTGAGTAGTGATTTTAAAATTTCAAAATAAATTTCACATACATAAATTAATCTTCCTCCATCAACTTTTAGCCTCATCAGTGTGAGACCTATAAGTTACTCAATTAACCATATTAGAGTGTCGAACCTATGAACACCTCAACTATTTCCAAAACATTATCCCATCTAAAGAAGAGAAAGGAAAAGTCATGAAATTCTATAAATTCTATAATCCAACAAATCTATTATGCATTGGTTGTCCAACTTATTACAAAATCTCTAAAACATCCAAAACTAACACAACATCCATGAAATTCCGTAACAACAAAAGAAATAAACAAATATCCCAAAGTCATGAAATTCATAAGACAATTATAAATTCATGAAATTCATGCTTCACTCATAATCCTCTTCGAACTATTCTTTGAGTTCTTCCTCATCTAACTGAGACTCTGCAAAAGCATGTAAGAGGTGAACTCTCTAGTTCAGTAAGAAAACATAACTCACTTGGGAATTGAGCATGATTACATATAATATTTATCTTACAAACTTTTTGGCTTTTAAAATACTTTTAACAAACCACATTGGAACAATAGAAAGGTTGTTTTCTATTAAAAATAGCTTTAGGGCCTCAAAATTTCAGCATAAAAATAGAGATTTAGAAGAAAATGAAAAACCATAATTCTTTTTTTTTTTTTTTGTAGAAAAACAAATTTTTCTGCAAAAATTTCTGCAATATTTTAAAACATCTTTATTGGCATCCAAAATAGAGAATTTGTGTCCAAATACTTGAAAACAGTTCTTACAACAATAGTTTTACTATAGGCAGTAGTTTATGTTTGAATTATACCATACCTCAGACAAAACTCTCCAAAAATTTCGCAAAAAAAGATGGAAGTATTGCACAGAATTCCCAAAAAATTGCAGACATTTTTTCATCAAAAAGCTTATTTTTAACTAAGAGTTTCAAACTACTTTTAATCGGAAACCACCTTGACTAACACTTCAAAAAGGACTCCAAGATATCATAGATGCTGCGGAAATAGTTTAAACCTGATGATTAGTCAAAGACAGAACGTTTCCACAAACAAACACATCATACACTTAAAATAACAAAACTTATCATGCAGGCAAATTACTCATGCTAGAGAATCCACTTTGCTCACTGATATCAGTGTCCTAATTGTTATATCCCATTAGGAGAGGGTGGAAAAAAAGAGTTTTAGGTATTATATCCCCCTAGTTAAGAGCCGAAACTTTACATTTAAGGATATCAACACACAATATAAACATGCTCAAATCCACTTATATGCAAAAAAAAATAATAGTGATTTATAAAATAGAAACACTGATTAAAGAAGTTGTTCAAAAAGCTAAAGATGAGTTATATTTTCTTACCTCCACACTGATCCACCCAACCAAGTTTGTACCGATCGATGAACTTCTATTAACATGCTTCTAACAATCCTAAACACCCAAAAATATTACTTAATAAAAAATTCCAGCAATTACATTCTTAGAATGATGAACCCTAACCTTAAGTAAAACCCTAGTTTCACAAACAATCTAAAACTCTATCATAGAATAGAAAAGGATTTTATCGCTCAAACTTACCTTAACTTGGCGCTACAGAGTCCGAATTCTTCAACCCTAGACCTTCTTCTTCGTTGTTATTCGCTCTTTGTTTGTCTTCTGTAAATAAGGACACAAAAAAAGACATAGACAATCGTATTATGGACTTAACTCTTATTAATATCACTTATACCTGTCACTTAATTAATTCTCAATACACCCCTCACTTATAAAAACTTAACAAAATAGCCCCAAAACTTTAATAATTATGTTGATCTTACACCTTGTACACTCTGATCTCTCTGGAGTAGTCGATGAATCTCGGATACCAAGTTATTAAAAAAAAAAATAGTAGCGAAATTTAGGAATGTTTACATTTGAATAATTGTTTAATCCATTTTTTTTTAAACTCAAATGCTAATTTTATTTTGATACAATTTTAAAAAAAGTTAAAGATTCTTAATTATGTATAGAAACTAAATAATATTTCCTGTAATTTAAAAGTTTAAAATTCAATTTTTCCTCTTCTAGTAAAAATTCTTGGACCAAAAAGCAACCCAGATGTTGCCCTGTGAGCAAAGTACATGTATGAGATTAGAACCGCGTAAACTTTACAAAAAATAAGAGGTCCGGATAGTTAGTAAAAAGAAATAAAAATCATTCTGTCAAAATTTAAAGTAAGATTTGTTGTTTGAGAGTTAGAAATCGTAAACAAGATGATGAAAAACAGTGTAGAAAATTTTCTGGAGTTTTTATTAAATCAATTAAGCTGGGAAACTAGCATTATATACAAGTAAAATAAAAATGTAACTCTACGCCCATATTCGTTAGGTTCTAACTAATTTAACTAATATGATACACATGCACAAAAAGTGCTAATTAGATAAATAAAGCCCAATGAAACAATGCCATGTGTGTATCCTTGAGGGACCAAGTGCCACTTCATGACTTTCATCTACAATTAAAACCTCAGCACCCTATGATCGAACCCTTCTTTTATCTTTTCTTTTCTTTCTTCTTTTCCTTAGTATCTTGATCACATCTCCCCACCACTTCCTCTTTTCCATTTCCCTCATTTGCCTTCAGCTTGTCATTCTCCTACCTCCCCCTCCCTCCCCTCCCCTCCCCTCCCCTCCCCCTCCACAGGTTGGAACTATGTAGGTGTTGATGACTCCCAATTGCTCTACAAGAAAGTTAAATCTTGCTACTCCTAAAGGCTTGGTAAACACATCTGCAAGCTACTTAAATGTTGAAACCTTAAGATTTTAGCACTCTTGCTAGATACATTTTTTCTAACAATGTGACAATCTATCTCTATGTGCTTTGTTCTATCATGAAAGACAAGGTTATAGGCTATGTACAAAGCACTCTTGCTATCACAAAATAGAGGAACAACTTGTGTTTGATGAAGGGACAAATCAACAAGAATATAGTAGCCATTGCCAATACCTTATATTTTACTTCTGCAGAACTCTTTAAAACTTTTGTCTATTTATTTGATCTCCATGATACAAGTGAATTCCTAAGGAAAACACCAAGCCTGTGATAGATTTTCTAGTCTCACTACAACTAACCTAATTTGAATTAGAAAAAGTTTTTAACTACAAATGGTTTTTGGAATAAAATAGCAAACCTGAGCAGCCTTGACATATCTCAATGTTCTCTATAATGCCTTTTATTGTATGACAGTAGGGTTGATCTAAAAATTGAGATAGTTGTTGTAGTGTAAAGCTAAGATTAGGACTGGTTATAGTCAAGCATAAGAGCTTCCCAATAACACTTCTATACTAAGAATTGTCAGCCAACAATTCTAAATCACCATGGTAAAACTTGACATTGATCTCAATGGGTGTTGTTGCTGGCTTACTAGAGGTAAAACTAGTATCATATAGCAAATCAAGAGTATATTTTCACTGAGTAACTTGAATTCTTTCACCATTCCCTGTAAACTCCATGCCAAGGAACCTTGCTTCCCCCAAGTCCCTGATCTTAAACAAGTCATGCAGTGTTTGCTTTACCATATTAATGCAAGCCATGTTGCTGCTAATTTCAAGTATGCCATCCACAAATACAAGAAGGACCACCAACACACCTTTCTGGTTTTAAACAAAAATGCTATAATCATGCCAACTTTGTCTAAATCCCAAAGCTAACATAGTTTGTATTAACTTTGCATTCAACTACCTAGATGCCTGATTCAAACCATACAAAGATCTGCCTAATTTGCATATATGACTATCTGGCACTTCATAACCCAAAGGAGGTTGCATATAAACTTCCTCAAAGAGATCTCCATGCAAAAATGAATTATTAATATCCAACTGATGGACAAACTAGCCCCTAGCAACAGCAATAGCTAGGACAAATTGATGGTTGTCATGTTTGCGACTGGACTGAAAGTATCTAGTAATCAATGCCAAACTGTTGTGTATACCCCTATGCCACCAATCTTGCTTTATATATCTCAACTGTACCATCAAAGTTTTATTTAATTTTGAACACCCATTTGCAGCCTATTGTCACGCACTTACTTTTTCTTGTAAGTAGACGTGCGCCCTTAGCACTCCCGCAAATGCTAAGAAAGCCTTAATTTGCTCAAAACCTCAAAGGCTAGATGAAAACCTTGGAAAGTTGTAGGCAAGAGTGGGTGTTTATGATAGGAAACTTATATTGCTTGGAAGGAGCTTACAAGTCTTAGAACTCTAAGTTCTGGTGTGTCTTTACAAATGAAGAGGGTGAGCATATTTATAGGCAAGCACCTCCTCAATGGATGGCTAAGATTATTACATGTGGCAACGATCCATCGATTGCCTTATATCATTCTAGAATATTCTACATAAAGATCTAGCTATGGAGTGTTCTAGAGAATTCTACACTAGTCTACATAATGCTTTCTCTATGGTTCTAGAGACTTCCAGAGGATTCTAGGCTTGTGTAGAGACTCCTAAAGTCTTCCAGGCTCTTCTAGGGTCCTCTAGACAAGTCTAGATCATAGTAGAACCTTCTGGAACGTTCTAGAACTTTGTGGGCTTATCTAAAAAAATGTGGAAGAACCTCATGTCTTGCAAGCAGGGCGTGACATTCTCCCTCACCTATGCTCGCGATGCCCTCATCGCGCCTTCATTGTGGAATTGCTGGATATGATCTTTGAATTGCCAAAGGGCATCCTCGCGCTCCCAACTTGCTTCACTTTCGGGCAAGTTCTTCCACTTTACGAGATATTTCTGATAATTTGGTACACCTCGTCTTCGAATATGGCGATCGACTAGTATGACCTTGACTTCCTTGTCAAAGGAGGTGACCACGGTGGTGGGCGCTCGCTTAGACTCTCCTCGAGTGGGGTCTTCCATGTCTTCGTGATATGGTTTTAAGAGACTCACATGAAAGACCGGATGAACCTTGAGCCTGGAAGGTAATTAGAGTTTATAGGAGACCTTTCCAACACGTTTTAAGACCAAGAAAGGGCCCTCATATCTCCTAATCAAGCCCTTGTGAACTTTCCTGAAGCTCTTGAATTGTTGGGGAAGAAGTTTCACCATGATAAGATCGCCTTCCTGAAACTCCAATGGTTTTCTTCTCTTGTCTCCCCATTTCTTCATCCTTTTTGAGGCCTTGTTCAAATATGCTCGCGCCAGTTCGGCTTGTTCGTGCCATGATTTGGCAAATTTAAATGGTGATGGGATCCTACCTTCATAGCTTGTGGCAAGAGTAAGAGGCGTTGTAGGCTGCTGCCCAATGACTACTTCAAAAGGACTTCGGTTGGTTGCTTCACTCCGTTGAAGATTTTAGGAGAATTGGGCCACATCAAGAAACTTTACCCAATCTCGTTGGTTGGCACTCACGTAGTGTCTTAAGTATAGTTCCAAGAGTGCATTTGTCCTCTCAGTTTGGCCATCGCTTTGAGGATGGAAACTGGTGGAAAAGTTCAAATCTGAGCCAAGTAACTTAAACAATTCCATCCAGAATCGTCCCGTGAAGCGCGGGTCTTGATCGCTCACTATGTTGGAGGGAACTCCCCAAAGCTTGACCATATTTTTCAAGAATAATCGGGTTGTCTCTTCGGCAGTGCAATCTGTGGGGGTTGGTATGAAGGTGGCATACTTGCTAAATCGATCAACCACCACTATTATACTGCCAAATCCTTCTGACTTTGGCAGGGAAGTGATAAAGTCCATCGAAACACTTTCCCAAGGCCTCTTAGGGATAGGCAATGGATCAAGTAGTCCTGATGGTGCATTTTGTTCAACTTTGTCTTGTTGGCATATGAGGCATGTTCTTACATAAGACTCCACCTCATCCTGCATTTGGGGCCAGTAATATGTGGTCTTCAACAAAGCAAGGATGCGTTTCATACCTGGATGTCCAGCCCACTTAGAATCGTGGCATTCTTTGAACAGCTCACGCCGAAGATTTCCCCATTTGGGCACAAAGAGTCGGTTTCCCTTTGTGTAAAGCATCCTTTCTTCTAGCCAGAAGCGCCTTGTCTTGCCTTCCATTACAAGTGCTATAAGATTTTTGGCTAGGGAGTCTTGTTGTAGGCCTTCCTTGATACGTTTGAGTAAAGGGCTATCAACTTGGCTGATGGATGCGAGTTCTACCTTGCGGCTTAATGCGTCAACTACCACGTTGGCTTTCCCAGGCTTGTATTCCAAGCTATAATCAAACTCCGCGAGAAAGTCTTACCACCGAGCTTGTTTTGGACTAAGCTTCTTTTGAGTTTGGAAATAACTAGTAGCAATGTTATCGGCCATGATGACGAACCTGGAACCCAACAAATAATGTCACCAAACTCTTAGACAATGGATGATTGCTGTCATCTCTTTTTCTTGCACGGTGTAGCAACGTTCCGTCTCGTTAAGTTTGCGGCTCTCGTAGGCTATTGAGTGACCATCTTGCATGAGTACGCCTCCAATAGCAAAGTCCGAAGCATCAGTGTGCACTTCGAAAGGCTTGGAATAATCAGGCAAGCTGAGAACTGGATCTTTAAAAATGGCCTTCTTTAGATTTTCAAAGGCACATTGGCAATCTTCGCTCTATGCCCATGGTCGATTCTTCTTAAGAAGATCTGTCAAAGGTGCCGCTCGAGCTGAATAGCCTTTGATAAAGCGACGATAATAGTTCACAAGTCCAAGGAAGGACCTTAACTCATGAACTTTAGTGGGTGGCTCCCACCTTTGTATGGCTTGCACCTTTGTATCCTCCATCATGAGCTTTCCACCCTTTATCTTATGCCCTAAGAACAATACCTCTTCTTGGGCAAATGAACACTTCTCCTTTTTTACTTATAGCTCATTGTCCTTTAAAACTTGAAACACTTTTCTCAAGTGTTCCTTATGTTCCTCCATTGTTTGACTGTAGATCACAATATCATCCAAGTAGACTACCACAAATTGATCGAGGTAGGGGTGGAATAGCTTATTCATTAAGGCGCAAAAAGTTGTGGGTGCATTTGTTAGACCGAAAGGCATGACTAGAAACTCGTAAGAGCCATACCTTGTTATGCATGTGGCCTTGGGCTCGTCACCTTCGGCAATACGGACTTGATAGTATCCCAAGCGAAGATCTAACTTGGTAAAATACCGTGCATGGCCAAGTTGGTCGAAAAGATCCTCTACGAGTGGGATGGGATACTTATTTTTAATGGTGACCTTGTTGAGAGCCCGATAGTCGATACACATTCGTAGGGAACCATCCTTTTTCTTTTGGAAAAGAACTGGGGCACCAAAAGGAGCTATGGAGGGCATAATAAAACCGGCATCTATTAAGCCCTTTAGTTGTTTCTTGAGTTCCGCTAACTCCACTGGTGCCATGCGGTAGGGGCTCATGGCTGGTGGTTTGGCTCCTGGCTCCAACTCGATTTGATGATCGACCTCCCTTCTTGGTGGCAACTTCTTTGGTAATTCGTCGGGCATGACATCCTTGAATTCGCGAAGAACGCCTTCTATTTCCTTTGGAACAGTTAGTTGGGGAGGTATCTCCTCATCGTCGTGCTCCTTGAGGATGGCTAGGTAGCTTTCCTCGTCTCTCTTCAAGCCTTTCTCGAACTGCATGGCTGACAATGCTTGCGGATCGGACTTGGTAGACCGTAGTGTTGGTACTACTCAAGTCTTTCCTTCGTCCAAGATGCACATGGTGTTGGCAAAAGGAATGGGAAACGCCTTCACTTGATCGAGAAACTCCATCCAGAGAACCACCTTGAAATCATCCATAGGTACCACGGACAAATTCAGGTAGCCCACCCATGCACCAAGGGTGGTCTTGACGCCTCGAGCAATGCCTTGTATTGGCTTGGCCATAGAGTTGACGGCTTTCATAGACCCAGTGCCGCCAACTATTTGAAGGCCTAGTCTATTGGCTTCCTCTACGGAGATGAAGTTGTGGGACGCACCTGTGTCAAGTAAAGCCTTCGTCTCCTTCCCGTTGATAGTTGCATCTATGAACTGAAGTCACTTGGCTTGAGTCTTCAGAGTACTTTGGATGACATTGAGGAGTTGTAGTGAGCCAACTTGAGCATCTTCCTTGTTGCCACTTGATTCGTGCCCCTTGACATCGGCCGTCAAGGCATTGAGTGCCTTTGTCTTTGGACAATCTCGTGTCCAGTGAAGTTCGCCACATAAGAAGCATCCCCGTTTAGGAATGGAACGGTCAAAGTTATCCTTTTGTTTGCCTTTATCCTTCGGCTTCCAAGGACTTTGACCTTGGTTTCGGTTGTCTTCCTTGCGGTTGCCTCGCCAATGTTCTCCCCCACCTTTCTTGGGACTGCCCTTCTTCTCTTTGGACTTGGATGACTCCTTTTTGCTTGAGTAATCGATCAAGCTTTCGGCTATAGCGATAGCAGTAGCAAGGTCCTGCACACCACGATGCCTAAGCTCGATTTTAGCCCAAGTTTGTAGACCGTCCATGAAAAAGAAGAGCGAGTCCTTATCGGACATGTCGGGGATTTCCAACACGAGGTTTGTGAAGTCTTTCACATAATCTCGGATGCTTCCCAGATGTTTAAGCCTTCGTAGGCGACGACGTGCCTCTTATTCGGCATTTTTCGGGTAAAATTGGCTCTTAAACTCCCCTTTAAAATCATCAAAGGTAGTGATGGAGCACATACCTCTCTTGACGTCTTACTGCCGTCGGCGCTACCAAAGCATGGCTATATCGGTGAGGTACAAAGCTGCGGTCTTGATCTTGGATCCATCTTCTATGATGCCTACAGCGTCGAAATATTGTTCTAGCCCCCATAAGAAGTTATCTACTTCACGAGCGTTACGCGTTCCTATGAAACTCTTTGGTTTTGGGATATCGACCTATCGGGATTCCACCGTGGATGTGGTTGGACCAGCAAGGACCGCCTTCTTACATAAGGCTAGGTCCCCTCGAGCTTCCTCCAATTGTATTAGCAAGCTATTAATCTCCCTTTGATGGACGTCTCGCAAACGGGCTACCTCGGCCATAAATTCGTCCCTAAAAGCCTGTAAGTCTACTCGATTAGACTCACCTAGCTTAGTAAGGGCTTCACGCACCTCTTCATTGGTTTCGGCAATGTCGGCCTCTAGACCTTCCACCCGTTGGTCTAGATTCTCCATGTGTGCGTCCACGGCGCCCATGCCTTCCTACACCCGAGTTAGACGTGACTCAAAGCTAGCTGTACGGTCCTTGGACTTCCCCCTCGGCTTTGGTATAACGGGGTCGCGTTGCTCCTCACGCCCCCGGCCTTGTTGCGATGACTCCATATTGGTGGTGTCGGATCCCGCCACTTGATCTTTGATGGTCTTCGTCATGGTTTCCAACCTGGCTCTAATACCACTTGTCACGCACTTACTTTTTCTTGTAAGTAGATGTGCGGCCTTAGCACTCCCGCAAATGCTAAGAAAGCCTTAATTTGCTCAAAACCTCAAAGGCTAGATGAAAACCTTGGAAAGTTGTAGGCAAGAGTGGGTGTTTATGATAGGAAGCTTATATTGCTTGGAAGGAACTTACAAGTCTTAGAACTCTAAGTTCTGGTGTGTCTTTACAAATGAAGAGGGTGAGCCTATTTATAGGCAAGCACCTCCTCAATGGATGGCTAAGATTATTACATGTGGCAACGATCCATCGGTTGCCTTATATCATTCTAGAATATTCTACATAAAGATCTAGCTATGGAGTGTTCTAGAGAATTCTACACTAGTCTACATAATGCTTTCTCTATGATTCTAGAGACTTCCAGAGGATTCTAGGATTGTGTAGAGACTTTAAAGTCTTCCAGGCTCTTCTAGGGTCCTCTAGACAAGTCTAGATCATAGTAGAACCTTCTGGAACATTCTAGAACTTTGTGGGCTTGTCTAAAAAAATGTGGAAGAACCTCATGTCTTGCAAGCAGGGCGTGACACTATGGTATGCTTATGGGATGGCAAGGGAGTAGCAATCCAAGTGTGTTTTAGCCTCTATGGCTTCTAATTCCAACTTCATGGCTTCACTCCATTTTGCAATTCTAGCTACCTCAACATAGCATTTAGGTTCTTGAATCAATCCTACTTGTAAAACAAAAGATCTATGTTCTTGGGGCAAATTATGATAACCAATAACAGAAGGAAAAGTGTGTAGAGAACTATAAGATTTGACTGGACAATCATAGTCATTCAAATATGCAGGCTTATGCCTTTCTCTAATATATTTTCTGACTTCAAGAGGTATTAAGTCTGAGGATGCAGTAGATGAATAGGGAGCAACACCAAAAGAATGGTGGTCAATGGAAGTCTTATTAGAGGACAAAAAAAAAGTCACAACAGTGCGCAAATGTTCTATGTCATTACTTGTATGTGAATTGGCTCCATCTTGAAGGTTGCATCAACTGCCTAGTGGCAAAGGATAGATGATCCAGATCACAATAAGATAAAACAAGAGAACTAGAGATTATAAAACATCTCATTCAATGGAGTGTGAAAGAACAGATGCCTGCTTATATGGAAAAATATGATTAATAAACAACACATCCCTAGAGATGAAAACTTACTGGGAATGAATATCTACAAGAATGTAACCTTTTGATGTAGTGGAATGTCGTAGATAGACATATTATCTACCTCTAGGATCAAACTTGGACCTACCATGATATATATTATAGGCATAGGACAAGCAGCCAAACACTTTAACTAAATCATATGTAGGTGACTTAGAAGACAAAAGTTCATAGGGTACTTTGTGGTTTCAGAGTGGTGTAGAGTAAGGTTGAATAACGTGTGGCATGTTTGATACAAATAGCCCCAATAAGGAAAAACTAAAGAGGATTGAAATTTTGAGCCCTTCAAACATTGAGTATATGTTGATGTTTCCTCTCAACCACTCCATTTTGTTGTAGGGTATAAGTACAGGTTGTTTGGTGTATGCTTCTTTTTGAGCTTAGTAAACAGGCATATGAAACTAAGGTCCATTGTCTAATATGATAGTTTTAATAATGGTGTCAAACTGAGTTTCTATAAGTTCACAAAAGTGCTTTAGCTGCAACCTAGCTGATCCTTTGTCTTTCAACAAAAAGATCCAAGTTTACCTACCATAGTCATCTACAATGGTGAGAAAGTACCTCTCACCATCAAATGTGGCTTTAAAGTAGGGTCCCATATATTAATATGCATAAGTTGAAAGCATTTTTGAGTAGAAGTAACATAAGCAGGAAAAGTAAGTTTATGTTGCTTTGCCAAAGGACAAATGGAACAATGATGAGTTTTATTGATAGTAATCTCAGAATGAGTATTTTTTACAATTGTTGTAAGCAAAGAGTGGACAAATGCCCTAACTTATAGTGCCATAATAGCTTAGACACTTCTTGATCGTCAAACTTAACATGCTGAACATTATTGATAGTATTAGACAAGGATAAACTTGAAATAGAAGACACAGAATTAGTACTAGACTGGCTACTGCTAGATTGATTCAGAACAAAACTCAAAGTCATATTATTTAAAACATATAATCCCTCACTCCCTTTAGCTGATCCAATCTTCTTCTTAGAGGAAGGATCCTATATTTCACATGTCCAAGTATCTCATGCAACTATGTATGAATTCTGCAGATTTAGTTTACTTAAGGAACAATATTAAAGCTAACTGAGGAATGCAAAAAACATCCTGCAAAATCATATGTTAATTCAGTCTTATAGTCCCTTTGTGTGTGATAGGAATGATAAGACTAGTAGGTGATTAAACAAAAACATCAACAATATGTATGCAAGAGATAAAATGAGAAGTAGAATATGTTATATGGTTAGTAGCCCCTGAATCTAAAATCCAAGGCTTTGCAAGAGGATGAGAACACTTTCTTGTCACCCCATTTGAAGCAGGAATAGGTTTGAATTGCATTGTTTGATTCACAAGAGGCTTGACAGTGATATGATTCGCTCCTGAATTCATAAAAGAATTCAATTGAGTATTGTTCAGTAAGTAAATCAACTTCTCTAACTGAACATTTGACAAATTGTTCATATAGTTTGCAGTGACTTGTTGAGCTGACTCTGCAGCTATTGATGAAACAAGTCCCTGGAAATGTGCCCCTAACTGTGCACTTCTATATATGACACTCAAAACTTCCACATGTTGCATCGTTGCTTGAAAGTCCATTACCACTCATAGAACCATGATCTCCAGCATGAGCAACATTTCCAAAATGATTTGATGATTTTCTTTTGAACTTATGATTTGGAGGGTAGCAATGTTTTCTGTAACACCTATCAACTGTATGTCATGTGTTACTGTAGAACATCTTCTTTTGTCCATTAAATTTCTTGTTTTCTTGTTGAAAATTCACAGCATTGGCATAAGCCACATAAGTATCACCCTGATTAATTGTCCCTTTTTGTGTATAGTTTGTATTATACTCAAGCTCCTGCACATACATGACTAGTGGTACTCTATTGCCACACGTTTGTTGCCTCTCATGGTAATAGCCATATTAAAAACTTCCTTTATATATGGTAGGGGCAAGGTCACCAAATTCTAGACCTTACTAACTTAAAGGAATCACTTAGACCCTTGTCAAACTTTATTACATGTTTTTCATTCACATTTTGCACCACTGTTTTCATGATATCACAAGTACATGACGGTGTAGGATTACATTTGCATACAGGAACAGGCCTAAGCATCATTATTTCATGGCATAAAATCTTGAGCCTCATGTAATACTCATCTATAGTCAGATTACCTTCCTTTTAACAATGAAAAGCTTCTAGTAAGTTAGAAAGTCTGTATGCATCACCTCTATTATACCTTTGACTTGAATCCTTCCAAATCTCTCAAGCAGTATTTATCCACATAACACTCTGTTTAATGGTAGAATTCATGGGCTTATGTAACCATATAATTACCATATCATTTGCCTATTTCAAGGCACCATAGTGTTTCTCACAAATCTTAGGTATAACAAGGTACTAATCTTATCTATAAAACACAGTTTATTCCTGCAATCAAGAGACCTCCTCACATCTCTACTCCATGTATGATAATTACCTCCATGTAGAGCAACTTCAACATGAGGTTGATTTTTGACTTTTACTCGGATGGATATAGAATGGATGATGGATGTTCCACTCCAAATTTCCCATCTCTAAGTTGTATTCCAAGCTCTGATTTAACAAAAACTTCTACAAAATCTACAAATTGTACAGTTAAAGTGTTGCTTTTCTTCAAACAAGAGAAGAAGAAAAACACCCCCAAATCAAAATTGAAACCAATCAAGAGAATGATAAGCCAAATGCGAGGCAAGAAATCAAGTCAAATCAATTCAGAAATCACAGCCTGAATTGATACCGTGACAAAAATGAAACTAGGGTTTGTTGCTTGAGAAAGAGAAAACTAGACAAGAAGATAAAGGACAATGTTGCAAAACTTCTAGAGTTTTTCTTAACTTAATTAAGTTGGGAAAACTAGCATTATATATAAGTAAAATAAGGATGCAACTCTACATTCATCTTCATTAAGTTCAAACTTCTTTAACTAATATGACACACATGTACAAAAAGTGCTGACTAGATAAATAAAAGCCCAATGAACAATGCCATGTGTGTATCCTTGAGGGACCAGGTGCCACATCATGACTTTTTTCTACAATTAAAATCTCAGCACCTGAGATCAAACCCTTCTTTTCTCTTTTTTTTTCTTTCTTCTTTTCCTTTTTATCTTGATAACATCACCCCATCACTTCTTCTTTTCCATTTTCTTCAACTACCTTCAACTTGTCATTGTGCTTCAACATGTTCTTGGTGAGATATGGAAATTACAAGTTGGCCATGGAGGGTTGGCTGAGTGATCGAGAGATGATTCAGGAAATATTGAATTGTTATAAATTGTTTAGGAATTACAACAGCAGAAAATCATTTTTGAATATTATATTATGCCAAATTCTAAACTTTAAGGACTGATAGACAAATTTTCCTTTTTTTTCTAAATTCTGCATATAATCCACTCACATTCATTCCAGGTTTTAGAATAATTGAAATTCTTACTGCTGTGCAAGCAGACATCTAGTAATATATTTACATTTTTCCTCAAATAAAAAAAGTTTCACAAGAATAAAAGAAACCTATTTTTCACACATAAAAAAATTAAAAAATTAATGACTTTTTTCCTAATCAGTAACTCATACAAAGTGGACAAAAGGTGTGTGGTCCAATGGCGTGACCTCCCTCACTTAGGTACCTCCACCTGATATGTCAAGAGAGAAGTCATGAGTTCAAGTCACTCAGAGAGCGATTTAATATTGGTTACCAGCCTTGTGCTACTGTTTGGGGGTCTTGTGCCCTCCGATCCTTCCTGGATTAGTCGATGACTCTCGAATACCTGGTTACCAAAAGAACTCATACAAAGTTGCTAGTTTTTGTATGTTTTGTCCACCATCTAAGTGTTGTTTTGTTTCTTTTACTTAATATAACTAGTTTCATGATAAGTTTCCCAATTGCTCATTTTAATGGCCTCTTGACTTATGCGTGTGTATATATATACACTGTCTAGTTTATATTTCCTTGCAATTCTACTTAAAAAGAGATACCAAATTTACAACATGTTATCAGCACCAGTTTATATTTTTGGCCATTTAGAAGAGTTTTAGAAGCTTTTCTTTTCTTCTATATAATTCTTACAAAGGTTCTCACTAGTTTATATACTAGTTTGGATACTTTAAAACTAAGGTAAGTTTTTATTTTATAAGTTTTATTTTCATGTCTTATATTACTAAAACTTAATATCCTTGATATTTTTTTTAAAAAATTGCCTTTAATAAAGACTTGATATTGAAATCCATTTTGATGCAATGAGTCTTGAGGCATCACTAAATAAATTAATACAGCATCAAATCAAGATCGTATCAAGGCTATGATTTTTTTTCTCCAACTTCATGATGTAGATCGGAAGAGTCAAGCATCCATGGAGTTAAAGCTCGAACCGATGACTAGAGCTCGGATGAAGAAACCCAAGGCTTCTAATAAAAATGAGGATAATAATGGCATGATAGCTCACATGGAGGAAGCTTTAAAAAACAAGTTTAAAGAGTTTGAAGGCCAAGGAAAGACTTCCAAGTTTTTCTCTATTTGTTCAATTAGCAAGAATTACTCAAAGGAACAATTGGGAGTTGAAAATTTGCTAAGTGTTTGAAGTAAAGACCCTATCACTGATGGTAGGCCCTGCCACTACAAGAATTTAAGCCTCTACCAACCGAGGAAACGGTTGCTAATAGGTCGGTAAAATCAAGTTACCAATCGATTACTGACTGAAATAGTTAGCCTGTATTTTGGTCAGTAACTGGCTGTGACGGAATACAAAGTTGGTCAGCAACTATTACCGATCAATTTTTTGGAACTACCCATTGAATATTCAATCGGTAACTTTATTTTTCTCAATTAAAAAATGTAAATTAAATATTAAGCTACCGACCGATTTTCCGTAGTTACCGACCGAGTCTTTCAGTCGGTAAATTTAGTTACCGACCAAATTTCGGTCGGTAAGCTAATTTTTCTAAAAAAAATTACTTATTGACCGAATATAGGTCAGTGTTGGTTGGTAACTTTTATTTTTTTAAAATATATTATTAATAATTATAATATCCACCTAAAATAAAAAACCAACAACAACCACAAACCATATAAAATCAACAAAAACATCTATAATATAATCAACTAAATTTTAGTAGAATACACATATATCATATACAAATATATAAGAAAGCCAAAAATACATAATATAATATCAAATGTAAAATATATCAAAAATATCATAAAGTTTAGGTAGAAGCCAGTAGAGGTGAAGGTGGAGGCAGGCTAGAGGAGGGAGGACCGGTCGGTGGCTGATATGTGGCGTCATCATCCAGCAGCAGGAAAGGAGGGAAGAGAGTGGGTATCGAATCCTACTGCACTCCACAATTGAGATGTGAATGATGTCATGAAGCCGTCAAACCTCTCTTGTGCTTGTTACATGTATCCCCATAACCTCCTCTCCCTTTCGATACAGGCCTCGTGGCCTACTGCGGAGGATACCGAAGGAACCGAAGACATGGAGCTGTTAGTGACTCCCCAACACTCCTCAGTAACGACTGCAGACTGTGAGACGAAACCATAGACATGGCCCTTGTTGCTTCCTTCGGCATCCTCGAACATCAACTGCTCGTTAGTTATAATGGGTGAGCCGGTCTCAATAAGAAGGCATTCGACATTCGCCTTCAGCTCTTGATATTTGGCCTATACAAAAAAGACATAATTAAGTTATTATTAAGCAATATACAATAAGCATAGAGTAATATACAATAATATGAGAATTGGTTTAAACATATTAAGGAACCTCACCCAAAACAGGTCAGATCGTGTATCGACTCACTGTCCCTTCTGCTGATGCAGTAGGACATACAGTTCCGACTGTTCAAAGGCCTCTCCCATCTTCTCCCCCTGGAAACATAATGAGTTTTCAAATATAAAGATAATTAAAAAAACTATAAGTTATATGAAAATATGGCTTTAAGTTAAAAAAACTTCTAATAATTAAATATGGCAACGAAATTGACTTACCTACTCAATGAAAGTCCTAGACCCATCGGTGTTCTTGCCAGGCCTCTGACCACTATGCCCCTGCAGCCAATTCTGCTGTGCCGCCTCCCGTTTCTTCTTGTATGCCTCCGAGCCCCATTCATAAAAAAGACTCGTGTACCGTGCGATAGTCATCCAATCAGGCTGATACTTGTCGGTTTGTACCTCGTACATCAAGTCCTTGTATTGTAATTAGACTCATCTCTGCCAAGCATCCCAAATGTCACGCTCATGCATTTGGTCCCATCGATACTTCTTCTGCAACGAAAGCATAATTTGTTAATCAATATATGTTTCTATATTTAAAAGTTCCTGTGGCTACTTTTATATAAATATTTACCCTGAAATCTGTATACCACATTTCTTCATTCTATCTGAGACCTTCCCAAAACTCATATGTGCCTCAACAAATGTGCCTTTATGATTTTAGAAATCACCTTTGCACAATGTGATTGCTTGTTGAAGTTGTGCAAATGTTTAAATACAAATCATTTAATTAACTAAATATAATTAATGTTACTTAAACAAACATAAAGAGTTTAAGAAATAAATAGTGATGTTTAAGTTTTTTAAAAAAAATTAACCGAATTTCCCCTATAAAATTAACAATCCGTAGGCACAAAAAACAACAAGTACACAACAATTCCAGTAAAATCAATTATATAATAAACAAGTCATAACACTCATTCCATATCCAAGTTTAACAAACAAGTTATTCTGTATCTAACAAACATATATTCCAATTTTCTGAATTAAAATTCCATATGTAACAAAAAACAATTATGTAAAATATCAATAATTTAAGGCTCGATACGACATTTACCTGTGAGTGGTGGGTAAGATAATGATGCGAGGTCAACACCACCCTTGGATGGACGGGCAGGTGAAGGGGCTGATGAAGGGAAAGGTGAAGGGGTTGATGAAGGGGCAGGTGCCATAACTCGTGTTGATAATAAAGGGGCGGGTGCCGGTGGACATGATGATGATGATGGGGCAAGCATCGCTCCATCCCCACACTAGATGAAGATGAAGGAGTAGACGTGGGCACTGGGCTCGAGTATGGTAGCTGCAGAAATAGAGTCAAGGTCGCCGGAAGTGTAGAAGCTGCTACTGGAGAAGTAGACATCCGTGGAGGTGTAGAAGCAGTTGTCGGAGAAAAAGACGTCCCGAGAGGAATAGAAGCTGGAGTAGAAGCTGTCTTAACCGGAGTCGTAGACATCTCATCACTAGTAGAAGCTGCCGGAGTCAAAGCTGCTGCCGGGTGAGCCCTCTTCTTACTCCAACGTACCATCTGTAATACAAAAGATTAAATAAGTTTAGAAAGTTACTTATAGAGAAAGTTATTTAAAGTTACATAATGACAAAAAGAAACAAACAAGTTATTTAAACATAAATTAAGAGAACAAGAAACAAACAAGTTATTTAGAAATAATGTTACTTAAACATACATTACAAATTAAAGAAACAAACAAGTTACTTAAACAAATTTCCAATTAAAATTCTACGTTTCGAAATCTGACTCTGATTGGAACTCTTCCTCTTTCTCTTCTTCATCGGACTCCCATTCGGCCTCTTCTTCATCTTCATTATTATCATCTTCATTTATAATACTACTCATCCCGAAAATGTCTATCGATTCTAGCTTACCCGACTCGTGAACAAAAGTTCCAATGTCTTGAACATCAATGTCTATCCTTGAAGTCTTGAGAATATCAATGTCTTCTTGAAATTGAACGTCTACTAGAGGTACATCTAAGATACGAGCTCTTGATTTCATTACAGCTCACCAATCACTTTTTTGTTTTTTAGGTGTAGGGTATGGGACGTAAGTCACTTATTCGGCTTGTTGGGATAAAATGAAATAATCATATCCCCCTGCATATTTCTTTTTAATGTGCACCTCCACAAGTTTATATTTGTCATAAATCTTGAGACCTCGATTTAAATGTGAATCAAAGAAATCACACTTAAAAAGAACGACCGATTGACTTGGTCTTCCCAGATATCGAGCCTTAATTATCTCATTTAATACCCAATGATAATCACCTTCAACCCGTACACCACAGTTATATGTAAGACTACTAGAACCTCTTTCCTGTGTATGAAACCTAAACCCGTTACCAAAATATCCATGATACGATTTCACACGTTTAGACGGACCCTATGATAAGCACTTAATGCATTCGTTGTTGCTTGCATTCATGGGTTTTTCCATATGAATAAAAGAATTAATCTTTATTTAGTTTATACATTAGTAAACTTATAATATACAAATTAATCAAACTTTCAACTCACTTCTTTCCTAAAGAACATTGAAAACTTATCACTGATTCTCGTCTACGTCATTTTCTATTAAACTTTGAAAACGCGTCTTCAATTCCGTTGTGTACTTCCTTCAACCACAATTAATATATTTAACTTATAATTAATCACGTGTTATCATTTGTAAGTAAAAATATTCTTATATAGTAAGTAATGAGATTAACTTACGAGAGGTATGATTCAACATCATCGCAGTTCAATAGGATGTAGTTGATTGATGCCTGACATTCTTTATCATCCAAATATCTTGACGTCATCATCTTACTGTACACCCTTCCTTGTCCATTGCAAATTGAAAGACCTAATTCTCCATCCCTTGGTTGATCACCCTCATCATTTCTTGGTTGATCTCTTCCTTTGGTTGATACATGAGGTTCAAAGTAGTAACTATAAAATGTTGCAGCATCTTCAACCAAATAAGCATTACATACCGAACCCTCAACCCTAGCCTTATTTTTAATTTTCTTCTTCAGATGGTTCAAGTACCTCTTGAATGGATACATCTATCTATACTGAACCGAACCACATACCCTAGCCTCATACGGCAAGTGAACCATTAAATGCTCCATGACATTGAAGAACGAAGGAAGAAAAATCCTTTCTGAATTGCACAACAATACAACAATATTATGCTCTAATTAATACATATGTGCCACATTTAATTTCGGAGAAAACAAACTCAATTATGCTAAGACATTACATACCTTGTTCGGAAGTACCTCTTTGAGAGCAATAGGAATCAATCGCTCTATAAACACGTGGCAATCATGACTTTTGATTCCGGACATTCTCAACTCCTTCAAATCGACACATATTCTCATGTTAGATGCATATCCATCCGATAGTTTCAAGTCCTTCACCCACTCAAGTACGACCTTCCTTTGTTCTTTTGTCAAAGTGTAATACGCCTTTGGTTTTGCAGAACCTTTGAGATATACTTTGGGCCAATTACAATATCTTTGAACATCTTCCCTAGACTTCACATAATCCTTCGTCTTTCTTTTACATCCATAACTGTGTTAAAATCATTATCAAAGACATTCTTCTCATTATGCATGATGTCTAAATTGCGGCGAACTAAAAGAGTATGCCAATACAAAAGATCACAAAAGATAATATGCCTTGTCCAATTGTGATATTCTCCTCTACCATCTTCCTTTCCAATCTCAATTCTGGTTTCTATAATCTTTGGTATGTCTTGAACCCTTTCCCACAATTGCTCTCCTATAAGATGAGGTGGCGGCACAAAATGATCTTCTCTTCTGCCCTTCCTAAAGCACCTAGAATCCTTCCGAAATGGATGATCAAATGCAGAAAGCAGCAAGGACAATCAAACCAAGATTGCTTTCCCCCACTTTGTAGTCTAAATTATTTTGTTTCTTCTGTGAAATAAGGACAAGCCAATGCTCCAGTAGTACTCAACCAGACAACATCTCGTATGCAGGAAAGTCACTAACAGTCCATAGTGTTGGAATCCGTAGGCAAAAACAAAGTAAAATAAAACTACGGAAATCTACCAACAGGATCTGTACATACTAGAAAAATCGATTGGATAGGAATTACCTCAATGTTTTGATTGTTCGTTGTGGAGGCACTGCTTTGTACGCTTGGCCCTCTACTGGTATCCACGTGACGAACTCCTCTGCAAGCTATTGGGATGCTAGCCCCTTCTGTGTTCTGAAAACTGTTCAGAATTGATCCTGACTATCTGGTAATCGGTCGTATTTCGGAGAGAGGAGGCTAGATACTATATCGCCGTTCTAGGGTTTAGGGTTTTGTTTTTCTTTAATCAGATAAAGGACGGCTACCAAGAAAAGGTTAACATAACCTTTTATACCTGTCAATATCAAAACCCTAACTGTCATCTAATGACAGTTTAATCTCGTCCGTTTATTCCCATAATCATCCAACGGTTGGATGAGTAATATTAAGTAATTAATTTCCTTTATTTGATTAAATAAAATTAATTACTTATTAACCTACCAGAAAATACAATATGGAATCTGATTCCCTTTTTGTATACGTTCAACGAATCTGGACACAATCTAGATTCATTGGACGTGGACATTATGCTCACAAGATCGTCTATGCGTGTGACCCTATAGGTTCACTTAACGTTGGCAGTGAATGAAAAAGTGTCCTAGACATTTATTCACAAAACATAAGCGGCCTCTAGCAAGACATTATGCTTACCCAAGTTAAGTAAATGTAATAATAACCTAGCATCAGATTTAATATTTAGTCCTTTTGTCACACGATATCCTAATTGAGTATAAGGCATGGATCAAGTCATCCTTATAAAACTTAATTAACCATTTACTTGATCACCAGGCAGACTATTCCAACAAATAATATTAATAACACCTTATTAATACTTATTTGAGCATGGTCATGCATATTTTCCAGTCTTCCTTATCAAGGGGCCCATGGATATCTCTCTCTAAAAAGAGAGGGACAAATCCCTTTCACTATCTCCAATATTCAAGCCATGACGAGAAAATAAGCCAACCAATAATCATAATGATCACCTAATTAAAAGTGATGTTTGAGTATGTCAAAACATATTTTTCTCCCCATGCAAGAAACATTAGAAAAATTAGGTCGAAGGACACCAAATATAAAACTGAGAAGAAATACTTATAACTTAAACCCATGCAATATTTCTTCTTCACTTTGGGTCATGTCCAATACAATATTCTCAATATGTATTTATGAATTGATTTTATATCTCATATTCATGATCAGTAAAACTTGACCATCAATCAACTTCACACTAGTTTACAAGATGTAATAAACTAGGGACAAATAAGAATAGTATTTTATTAGCTATAAGGGTTTTACTATCAAGTGACATACTTGATGACCAAGAGCATAAAATACAATTCAAAAATAAATGCTTCATAAATCATAAATGCGAGTCAATTGGTCTTAGGGCATATACTAACACATAGAAGGGCAGCCCTCAAATTAAAGTTCTGTTTCTTTGAAACATCGTACGTATTAACCCCATGCAACCACAATTGGTTGAATTCTTCTATCAACTCTTGCAAGTAAACATCTAATTTATGTTTTGGATTCTGAGGGGTCAGAATAATACATGTCAGAAACATCACCAGAGTTCTTAAGCACATCCAAAGAGGTAAGTAGTATGGCGTAACAATCACCAACCATGACAAATACTACTTTCCGCTCATCCCAAAAGGTGAAGAATCGTCAGTACACAGCCTAAGTCTTACATTCCTTACTTCGGAAGCAAACTCAGGATGAGCACTATCAAAATGCTTCTAAGATTCTCCATCCCTGGGGTGACTCATCATATCCGGCTCAGGAACACTTTCTAAACGCCATCTCATATGCTCGATCGTTCTTTGAGAAGCATACAACCTCTGCAACCTAGCTATTAGTGGAAAATAATACATCTTCTTCTATGGAATTTCTTTGGACTTCTTTTTCTTATTTCCTTTCTTCTTATATAATGTTCATGGCCACAAAACTTACACTGATGTGCTTGTGAATCATCCTTCCAATACAGTATACATCAATTAACGTATACATCAATCTTTATCACCAACATATTCAAATTAGATACTAGCTTCTTCGTCTGGTACCAATCATCTACCACATTATTGCCTTCGGGGAGTATATCCTTCAACAACTATAATGTTTGATCAAATCACTTTTCAGACATGTTGTTCTGTAGCTTAATGTTCAACAACCTCGCCATCACAGACAACTATAAATACTTTGAACACCCTTCATACAACAGTATATCAACAGATTTCAGCATGTCATAAAATCGTTGAGCTTCAGGATTAGGTGCCTCATAATTATAGTACACTGCATCGGGTTCAAAATTTAAACCAGCGGCATCAAAAACACCCTCACGGTAAGTGTTGCTTTCAACATTTCTTGTAACACTACCTTCCTTAACAATCGGTCAGTAACCGATCGACGATTCTCCATGTATAGTCCAATTATGATAATTAAGTAAAAGAACCTGATTTATAAAGATGTAACTTCACATCATCCTCTTTAAGATACTTATTCATGCACTTTGCACACGGACACCGTAACTCGTTAGTTATACCAAGACCATAGTTCAGACACCAATTCACAAACCGCTTCACACCTAGTTGAAACTCACTACTAATTCCCATAACTCCAGGCACAGTTCTTCTATACATCCAATTATGATCCTCCTCCATAACTTAACAAAACAAAAACTTACTCATTTTTAAAGTTAGAATTCATTACTAACTAAGCTAGACCTTAAAGTGTTTAAATGTGACTTTTTAAAATACTTTAGAGTGCAAGAGTTGTTCTTTAAGAAATTAAAGACTCCTGTAATCATTTGAGTATTAAGTTGACTTCTAAAAGAAGTCGATTTTGATACATTGGAAATGAACAAGTAATAGAAGTACAAACACTTCTATCGTTTTGAGAAAAGTCCCGAGTTAAGAAATTTTCTTTATTTTAAGGTCTTAAATTTTATTTTTGGACAAGTAACCCCTTAAACTTCCCTTAACTTTAAGACTTCGATATAAATAAACATATAATTCCTAAAATACTCTTCAAACTTTGACATTCGTAAGCATTTGTAAGTATTTCAAACACATATTTCAAAAAATTTTATGTAGTACAGTCTAGGTAGAGACTGCTCTACCTATTTCTTAACAAAAATTAGAGAGATTGCTCTACCTAGACTACACTACATAAAAGTCTTAGTTTTTATAACTTTAGAAAAAATTTGGCAAAGTCTTCCCTGTATTATGGACATTTTCCAGGCACACAGGCCACACAAACAAGTAACAAACACAAATTCACAATATGAAAGAGTCAGGGCTCCCCCTTAAAGCAATATTTAAACTAAAAGAGTTATGGCCCCCCCCTCCCCCGTAAAGAAATATTTAAACTCAAAAGCTATACCATCATCATTATAAGAGTATTTTTAATTAAAAAAAGAATTAGATTAAAAGAATCAAATATTCATTTCCACATTTGTATAAGCTGATAGCTAATCTCTTGAATCTTGATGAAAACAGAAGCGGTGGTCAAATGTACTCAACTGAAAAACAAAATTCATATTAAAAGAAAAGTTACTTTTCATTTTTTGGCAAACAATTAAAATATTGAAGTTTACACAACTTTAGTTTTAAATAAAAGATCATAAAATCAAAGTTCAATCCATCAACCATATAACTCTTGACTTTTTAGGTTTTCACGGTATGCTTACCTATCGCATCAAGTTATATTCTTAATTTTTCAGTTTAGTAAAATATAAAACATGTGTTTTTAACTAATTGATAAAGTATTTTGGGTAGCAATAGAGATGAGAGATATATGAATGAATAGTGGATAAGAAAGAGAAATAATAACTTGGGAGAAATGAAGGAAGGAAAGAAAAATAAAAATATTAGAAACGTGGCCAATAAATAAATCTGATCATTTCAATTTCATTTGACTTTGCTAGAAAGAAGAAGAAAGCCCAAAAATCTCCACCACACAATACCCATATAAAATATTCTCTTCATTGCTATTTAATTTTATCATACTCTCCTTCACATAATTTAAGCTAACATTTATCTATTTCCCTTTTTTTCTCTCACTCTCACTCTCTTCTCAGTCTAAGATCTATCAATCTATCTATGAAGTGAGAATTAATTTAGGTGTCTTTCTTAAGAGTTCATCATATATTTCTATAACTTGTTCGAAAATGAATCATGTTTTCAAGGGCTAATTTGACCATATGATAATTCCTTTATTGGGTTTTTTCTTGTTTTAAGAACTATTTGCACCCTTATTTTCACTTGGAACTTCCTGTTTATAGAAAATATATTGCCAGTGACGAGTCTAATAAGTGGGGCTCGACCCAAGTGAAGTAACAGAATAAGAACCAAAAGAAGCGTTAAGTGCACGTGTGAATCGTGCATGTGCAGAGAAAGAATGGGGCACCCAACTCTGTTTCCAACTATTTGTTTTGTCATTTGGGTTACTTTTGGTCCTAGCAAGAGAAAAATAAAAATGAAGGGAAACTCCAAAATAAAAAAAATGAAAAATATTATTTTAGCTAATTAGCAAAGCTACTAGCAAGATGGTTGGTGGAAGTTTGATTCGAATTCGATTAAGAATTAAAACCTTTTAATATTGATTCGATGACTTGTCGAATCTATCAAACTAATATATATAAATCTTCATACTATACATATTAAAAAAAATTCAAACTAAGATGGAACCATGATCCTGTTAAAATGTATAACACAGTGTAAGTAGCACTACTGTGGTTTAGTAACAAAAATGTTCGCATTGGAACAGTCTTAAACATTTCAACAGGAGAAATTGTAGCAATTAATTTTATTTGGAGAACCTATGATAATTAAAGGAAGAAGAATGGTACAAAAGCAAAATTATCATCTAAGCTTCAAGAAACAGGAAAGGCAGAGCTTCAGTAAAAAAATTATCAACAAGTTAGTGACAAGAGATTATATCACTAGAGTTAAATAAACAACCCTATCAAATTAGACCAACAATGTTATAGCACGCATGTTAAAAAAACCATTACCAATTGTCATGAACATTGACAATTTCAAATTTTTGAGTACAGAAACAAGAAATATTACACAGTAAATAAGTTCTATAACATGTTTCCAAAAACAAATGTTGCTTTTTGGTAACAAAACAAAAATACATATTGTACAAAACAATTTTGGAACTGTTACTTAATCTTAACTCTTTCATTCTGTGATTTACTTTACTATCATTCATCAAAGTCATAGTAGTAGTATTTTCCAACAAGAAATTACTAGATTCCATATAGTTCAGACAAAATTCAATAGCTATCAAGAAGAAATTAGTGGTAATTTTTCAAGTTAATTATTAAACAACTTAATTTTCCATACATTGAAATCCTTTAAACAAGTTGCTGTAAAAAAAAAAAAAGAAAAACAGCAAAAATAAACATACATATTAATTGAACCGGTGACGGAGCGTCAACAACGATGGCAAGTGAACGATGAGAACTTGCAAAAATTAACAAAATTGAAAAGAGAGGAGGAGAGAGAGAGAGAGAGAGAGAGAGAGAGAGAGAGAGAGAGCGGGGGGGAGAGGGGGAGGGGGGGCGGGGGAAATAAGCATACCTGATGATGGTCAGTGGTGCGGCAGTGACAGTGGACGTAAACCTGGTTGCGGGAATGACGGGAGAGGGAGGAGAGAAGCAGAGGGAGGGGAAGGGTTTCTTGGAATGGGAATGACGGGAGAGAGAGAGACAGAGGGGGTTCGGGTTTTTATCTATTCTTTTATTAAAAAAATTAACCTTTACCCACCGATTAACGACGGATACTTCGGCCGGTAATCTGTTCAAGTAGAGTTATCGACCGAATTAGTCACTATCGGTCGGTAACTTTACTTAATTACCGACGGATTACAAAACGGTCAGTAATAGGTTGGTAAGTTACTATGGATTACCAATCAGTCGGTAAGTTACTGATCGAAAAAATCGGTTGGTAAATTCAGTCGCTAAATCCCTTTTTTCTGGTAGTGTACCCCTATAGTCACCGATAGGCTTTTGCTGGTGATTTCTTTGTAATGCACAAACCTATGGCCGACGGTAGGTTCCCCCTACCGTTGATTGTAAGGCTCGGCTGAAACAAGGTCTAATGCGTTCTAATTATATAGTTTTTGTTATTTGGCTTGTCTTTTTGGTTTTAAATCAAGGGTTTAGTGGGAATTTAAGGTTATTAGGCTATAGATTAGCTAGGGGTAGACTTTAGTCTATAAATACCCCATTATAATTCTATGTAATCTAACTATGATGAATTTGCTAAAAATTATGAGAGAGTTTCCAAGTTGTTTCTTGGTTTCTTCATCTTCTTAGGTTAGCTTGCTAAAGGGTCAAAGTCCTAAGCATTGTGAACAATTGAGCCTTAGATTGAAGTATCTATGGAATAAATTGATCATTCAAATTCCTTTCATTAGTTTATTTATTGAGTTTCCATTTTTTGCATCAATTAGTCTTGGTTCTTCTAAATTGTGTAATAAGGGTTTTGAGGTCTTTGTTCCCTCGAGGTTCTAATTATCAATCAAGAGAAGGAGGCGATCCTTTGGAATAGTAGAATCCAAAATTACAATCAAAGTGGATCTACGTCAAAGTGGGATCAAAGCAACCTCCAATTTAAGGTCAATTTTAGTTGTAAGTTGTTTAAATTTGTTGAAAATCAAAAGAAAAAAAGAAGTACTTGATAATCTACAAAATTCACATGAAGATCATGCAAAAACTAAGTACAGAAAATGATCCAAAAATTCATTGAAAACTGGACTGAATTATGTACGAATTTGTTGATGATTTTTGTTAGAGATGTTTTATTTTGAGTTAGAATTCATTTGAAATAATTTTCATTCAATTTAGAGAACAATTGATTGGTCAATTGAATTGAATTGTGAAATGTGTTTTGGATTCATGACTGCAGAAAATGTGTGCATTCATTTGGGTTTATCTTATGTTATACTGATTTAATTTGAACGATATTTGTGCTTACTTTCATCCTCATCGAGGGAGGAATCTTCCTGAATTGGTTTCATCTTATTTGGATTCGTAAATTTTGAGATATTTTCATTTTAGTAAAAGGTTGTTGTAATACTTCTGGAAAAAAATTTTCTTAGTACTCTTTAGTTCTTTGTTTCGTTGAATTGCTTTCTTTTTTTATTTCTAGTTGTTTCCTTGTGTGTTTCTAACCTTTTGCTGATGATCAATCTTTTTGTTGGATCAATTCCATAGATTGCATTCTTTGAAATTCCTACAGCTCAAGTGTTTGATATTTTGCCTCATTGAACTCTTAACCAACTAAGTGCATTGATTGATTTACTTGCTTGGGATTGTTCCTCTTGGTTTGAGTTGGCTAAGAGGTTGAAGGATATCATAAAGGATAGAATGTAGAGTGTTTGAAATAAAGGAAAGAGGGTCAGCTTATAAGGCTAAAATCCAATTAAGAGAGTTAAACACGAGTGATTGGAGTGGTCATCAAAGAGAGTGAAACACTTAGGAAGTGATTGGGAGGTCCTTTGTTTTTGTTTTTCTTTGTTAATTTTGCAGGGTTTAAAATGTCTACGGAAGGTCATTTGCCCACTCAATCTCATCAAAAAGGTACAAGTAATCCTTCAAGGATGAATCTAAACGAGACTTTAAGGTCAATGCAACAATCTATTGAAAGTTGAAGATCTTAAGAAGGGCAAGAGTAGTTCATCAATGGATCAAAGAATTGGAGATAATTTTGGAGGAGTTAATTCACTTCATCATCAAAGACCCTATGATAATATATCTACTCAAGGATACCATGGCATGTCGGCTTACAACCGTTATCCATTTCATGAAGGTGGGTTTCAAGGAGGGCCATAAGCTAGAGGTGGAAAAAGGGAAGGACAAGGAGGAAGAGGATAGTATAGACCCTATGAAGAGGTTCCAAGACATGAAGTATAGCATGAAGATAATTTATATGAATATTATAGAGATAATCCTAATGTTGGCCAAGCAAACCATGGTGGCTACATGGTAATCAACAAGGGGATAAGGCTCTAGACAAAGTCAAGTGGAAGGTTCCAAGCTTCAAAAGTGAAAGTGATCCCAATGTATTTCTTGATTGGGAATGTCAAGTGGAGAACTTATTCATGGTAAGGAACTATAGTGACATTGTCATGGTGAAGCTAGTCATAGCTGACTTTTTGGGTTATGCACTTTATTGGTGGGAGAGAATTTTCACTCAAAGGATGAGAAAAGGAAGACAACCGGTAGAAACTTGGGCCAAATTGAAGACAATCATGAAGGAGAGATTTGTGCGGGAGCATTATTATAGAGAGCTTCATTACAAGTTGATGACTCTCAAGCAAGGGAAAAAAAGTGTTGAAGAGTATAGGCAAGAAATGGAACTATACACTTTGAGATTGAGCTTGGAGGAAGACAAAGATGCTTCAATTGCTAGATTTATAAGTGGTCTTAATAGGGACATTGCTAATAAATTAGAATTGTACTCTTACACCACTTATGAAGACATGTTTCATTTGGCTAACAAGATTGAAAATCAAAGCAAGAGGATTTATTTATCTAAAACTAATCTACCTTCTTCAAGGCGTGTGGTGCCTAAGCCTCAAGCATCAACCTACAAGAGTTGGCCAAAGAAAGAAGACACACCTAAGGTAGCATTCTAAACCTAAGGTGGAGGAAAAAAGAAGGTTGATCACCAATCCAACAAGGTGTTTCAAGTGCAATGGTGTGGGCCATATTGCTATCAATTGTCCTACCAAGAGAACCTTGATTTTTAATGAAGAATTGAATGGTTGGATTTAAAGGGAAGAAAAAGATTATTTCCAAGATGATATTCTTGACAAGGAGGAAAGCAATGAAGATCAAGAGATTGATTCTTATGAAGCCAATCAAGAGGGATTGAGTTTGGTGACCGTTAGAGCCTTGTCTACTCAAATTTTGGAAGAAGAAGCAAGTGTCCAAAGGGAAAACGTTAACATCTCTTTCACACTAAATGCTTAGTGGGAGGTAAGGTTGCTAACATTATATAGACAGTGGTAGTTGCACCAATTTGGCTAATACATATCTTGTTGAGAAATTGAATTTACCTCTTCTTAAGCACCCTAGACACTATAAGCTTGTTAAATGATAGCGGGGAAGTGAAGGTCAATAAACAAGTGCTTGTATCTCTTACTAAAGGGGCATATCATGATGATATTCTTTCTGATGTTTCTATGCAAGAAGAGCATTTGTTGTTGGGGCGTTCGTGCTGCTATTGTTGCCCTTTCTTTAGCTACCAAAAAAGGAGAAAAAGGTAACTTTGAATTTATTTTGTTTGGTTTTTAGTTTCAATTTTGCTGTTGAATCCCTGTGTATTAATTATTTGTTTCAATTTTGTTTTTGACTCCCCTATTGCTAGTGAGTATATTATGCAATTTCTTCTATTGCCGTAGTGTGCCACTGCCGACGGTGGTGCTGCCGGACTCACCAAGCCACTAGCCAGTTCTTAGGTAAAGGAGTGAATTATTAGTGCATTAGTTTTGATGAATTTCGATGTATAATTCTGATGATTATATTTTGGGATTTAGAAATCAAATTTGGTGGAAAGTGTTTGAATTCTAGAAAAGCAGTGAATTTAGGTGCATTAGAAAAGTAATGTTTTTAGTGATAATTGAGTTATAATTAATTTATATAATTAAATGATAATTTGTTTGGGGTTTTAGTGAGTTAGTCAAGCTTGAAAATTTGTTTGGGGTTTTAGTGAGGATGTTTTAGTATTGTGTTAGTGCGTAACTAATATGATTGAGACTAATTGGGATATTGTTTGGTTTTGAGATTTTTTGTATTAAGTTTCGTGTCAAATTATTTATGAGATATGTGAATTTCAAATATGAAATTTTTGAGAGCTATGGTAACCAAACTCAAGCTGAATATTGGTTTCTATTCTACTTGCAAATGTTGTGTTGAAAATCTAAACTGGTGATCAACCCTGTTACATAACATAACCTTCACTAACTATTACAATAGTAGCAGAAAAACAAACATATAATAAATCTATTCTATTACAATAACCAGATGATGGAACCAGATAACAACTCAAAATGACTCTTAAAAAAAAAAACGAATGAGAAGTTCAAAAAACTAGACTACCAATTCTTCTTCAATCCAAAGTACCTGCAAAAGAGATAAAGAAAATCAGATGAAGCTGGCAAAAATCGGATGTCCTTATTTTTGCCAAAATAGACAGAATCGGACGACCAATTCTAAAAACTGATCGACCACTTTAAAAAACAGACGACCAACACAAAAAACTGGACGACCAGTTTATGTGAAAAAGAGGGGAACAGAGATATTCGAACACCAAAATGTAAACTCTTAATCTCGATCAAAACCCTCAGAACAATGGATGAGCCTCACAAAAGGACAATCTAATCTCTCACTCTCGGTTCTCTCATTCACAAGCCACCCAAGCACGCAGTCAACCAAGGATTGCGACTAACGGCGGCAGCAAAAGAATACACAGAGAACAGGCAGTAAAGGAGGAATAAGAAGTTGCAGAGAAGAAGAAGAGGGAAAAGTAACGTAAGAAGGCTTTACACAGAGTTGGTCTGTCAGGAATAGTGAGGAGGAGAGTATTTATAGAGCATCTAAGGTAGACTCATTCAACAACAGTAGCCAAGTTACCTGGAAGACTCATTCAAAAACTAACAGCTAAGTCACCTAGGGAAGACACAGTAAAAGATTAGGTTGTTGCCATCCCGGCCTGCCCAGCATCTTGGGTTAAAAGGAAAAAAACTCAATCCTATTTGTCAGATCCGATCCAACTCATCATAGGGTCATAGAACATGGGCTAGAAGAAAAATAGAACAAAAAATGTGTGAACAATTCTCCCCAACTGGCCTACAAGCTCCACCTTGAACACATTCTTAGTTAACTCTCCAACCAAGACAGTCAACCTGCATCAATATGTAGAAGATCTCTACACAGAGCAAACTTGTCATTTGTCACCACTTTAGTATCAAAATCAGCAGGATTATCTTTAGTACTAATTTTTTCTATACTAACAATACCATTTGAAACCTTTTCTCGAATGAAATGATACTTAACATCTATATGTTTAGTCCTTTCATGATCAATATGATTTTTACACAAATGAAGACAACTCTAACTATTAGTAAATATGACAGCTTTAGAATATAAAAGATGCAGTTCAGATAAAAGTCCTTGAAGCCAAATGACTTTTTTAATTGCCTCTGTGGCAGCAATATATTCAGCCTCCATAGTCGAAAGAGCGACTATAGTCTGCAACTCTGATTTCCAAGAAACCCAATTACCAGCAAGGGTAAAGAAATAAGCAGTGGTAGACTTTCTACCTTCTCTATCACCTACAAAATTAGAGTCAACATAACCAACCAAATCAAATCGTTCAGTCCAATTATGATAATGCAAGCCTCTATCAACAGTCCTATTAATGTACCTCAAAAGCCATTGAAGAGCGGCCCAATGATCCGTACCTAGGTTAGATATAAAACAGCTCAAAAGGCTTATGGAATAAGCAATATCAGGACGAGTGGAAATAATTGAATACATGACAGATCCTATAGCCATTCTATAAGGGATGTTGGCCATATCTTTCTTCTCATTTTCAGTTTTGGGACAAGTTTTTGAAGAAAGCTGAAAAATGACTTGCAAGAGGGATACAAACAGGCTTACACAAATGCATAGAAAATTTCGAAAAATTTTTTTGCAAGGACTTCTGGGATATATGTTAGTATATGCCCTAAGACCAATTGACTCATATTTATAATTTATGAAGCATGTATTTTGAATTGTATTTATGCTCTTGGTCATCAAGTACGTGACTTGATAGTAAAACCCTTATAGCTAATAAAATACTATTCTTATTTGTCCATAGTTTTATTACATCTTGTATTATTAAACTAGTGTGAAGTTGATTGATGATCAAGTTTTACTGATCATAAATATGAGTTATAAAATCAATTCATAAATACATATTGAGAATATTGTATTGGACATGACCCAAAGTGAAGAAGAAATATTGCATGGATTTAAGTTATAAGTATTTCTTCTCAGTTTTATATTTGGTGTCCTTTGACCTAATGTCTCTAATCCTTCTTGCATGGGGAGAAAATACGTTTTGACATAGTCAAACGTCACTTTTAATTAGGTGATTATTATGACTATTGGTTGGCTTATTTTCTTGTCATGGCTTGAATATTGGAGATAGTGAAAGAGATTTGTCCCTCTCATTTTAGAGAGAGATATCCATGGGCCCCTTGATAAGGAAGACTGGAAAATATGCATGGCCATGCTCAAATAAGTATTAATAAGGTGTTATTAATATTATTTGCTGGAACAGTCTGCCTGGTGATCAAGTAAATGGTTAATTAAGTTTTATAAGGATGACTTGGTCCATGCCTTATACTTAATTAGGATATTGTGTGACAAAAGGACTAAATATTAAATTTGATGCTAGGTTATTATTGCTTTTACTTAACTTGGGTAAGCATAATGTCTTGCTAGAGGCCGCTTTTGTTTTGTGAATAAATGTCTAGGACATTTTTCATTCCCTGCCAATGTTAAGTGACCCTACAGGGTTACACGCATAGACGATCTTGTGAGCATAATGTCCACATTCAATGAATCTAGATTGTGTCCAGATTCGTTGAACGTATACAAAAGGGGAATCAGATTCCACGTTGTATTTTCTGGTAAGTTAATAAGTAACTAATTTTATTTATCGAATAAATCAAATTAATTACTTAATATTATCATCGAACCGTTGGATGATTATAGGAATAGACGGACGAGATTAAGCTGTCATTAGATGACAATTAGGGTTTTAATATTGACAGCTATAAAAGGTTATGTTAACCTTTTCTCGATGGCCGTCTTTATCTGATTAAAAAAAAACAAAACCCTAAACCCTGGAACGGCGATATAGTATCTACCTCCCTCTCTCCGAAATTCGACCTATTACCAGATAGTCAAGATCAGTTCTGAATAGTTTTCAGAACACAGAAGGGGCTAGCATCCCAATCGCTTGTAGAGGAGTTCGTCGCATGGATACCAGTAGAGGGCGAAGCGTAAACAGCAGCACCTCCACACCGAACAATTAAAAACACTGAGGTAATTTCTATCCAATCGGTTTTTCTAATATGTGCAGATCCTGTTGGTGGATTTCCGTAGTTTTATTTTATTTGTTTTTGCCTACAGATTCCAACAATATAAATAAATAACGGTCAGCTCTAACCTTATCAATGTTCATGCCTAAATTCTAGAGGCAGATCCAAGATCCTTCATCTCAAACTCTGATTTCAATAAAGATTTCAAATGCATAATCTTATCTATATGCTTACAGGCAATAAGTATATCATCAACATAAAGAAGCAAATAAATGGTATTATCAACAGTATCACCAGAAAAATACAAGCAACTAGCATAATTACTTTTAACAAAACCAGTTTTAAGTAGAAAAGTGTCAAAGCTTTTATACCACTGTCTAGGTGATTGCTTAAGCCCATACAAGGACTTCTTCAACAGATAAGCCATATGCTCCTTTCCTTCACCTCAAAACTAGGTGGTTGGCGCATGTAAATGGTTACATCAAGTTCACCATGAAAAAAGGCAGTTTTAACATCCAACTATTCAAGCTCAAGATCAAATAAGGTAACAATAGCAAGCATAATTCTAATAGTTTTATACTTAACAACAGGAGAAAAGATCTCATTAAAATCAATACCTTCAACTTGAGAAAAACCTTTTACAACCAATCTAGCCTTGAATCTTGGAGGTTCATTAACAGATTCAGGTCCTTTAACTTTGAAAATCCATTTACAATCAATCAATTTTTGTTTACATTGTCTAGAAACAAGCACCTAAGTTTTGTTCTTATGCAAAGAAGACATTTCTTCATTCATAGCATGCTTCCACAAAGAGCGATTAGGACTCCTTAAAACATCATAAAAATATACAGGTTCTTTCTCTTCAACAAAAGGTGCAGCAGCAAAAGTATTAGAAACAATGTATGAAAAACCATACCTAGAAGGTTCTCTTATCACTCTTCTAGCCCTATTTCTCGACAATTGGTAGTCTCTAAGGGCTTATGCTTGTACTTTTGGATGATCCTCATCATCATCAGAATTACCTAGTTTAGGTTCGGGAACACTAGTTGGTTTAACAGACTCTTCATAGGTTTCAAGTTATAGTTCGGGTTCTAGTGTTTGCTCTTGAGAGGTTCGGAGGTGTCCTCCACCTCCACAGGATTGTTCCTAACTATGGGTATATTGGTAGAACTCTCGGGATCAGTTTTAAGACAGGGCATGTTTAGTTCGTTGAAGACTATGTAGACTACCCTCACACCTGGTTCACCTTTGAGTCACACTCTATAACACTTTACCTCACTAGGATAGCCTATAAACACTCCCTTCTTAGACCTAGGGTCAACTTCCCTTCCTTTTTTATGTGCAAAAGCAGCACACCCAAAAACTCTAAGGTTGGAAAGGTTTGGTGGTTGGCCTGTCCACAATTCTATGGGAGTTTTGAAGTTTATGGCAGTGGAAGGAGACCTATTTATAAGGTATACTGCTGTACTAACAGCCTCTCCCCAAAAAGGTTTAGGAACCCCAGATGATACCAAAAGACACTTAACTTTGTCCATAATGGTTCAGTTCATCCTCTCAACTACCCTATTTTGTTGTGGGCTGTGCCTAACGGTTCTATGATGCACAATACCATGCAATGCACACAAATCAGGAAATTTTTTGTTACCAAATTCCAAACTGTTATCTATTCTTATAACCTTTAGTTTATTTCTGGTTCGATTTTTTGCAAAACGTTTCCATTCATTAAGCTTTTGAAAAGTTTGATCTTTGGTTTTCAAAAGAAACACCCAAACATGTCGAGAAAAATCATCAAAAACAGAAAAGAAATAAACATTGCCATCATAAGTGGGTACCTTTTCAGGATCCCATGTATCACAGTGCATATAATCAAGAACAACAGTGGATTTGTGTGTGCCTATGGAAAAACTGAGTTTGTGTTGTTTGTCAAGAACACAATGATCACAAAAATCTAAAGAAGTGATTTTATCACCATTTAAAAGATTTTGTTTGTGTAAATAATGCAAACCCTTTTCACTAATGTGGCCAATCCGCCGATGCCACAATATGGTTTTTTCAGGAACAGTTTTAGAAAATAATGCAGATGATTCACAAACAGTTTTTCCAAGTAAGATGTACAAACCGTTTTTCTTAAAACCTTTGAGCATGACTAGAGATTCTTTACAAACCCGTAAAATCTCACTTTCAGATTTATCGGAAAAGCCATTTGTATCAAAAACTCCAAGGGAGATTAAATTCCACCTAAGATCAGGCACAAACCTCACCTCGGTCATTTTTCTAGTCATACCATCATGCATTTTGATAAAAATATTTCTAATTCCCTTGACATCACAAACCTCATTGTTTCCCATAAAAGTTTTTCCATGATCAAGGGTTTTAAAATCAGAAAACCAATACTTGGTAGGTGTTATATGAAAAGTGCAACCAGAATCAAGAATCTACTCATCAGATACTTTAGAGGTAGATGGGGACGGGGATACAGACAATACTTCAAAAAACATAGAATTACCATCTAGTTCAAAATCGTGTGTTTTGTCAGTTTTATCCTTCCCATTACCTTGTTTATGTAACTTTTCATCTTTGATTCGTTTAAAACATTTATTTTTCATATGACCATCTTTGCCATAGTAAAAACATTACACTTTATTGTTATCTCGAGATTTAGACCTCCCTTTACTTTTAGAGTGGTGACTAGAAGTTCTCTCCAGTCAACCCTCCTTCGCACGAAAAGATTATCTCCGTTTGTTTAATTTTTTCTTTTCGCAAATCTAAATCTTTTGATTTCAAAGCATTTTTCACATCAGAAAGAGTCAAGTTATCTCTGTCATACTTGATTAAACATTACACATCATCAAATGACTCAGGCAAAGTGTTCAACAAAATAACAGTAATGTTTTCATTAGAAATGTTTTCTCCAACATTTTTTAGTTTTAGAACAATTTTCTTTAAATCATCCATGTTTTCATAAAGGGATTTTGACCTGCACATTTTGAAACCAAAGAGTTGTTCCTTTAAATAGATTTTGTTTGATAAAGACTTTCCTAAATAAAGTTTTTCGAGTTTTGTCCAGATTTCATAAGCATTGTCTGTTTCATTTATTTCTCTTAAAACATTATCTTTCAAATGCAAGGTGAGACAACTGTGTGCATCACCAAGTGTTTCAGCTAGTATTTCCCCTATCCAAGATTCCGGATACTTAGCAAGAGTACAAATAGTGGGTGCAATTTTGTTTTGTACTAAAATAGCTTTCATTTTTCTGCACCACATTATGAAATTAGATTTGCCATCGAACTTAGTTGTTTCGAGTTTTGGAACAGACATATTATAGAGTGGCAAATAAGAGTGATCAGAAGCGCAAAAAATAAAAGATTTAAGAAAAAGTTGTCACACAAAAACAGCTTGAAAAACAGGCAATATGCAGGTAATAAACTCACAATGGATCAACAGATAGAAAAAGCTGAGCAACAGCCACAAAACAGATGATCAACAGAGAAATAGTATAAATAAACACAGGCTGAGCAATATCCCCCAAATAGACAATAAATCAATCTCAATGATCACGAATAATAAAGAAAAATTTTCGCAATCAAACAAGAAAATCACCAAGACAAAGATACTTGGAGTCTTAATAGGACTCAAGCTAGGCTTGGGTTTTGGATTTTCAAAGAAAAATAGAAATCACAAAAATTTTGATCCGTGAATAGAGATGTAACAACACAATATATATATCAAGACAATAAACATTTAAATGGAAGGAAAGCGGAAAGCAGTAATAGTAACCTGTGCTAGATTCACTGAACTCAATAGGTCCCGTGAGTTTGGAAAGCAACCTGGGAGGTTTCGGATGATGTCTGCATCGATGGAGGAAGATAAAAGACGCCAGACACCAGAAAGATCGAATATCCTTCTGGCTCTGATACTATTGTTGAAAATCTGAACTGGTGATCAGCTTTGTTACATAACAAAACCTTCCACTAACTATTACAAAAGCAGTGGAAAAATAAACATATAATAAATATATTCTATTACGATAACCGGATGGTGGAACCGGATAACAACTCAAAATGTCTCTTCAAAGAAGTCGGATGAGAAGTCTAAAATGCCGGAGTATTGATTCTTCTTCAATCCAAAGTACTTGCAAACCAGATGAAGAAAATCGAATGAAGTTGGCAAAAATCGGACATCCTTATTTTTGCAAAAACAGACTGAATCGAATGACCAACTCTAAAAACCTATCGACCACTTTAAAAAATGGACAACCAATACAAAAAATTGGACAACCAGTTTTTGTGAAAAAGAGGGGAACAGAGATATTCGTAATCCAAAATGTAAACTCTTAATCTCGATCAAAACCCTCAGAACAATAGATGAGCCTCACACAAGAACAATCTAATCTCTCACTCTCAGTTCTCTCCTTCACAAGCCACCTAAGTACGCAATCAACCAATGATGGCGACTACAGGCGACAGCAACAGAAGAATTCACAGAGAACGGGAAATAACAGAGGAATAAGAAACTGTAGAGAAGAAGAAGAGAGAAAAGTAAGGTAAGAAGGTTCCACATACAGTTTGATGTGGAACGATCTTCAAGAGCATAAAATTTCATCTAAGAAGTGAGGGAGAGAACGAACAAAACAAGTGTAACAAGTAGAAAAGAGAAAGTGTCTTTGATAGGACTTGAAAATGTTAAACTTCTAGTAACCTTCGATATATTAAATCCAAGACCTCAAGAAGGTTTAAACAAAATCATTTCTTCAAAGTTCAAGCTACCTAAGGTATTTTGAACCTTAGACCTCAATGAAACAAGAAGAAGACCTAAACACTAGTTTTCTACAAGAGTGTAGTAACTAGTATGGAGGAATTTTGATTATCAACCTTGAAGCTCTTGGAACTTTCAATAAGTCTTCGAAGTGATTTTTCTTTCAAGGAAGTTCACCCTTGAGAAGATAGAAAAAAACGAAGCTAAAAACTAAGAATACTAAGAGAAGAACCTTTGTCTTGAAATATTTTTTGATTACCCTTTACAAAATGGAAGACTACATATTTATAGAGACTTGAGAGAAAAAGGATTAGGGATGTTTCTCTCTCTTATTTTCAGCCCTAAACCCTAAACCGTAAATTTAAACCCCAAAAATGAAGCCCCACATTTAAGCCCCAAATTTATGCTCCAAATTGAAGCCCCAAATGTAAGGCATATTCCAACCATCTATGAAGGTAAATTTCCAATTTTTAACTTATTTAAAACTTTAACATATTGCCCCATAAAGTCTTGAACATCAAAATTTAGCCCTTGAAACTTCTCTTGCTCAATTTGGTCCTTGTGACTCTTTAGTTGTTTTGCCTTGGCACTTATCACAGCTCCTTGATGTTCTTGCATGTCTAACCGGTTCACATCAGAGTTGATCTGTCAGCAATAGTGAGGATGTCTAACCGGTTCACAACTCTTTAGCCCTTGAAACTTCGCTTGCTCAATTTGGTCCTTGTGACTCTTTAGTTGTTTTGTCTTGGCTCTTGTCACAACTCCTTGATGTTCTTGCATGTCTAACCGGTTCACATCAGAGTTGGTCTGTCAGCAATAGTGAGGATGAGAGTATTTATAGAGCATCTAAGGTAGACTCATTCAGCAACAGCAACCAAGTTACCTGGAAGACTCATTCAAAAACCAAGAGGCAAGTCACCTGGGGAAGATACAGTAAAAATTGGGACTGTTGCCAGCCTGGCCCGCTCGGCATCTTGGGTTAAAAGGAAAAGAAGTCAATCCTATTTGTGAGGCCCGGTCCAACTCATTATAGGGTCATAGAATATGGACTGGAAGAAAAATAGAACAAAAAATGTATGAACAATTCGACCCAACTGGCCTACACAATGTTGTTTATATTCTATCAAATTGAATTTTTAAATTTGAAATCAGTATTGGTTTTAAAATGATCGAAAAAACATTTTGATCCATCAAGATCAATTAATAGTGCTATTCATTTTGATTATGAAGACTTTTTTTTTCAAATGTTCGGTGCTGTGACACATTTATATGGTTATAAATATGTCACTGCACCTAATATATTATTATCCTCATTGTTGTACTCCTCTTCTAATGTAATCAATGACTTGTTTTTATTTTCACTATCTATGGTTCATACTGATTGAACACAGTTACAAATGATTCAATATATACTAAAATCTATCTTCTCTTTCTTTTTCATACCTTGTAACACTTTTCCTTCCAAAACACTGCTGAAAGAAAGATTTTGTGGCTAAAAATCTCATTTGGGTTCGGGTATAGGCTGTTGTACCTAATTTTGTAATGTTACTGCTATTGTGAAAATTTCGACTGCTGAAAGTTCTTCTATTTGGAAAAATTTTTTTGCTGGAATTTTTTCTACTGCTGAAAAATCAGTGAAAACTGCTGCTGGAAAATTATTGAAAATCGGTTATATTGGGCAGTTGGACATAAAGAATAGCAAGAGATGAAACTTGTGTTTTTTGATGCATTCAAATACTAATTAAAAGCATGTGAAACTTCTCACTAATGTTTTTCATCATAATAAAATTAATCATGGATTTCTCAGTAATTCACTTTGTCTATTTCCATGTTGGAACTTTAGTTAGACAAGAGTGTAGATTACCATTTTCTTTCATCATGTCTTTTGGAATAATTGAATCACTTTTGAAAAAATTTTCTAAATGTCGTTTTCTACCTACTTTATTAGATTGTTGGATTTTCTGGAGTACATAGAAGCATTGAATCACATATATCAAAGGTACAAATTGACATATAATTACAAAACTAACTTTCAATATTTTAAGTACATTATTTTTTGCAATCTAATACTTATGGTATTAGCATGGACAAGAATAGCTATGTGAATCTAATACTTATGAAATCTAATACATATGCAATGTAAAAATTATGGATAGACAAGAACTAGATGTGAATAAAATCAAAGTTTCATAGTTTAGTAAGAATGCTTCTTGATGTTTATGTGTGTATGGAGGAGCATGGACTTTTTAATTTAAAATGTTTAAGGGGGAATCCAGACTCTTTAATTTGTATTGTTTATGGAGGAACCTGGACATTTTAGTTGTTAAAGTTCTTGGATGTTGCGTTTTGAGTGGCCATTGTGCCTGGAAAATGTCCGTGACCTTGTCAATTTTTTTCAAAACCTTAGAGTGAACTTAACCAAAAGTTATATTTCTACTTGTGCTAAAAGTAAACTCAAACAAAACTTTGAAGTTCTTACTCCTATTCTTTGATCATTTTCACTATTACTTCTTTGTTTAGAAGTGAATTTAAACAAAAGTTAGAGTTCTTTTTCACTTCTACTTTTTTTCAATTCAATTTTACAAAGTTAAAATCGAGTTCCATTACTTCTTCTTGTAGAAGTGAACTTAAACAAAAAGTTAGGAGTTTATACTCCTATATATTTTTTGTTCATTTCCAACTATTACTTCTTTGATTATAAGTGAACTTAGTAAAAAATTTAGAATTCTTTTTTACTCCTAATCTTTCCTCAATTCAGTTTTATAAAGTTAAAATCGACTTCAATATTACGTCATTTTGTAGAAGTACACTTAGGAAAAACGTTAGGAGTTTTTACTCCTAGCTATTCTTTCCAAATATTACTTCTTGTCCAGGAGTGAACTTAAACAAAAGTTATAATTGTTATTTACTCCTAATATTTCATGAATTCAATTTTACAAACTTAATATCCACTTCCATTACTTCTTCTTGTGGAAGTAAACTTAAACAAAAAAAGTTAGGAGTTTTTACTCCAATTCTTTGTTTCTTTCCAAATATTACTTCTTTTTTTTAGAAGTGATCGGGATTTTTATACCAAAGTTTTAACGCAATACTTCCAAGTGCACAAGATCAATGTAATACAGAAGTATTAAGGTATCGAACCACAGAGAAAGGCTTAACTACCTAAATTATTATCTTCCTAAATTAATTTTATAAAAAGAAGAATCAAATTTTGTTATCTAAGAATCATTCCTAAAGTAAAATAAAACTAATGAATAACGTAAATAAACTAAAACTAATGGGAGATTAACCAAAGAAATTGATTTAGAACCTTGAATCCACCACTAACCTATATAACAATGATTTAATTTTATTTAGGAGAAAAGATTAAACATTCATGTGGTGATCTTGGCTACAAGCTTCGATTCACTAGAGAAATATATTGTGCTTAAATGCATGACATAATCCATCTAACCATTAGCATGACTTATTCATTCCTATGACATAAATTATAAAATTAGCATGAACTATTCAAAATTCTAAAACCCACAATGTACTTGCAAAAGTCACATATCTCTCATACTCAAGACTACAAGAATTAAGCATGGATAAAAATATCAATTAACCTAAATTATTATTCTACAAGAACAATCACAAAGAATTAATTGCACCAAACCAAGAATATCCCAAGATATGCAATCACATAAATAAAATAATTAATCTCCCAAAATAAAATAAATAAAAGTCACATGGCTAGGGTTTCATCAAGATTCTAAAAATAAATTTAGTTCATAGCTAAAGGAAAAGAAGGAACCAATTTAATGGATGAAATCATGGCTTTTTTCCTTCAACTGAAGCTGAAATTCTCCAGCTTCTGCTTGCTGGAATTTTTCTACCGCTTCCGCTGCTGGAATTTCTGCTGCTGCCTGCTTCAGCTGCTGCTAGAATTTCCACTTCAGCCCAGAAGCTGCCTCGGCCCCTTTTTTCCTCTGTCTCTTTGCAGCTCAACAATCAGCTTGCAGCTTCTCCTTATATTTTTTTTTTCTATTTTTCTGTCTTACTACAGCAGCTCCCTCTCCTCTCTAATGGCGGCTGCTCCTTCTTTTTGCTACTTGCGCAGCTGCCTCTTTTTTGCGGCCTCTTTATCCTTGTGCAGCAGCTGTTGCTTTTATACCTTCAATTTGCGGCTGCTTTCTTTGTTTCTTCTGTAGTTGCTTAGCAGCTGCCTTTTTTTTCTCCAATTTCCTTTATAGCTACAGCCCTCTACTTTCCTAAGACTGCTTCTTTCCTATTCTTTCTTGGTTTGCGGTTGGTTTCTTTTTCTTCTTACCACTGTGGCCTTCTTTTCCTTTATCACCAAAATAAAATAGATTAAATGTAACAATTATGTTTAATAAATAAATAAAATATTTTTAAAGGCTAATAATTAAAACTTAAGGTTTATTTGTACCAAAAATGGACTTTATCAACTCCCCCACACCTAAGTTTTGCTAGTCCTCAAGCAAAAATAAAAGAACAAAAAGAAAAACTAACTAGCCACTTTCATAGGACTCACGATTGCACTTAGCATGTTCAACAAGCCCTTTAAACCCCTAAGCTATCCCTAATGGATGAGTATGGTCTCGTGAGGGTTTGCAGAGACGTATCCACAAAGTCAAAATAAACAACAAAGTTTAGAAAAGATATAGAGTAATCCAAATTAAGTATCCTTTATCAATATCTCAAACTTATCAAGACAAGCACTCTTTCTCTTATTTTCAAACTCAAGTTAACAAACAAACATTCAATTATTTCTCATAACTAATGCAAGACTTATGTAAGGTGTAATCGTGGTCATAACAGAGTGTAAAAATAAACACTAAACAAGATTTCCAAATTACACATAGAAGACAAATCTCAACAAGAATTCATTCCATAGGCTCACTCTTTGTACCTTCTCTCCACTAATCAAGGATTCTCAAACTCAACTCAGATCAGGTAGGACTTTAAAGCTTGTAATATAAGGCTAGGGTGTTGGTTATCAAACGAAGGTAAGGAATTCAAATTCAACAAAAAGAGAGCTTAAAATGAATATGGATACTTTAAAATTTTGACAAACTTTCTAACTTTGTTTTAACTCCTTTTTTTTTTCAATTAATACATTCACCAACTTCCATCTTCTTTTTCTCAAAATTTCATCATTAAGGCCATTCACATTCACAAATTCGGGCCTCTTGAATTTTTTTTCTTTGCACCTTATGACTTGTAATAAGCATGTATCAACTTTTCCTTTTTTTTTTTTTCCACTCAATACATTTATTATTTTTCAACATAACAAGTCATTTAATAATTTTTTTTCTCCCTTTTGTCAAAATCATATATCCTCGTTCCATAATACCAAAAACAATAACCCACCATTGAAGCACAAGTTAGAAGTTTGCATTAAGCTCTCTACAAAATTAAGGGTTAATATTTAACATTTAAGGCTCAAAAGGGTACGAAGGTAAAAATCATGAAATTTGGTAGGCTTGAAAGGCACAAAAGATTAAAAGAAGGCCTATGACCATCGTCTCGAAGTCAATTATGGAAAACCTTTCTATTTCGCCTCAAGAGGAACTCAAGTAAGTTCTAGAATATAGGGAAGAGATTCATCAACTTTATGCAACTCAAAAGTAATGTCAAGGATTTATTAAACACCAACAATAACACATGTGCTCAAGTGTAAGTCATGCCAAAGTTATAACAGATATAGAATATAAGTCCATCACCCTAATTAAAAACAAGAAAACAAGTACTTTTCTCAATTTATTCAAGACATTTTTAAAGGAACTAAAAAAGAATAATTCTTCAAGTGAAATCATATTTTTTTTGGATTTTTTTTTTCAAAATAAGATAGAAAAGTAAATTAAAAAAAATCAGCAAAAGCAAAAAAAAAAAAAAATAACTAAAAAAAAAGATGTAGCAACAAAAAAATAACTAACACTAGAACAAAATCATCTTCTCCCCCACACCTGAACCATACATTGTCCACAATGTGATAAAAGAATACTAAGAGTAGAGAAGAGACGAAGAAAAGAGCAACACAACCTGGTAGAAAAGGTAATATTAGTGCATGTTCAGAAGAGTAATAGAGCATCTCTGTAGCTTCCATGATAATGATAAGTTGACTGGTTACCCTATACAACAAACATTTCCTACCTTTCTACCAATCAAGTGAAATAAAAACAAAAAATATAATAAACAAATAAATAAACAAAGTGAAATTTGGGTTGCCTCCCAAAAGCGCTAAATTTAAAGTCTTCAGCCAAACTCTGTAACCAACTATTCGTTATATATAGGATCTACTAACATAGTAGATTCAATTTTACCTTCTTCCATGTCATTGGTATTAGCAAGCTTCAACCGTTGTCCATTAACAATAAAGGTTCGGCTGTTTTCAAGATCTGCAATTTGAATAGCACTTGAGGGAAAAACTTGTTTGACAATAAAAGGTCCATCCCAACGAGATCTCAACTTACCAGGAAAAAGACGTAATTTAGAATTAAAAAGCCAAACTTTTTGGTTAGGTTCAAATGATTTTCGAGAAATCATCTTATCATGAAAGGCTTTAGTTTTAGCTTTGTAAATTTATCATTCTCATATGCCTCATTTCGTAATTCATCAAGTTCATTTAATTGCCATTTTCTATTAGAACCAACTTGCTTTAAATCAAAATTAAGAGCTTTAATAGCCCAATAAGCTCTATGTTCTAAATTTACTGGCAAGTGACATGCTTTCCCAAAAAGGAGTCTAAAAGGGGACATTCCTATGGGAGTCTTGTAAGCTGTGCGATAAGCCAAAGTGCATCATTCAATCTTTGAGACCAATCCTTTCTATCAAGTCTAACAGTTTTCTCAAGAATAGATTTAATCTCTCTATTAGACACTTCTACTTGACCAAGTAGGTGATAAGGGGTAGCCACTTTATGAGTTATAGAATACTTCCTAAGAAGTGCTTCAAAAGAACGGTTACAAAAATGAATTCCTTCATCACTAATAATAGCTCTAGGGGCACCAAATCTACAGAAAATATGTTCTTTAACAAAGTGAACAACTACTTTATGATCATTTGTTCTTGTAGCTATAGCTTCCACCCATTTAGAGACATAATCCACTGCTACCAAAATGCAATGATAACCAAAAGAAGATAGAAAATGACCCATAAAATCAATTCCCTAAACATCAAAGATCTCAACAATTAAAATAGGTTGTAAAGGCATCATATTATGTTTAGAAATAGAACCAGTACGTTGACACTTTTCACATGCCAAGTAAAAATTATGAGCATCTTTGAATAAACTAGGCCAATAAAAACCACCTCGAAGAACTTTAGCCACAGTTTTACAACCTCCAAAATGTCCACCACAAGCATACGAATAACAAAAAGTTAAGATACTATGAAATTCACATTCAAGTATGCATCTACGGATTACTTAATCAGGATAATGTTCAAACATGTAGGGATCATCCCAATAATAATACTTAACCATTGAAAAGAATTTATCCCTATCTTGTTTATTCTAATGTGCTGGAATTTCACCTGCAGAGAGATAGTTAATAATAGGTGCAAACCAAGGAACAGGAGAATGTGATAAAGAAAATAATTGCTCATCAGGAAAAGTATCTTTCAAAGCAACTGCTTCATCATGATTATTATCCCACAATCTAGATAACTGATCAGCTACTAAATTTTCTGAACCTTTCTTATCTCTGATTTCAATATCAAATTCTTGCAAAAGTAATATCCATCTAATCAATCTTGGTTTAGTCTCTTTTTTAGACAATAAGTATTTTAAAGCAGAATGAGTAGAATAAATAATCACTTTGGAATGTAAGAGAAAAGAACAAAATTTCTCAAGTGCAAAAACTACAGCCAATAACTCTTTTTCAGTTGTTGTATAATTTCTTTGAACATCTGTAACAGTTCTACTAGCATAGTAAATGACATGAGGTTTTTTTTCAATCTTTTGCCCCAAAATAGCTCCCACAGCAAAATCAGAAGCATCTCACATGATTTCAAAGGGTAAAGGAAAATTAGAAGCCTAAATTATAGGTGCAGATATAAGAAGAGAATGAAATTTTTCAAAAGCTTTCATGCAAGATTCATCAAATGCAACATCTTTGCTCAAGAGATTAGTTAAAGGTCTAGCAATCATGCTAAAGTCTTTTATAAATCTTCCATAAAATCCTACATGCCCCAAAAATGACCTAATTTGCTTGACAAATTTAGGTGGAGGAAGATTAGCAATTAAATCAATTTTAGCTTTATCTACTTCAATTCCTTCTTTAGACACTTTATGTCCCAAAACTATTCCATCTGTAACCACGAAATAACTCTTTTCCCAACTTAAAACTAAGTTAGCTTCTTCACATCTTTCTAAAACAGCAGACAAGTTATTAAAGCAATCTTCAAAAGTAGGTCCAAAAACAGAAAAATCATCCATGAAAACCTTGAGAAACTTATCAACCATATCAGAAAAGATAGCGAGCATACATCTTTGAAAAGTATTAGGCCCATTACATAATCCAAAAGGCATTCTACGAAAAGCAAAAGTACGAAAAGGGCATGTAAAAGTAGTTTTCTTTTGGTCCTCGGGGTATACTAGAATTTGGTAGTATCCTAAATAACCATCTAAGAAGCAATAAAAACTTTGATCAGCTAATTTTTCAAGAATTTGATCAATAAAAGCAATAAATGGTCTTTTCTAGTTGCAGCATTTAGTTTTTTATAGTCCACACACATTCTCCACCCAGTAACCTCTCTAGTAGGAGCTAACTCTCCTTCCTTATTCTCAACTACAGACACTCCTGTCTTCTTTGGTACAACTTGTATAGGACTAACCCATGGACTATCAGAGATAGGATAACAGATACCAGAATCTAAGAGTTTAACTACCTCCTTTTTTACTATTTCTCTCATGTTAGGGTTTAGCCTTCTTTGTAATTCCCTAAAAGGTTTCACATTCTCTTTAGATGTATTCTATGCATGCATACGATGGGTCTATTCCTTTTAAATCAGCTATGGACCACCCTATAGCCCTCTTATGATTAGAAAGGACTTTAATTAAATATCTTTCTTGGTCAGATTTTAACTCAGATGAAATTTTCACAGGCAAAGTTTTATTTTCACCTAAGAAAACATATTTAAGTTTAGAAGGAAGGGTTTTCAATTCAAGTTGGGGTGGACACACAAGAGAAGGTATAGTAGGGGATTTTGCAAGGACAGGCAAAGGTTCATATTTCCAACCCACGAAGAATTTTCTAGTGGTGCAATATAAGGAAAAATAGAATTTACATTATCCATGCACATAATATTCTCATTCTCAATAAAAACAGATTCTTTAGAACACATTATAGGTAGAGTTTCTTCAATTAATTCATTAATTATATCTACCAAATAACAATCATAATCATCTTCCATAATTGGTTGTGAAGAAGCTTTAAAAATATTCAATCTAACCCTCATATTCATCATAGAGACATCCATTACCCCAGTTCTACAATTAATAGTAGCATTTGAAGTAGCTAAGAAAGGACGGCCTAGAATAACAGGGATATGTTTATTAGAAGATCTACCAGGTTCCATATCTAAGACTACAAAGTCTACAGGGAAGACACCCTTATTAAATTGAACAAGAACATCATCTATCCTCCCCCTAGGTACCTTGATTGATCGATCAGCTAACTGTAAAGTCATATCGGTTGGTTGCAGTTCCCCTAATCCTAATTCTTCATAGACGGTGTAAGGAATCAAGTTAACACTAGAACCTAAATCTAAGAGTGCCCTATCTATTTTATGATCACCAATAAGACAAGAGATGGTAGGGACACCAGGGTCTTTGTATTTAGGTGGAGTGTTATGTTGCAAAATGGAGCTTACCTGTTCAGTTAAGAAGATTTTCTTAGAAACATTACTTTTAGTTTTTCTTTTGAAAGTGTGTCTTTAAGAAACTTTGCATAGGCTGGAACTTACTTAATGGCATCTAAAAGTGAAAAGTTGATTTTAACTTCTTTGAAAGTTTCTAATATGTCTTCCATTTTATTGTCCTTTCTAAGATGTGGAGGTGGTAATAAAGCTTGAGGAAAGGGAACCTTAGGCTTGTACGAAGTCATAGGAGATGGTTCTGGAGTTTTAGATTTAGAAGAGGAAGCTAGTTCCTTTTCTACCTTCTTTTCAATTTTAGTCTCTATATCAATCTCCTCAGTTTTGTTTTCATTTAATTCATTATCTTTAATTGGTTCCCCTACTTTATTATCTACCTCCTTCCCATTCCTAAGAGTAATTACAGCTTTAGCTTGCTCATGATAATTAGCTCTAGGGTTCTCTATTGGATGACTAGGAAGCGTACCCTCATCTCTTCTACTTATCGCATTAGCTAGTTGCCCTATTTGAGTTTTTAACTTAGCAATAGATTGAGTGTGAGAGTCTAGAATTTGTGTCTTAACTTCCAAATCTTTCAAAGCAAATAAGACTTTTTCTTTAAAAATAGAATTTCCACTTTGAGGAGGATGAGGAGGTACATACCTTTGAGATTGAAAACCAGGAGGAGTAGTCATACCAGGTTGTTTATTCTGCTGATATTGTTGCTGGCCTAATTGACCTTCCCCTCCTTGCTGCTTCCAGGAGAAATTAGGATGATTTCTCCAGCCTGGATTGTACGTGTTTGAATAGGGGTCATTTTGCCTATGAAATCCTTAAGCTGCATTAAATTGTTCCTGCACAAATTCTGGAAATAGTGAAGCACTAGGATAGTCATAGATAACATGAGAAGGACTAGAACAAATTGCACAAACACCTTGAACATTAGGAGAATTAGTAGGCAATGTATTTAAAGTTAACAATTGATCAAACTTTTTAGATAAGGCACCAACTTTCAAAGAAAGATCAACATTTTGAGAAACTTCATACGTTCCTCTATTTCCTATTTGCCTAGATGTGCCTACACGTGAGATGTGGCATGTTGTTGTGAATTATCACTTAAATTTTCAAATAAATCCCATGCCTCATCTGCAGTTTTGTGAAGAAAGGTACCACCACAAGAGGAATCAACCATTTGGTGATTTCTCTCATCTAATCCTGAATAAAAACTTTGTATTTGCTGCCATTTAGGGATTTCATGGTGAGGGCAACTACGAAGAAGTTCTTTAAATCTCTCCCAACTCTCGTGAAATTGTTCATTATTTTGTTGGGAAAAAGTAGTTATTTCTCTCCTTAACCTTGTAAGTTTACCCATAGGAAAATATTCTTTCAGAAATTCCCTAGACATCTTAGCCCAAGTACCTATTCTCTTATATGTGTGCAACCAATGTTTAGCCTTATCCTTCAGAGAAAAAAGAAAAGGGCGCAATCTAATAGCATCATCAGTAACATTCGGCAGTTTAAAAGTAGAGCAAATTTCTAAAAACTCATCAATATGCTTATAAGGATTTTAAGAATCAAGGCCATAAAAAGATGGTAGCATTTGAATAGTAGAAGCTTTGATTTCAAAGTGATTAGCCTCAATTTCAGGTAATCTACTACCTATTGGTGAGTTATATGTGTTGGGAGTAAAATACTCCCTTAGTGCTCGTCGATATTCAGCCATTTTAATGTCAAAAGTGTTAGTAATTTTCCTTTGTGCTCTAAGTGCCTAAAGTGTACGCTCCATCTCAGGATCAAATTCTTTCAAATCAAAAGAGAGCGAACGACGACCATGCATTAATAAACAAATTCAAGAAAGAAAAAAATTACTACAAATAATAAATAATAATGAAGAATAAATATCTAAATAAAAGGAAATTATAACAAAATAAAGAAGACAAAAAAAATTAAAAACAACTAAGATAAAAAAAAACAAATTTTTTTCTTTTTTTTTTTTTTCAAGGATAAAAAAAATTTGAAACAAATAAAAATGGTAACAAATTTAGGAGACAATAACACAGGCAATTAATTTAACCTCTCCCCAGCAACAGCGCCAAAAACTTGATCGGGATTTTTATACCAAAGTTTTAACGCAACACTTGCAAGTGCACAAGATAAATGTAATACAGAAGTATTAGGGTATCGAACCACAGAGAAAGGCTTAACTACCTAAATTATTATCTTCCTAAATTAATTTTATAAAAAGAAGAATCAGATTTTGTTATCTAAGAATTATTCCTAAAGTAAAACAAAACTAATGACTAACATAAATAAACTAAAACTAACGGGAGATTAACCAAAGAAATTGATTTAGAACCTTGAATCCACCACTAACCTATATAACAATGATTTAATTTTATTTAGGAGAAATGATTAAACATTCATGTGGTGATCTAGGCTACAAGCTTCGATTCACTAGAGAAATATATTGTGCTTAAATGCATGATATAATCCATCTAACCATTAGCATGACATATTCATTCCTATGACATAAATTATAAAATTAGCATGAACTATTCAATTCTAAAACCCACAATGTACTTGCAAAAGTCACATATCTCTCATACTCAAGACTACAAGAATTAAGCATGGATAAAAATATCAATTAACCTAAATTATTATTCTACAAGAACAATCACAAAGAATTAATTGCACCAAACCAAGAACATCCCAAGATATGCAATCACATAAATAAAATAATGAATCTCCCAAAATAAAATAAATAAAAGTCACATGGCTAGGGTTTCATCAAGATTCTAAAAATAATTTTAGTTCATAGCTAAAGGAAAAGAAGGAACCAATTTAATGGAAGAAATCATGGCTTGTTTCCTTCAACTGAAGTTGAAATTCTCCAGCTTCTGCTTGCTGGAATTTTTATGCTGCTGATTTTTCTGTTGCTAATTTTTCTACCTCTTCCGCTGCTGCTAGAATTTCTGCTACATGCTGGAATTTCAGCTTCAGCCGAGAAGCTACCTCGGTCTCTTTTTTCCTCTCTCTCTCTTTGCAGCTCAACAATCAGCCTGCAACTTCTTCTTAAATTTTTTTTTTCTGTTTTTCTGTCTTACTACAGCAGCTCCCTCTCCTCTCTAATGGCGGTTGCTCCTTCTTTTTGCCACTTGCGTAGCTATCTCTTTTTTGCGGCCTTTTCATCCTTGTGCAGCAGCTGTTGCTTTTATACCTTCAATTTGCGGCTGCTTTCTTTGTTTCTTCTGCAGCTACTTCTTTTTTTTAGCAGCTGCCTTTTTTTCTCCAATTTCCTTTTCAGCTGCAGCCCTCTACATTCCTAAGACAGCTTCTTTCCTATTCTTTCTTGGTTTGCAGATGGTTTCCTTTTCTTCTTACCACTGTGGCCTTCTTTTCCTTTATCACCAAAATAAAATAGATTAAATATAACAATTATGTTTAATAAATAAATAAAATATTTTTAAAGGCTAATAATTAAAACTTAAGGTGTTTATTTGTACCAAAAATGGACTTTATCTGGAAGTGACTTAAACAAATGTATAATTGTTTCTCACTTCTACTCCTATTCTTTGTTTAATAATCTTAACCTTTTATTCTTTAGAAAAATATGGAGAGGATAGAAGTTGGGTGTATAGGAGATGTGTGCCCGAGGTTAGGGGACTTAGTAATGAATTTGTGAATGGGGTATATCAACTTATAGACTAGTGTCTTTCAACAAATCATGGCAGGTTAGATGAGATAAGGTGCTCGTGTGTGAATTGCAAAAGTAGTAAGTTAAATACCAAGGAAGAAATGAAGTTGCATCTTTTTAACTGGGGTTTTATGCCTAATTATCATAACTAGACATGTCATGGAGAAGCTTTTTGGGGATTAAATGTGGGAACCGTACGTGAGTAATGTAAGGGAAATAACTTCGACAAGTGTTGAAGAAAGTAGTATGATTCATGAAATGATATTTGATGCTGTCGGACCGAGCTTTGATCCTAAGTTTACGAACTATACTTCTGAAGAAGCACCTAATCCAGAGACACTGAAGTGTTATGATATAGTAAAAGCTGTAGAGACACAGTTGTGGGAAGGGTGTAAAGCAAATTCACAATTATCTGCAACTGTGGAGTTGTTGAGTATTAAGTCTTGAGAAGCACTGGACTCAAAATTCATTTGAACAAGTTGCACGATACGTGAAGCGTACTCTACCAGACAATGTGGCGATGAATGATTGATACCAGACTAAGAAGTTAGTAATGGTTTGGGGTTACTTGTGAAGAAGATCGACGTATGTCTTAATGGTTACAGCTTTATTAGAAGGAAAACTCTAGTAGAAGAGAGTGTAAGATTTGCTTTCGTGAATGGTATAAGAAGAAGAAGAAGAAGAAGAAGAAGAAGAAGAAGAAGAAGAAGAAGAACCAAGGATAAGAAATCAACGAAGGTGCCTCATAAGAGGATGCATTACTTCCCTATAACTCCTAGGTTGCAAAGGTTGTATGAATTAAAAAAAAAAGGCCTAGCACATCAAATGGCATTCAGAAAGTGAGCACTAAGAGGATGTGATAAGTCATCTAAGGATTGGGGAAACATGGAAGCACTTTGATAAGATGCATTCTGATTTCACCGTTGAATCGAGGAATGTAAGACTTGGTAGTGTACAGATGGTTTCTCTCCATTTGGAATGTTCGGGAAAGCATACTCTTCTTGGCTCGTAATTTGGACTCCTGATAACTTACCTCCTTGGAGTGCATGAAAAAGGAAGTTATTTTCTTGTCGGTTATCATTTCAGGTCCTATGAATCTCAAAAGAAAATTGGTTATCTATTTGCTACCGTTAATTAAAGAGCTAAATAGTATGTGGGAGGTGGGAGCTAGATAGAACTTCAACAAGCGGGCAGCCTTCTTTGGACAGTGAGTGACTTCCTCGTATACGGAAATGTTGCATGGTTGGAGTACTGCAGGGGCACTCGCTTGTCCGTATTGTATGTAAGAAATACAATCATTCAGACTAGCGAGTAGCAGGAAAGAATCGTGGTTTGACTGTCATCGATGCTTCTTACGACCAAGTTATTCATTTAGAAAAGATATGAGGTATTTTAAAATAAGAATGGGGGAAGAACACTCAGAGCTGCCACCACGTCTTAACGATGATCAATTGTGGGAAAGAATCAAAGACTTTCCAAAAATTACAGAAAACGAAGACTAACTCAATAGGGGAGAAGGTAGAGGTGAATACAACAATTGGACAAGAAGGAGCATATTTTCGGATCTTCGATATCGACGTACCCTTCTAGTTCGTGAGAATATTAACGTAATGCACAATAAGAAGAATGTTTTTGATAATATGTTGAACACTATGATGGACGTCAAAGGGAATCTCAAGGACAAAGAAGACGTTGGCTGATACTGCCCCGGGTAAGTGTTCAAAACCGAAGGTATGTTAGTCCAACTAGCAACAAAAGTGTGTTCTTGGGTTGGTACAAGAGTTAAAATTACTGGATGAATATGCTTCTAACTTAGGAAGGTGTGTAAATTTGAAAGAACTAAAGATGTTTGAGATGAAAATGTATGACATTCATGTGTTTATGGAGTGATTAATACCGATTGCCTTTAGAGAGATCCTTCCGCAATAGGTTTGGAGTGTCTTAGCTAAACTTAGCTTTTTATGGCGACTTATGTGCTTTGAAGATAAGCAAGAAACACATGCGTCAATTGGAGTAGAGCATCCCATTTTGATGTGCAAGATAGAAATGATTTTTCCTCCTGGGTTTTTCGATGTAATGGAGCACTTGATTGTTCATTCACCATACGAAGCTAGATTTTGTGGTCTGGTTCAATGTAGGTGGATGTATCCATTTGAGAGGTAAAAGCCAAAAACTTACCTTTAATCATTTCTTTCACAAATATAATATTGTTTACCAAAATAAAAATGTTTGCTTTAGATATTTGCACCATCTAAACAAGATGATCATGAACAAAGCTCGCATAGAAGGTTCAATATGTAGCGTGTACTTAATTGAGGAGTCTGTGACTTTCTTCAATTACTACTTTGAGTCGAACATCAAAACTAGAAATACATCTATTGGATGCAACAACGGTGGCGAGCAGCCTCATGAACAGGGCTCGGTCCTTTCCATATGTAATGTACCGGGAAGGGCATTTGCTAAGGCAAAGAAGAAGTTCTTTGACGAGAAATGCATGAAGAGGATAACAAATTATATCTTTCTTAGTTATTAGGAGGTTGAGCCTTACATTGAGTAAAGTATAAGAAATTTGTGTTTGTTTTTAAATTAAATTAAATATGATAAAATTCATCTTACTGTAAGTTCTGATTTGTAGGAAGTGCTCATCAGAAATAAAATCCCAATATCCAAGTACAATGGAAGACCATTTACGAAAACAAATTGTTGATGGATTCTCCAAATGGTTTAGAGATGAAGTGAGTTAAATCATTTACACAACTAAAACCCTAATTTTGTTAAGGAAATTATTCTAATACGATGACTGTAATTTGATTTAGATGAACAACCCTCATAATATGGATAGTATCCACAAGACACTTAGAAATCTTTCATGGCTCCTGGTAGACGCGTTAAAAGTTATAGCCGTTACATCGTCAATGGATTTAGATTTAATACACAAGATCGTGATGATGGAAAGTCCGCTTCATATTCTGGTGTACATGTCAAAGGAGACTATTATGGGATTTTAACAATGTAATCATGGTTCAGTTTTGGTGTGCACCTATTCAGAAGGCTATAGTTTTTAAGTGTGATTGGTTCGATTCTTCAAGTAGACATTTAAAGAAGCATCCACAATATAAAATTGTTGAGTTTCATTCTGAAAAACAATACGGCGGGAACAATTTATTTGTTTTGACTCACCAAGCGGAACAAGTGTCTTGTGCAAAAAAAATGAAATCAAGTCCTCTTGTTTTTTTGTGCCTATAGTTGACATTGCACTTAAAAAGAACGTGGTCATTGTTGCGACTTCGATTGTAGATTGTCGAATTGAAGATTCGGAACACTTGATCATGAGATAGGCACAAACGATGAAGTAGGCATACTTGGAGAATATGGAGAAAATATGAATAATGTGATTTTGTGAACGACAATGTAGAATAGGAGTCCGAAGACAAAGATAGTGAAGAAGATATTGAATTCGAAGAAGAAAACAATTTTGACCCGTAGTTATATTTATGTATGTAATTGAATTCATTTCATTGCTGATTTTATGAAATTATTAAAGTGAAAATTATTAAAGTTAAAGTAATGAAAGTTAAGATTTTGAAAGTTAAAGTTTAGTCATATTAAATTTACATTTGTTAAAGTTACAGTTTTGGAATGCATTTTGCTAATTTTTTGACAATTCTTTTTAATTGCAGATACGGTGCAAAGTAAGAAGGGGATGTACTTGACGATTCCGAGAGGGCCTCGGCATCAGATCAACGAGGTCTTAGAGATGCTGAGGTGACTCCACCTCCGACCGGAGATATTCTTACACTAACGCCATTCGTCCATGCTGATGAGACGACGGAGTTGCTGCCATTGCCGCCCCTGCACCCATGACACATCCCCTTCTTGCCCCTCCTCCAACCTGCTTTCGACATCAACCCGTTGGCCTTCGGCATCTCAGTTACAAACACATGCTCACCGGCCTTCGGCTTCCTAACTGAGGCTGGAACTTCATCTGCGTCCACTTCACATGCCAACACATCACAACCGTCCACTTTACATGCTGGCACATCACGGCGGTCCATTTCATAGGCGGGCGCTTCACAGGCCAGTCCATCACGTCCACCTTCACCCGAGGCACTCGAGCCATGGAACAGCCTAGAGATCGTTGCATGCGCTTGCATCCATTTTCGGAAGGTAAGTAACTTTCATAACTCTAACTTTCATAAATTTCAAAACTTTCCGAACTTTAACTACAACTTTCATAAAACCTTCATAACTTTAATAACATTGAGTGGTTTAATATAACTTTGATTACTTTAACTTTAAGTTTTAGGGAGTCGTCAGAGGCTATAGTAAGATGGACCTACATTTTACAGTCTCTTATTGACGAGCCATAAAAGAGCTGGACCACGACCTTGCAATGCATTTGGGATATGTGGTTCGAGGAGTTCTCGCTAAGCGTAAATTTTTTAAACATTTATAATTCTAACGTTTTAATTTTTGTACTGTTATTTAACTTTTGTGTGAATGCACAACGGTATTTCCAGTGGAACCCAACCCTCATTGAGTTGGCGAGAGAGAGGTTTGAGTTGATAGGTGTTAGGCATTTCAGAGACATGTTGTATCGAGTTCATACTGCCCCTTGGACGCACTCTTAGATACTAATTCCCGTATACGAGTCTTGGATGATTGGTTGGGAGAAGCCTATGTATAAAGAGAAGAGAAAGATAGCACAAAGGAACAAGAAAGAGAGGCGAGGTGGCGAGGTCCCAAGAAGCATACAGGCGGTTCCTGATCGTTTATTAAGTGGGATGCATATGAGGTAATATGAACTAACATATTTATATATTTCATGTTTTCTTTATGAATTATAATATTTCTAATTAACTTTATAATGTTACAGTGAAAGAAGCTTGGTGATGCTTATTCGAAAGATAAGGTTTACCAAAAGCATCACTCACAATGGGACAACCTCAAGAAGGCCGGCTCGTTCGTTGATGAGCTCTCCACAGAGCTTTGGTTAATTAATTTTTTTTTCAATTATTATGAATATCATAAATGAACTTATCATTTACTTAAGAAATGTCAATTTAACATGCTTTCTTAATTCTCAGCAAAAGTACATGGAATTGAAGAAGAAGAATGCGGAGGAGCATTCTCAGACTAGCGCACCTATGTCCACGGACACAGAGATGATGTTTGACATAGATATGGGGATAAGAAAGGGGTATGCCTATGGGTTTAGGACTGTACAGTCCGTATGAGGGGTGATGCCCGATGTGCAGCTGGAGCCCACCCTCTCTTTCTGGATGATATCTAGATACAAATTGCGGAGGTCACAAGCTACACTGTCTCTGAGGCGAGAGTCAAGAGGAGGAGTGGAAGATTGCATATAGAGCGCATATCATCAATGAGAGGGCCACCTGACAGTTTGTCAATTTGGGATATCAGCCTGAGGACATGCCACCTATCAATCTCTAGCCGCCTCCAGAATGGCGGATGCCCAGTCACCCGAGTCAGGAGAATGCACTAGAGGATGAGGAGGATGGCCAAGAGGATGGTGATGATGCTCCTCCTAGTTAGATACTTTGATTTTACATTTCATTGTTGTACTCGTATGTATGTTCTTGTATTGTTTTTTATTATGACTATTGTATATTACTATTTGTGTATGTGAATGTGGTAGGATTTTTATGATTATATATTACTAATTTTTTGGGTTTTTGTGGATTTTAAGGGGGTTTTTTGTATTTTCAAAAATATTATTAAGAAAATCATGAAAATTGAGACTGGCTAGAGGTTGTCAACTTCCTTTTTCAAAACAAATTTCATGACCGATTTCTGACCGGTGTGTGATCGTAAAGTTGGCAGGAATGCTATTTTGGCACCATAACTCTGCGGCTGAAAACCTCAGTCACATGTCGGTCACAAACTTCCTTAGCTGGAATGTTTTTTACCGGCTGTCGCAAAAGCGGTGACAAAGATGTGATTGCGATCGATATCAGACGCAAACTTCAAATTTGCTACCACAGTTTAGCAACTCCTTGTTTCAGTCACAAGTCGTTCACAAAGTCATTATCAGTGACCGCCTTGCGACGGATATGGCAGTCGCTATTTGCATATTTTTCTTAGTGATTTGGTATATTAGATGTTTACTGATCCAGAAAAGTTTATAATTTAACGTGATCGTTTGGGTCATCCAGGATCCATGATGTTAGTATATGCCCTAAGACCAATTGACTCACATTTATGATTTATGAAGCATGTATTTTTTAATTGTATTTTATGCTCCTGGTCATCAAGTATGTGACTTGATAGTAAAACCCTTATAGCTAATAAAATACTATTCTTATTTGTCCCTAGTTTATTACATCTTGTAAACTAGTGTGAAGTTGATTGATGGTCAAGTTTTACTGATCATGAATATGAGATATAAAATCAATTCATAAATACATATTGAGAATATTGTATTGGACATGACCCAAAGTGAAGAAGAAATATTGCATGGGTTTAAGTTATAAGTATTTCTTCTCAGTTTTATATTTGGTATCCTTCGACCTAATGTTTCTTGCATGGGGAGAAAAATATGTTTTGACATAGTCAAACATCACTTTTAATTAGGTGATCATTATGATTATTGGTTGGCTTATTTTCTCGTCATGGCTTGAATATTGGAGATAGTGAAAGGGATTTGTCCCTCTCCTTTTAGAGAGAGATATCCATGGGCCCCTTGATAAGGAAGACTGGAAAATATGCATGGCCATGCTCAAATAAGTATTAATAAGGTGTTATTAATACTATTTGTTGGAACAGATCGCTCGGTGATCAAGTAAATGGTTAATTAAGTTTTATAAGGATGACTTGATCCATGCCTTATACTTAATTAGGATATCGTGTGACAAAGGACTAAATATTAAATCTGATGCTAGGTTATTATTACATTTACTTAACTTGGGTAAGCATAATGTCTTGCTAGAGGCCGCTTATGTTTTGTGAATAAATGTCTAGGACATTTTTTTTATTCATTGCCAACGTTAAGTGAACCTACAGTGGTCACACGCATAGACGATCTTGTGAGCATAATGTCCACGTTCAATGAATCTAGATTGTGTCCGATTCGTTGAACGTATACAAAAGGGGAATCAGATTCCATATTGTATTTTCTGGTAGGTTAATAAGTAATTAATTTTATTTAATCGAATAAATGAAATTAATTACTTAATATTACTCATCTAACCGTTGGATGATTATAGGAATAGACGGACGAGATTGAACTGTCATTAGATGACGAGTTAGGGTTTTGATATTGATGGCTATAAAAGGTTATGTTAACCTTTTCTTGTTGGCCGTCCTTTATCTCATTAAAGAAAAACAAAACCCTAAACCCTAGAACGGCGATATAGTATCTAGCCTCCTCTCTCCGAAAAACGACCGATTACCAGATAGTCAGGATCAGTTCTGAACAGTTTTCAGAACACGAAGGGGGCTAGCATCCCGATCGCATGCAGAGGAGTTCGTCGCGTGGATACCAGTAGAGGGCGAAGCATACAAAGCAGCGCCTCCACAACGAACAATAAAAACATTGAGGTAATTTCTATCCAATCGGTTTTTCTAGTATGTGCAGATCCTGTTGGTGGATTTCCGTAGTTTTATTTTACTTTGTTTTTGCCTACGGATTCCAACAGTGGTATCAGAGCCACGCACATACTGGTTTTACTGATTTTATCTGTTACCGCTTTGATTACATATGTTGTTTTCAATCGGCCTTATAGTAAGGTTTCTGATTAGTGTAATAATCAGAGTAAATTGAATTATAAGATTCGCATATATCATATTCCCGTTTTACTTATTAATACGATTAATTAAACAGAATATTATTACTGCTAAATTGTTTGGTGTACTGATCGTAATCTGTGCAATTTAATTGGGACCGCTGTTTTCTATGGGGGCTACGCCCCCAGAACCCCCTTTGTTATTTCTTTGCATGTTTCTTCCTATCTTTAGATGCATGGTGCATAGCATGGCCCTTTACCTCTTGTGATTGATTGGCTTATTTTGTTAATGGGTTGTATGTTTTTAAATACGGCCTGCGTGTCGTTGTTTTCGTTGATGTAATATTATCAAGCTTTACTAGAATAGGTTAATTTTATTTCCTATTCCTATGTATATTTTCTGTCCTATGTAACAAGATTAGAAGGCCAAGACATTGGAGGCAAGCTCATGGAGATGAAGACTTACCTAGATTGACCTTTGACTTCCATGAGGCTCGTGGAAGTCAATATAGGATTGCGGCCATGCTATGACACGTTTTATTTGATGTATATATATTATGCATGAGATGTTTAGTTTATTTCCTTTTATTTTTATATATGTTTTGTGAAATTATATACAAATAAAAGGAAGAAGGTTTTTGAAACCAGGTAAAATAAAAATTAAGTCGTAAAATGTCTTCCATGATCATAAGCACTTCTCCATGCTTGGATCATCATTTTGTCTCATTGCCAAAGCAAGAGATAAATGGTTACCTAAGTAGGGGAAGATGGAAAATGGTGATTTCCATATGCTTGGAATGGTTTGGCTTAACTAGGCTATCAAAACGGTTTTGAGCCTAGGACATCATATGGGATTTTGCCGGTACATGTAGATGTAAATCCCATTAATACATTTTTCTCTAATTATGGGTGTTAAGCCAAAGCTTACTTATGATTAGAATAAAATGAATTTTTATACCCATGATTTATATCAAGTGTTGAATATTTCAGGGAAAATTTAATGCTTCATTTATTTAATTTTACTTTGCAAATTCTATGTAGATAATGGCCTCAAACAATTCAAACACATCATTGCGATCCGTGCTTGAAAAGAATAAGCTTAGTGGGACTAACTTTCTTGATTGGGCACGAAATTTAAGGATTGTCCTTAAACAAGAAAAAAGGCTATATGTACTTGAGAACCCTATCCCTAATCAACCAGCTAACAATGCCACTAGAGTCGAAAAGGATGCTTATAGTAAGCACAAGGATGATTCTAACGATGTGACATGTCTCATGTTGGCTACGATGGAATCCGAGTTGCAAAAAGCAATTCGAGGAAGTTGAGGCTTATGAAATGATAAAAACAGCTCAAGGAAATGTTCCAAGAGCGAGCACGTCAAGAGAGATATCTTACCACTAAGGCGTTGAACAGCTGCAAAATGACCCCGGCACTTCGGGCTTAGTGCTCATGTCCTTAAGATGAAAGGGTATTTTGATCGACTTGAAAAACTTGGAACACCCTGTAAGTCATGACTTGGCTACCGATATGATCTTGGCCTCTTTGACCTCCGACTATGATCGGTTTGTCATGAACTTCAATATGCATAATATGGAAAAGTCCATAAATGAATTGCACGGATGCTCAAGCAGTCGAACAAAACATTAGGAAGTCTACTCCCAATGTTCCGATGGTTCGTAAGGGCGATTCAAGAAGAACAAGGGAAAGGGAAAGGGAAAGGGAAAGGGAAAGGATATGGCCAAAAAAGGGTAAAGGCAAGCGTAAGCCCAAGCCCAAGGTTAAACCACCAAAGGAAGGGACTTGCTTCCACCGCAATGAACCCGGTCATTGGAAGAGGAATTGCAAGCTCTACTTGGAAGAAAAGAAGAAGCAAAAGGCTAGTGAGACTGCCGCTCGTGTATTTTCGTTATAGAAATTAATATGTCTACTCCTACTTCATGGGTATTAGATACCGGATGTGGAGCTCACATTTGTGTAAATGTGCGAGGGATTCAAAAGGAGTAGATCTTTGGCAAAGGGAGAGGTGGACCTACGAGTTGCAAATGGAGCAAAAGTTGCTGCTCTGTAGTCGTAGGGACATTTGATTTACTTTTGCCTACTCGGGCTTATAATTGAACTTAAAGATTGTTATTATGTTCCCCTGCTATGAGTAGGAATATCATTTCGATTTCTTGTTTGGATATTGATGGTTTTGAGTTTAATACTAAGAATGGTAAAAGTTCTATTTATAAAAAATGGTATTTTCTATGGGGATGCCTCTTTATGTAATGGACTTTACATTCTTAACCTACATGATTCCATTAGTAAGCCCATCTATAACATAAATACAAAGAAATTTAAATCTAATGATTTAAATCAAACTTACTACGGCATTGTCGTTTGGGCCATATAAATGAGAAACGCATATCAAAACTCCATCAAGATGGACTTCTATCTTCATTCGACCTTGAGTCTTATGAAAAATGTGATTCTTGTTTATTGGGAAAAATGACTAAAAGTCCATTTACGGAGGGCAAAGTGAAAGGGCTACCGATTTATTGGAACTTATACATACCGATGTATGTGGGCCAATGAACACACAAGCCGAGAGGAGGTTTTCGGTATTTCATTACATTCACGGATGATTTCGAGTAGATATGGTTATGTCTATCTAATGAAACATAAATCTGATTCCTTTCAAAAGTTTAAGGAATTTCAAAATGAAGTACAGAATCAACTTGGAAGGAGTATCAAATTACTTCGATCAGATCGAGGTGGTGAATACTTGGGCCAAGAGTTTGACTGAACATCTAAAAAAATTGTGGGATATTATCACAATTAACTCCACCAGGGAACACCACAATGGAATGGTGTGTCTGAACGCAGAAATCGAACTCTATTGGATATGGTTCGATCTATGATGAGTCAAACAGATCTTCCAATTTCTTTTTGGGGTTATGCTCTAGAAACTGCTGCATTCATATTAAATAGAGTTCCATCTAAAGTCATTTCGGAAAACACCATATGAGATATGGGACCCAGGAAACAACCTAGTTTAGCATTTCTCAAAATTTGGGGATGTGATGCTTATGTGAAGCGATCATTATCCGAAAAACTAGCACCCAAATCGATAAGTGTATCATGTTTGTGGGATATCCTAAGGAAACTAAAGGATACTACTTTTATCTTCCATCCGAAAACAAAGTGTTTGTTGCTCGGAACGGAATTTTCCTTGAAAGGGAATTCGTTTCCAAAAGAGTCGATGGGAGTAGAATCCATCTTGAAGAAGCTCAAGGGACAGCGAGACCATTTACGAACCGAGTATGGATACTCGGTTGGACTCACGTATTGATACCGAGCTCGAACCTTTGACACAAGGGCCAAGAAGGTCTAGTAGGATTTCTCGGATACCACGGAGATATGGATTTCGGTGATCGAGGATCATAATATTGATCTTATTGATCAAGGTGAACCTAATTCCTACCAAGATGCTATTCATAGTCCTGAATCTAGCAAATGGCTAGAGGCTATGAAATCAGAAATACAATCCATGCATGATAATCAAGTTTGGACTTTGATTGATCCACCTGAAGGTTGCAAGACCATAGGGTGTAAATGGGTTTTCAAAAAGAAAACTGACATGGATGGCAATGTGCACACTTACAAAGCACGATTGGTAGCAAAAGGGTATAGACAAACTCATGGTATAGACTATGATGAAACCTTTTCTCCAGTTGTAATGCTTAAGTCAATTAGAATTCTACTTGCCATTGCAGCATATTATGATTATGAAATATGGCAAATGGATGTTAAAACTGCTTTTCTTAACGGAAATCTACTGGAGGATGTGTATATGACACAACCTGAAGGTTTTATTCATCCTTCGAATTCTAGTAAAGTGTGTAAACTTCAAAGATCCATTTATGGCTTGAAGCAAGCATCTCGAAGTTGGAATCTTCGTTTTGATGAAGCAATTAAAGAATTCAATTTCATCAAGAATGATGATGAACCTTGTGTCTACAAAAGGGTTACAGAAAATGCAGTAGTCTTCTTAGTACTCTATGTCGATGACATCTTGTTAATTGGGAATGACATCCCCACTTTGCAAAGTGTAAAAACTTGGTTGGGGAAGTGTTTTTCAATGAAAGATTTAGGTGAAGCTGCCTATATTCTAGGCATTAGGATCTATCGAGATAGATCTAAAAAGCTTATTGGCCTAAGTCAGAGTGGATATATTGACAAGGTACTGAAAAAGTTCAGTATGCAAGATTCTAAGAGAGGATTCTTGCCAATGTCACATGGCGTTAAACTCAGTAAGTCTCAAAGTCCTACCACAAGGGAAGATACAGAACGCATGAGTAAGATTCCTTATGCTTCCGCAATTGGATCTATCATGTACGCCATGTTATGCACTCGCCCAGATGTCTCGTATGCATTAAGCATGACTAGCAGATTCCAGTCAAATCCTGGTGAACCGCATTGGACTGCAGTAAAAAACATTCTCAAGTACTTAAGAAGGACTAAAGAGATGTTTTTGATCTACGGAGGTCAGGAAGGAGAGCTTGTTGTAAATGGTTACACGGATGCTAGCTTTCAGACTGATGTAGATGATTTTAGATCGCAATCTGGATTTGTGTTTTGTTTGAATGGAGGTGCTTTGTGAGTCGGAAGAGTTCAAAGCAAGATACCGTGGCCGATTCTACTACGGAGGTCGAGTATGTGGGTCGCTTCGATGCAGCCCAAGGAGGCGCTTTGGATCGGAAAGTTCATCACGTAACTAGGTGTAATTCCTAGCATTGTGAACCCAGTGGACCTATATTGTGATAATACAGAGCCATTGCACAAGCTAAGGAACCTAGATCTCATCAACGATCCAAACATATTCTCGAGCGTTTCCATCTCATTCGAGAAATTATTGAGCGTGGAGATGTTAAAATTTGCAAAGTAGACACCAATGACAATGTCGCAGATCCATTGACAAAGCCACTCCCACAACTTAAGCATGAGAGTCATACTAGGTCAATGGGTTTGAGAGTCATGTCAAATTGGTGATAGAGGGCAAGTGGGAGATTGTTAGTATATGCCCCTAAGACCAATTGACTCACATTTATGATTTATGAAGCATGTATTTTTTTAATTGTATTTTATGCTCTTGGTCATCAAGTATGTGACTTGATAGTAAAACCCTTATAGCTAATAAAATACTATTCTTATTTGTCCCTAGTTTATTACATCTTGTAAACTAGTGTGAAGTTGATTGATGGTCAAGTTTTACTCGATCATGAATATGAGATATAAAATCAATTCATAAATACATATTGAGAATATTGTATTGGACATGACCCAAAGTGAAGAAGAAATATTGCATGGGTTTAAGTTATAAGTATTTCTTCTCAGTTTTATATTTGGTGTCCTTCGACCTAATGTTTCTTGCATGGGGAGAAAAATATGTTTTGACATAGTCAAACATCACTTTTAATTAGGTGATCATTATGATTATTGGTTGGCTTATTTTTTCGTCATGGCTTGAATATTGGAGATAGTGAAAGGGATTTGTCCCTCTCCTTTTAGAGAGAGATATCCATGGGCCCCTTGATAAGGAAGACTGGAAAATATGCATGGCCATGCTCAAATAAGTATTAATAAGGTGTTATTAATACTATTTGTTGGAACAGTCTGCCTGGTGATCAAGTAAATGGTTAATTAAGTTTTATAAGGATGACTTGATCCATGCCTTATACTTAATTAGGATATCGTGTGACAAAGGACTAAATATTAAATCGATGCTAGGTTATTATTACATTTACTTAACTTGGGTAAGCATAATGTCTTGCTAGAGGCCGCTTATGTTTTGTGAATAAATGTCTAGGACATTTTTTTTATTCACTCGCCAACGTTAAGTGAACCTACTGAGTCACACGCATAGACGATCTTGTGAGCATAATGTCCACGTTCAATGAATCTAGATTGTGTCCAGATTCGTTGAACGTATACAAAAAGGGGAATCGGATTCCATATTGTATTTTTACGGTAGGTTAATAAGTAATTAATTTTATTTAATCGAATAAATGAAATTAATTACTTAATATTACTCATCTAACCGTTGGATGATTATAGGAATAGACGGACGAGATTGAACTGTCATTAGATGACAGTTAGGATTTTGATATTGATGACTATAAAAGGTTATGTTAACCTTTTCTTGTTGGCCGTCCTTTATCTCATTAAAGAAAAAACAAAACCCTAAACCCTAGAACGGCGATATAGTATCTAGCCTCCTCTCTCGAAAAACGACCGATTACCGGATAGTCGGGATCGATTCCGAGCAGCTTTTGGGAACACGAAGGGGCTAGCATCCCGATCGCTTGCAGAGGAGTTCGTCGCGTGGATACCAGTAGAGGGCGAAGCATACAAAGCAGCGCCTCCACAACGAACAATAAAAACATTGAGGTAATTTCTATCCAATCGGTTTTTCTAGTATGTGCAGATCCTGTTGGTGGATTTCCGTAGTTTTATTTTACTTTGTTTTTGCCTACGGATTCCAACACATGATGCACAAAATAATTAAAGATACACATGGTCATCAGTTAAAAGGTCATTTGGATTACTGCTTGTTCTCAAGGGAAGTTGATAGTTGAACAACCACAAATAAAAGTAGGAGATGAATCTCCTGCATTTTTTGAATGGATTCATGGGGATATATGTGGACCTATTCGTCCACCAGGTGGACCATTTTGATATTTTATAGTCCTAATTGATGTATTGACACGATGGTCACATGTATGTCTGTTATCAACTCGCAACATGGCGTTTGCGAGACTTCTTGCTCAAATAATTCGATTATGAACATAGTTTCCAGACTATCCCATTTAGAAAATTCATTTAGATAATGTTGATGAATATTCTTCCCATACTTTCAATGCTTATTACATGTTGATTGGTATAAGTGTTGAACATCCTGTAGCTCATGTTCATATACAAAATGGCAGCTGAGTCATTAATTAAAAAACTACAGTTATTGCTAGACCCTTACTAATGAGAGCAAAACTCCCTAACATCTGCGTGGCGACATGCTATTTTAGACGCAGCAGCACATATACGCATAAGGCCAATGGGTTACCATAAATGCTCTCCATTACAATTGGCTTTTAGTCCTGAGCCAAATATATCACATTTGAGAATTTCTGAATAGCAGTATATGTTCCTATTGCTCCAAATCCATACACCAAGATGGGTCCTCAGAGAAGGTTCGAGATATTATGAAGGATATGATTCTCCTTCCATCATCAGGTATCTTGAGCCATGAATAGGTGATGCCTTTAGTGCAAGATCCGTTGACTATTATTTCAATGAAATAGTGTTCCACACATTATGGGAGAATCAGCAGCAGAAGAAAGACATTACATGGAAAGCATCATTATCAAGTCATCTAAACCCAGGCACAGGCACCAGTGAACTGAAGTGCAAAAGGTAATATGTAAGCCCTAAGGGCATATTTGTTTAAGTACTTTGATTTTGATTAACTTGTGATTTATGGTAATAGAAGTAATTTTGTAAGAAGAACAAAAGAAGTAGAAAGGAGTCTCAAGGATGATGCACAAAGAAGTAAAAGATCATTCAAGATTACAAAACTTATTGAAGATACGTGATCAAGTAAAAGACCTTGAAGAATAGAAGAATGGTTAGGGATAGCTTTATAAGGTATTTATGTAAAACTCCCTAACTTGTTTTTTTTTATTTTTGATCCTTTATGTTAGCTCCTTAGAAGAAACATTTTTTGAGAAATCATCCTTGAAAAACTAAGTGTTCTTGATAAAGCTTTGAGGATTTAAAGTTGATATGTTTTATAAGCTTTTGCATCAAGAATACATCTTTTTAGAGTGAAGGAAAATTTGTGTTTTACAAACATTTCACAAAGTCTAGGAAACAGAAAAATAGGTCATCCAATTCTAAAAAATGTTCGTCCAAATTTTTTTTGAAGACTCATAAAATCGATTATCCGATTAGAAAAATTGCGTCCAAATTTCTTAAACCTTTTAAAGAAATCGATCATCCTATTTTTGTCCTTTACGAAAATCCGCCATCCTATTTTTTGTTCCCAAAAAATTGGACGACCTTTTTAAAATTAGGACGTCCAATTTATGTTTTCTCTGTTACAAATATGATCGTTGTTGATGTAAGGACTAGTTTTCTACCTTCACTTATAAAAGGGCTTTTGATCAGCCATAAATTGGGAATTGTTGAAGAAGTTTTATTAAACACACTTAAGAGCATTAAAGAATACATTTACAATATTCCATAAAATTCAAAAGAAAAACTTCTTGGAGCTATATTGTTTAATCATTCTTCAAAGAGAAAGAAAGGAAGCTTGTAGAATCAGTTCACAAAGTTGTATTCTATTCATTTCAAGCTTCTTTGGTAATATTATTCCATCTCTACTCTCTCATCTTATATTGTGATCAAAGGTTTTGTGAAAACTCTTTGGCTGATCCTTTGATATTTTTTTATCTTGTATTGATTTGTGATCTTTGAGGTTCATGTGCAAAACCCTTGAAGGGTGATCCTCTTTTGTGGTGCTTTTTGTAAAAGCTTGTGATTAGTGGAATTTGTGAAATATTGAGTTAAGTCTGAAGGTAGTGGATGTAGCTCTATTGAAAGAGTGAACCACTATAAATTCTTTGTCTTTCTCCTTATGTTTTTGCTTGTTGCCTCTATCTTTATTGCTTGAACATTCTTTATAAAAGAGTTTTTGTTGGGTTAGGAATTTTATTAAAAAGAGTTACTAAATTCTTCTCCAAACAAATCGGAGGTTTTATGTTTTAATTGGCAAAAGTTTTTTAATTAGCCGAAAACCTTAGATACCCCCTTCTAAGGTTTTTCAATTGGTATCAGAGTAGGCCTTCAAAAGGCTCAACATCCTAAGAAGCAAAAGATCTTTTATAAATAGCTAGTATTTTAAACTTACCTTATGTAGGAGGCTCTTCTACAAATAGACCTCCTCTTTTTGATGGCACTAATTATACTTTTCGAAAGTCAAGGATTAAAATTTATATTTGCTCTATTAACTTTGATCTTTGGAATATTGTAGAAAAAGGACCTTTTATTCCCCAAAGGATGGAAGAGTCAAGAAGGTTGAAGAATTTGACGAATTTGACTCAAGAAAGATGACTCTCAATTTTCAAGCCATGAATATGTTAAGTTGTGCTTTGGATGCAAATGAGTACAATAGAGTGAGTGGATGTTATTGATCTCATGAAATGTGAAAATTGGTAAAAGTCACTCATGAAGGCACAAATCAAGTAAAAGAATCAAAATTGGCCATGTTAGTGAGAGACTATGAATTATTCATAATGAAGCAAAATGAAAGCATTGGTGACATGTTCACAAGATTCACCAACATCACAAATGGGCTAGAGGTATATGGGAAAGAATACACAAGGAGAGTGGTAAGTAGAAAATTCTAGATGCACTTCCAAAGGCATGGAAACCAAAAACTCTTGCCATAGAAGAATCCAAAGATTTGAGACTTCTTCCCATTGAAGAGCTCATAGGATCCCTTCTTACCTATGAGATGAAAAGAAAGAGATTAAATGAAATGGAAGAAAAAGAAAAGGGAAGAAAATGTGTGGTGCTCAAAGTAAATGAGGAAGAGCAAGCAAATTCATCCAACAATGAGGATGAAAGTAATGAAGATGAAGATATAGACTTGGTGGTTCAAAAATTCAAAAAGGATAGGTTCTTTTAATGCAATGGCACCGATCATCTTGTAGCCGATTGCCCAAAAGCCACAGAAAAGAAAAAAGGAGCATTAGAGGCAAAGCTTGAAGCAATAAAGAAAAAGAAAAAAAGGTAAAGGCCTAATAGGAGCTTGGGATGAAAACTCAAGTGAGAGTGAAGGAGAAGAAAAGGCCAACATGTGCTTCATGGCATTAGAAAGTGATGATGATGATGATGATGATGATGATGATGATGATCCTAACTCCATGCTTATTGAAATGTATGATGAGCTCAAAAAGAATTTCAAAAGAAACAAGGACTAGAAAAACAAGATTGATGATTTATTGAATGAAAATTCAAAACTTATTTGTGAAAACAAAACTCTTCTTGAATCTTTAGAAGTTTTGAAAAGTGAAAAGGATTTTTCAAACAAAGAATTTCAAAAACTTGTTTTAGAAAACAAAAATCTTTGTAAAAAAATTCTTTCTCTTGAAAAATGCATGGTTGATTACAATGATTTGAAGAAAAAGGTGGATGATCTCACTATGTGTATTGAAAAATTTACAAGAGGAAAAGAAAACTTTGAAAAACTTCTTGGTTCTCAAAGATCACCATTTGACAAAAATGGTATTGGATTTAATCACTTCAATACTTTTTCAAAAAAACTCTTTTTGTAAAAGCTTCTTCACCTTTTTCACATCTTTGTTGCAAATATTGTGAAAAGAATGGTCATAAGACCACAAAATGTTTTATGAAAAGAAAGATTGAAATGGGAGTAAAACTTATTTGGAAAGTAAAAGAAAAGGCAACTAATATTCATGGACCCAAAAGAATATGGGTACCAAAAGTCATCCCTACTTCTCCTATTGTAGGAACACAAACCAAGCTCAAATACATGGTATTTCGATAGTGGATGCTCAAGACACATGACCGGCAATGCATCTCTTATGAGTGAGCTCAGAGAAACTGAAAGTGGCTTTGTCACTTTTGGAGACAAGAAGAAAGGAAAAATCATTAGTATAGATAACATTAGTAACGGTTCTTCTTCTTTAATTAAGCAAGTTTTCTTAATTGATGGTTTAAAGTACCATTTGCTTAGTATTATTCAATTATGTGATAATGGTTGCAAAGTTGTTTTTGAAAGCAATTCTTGTTCTATCATTGATAAGCTTGTAAATAAAACAATTTTTGTCTCAAAAATAAGTGGAAATATCTATGTTTTTCATCTGGAAGATCTTATTTCTCAAAATTTAAAGTGTCTCTCGGTTCATGATAATGATACATTTTTGTGGCATAGAAGGCTTGGCCATGTTAGCATGGATTTACTAAACCATCTTTCCTCAAAAGACCTTGTTAGACGATTACCGAAACTACATTTTGAGAAAACTAAACTTTGTGATACTTGCCAATTTAGAAAACAAGCTAAAAACTCTTTTAAACCAAAGAAGATGATTTCCACTTCAAAACCTTTAGAACTCATTCACATGGATTTATTTGGACCAATAAGGACCACTGGTCTTGGTGGTAAGAGGTATGCTTTGTTCATGGTGGATGATTTTCAAGATTCACTTGAACATTGTTTTTAAGCCAAAAGGATGATGCATTTCAAGAGTTTGTCAAAGTTTTCAAAAGAGTTCAAACCTCTCTTGATTGTAAATTGATCACTATGAGAAGTGATAATGGGACAGAATTTAACAATCAACATTTTACAAAACTATGTGATGATTTAGTATCACACACAATTTTTCAGCCACTAAAACCCCACAAAAAAATGGTGTTGTGGAGAGGAAAAAACCTACTTTACAAGAAATGAAAAGATCAATTCTTTGTGAAAACTCCCGACCAAAATATTTTTGGGCCTAGGCTGTTAACACCGCTTGCTACATGATGAATTCTCTTGAGACCATTTTTGGAGAAAACTCATTTTGAACTTATTTTTAACAAAACTCCCTCAATTGTCTATTTCAAAGTTTTTTGATGTAGATGTTTTATTTTAAACACCAAGGACAACCTTGGAAAGTTTGATAGAAAATCCGATGAGAGAATTTCTTCTTGGTTACTGTTCGAACAAGAAAGCTTATAGGATTTACAACAAAAGAACATTATGTGTTGAAGAGTCGATTCATGTGAACTTTGATGAATCTAATATTTTTGAAAAGAAAGATGATGATGTTATAGACAATTCTTTGAGCAACCAACCATTGCACACTCAAACTATGGAGGAATATACAAAGGAGGAAGAGAAGATTGAGGAGAAACAAGAAAATGATCAAGAAACTCAAAATCTTTCTCCAAATGTGACATATCCAAAGGGACACACTCCAAGGATGAATCATTGGTAATGTATCACAAGGGATAAGAACAAGGAGGTATTTCATTGATAACTTTGCTTCATTATCTCAAATTGAACCTAAGTTTATGGATGATGCTTTATGTGATGAGTTTTGGATTATTGCAATGCAAGAGAACTTTAATCAATTTGAAAGAAACAAAGTTTAGAATTTAGTCCCAAGACCTTGTGATCACCCCACTATTGGTACAAAATGGGTTTTTAGAAAAAAAAACAAAAAACAAAATGAATCCAGAGAAGTTGTAAGAGACAAAACTAGACTTTTTGCTCAAGGATTCAATCAAGAAGAGGGTATAGATTTTGATGAAACCTTTGCTCCAGTTGCTAGACTTGAATCTATAAGAATGCTTTTAGCTTTTACTTTTTTTAAGGGATTCAATCTTTTTCAAATAGATGTTAAACGTGCATTTTTAAATGTTGTTATTGAGGAGGAAGTTTATGTTGAACAACCTCCTGGTTTCGTACATGAAAATTTTCCAAACTATGTTTATAAACTTTCAAAAGCATTATATGGTTTAAAATAAGTTCCAAGAGCTTGGTATGAAAAACTAAGTGGCTTTCTCCTTTCAAACGATTTTTTAAGAGGTGTGGTGGACACAACCTTTTTTACAAAAACCTCTTGTAACAATGATCTTCACTTGTCCAAATTTATGTAGATGATATTATTTTTGGAGCCACTAATGTTTTCTTGTGTGAAGAGTTTGCCTCATTAATGCAAAAGTAGTTTGAGATGAGCATGATGGGAGAATTGACATATTTCCTCGGACTTCAAATAAACAAACCAAACAAGGTATCTTCATCAACCAAGAGAAGTACACAAAGGAACTTCTCAAAAGGTTTGGGATGAATGATGCAAAAGGAATAGGAACTCCAACGAGCTCATCGTTAAAACTTGACAAAGACGAAAAAAGTTAAAAAGGTGGATGAAAAACGCTATAGAGGCATGATCAGAAGCTTACTTTATTTAACGGCTAGTAAGCCGTATATTATGTTCGTTGTTTGTTTGTGTGCTAGATTCCAAGCTTGCCCAAAGAATCTCATTTAATAGCTGTTAAGCGTATTTTTAAGATATTTAATATCTTCTTATGATTATGGTTTATGGTACTCTAAAAAATCTTGCTTTGACCTTATTGCTACGTGCAGATTATGCCGGATGTAAGGTAGAAAGAAAAGGTACAAGCAGAAATTGCCAATTCTTAGGGGGGTATTTAGTGTCTTGGTACAAAAAGAAGCAACCATGTTTGCCCTTATCAACCGCAGAAGCGGAATACATAGCAGCAGGTTGTTGTTGTACTCAGGTACTTTGGAGAAGCATACATTACTTGATTTTGGTTTTTTTTTTCAAATATATACCTATTTTGTGTGATATCACAAGTGCTATAAATGTTTCTTAAACCCTATGCAACATTCAAAAACAAAACATATTGAAATCAAACACATTTTATAAGAGATCATGTTCCAAAAGGAGATGTATTTTTAGAATACATTTGCGTAGAAGATCAAATTGCTGATATTTTTACAAAACCCCTTTTTGTAGATCTCTTTTGTTATTTAAGAAAATTACTTGGCATTGGTAAATTCCATGACTAATGTGTGTTTTGAGTTTTTAAGTTTCTTTTCTTTCACACATTAAGTCGAGAGTTTCAGACTACAAAATCGAACGCATCTAGAAAATCGGACGTCCGACTTTGCCTTTTTTGAGTTTTAAGTTTTCTTTTTCTTCACACATAAAGCTGAGAGGCAAATTGGACGCATACCAATTTTTATGTGAACTTGAGCTTTTCGGACAATCGATTTCAAAATCGATGGCCTATTTTATTCTTTTTGCCAATCAACGAATGTTTTATTAAAAAAAAAGGGGGGGAGAATTCTCTCATTTTTCTTTCACTTCTCTCTCTCTCTCTCTCTCTCTCTCTCTCTCTCTCTCTCTCTCTCTCTCTATATATATATATAAAACCCTCACCATCCGATCCTCTCTCTCTCTTTGTCGTCCAAAATCGATTTTTCTCAAAAGCTCATCCCTCTTTCCCTGAAATCCTCACCGTCAACTAACTCTCTCTATCAAAACCACTCAACTATCTCTCTCCTCAAAACTAACGCTCGGTACTTCTCTCTCTCAAAGTTAATCAATCTTCTACTCAAATTTTTCTAAAATGGTGAAAGTAAAAAATACAAATGTTGGAAGGGGAGAAAATTATGAAGAAGGATAAAGTAGCAGAGGTGGAAGAACTGGAAAGGGAAAAGAGAATAAAGTAGCAAGTGAAGTGAGGCTACCAGAAAGGTTCATTTAGGTCAAAGAAGCTACAAATTTTGAAGAATGGACAAGAAAAAGAGAAAGATTGCTCCAGGTCTTAGAGTTGATTTATCTAATATGGAAGCTTTAATGAGCATAGAAGGATGAATTTTGGATTTATGGCCATTGAACATATGCTAGCTACTCAGACCTCCTCTACAAAGTATTTTCTATATGTTTATTTTCTCACTAAAGTTTTCCAATACTTTGTGCTAAATTTGGTTGGAGTTGGTGATCATTTTGGTATTGGGAAAATCTATAACAAACATACCTTCAAAAAAATGGGCTTTTCAAGAAATGAGGAAGGTATGTTGGTTAGCGGAGGACAAGAAGATAATGATGAAAATGATGAGGAAGAAGATGATGAGGGGCAAGATGCTATGAATATGGATGAAGAGGTTAGTGAAGAAGAACCGGAAGAGGAAACTCTTAGAAGAGAAATGAGACATAAATAGAGGCAAGAAAGGGTTGAAGAAGGACAATCATCCAGAGGTATGTCAATGAATAGCCGGTTTGATGCTCTAGATGAAAACATTTCTGTAACGCCCCACTCAGTAAGCACCTCGGGCAATCTTGAGAGGGTGAGTGACGTTAATGTAGTAGCCGGGGTCTAGCCTAAGAGTTTATGTTACGTAATTTTTTTTTTAGCGGTTTGGAATACTCGGTAGTCCAATATAGAGTTAAAGTGGTATATTTTCTTTGTGGAGAAACACCATTTTTTTAATTTTTTTTATTATTATTAATTATGATTTTATTATTATTTTTATTTATTTATTATTATTAGATTTTAAGGTGGTTTAAAAAAAAATTGGCCACTTGTCAAGCATGAAGTGCCACTTGGCATCTTGCATGCATATTGGGGTAGCCTATATATATGGGTTAGGAGGAGAGAGAATGTTGCTGAAAATTTTTTTTCTCCCCTCCTCCTCACGGTTCCCAGCAGCAGGTAATTTCTTTTTCTTTTTGTTCAATTTTTTTTTTCTCTTTCTTTTCTTTTCTCCTTTTTCCCCTGATTGTACTTGCTGTCTTTTTCTGTTTTTTTCTTTTTTTTTTCCTTTTTTCCCCTCCTGCCATTTTTTTTCCTCTTTTTTGTTTTGTTTTTCTTTCCCCTTTCTTTTTGCTATTTGGATCCTTTTGTGTGTCTTGCTCCATCTTTTTCTTTTTTTTTTTTAGTCATTTAGTAATAGTATAATTTTGTTAAGAGTTGTTTAATTTTTCTTGGTATAATCCTTTTACCTAATATGGTTTATATATTTATATACCTAAATTTTTGGTAAATAATTTTAAAGTATTCTATTTTATATATATAAATTTAGTACGCATAATTATTTATGTTCTCAAATATATATGTAGTATATATATTTTTGCATGTCTAGTTTTAGTGTTTATATACCTTAGATATATGTTTATATGTGCAATTTAAATATATAACCTTTGTATATATATATCTATATATTTGCATGCATGGGGATTTATACCTAATTGTAGGATATGAAGTCTTAATATATATATATATATAAATATGTATGATTGTTGTAAATAATTTTAATATATATAACTTTATATAAATATATACATGTTTATGGTATGTATAATCGTTGCAAATAATTTTAATATATACAGTTGGTAATATGTGTATATATATATATTTTTAGTATATATGGGATTTTTTTTATATAAATAATTTTAGTAAATAAAGTCTTGTTTGTCTATATATTTTAGTACATAGCTTTGTATATATATTTTTATATATAAATTTTGTAACTAGTTTTGGCAAATCATAAATTTGATACGTATTTTTACAAATGACCGTAGGAAATAATGTTAACACTTAGTGTTTGTATGTATTATTTTAGTACAGTTGACTTGCGTAACTAATCTTGATATATATATACACCTAATTTTTGTATATGGCGTTAATATATATATATATATTTTTGGTATCACTAGTAGGTTTATATGATTTTAGTATGATAAGATAAGAAGTGTAGGGTCATTAGATTAGTATACGTGCAGTTATATCCTAGATTCGTAAGAAGTTATCATCTTTTATATTATTGGAGACGAATAGAAATGTGTGAATTTGTATTTAAATGTTTGTTGGTATCGTGTTTGTAGGACTATAGCACCAGAGCCACATCCAGGTGAGTCCACAAAACCTAGTTTTCTAATATTTACAAATATTACGGGCCTTGTATGGCATGTTTCCCGAATCTGTTATACAATATTCACCACGTTCCGTATGTTACAGTTTAGTATTTTTTTTGGAGATGTTCTCCACAATGTATTATCTATTTTCTTAGCCTATGCATAGGAGTCGTGCTCCATATAGGTGTGGCCTTTTCAAAACGGTTTATAACTGTTGTGAAATAGGTTTTGGCCGTATACAGGTTTTTCTGGAAAGATTTATAGGTTGGAAAATGTTCTAGTTTTGAAAAGCTACATTGTTTTGACATGCATGAGTATAAATCTGGCATACCTGTGTGTGGTTGCATAAGCATGTGGTGAACTGGCGGATGGGGATTTTTGCTGAAAATATTCATGACTTGACTCTAACTTGTTGGCCAGACATATGGCCTTTCTGTTGTAAACACATATGAAAACCGTATTCCGACCAGAGTTACAGTTCTGGTCATGATCTTGTGTTCGGAAGCGTCAGAGGATTGCACTGTACATGGCTAGTCCCTCGTACGAGGGTCTCTTCTGATGGCGTGGACGATTTAGACTTGGGAGAGTGGATCCACTTGAAGAGGGGCATAGACCGCGGAGGGTGTGGCCCAATTGGTGTATGTGGACCCCGTATCATGCTCTGCGGTGGGGTTCGACTGCCTAGAGAAGAGTCAGGAGGGACTCGACACCAAGGTTGGTCCCAGGACAGACCTGGTAGGTGCCCCAGGAGTCTGTAGCCTGATGTTTTGACCGGTTTTATGGAGAGCTGTTGTCTGGTAATCGAGCGCTCGTACGATGTTGGGCTGGTATTGACTACAAGATGACGGACTGGTTTCCGATGACCTCGTTTTGGGATCCGGACCTTGTCCGTCAAGCCCGATTGTGGCATTGCATGATTCTTTGCATTCAGGTGTAGAAGCTGCGCTGATGTATCTTGATTTGCTCAGACTTCCTAGCTGCGCTTGAAACCCTTATTCCGGTTCAAGCACCAGTATTGTTAAAATAAAATGTTTTCTTAGTATATTGCATCAAAATGGTTTCGTGAAATTGCATCATCATTATTTCAAAGAAATCACTGAGACGCACATACACACGTGGACTCACTGAGCGTTTGCGCTCACGTTTTCCATTTCATGTTTTCTCCTCAGATCAACCCAGGACAAACAGAGGTACAATAGGTCGTTGAAGTTGCGGGCATGGAATCTTGGACCATGTTTCTCTAGAAGGACATGTTTATGCTTTGGTTGTCACGTATTATGTTTTGTTTTCTTAGACTCAGGCCAGGTGTATGGTTCTTCTGTTTATATTATTATAGGATTTTATTGGTATAAGACTTTTGTTTGGTATCGCAACAGGTTTAAGAAGTTTTTTTTCTAAATCTTGTGTTTGGGATGAGTTAGTGGTAACAGGTTTATTTGAGTTTTTCCGCTGCATATTTCTGTGTATATACTTTTAGTGTTGCCCCAAGGTTGGGCTCTCGTTTTTGGGACTTATAGTCTAGTGCCGAGAGGCACGCAAATACCTTACTCAGCCGCAGTTGACCTAGTGGCAGGGTTAGGGGTATCGCAAGTGGTACCAGAGCATCTAGGTTCATTCCTAGGTTTGAACTGTTGGATTTTAGACAAGCTATAGGAGTTAACTGTTTAACCTTGATGTCAATCATTCGATTTGTTGGTTAGCTCTGACTCTAAGAATCTGTTTTGTAGGTACTAGATGGCACATCATACCAGTAAATGGATTTATCAGGAAGGTTTACTTGTGAGCGGGTCCAGTGGGATGACCCCCTCATCATCGTACTCCCTTAGGGAGATTATACCGGATAGGGAGCCGATCCCTATTAATGACCTATCAGACAGCGAGAACGTAGAGGGACCGGCGGTGTAGGGAGTGGAGCCTAGGGTGTCGATCGAGGAAGAACTCAGCGAGGGTGAGTCTGATGTAGGGATGCTACCTGAGCAGGAGGGAGCGGCACCAGCACCGGTGGATGCTGAGGGTATGGACACCCTCGCAGCGGGTGGATCCCCGGTACCACTATCACCCATTTGTGGCTATTGTCTATGGAGCGGGCAGCAGGTGGAGGCCGCCGGACAGCAAATCGCTGAGCTCAGAGGGGAGATTTCTAGGGTGGATGCCTTGTTCTATACAGCCCGCCAGGCACACCGATAGGCGGCAGCGAGGTCCGCTATGCTGGAGGCGGAGCTAGTCCAGGTGCGGGAGGCGCACGCGGCCAGAGAGAGGGAGATTCAAGAGATGACTGGCGAGCGGGACTGGCTTCGGCGATTTATCACCCAGTTCCTTGGTACTATTAAGGATTTAGTGGACAGTGCCCGCGCCGAGCTGGAGTCCTGGTCAGGAGGTTCTGGTAGCCAACACCCTTAGGCAAAGTAGGCTTGGGGTAGGATGTAGGGATTTTTGTGTATATAATTACTTGGATAGGTATAACTGGTGTTTGATTGAGGCTTGATATAGTAGCCTCAAGATAGTGGATAGGAGGTCCATGGGTTTTTGGATGTGTATAGTAACCCAGTCACATATTTTTGGGAGTGATTGGACCAGGATGATTTGTTTGTAACACCACTTGTACTGGAAATCCTGATTTTGAGATCTATATATATATATATATGTTTATGTTTATATGAACATTTAATGTTGATGCCTGTGATGAGTTTATACTTTTACTTGTTATAGAGTAGCTGCAAACTTTTAAGTGATGAAACTTCTGGTGTTTAAAAATATGTCAGATTCGCGACCTTCGAACTATGTGGACGAGACTATGTCCGAGAATTCTCAAAGCAGACAGCCTGAACCCATTAGGGAAAACACACCTCGTCCAGAGCAAGCTACGCATACGGTAATGGAAATTTTCATGATTAGAATGACGGAGTTGTTAGAAACTTCAATGGCTACAAGGAGAAATGAGCGAGTACCGGGACAGATGAAGTACTAGAACGATTTTTGAAGTTTCGACCACCAGAGTTCTATGGAGAAGCTGAGCAAGAAACCAAGGCGGAACTATTTCTTGAACAACTAAATGATATTTATGACACCCTTAGGTATGAGGATGCCCTAAGAGTAACATTCGCAGCTTTTAGACTCCAAGGAATGGGAAAGGATTGGTGGCTTAGAGCTTCCGAAGCTCGGGCACTCAAGAACCAACCATGGACCTGGATTGACTTTCAAGAAGAGTTCAAAAGAGAATACATACCTCGATGGGTTCATGAGCAGCGAGAGGATGAGTTCCAGCAGTTGAGACAGGGTAACCTAACAGTTGCCCAGCATACGGCAAAGTTTAATAGGTTGGCTAAATACTGCTTAAGATTGATAGATACGGATGAGAATAAGACGCGGCAATTTGTGAAAGGATTAAGGGCGGAACTATAGAGCATTGGCACCTTTACCACCATTGGGATTCGCAATAGCAGTTGAAGCCGCTACAAGGACAGAAATGGCGGATCAAGCGGTTACGCAGAGGAAAGCAACTATTCGCTCAACTGCAACTCCCTATAAACGTCCTGTACAAGAACCTTGGAAATCTAGAGATTTTAAGAGACCCCATGGTGAACAAAGGATCGGGAATGGAGGCCGGCAAACCTTAACACCTGGAGGAGTCCATAGAGTATGTACATACTGTGGACGAAGTGGACATATGGCAAATACGTGTTATCGGAAGTTGAGGTTATGTTTTCAGTGTGGGAAACCAGGACATACCAAGGACCAGTGCTCTGGGATACAACAAGTACCTCCGGAGACGTCCAGAAGACCAGGCCGACCCTCGTTACAAGAGGAGCTACAGAAGGAAGGAACAATAAGCCACAAGTGAAAGTGAAAGTTTATCCGTTGGATGGACTGCCCGTGAACACCGAAGCGGACGTAGTTGAAGGTATGATACCAATCTTTTCTCAACCAACAAGAACACTCATAGATCCTGGAGCTACACATTCTTTTATGAGTTTGCATTTCAATAAAACACATTCCTATTCCCTCTGTTGACATGCATTATCAGTTGTTAGTTAGCACTCCTACGGGCGTAAGTAGGATGGCTGAGGTAAAGTACCCAGGTTGTGACATCTAGGTCGAAAGTATGGTTTTGGCCAATGATTTAGTTGCCTTATCCTTTGAGGATTATGACGTGATACTCGGGATGGATTGGTTGGCTAGGCATTATGCTCAAGTAGACTGTCGACGGAAGTTGGTTAAATTTAGTAGACCGGGTATGCCAATTTTGGTATTCCAAAGGAAGCGGACGGAATAAGAGAATCCTTTTTTGTCGGGCATGAAACCTAGGAGGTTGCTATGGAAAGGATGTCAAGGGTACTTAGCCTATTTACTCAATGAGCCTAAGGAAGAGGTGAGATTAGAAACAGTACCTATAGTAAGGGAGTTTGGGGATGTATTTCCTGAAGAGTTAACGACGATACCCCGAGAACGAGAAGTACAGTTCAGCATAGACTTAGTACCTGATGCTAAACCAATCTCTCGAACTCCATACTGAATGGCACAAGAAGAGTTGAAGGAATTGAGAAAGCAATTTACAAGAACTGTTGCAGCAAGGATACATCCGTCCAAGTATATCTTCTTGGGGTGTGCCAGTTTTATTTTTAAAGAAGAAGGATGGAACCCTCAGGATGTGTATTGATTACAGAGGATTGAATAGTGTGACCGTCAAGAAGAAATATCCCCTACCCCTCATTGATGAGTTATTTGATCAACTCCGAGAAGCGGGATGTTTTTCTAAATTGGACCTAAGACAGGGGTATTACCAAGTCAGGATAAGAGAAAAGGATATCCCGATAACAGCTTTCAACACACCATATGGGCATTATGAGTTTGTGGTTATGCCGTTTGGATTGACTAATGCACCAGCGACTTTCATGGACTTGATACATAGAGTCTTTAGTCCTTACTTGGATAAGTTCGTGGTGATTTTTATAGACAGCATCCTTGTTTATTCACCTAACCCTGAGGCTCATAAACAACATCTTCAACAAGTGTTGCAAACCCTGCGAGAGCATAAGCTATATGCCAAGTTCAGTAAATGCAAATTTTGGATGAGTCAAGTAACTTTCTTAGGACATGTTATTACCTAGAAAGGGATTTCGGTGGATCCAGAAAAAGTAGAAGCAGTGACCCATTGGGCGTAGCCCAAGACACCAACCGAAGTACGTAGTTTCTTGGGCATGGCAGGATACTACTGGAGATTCATAAAGGACTTTTCTAGGATTGCTGGACCTTTAACGCAATTAACCAGAAAAGCAACCAAGTTTGAATGGACGGAGAAGTGTGAGAGGAGTTTTCAAGAATTGAAGAATCGACTGACTTCGGCACCAATGTTAACCTTTCTTGATTCGAACAAGGAGTTTTCATTGTACACCGATGCTTCAAAAGAAGGTCTAGGAGCTGTGTTGATGCAAGACATGAAGGTTGTCGCCTATATTTCAAGGAAGTTGAAGGATCATGAACGGAATGATCCCACACATGATTTAAAGTTAGCAGCCATCGTGTTTGCGCTTAAGAAGTGGCGACACTACCTTTATAGAGCCAAGTATGAGATCTTCACTGATGGATACCTGTTTTCGCAGAAGGACTTGAAAACGAGACAACGTCGATGGATAGAATTGCTGGAGGAGTATCGATGCCCGATTAACTATTATCCAGGAAAGGTGAATGTGGTGGCGGATGCATTGAGTAGAAAAGTGAAGATGTCAAGTCTTAGCTAACCTCTACCCTACAACAAGATATTAGAAGCGCCCAAGAGAATAGTAAGGAGTTCCAGGAGTTTAAAGGCCGTGTGAAAGCTAAGAAACTGGAAGATTTTCAAACATTAGAAGCTGATGGGAGTTTGTACTTTCAAAATCGGTTGTGTGTACCCAATGACACTGAACTTAAGCATAAGATTCTAGAGGAATCCCATAGAGGTAAGTATTCAATGCATCCTGGAGAGAATAAGATGTACAAAGACTTAAAGCAGAAATTTTGGTGGAATGGAATGAAGAGAGAGATTACGGAGCATGTAGCAGCCTGTCTTACATGTCAGAGAGTTAAAGCGGAACATCAAAGGTCAGCAGGACTACTCCAACCGCTACCTGTTCCCGAATGGAAATGGGATCATGTAACAATGGATTTTGTCACAGGCTTGTCCCGGACCAGGGGATATAAGGATGCTATCTAGGTAATCGTTGATCGTTTAACAAAAGTGGCTCGTTTTATCACCATTAGTATGACCTACCCTTTGGACATATTGGCGCAGATTTATGTAGACGAGATTGTTCGACTTCATGGAGTACCCGTCGATATTGTGTCAGATAGAGACCTAAAGTTTACCTCAACGTTTCCAAGCAGCTATGGGGACCAACCTTAGTTTTAGTACTACAACATACCTCAAACTGATGGACAAACCGAGAGAACAATTCAAACCCTAGAGGATATGCTGAGAGCTTGCGCCTTAGATTTTGGGAACGGATGGATTGACAATCTTGTTCGTGCTGAGTTTGCTTATAATAATAGCTACCACTCTTCAATAGGAATGGCACCGTTTGAAGCATTGTATGGTAAGAAATGCAGAACACCCTTGTACTTGGATGAAGTTGGATTTTGATCCCATTGGAAACAAAAGAACTTGATGCCAGAGTTGGAAGAAATGCAGAAACAAGTTAGGATAATACAAGATCGGCTTCGGACAGCTAAAAGTAGACAGAAGAGCTATGTCGATAATCGAGGAAGGGACCTGGAGTTTAGCGTTGGAGATCGAGTCTTCTTGAAACTTACGCCACATCGCGGAAAGCCTAGATGTCTAAGGAGAGGAAAGTTAAGCCCCCGATATATCGGACCGTTTGAGATTATTAACAGGATTGGTAAGGTGGCATATCGGTAGCCTTACCGAGTGAACTGATGGGTATACATGACGTGTTTCATGTATCGCAATGGAAGAGATATTATCCTGCACCAGATAATGTGCTCAATGATAACCAACTGGAGTTACGTGCCGATCTGTCCTACGAAGAAAAACCAGCAAAGATTATAGAACGAAGCGTAAAAGAGTTACGTGGGAGGCAGATCCCAATGTGTAAAGTTGTATGGAGGCACCATGGAATGGAAGAGGCAACCTAGGAGACTGAGGAATATCTAAAAGAGAAGTATCCAGAACTTCTCGGTGTATGACTATTAAATTCCGGGGACGAAATTTTTTTTCTTAGGAGGGAAGAATGTAACGCCCCACTCGGTAAGCACCTCGAGCAATCTTGAGAGGGTGAGTGACGTTAACGTAGTAGACGGGTTCTAGCCTAAGAGTTTATGTTACGTAATTTAATTTTTCTTTTAGCGATTTGGAATACTCGGTAGTCTAATATAGAGTTAAAGTGGTATATTTTCTTTTTGTGGAGAAATACCATTTTTTTATCATTATTAATTATGATTTTATTATTATTTTTATTTATTTATTATTATTAGATTTTATGATGGTTTTAAAAAAAAAAATTGGCCACTTGTCAAGCATGAAGTGCCACTTGGCATCTTGCATGCATATTGGGGTAGCCTATATATATGGGTTAGGAGGAGAGAGAATATTGCTGAAAATTTTTTTTCTCCCCTCCTCCTCACGGTACCCAGCAGCAGGTAATTTCTTTTCCCTTTTGTTCAATTTTTTTTTCTCTTTCTTTTCTTTTCTCCCTTTTCCCCTGATTGTACTTGCTGTCTTTTTCTGTTTTTTTTTCTTTTTTTCTTTTTCCTTTTTCCCCTTCCTGCCGCTTTTTTTTCCTTTTGGATCCTTTGGTTCTTTCCCATTTCTTTTTGCTGTTTGGATCCTTTTGTGTGGCTTGCTCCATCTTTTTCTTTTTTTTTTTTTAGTCATTTAGTAATAGTATAATTTTGTTAAGAGTTGTTTAATTTTTTATTTTTGTGTTGATTTCTCTTATTTGATTTTATATAAACTTATTTGTTTAATTTTTCTTGGTATAAACCGTTTACCTAATATGGTTTATATATTTATATACCTAAATTTTTGGTAAATAATTTTAAAGTATTTTCTTTAATATATATACATTTAGTACACATAATTATTTATGTTCTCAAATATATTTGTAGTATATGTATTTTTGCATGTCTAGTTTTAGTGTTTATATACCTTAGAGATATGTTTATATGTGCAATTTAAATATATAACCATTGTATATATATATATATCTATATATTTGCATGCATGGGAATTTATACCTAATTGTAGGATATGAAGTCTTAATATATATATATATATATATAAATATGTATGATTGTTGTAAATAATTTTAATATATATAACTTTATATAAATATATACATGTTTATGGTATGTATAATCGTTGCAAATAATTTTAATATATATATAGTTGGTAAATATGTGTATATATATTTTTGGTATATATGGGATTTTTTTTTATATAAATAATTTTAGTAAATAAAGTCTTGTTTGTCTATATATTTTAGCACATAACTTTGTATATATATTTTTATATATAACTTTTGTAACTTGTTTTGGCAATTCATAAATTTGATACGTATTTTTACAAATGACCGTAGGAAATGATGTTAACACTTATGGTTTGTATGTATTATTTTAGTACAGTTGACTTGCGTAACTAATCTTGATATATATACACCTAATTTTTGTATATGGCGTTAATATATATAAATATATTTTTGGTATCACTAGTAGGTTTATATGATTTTAGTATGATAGGATAAGAAGTGTAGGCTCATTACTAGTATACGTGCTGTTATATCCTAGATTCGTAAGAAGTTATCATCTTTTATATTATTGGAGACAAACAGAAATGTGTGAATTTGTATTTAAATGTTTGCTGGTATCGTGTTTGTAGGACTATAACACCAGAGCCACATCCAGGTGAGTCCACAAAACCTTGTTTTCTAATATTTGCAAATATTAAGGGCCTTGTAAGGCATGTTTCCCGAATCTGTTATACAATATTTACTATGTTCCGCATGTTACAGTTTAGTATTTTTTTTGGAGATGTTCTCCACAATGTGTTATCTATTTTCTTAGCCAATGCATAGGAGCCGTGCTCCATATAGGTGTGGGCTTTTCAAAACGGTTTATAATTGCTGTGAAATAGGTTTTGGCCGTATACAGGTTTTTCTGGAAAGATTTATAGGTTGGAAAATGTTCTAGTTTTGAAAAGCTACACTGTTTTGACGTGCATGAGTATAAATCTGGCATATTTGTGTGTGGTTGCATAAGCATGTGGTGAACTGGCGGATGGGGATTTTTGCTGAAAGTATTCATGACTTGACTCTAACCTGTTGGCCGGACATATGGCCTTTCTGTTGTAAACACAGATAAAACCCCATTCCGACCAGAGTTACGGTTCTGGTTATGATCTTGTGTTCGGAAGCATCAGAGGATTGTACTGTACGTGGCTAGTCCCCCCGTACGAGGGCCTCTTCCGATGGCATGGACGATTTAGACTCGGGAGAGTGGATCCACTTGAAGAGGGGCGTAGACCGCGGAGGGTATGGCCTAATCGGTCTACATGGACACCGCATCATGCTCTGCGGTGGGGTTCGACCACCTAGTGAAGAGTCAGGAGGGACTCGACACCGAGGTTGGTCCCAGGTCAGACCTGGTAGGCGCCCCAGGAGTCTGTAGCCTGATGTTTTAACCATTTTGGGGAGAGCGGTTGTTTGGTAATCGAGCGCTCGTACGATGTTGGGCTGGTATTGACTACGAAATGTCGGACTTGTTTCCGATGACCTCGTTTTGGGATCCGGACCTTGTCCGTCGAGCCCGATTGTGGCATTGCATGTTTCTTTGCATTCGGGTATAGAAGCTATGCTGATGTGTCTTGATTTGCTCAGACTTCCCAGCTGCGCTCGAAACCCTTATTCCGGTTCAAGCACCAGTATTGTCAAAATAAAATGTTTTCTTAGTATATTGGATAAAAATGGTTTCGTGAAATTGCATCATCATTATTTCAAAGAAATCACTGAGACGCACATACACACGTGGACTCACTGAGCGTTCGCGCTCAAATTTTCCATTTCATGTTTTCTCCTCAGATCAACCGAGGACAAACAAAGGTACGATAGGTCATTGGAGTTGCGGGCATGGAATCTTGGACTATGTTTCTCTAGAAGGACATGTTTATGCTTTCGTTGTCACGTATTATGTTTTGTTTTCTTAGACTCGGGCCAGGTATAAGGTTCTTCTGTTTATATTATTATAGGATTTTATTGGTATAAGACTTTTATTTTGTATCGCAACAGGTTTAAGAAGTTTTTTTTCTAAATCTTGTGTTTGGGAGGAGTTAGTGGTAACAGGTTTATTTGAGTTTTTCCGCTGCATATTTCTGTGTATATACTTTTAGTGTTTTCCCGGGGTTGGGCTCTCGTTTTTGGGACTTATAGTCTAGTGCTGAGAGACACGCAGATGCCTTACTCAGCCGCAGTTGACCTAGTGGTAGGGTTAGGGGTATTGCAATTTCGGATATTCAAGAAAGGGTAATGATGTTAGAAGTAAGGGGAAGAGAAGAAGACAATTGAGACAATGTGGATTTCCAAGAAGAAAAGGGGAGTTTCAAGTTTATTAGCTTATGTTTCAGTCCTTTTGTTTTAAGTTCTTAAGTTTCATAGCTTATGAGTATTGCTTATTGATTTTTTTTACCTTGTTTACATTACTTATGTTTTATCTTTGCTTACTTTGTTATTCTTGGAACTTGATTATGATATCTTAATAATGAGAGTTCCATTTCAATGATCCCTTATTTTTGTTATGCTTTTTGATTCATGACAAAGAAGGGAGAAAAATATAAGATGCAATATATTGTTATGGCATTATGTTATATATGGCATTATATTGATGCCTTATGATGTTGATTCTTTGAGGTGTGTTGTTGCTTTAAGGGGAAGATATATATAGATGTATATTGTTGATGATGTGCATATGTTGTTATTGCCTTGATGTTTTGAGTGCCTTGTTGCTTATGTAGCCTTTAGCTTTAGTTGATGATGTTTAGTACCATATTTTTGTTGTTTAAAGCATGTCCTAAGAGGGAGCTTTCTGTTTTCTAACTGTTTTTCAACCCTTGGCATGTTTTCAAAATAACAGGGGAAGTTCTTTCTCCTTCTTTTCATGCCCACAGATCTTCTTTGAGAAGGATGTCAGAATGGGCGGATGCTTGAACATAGGCGGATGTGGGACACAGAAAGCATAGATTTCCAGGTATATCTATTTATTATATATACGACTTCCATTCGGGTCAAGGCTGCCACTCAGTCCTAAGACGGATTTTCTCATGTTCTTGTTATGCTTTGAACTAAATATTGATCTTTTAAACATTCTGATGTGGAATGATCTTCAAGAGTATAAAATTTTGTCCAAGAAGTGAGGGAGAGAACAAACAAAACAAGTGTAATAAGTAGAAGAAAGTGCCTTTGAAAGGACTTGAAAATGTTAAACTTTAAGCAACCTTGGATATATCAAATCCAAGACCTCAAGAAGGTTTAAACAAAATCTTTTCTTCAAAGTTCAAGCAACCTAAGATATTTTGAACCTTAGACCTCAATGAAACAAGAAAAAGACCTCAAGACTAGTTTTCTACAAGAGTATAGTAACTAGTATGAAGGAATTTTTTTTTTTTATGATCAAACTTGAAGCTCTTGGAACTTTCAACAAGTCTTCAAAGTGATTTTTTTCTTTCAAGGAAGTTCACCCTTGAAGAAGATAGAAAAACTAAGCTAAGAACTAAGAATACTAAGAGAAGAACCTTTGTCTTGAAAAATTTCTTGATTTTCTCTTCAAAATGGAAGACTACATATTTATAGAGACTTGAGGGAGAAAATAGGAATTTTTCCCTCTCATATTTTCAGCCCAAAGGATAGATATAACCTATACATACACTTGATAAGACAATAGAGGTGCTTTAATTGCATTTGGACTATTCTAGAGCACTAGTCAACACATTGCCAAAAGTAGGAGACAATTTTTCAGCTTGGGCAAAAAGAGATTCCAACTATCTACCAAGGTAAATTTTCAATTTCTAACTTATTCAAAAATTAGGATATTGCCCCATAAAGTCTTGGACATCAAAAGTTAATCCCCATAAAGTCTTGGACATCAAAATTGACATCAAAATTTAAGCCTTGAAACTTCTCTTGCTCAATTTGATCCTTGTGACTCTTTAGTTGTCTTGCCTTCGCTCTTGTCACAACTCCTTGATGTTCTTGCATGTCTAACCGATTCATATCATCCTCCCCCTCTTGAAAAGGATTCGTCCTCGAATCTCCATCACTTATATCAAATAAAGAGAGATCGAAAACATTAAAAGTGGCACTAACATTATAATGTCCCGGAAGATCAACTTTATAGGCATTGTCATTAATTTTCTCAAGGATTTGAAATGGCCCATCTCCCCTATCATCAAGCTTATACTTTCTTTGTTGGGGAAATCTTTCCTTTCTAAAATGCACCCAAACCCAATCACCGGGTTTGAATACCACTTTTCTTCTTCCCACATTTCTTTTCTCTACAAGCTTTTTGTTGGAGTTGACAATGGCTTCATGGACCTTTGCATGAATTGCTTTCACAAAATCAGCCTTCTTGCTTGCATCCTTGCTTAATGCTTGATCTATAGGCAAAGGAACCAAATCAAAGGGAGTTAGAGGGTTAAAACCATAAATAACTTGAAATGGAGAATGAGAAGTAGTAGAGTGAGGTGCCCTATTATAAGCAAATTCAATGTGTGGCAAACACTCCTCCCATTGCCTCAATTTCTTCTTCTAAATAGCCCTTAGAAGTTGGCCAATTGTTCTATTTACCACCTCGGTTTGTCCATCCTTTTGTGGATGGCAAGCTGTAGAATAAAGCAAGTTAGTACCAAGCTTCTTCCAAAGAACTCTCCAAAAATGGCTCAAGAATTTGGTATCCCTATCCGACACAATAGACCTTGGAATTCCATGGAATCTAACTATCTAAGTAAAGAACAAGCTAGCTACATGACTAGCATCATCGGATTTCCTACAAGGAATAAAGTGTGCCATTTTAGAGAACCTATCCACAACAACAAAAATAGAATCCATACCTTTAGAGGTCCTAGGTAAACCAAGAATAAAATCCATAGAAATATCAACCCAAGGTTCTTTAGGAACTTCTAATGGTGTGTAAAGTCCATGTGGAAGAGTTCTAGATTTAGCTTTCTTGCATTCAATACAACTTCCTACAAATCTTTCTACATCTCTTTTTAAATGTGGCCAAAAAAAATGTTCATGAAGAATTTCATAGGTTTTAGTGACACCAAAATGTCCCATTAAACCCCCACAATGTGCTTCTTTGACAAGTAGAATTCTAGTAGAACAAGATGGTATGCACAATCTACCTTCACAATAAAGAAATCCTTCATGCAAAAAATATTTTCCAAAATGTGCTAACAAGCATTTCTCAAAAATTTCCTTAAAGTAATGATCACTAGAATACATTTCTTTAAGCATTTCAAAACCCAAAATTTTTGTTTGAAGGGTGGATAAGAGAGTATACCTTCTAGCTAGAGCATCGGCCACCACATTCTCCTTACCTTTCTTGTAATGGATGACATATGGAAATGTTTCAATGAACTCCATCCATCTTGCATGTCTCTTATTGAGTTTATGTTGGCCCTTGAGAAACTTCAAAGCCTCATGATCGGTGTGCACAACAAACTCCTTTGGCCATAGGTAGTGTTGCCAATGCTTTAATGTTCTTATTAAAGCATAAAGCTCCTTGTCATAAGTTGAGTACCTCACAGCTGCCCCATTAAGTTTTTCACTAAAATAGGCTAAGGGCTTTCCATCTTGCATAAGTACACCACCTATACCAATGCCGAATGCATCATACTCCACCTCAAAAGTTTTCTCAAAGTTTGGTAGTGACAAAAGGGGTGCACTACACAACTTTTCCTTCAACAATTGAAATGCTTGTTCTTGTTTTGTTTCCCACGTAAATCCTTCGGTTTTCTTGATCACATCGGTCAAAGGGCTAGCAAGTGTGCTGAAATTTTTTATGAACCGCCTATAGAAACTTGCTAGGCCATGGAAACTTCTCACTTCCGATGCGTTTCTTGGTGTTGGCCATTCCTTAATTGCTTGGACCTTACCTTCATCTACTTGAAGTCCTTGTGAGCTTACCACATAACCTAGAAATGTAACTTTCTCCAAACAAAACTCACATTTGTCAAGGTTAGCAAAAAGTTTTTCAATTCTCAAGACATTTAGTACTTCCCTAAGATGTTCAACATGCATTTCATATGTCTTGCTATAGACCAAAATATCATCAAAGTATACAACAACAAATTTCCCAATAAAATTCCTCAACACATGATTCATTAATCTCATAAATGTACTAGGAGCATTAGTTAATCCAAAGGGCATAACCATCCATTCATACAAACCAAAGTTAGTCTTAAAAGCGGTTTTCCACTCATCCCCTTCTCTCATCCTAATTTGATGGTATCCGGATTTCAAGTCAATTTTAGAGAAAAGATTAGAACCATGCAACTCATCAAGTAAATCATCAAGTCTAGTTATGGGATGCCTAGACTTAATAGTAATGTTGTTTATGGCTTTACAATCTATACACATTCTCCATGTACCACCTTTTTTTGGAACAAGCAAAACCGAAACCGCACAAGGACTCATGGACTCACGCACATACCCTTTTGAAATTAGATCCTCAACTTGCCTTTTTAGCTCCTTGGTCTCTTCCGGTGGACTCCTATAGGCCGGTCGGTTTGGCAAGACCGCCCCGGGGACAAAATCGATTTGGTGTTCGATTCCTCTAATTGGTGGAAGACCTCCGGGCATCTCATCGGGAAATACGTCTTTGTAATCTTCAATAACCTGCAACATTTCACTTGAAAAAGAGGGCGAGTGTTCTTTAGATGAAGTAAAAGATCCCCTACAATACAAGAGCAATACCACTTCTTTTCTTTCAATTGCTTCAATCACCTCACTAGGTTTTGCAAAGAAACAATTCTTTTCTTTCATCTCACTCTCTTTTTTTTGGTCACTCTTTTTCTTTTCACTCTTGTTTTTCATCACTCTTTCTTCAATCTTTTCTTTTTCCTCAACTCTCTTTCCCTCCCCAATTTCTTTCCTTTTGAGCTCACTTTCGGCCCTCTCTTTCTCCCTCATCTTTTTTTGTTCATCTCTCACTTGTTGGGGTGTAAGAGGATTCATAGTAAATGTTCTTCCATCCTTCACAAAAGAATAAGTATTCTTCTCCCCAGTGTGGAGGGACTTTCTATCGAATTGCCAAGGTCTTCCCAAGAGAAGATGGCATGCTTGCATGGGCACCACATCACATAGTATCTCATCTTTGTAAGCTCTCATTTCTATTGGTACCACTACTTGTCTCAACACTTTAATTTCTCCACTATCATTTAGCCAATGGAGTTTGTAGGGTTTATCATGTTTTGTAGTAGGTAGTTTCAACTTCTCAACAAGATAAGCACTAGCCAAATTTACACAACTACCACTATCAATGATAAGGTTGACGATCCTTCCCTCAACTTTACATTTAGAATGGAAGATGTTTTCTCTTTGTTCAATCATGTTATCATCAAAAGTTTGAGCACTTAGTGCTCTTATGGTAACTAAGCTCAAGACATCGTCATCACTTCCTAAAGGATTCAAATCAACATGTTCATCATCCTCACCATTTTCTTCACCCTCAACACATTCGCTACTTTCATCCTCCTCCTTCTCAATCAAACCATTCAAATCCTCCCTAAAGATCAAAGCTCTCTTTGTCGGACAACTACTTGCATAATGTCCTACACCATTACATTTAAAGCACTTTGGAGGGTTAGAAATGATTTTACCTCTCTCTTCCATCTTTGGTTTGGTTGGAGGTTGGAAAGTACCTCTAGGAGCCTCTTCCTTTTTTGGCCATGGCTTGAAGTTGGAAGTAGGTGGTTTTGTTGTTGCAACTTGTCTTTGGTTGGGAAATGAGGATCGCATCATCCCACTCCTTTTCCTTTGTGATTCGATCTTGTTGGCAAGGTGGCACATGTCTTCATAAGTTGTATGTGGATACAACTCAAGTTGGTTGGCTATCTCCCTATTGAGACCACTAAGGAACCTAGCCATTGAAGCATCCTTGTCTTCTTCCAAGTTCAACCTCAAGATGTAGAGCTCAAGCTCTTGTCTATACTCTTCTACACTTTTTTGCACCTTGTTTTAAAGTCATGAGCTTATAATGAAGCTCTCTATAGTAGTGCTCGGGCACAAATCTTTCTCTCATCAAAGCTTTTAACTCTCTCCAAGTATCAACCGGTGGTCTACCACTTCTAACTCTTTAGTTTACTACCCTTTCCCACCAATGTAAAGCATAGCCGGAAAATTCGGCTATTACAAGTCTAGCTTTTAAGAACTCATTACAATTTTTCAACATAAACATGTTTTCTACTTGCCTCTCCCAATCTAAGAAAATGTTAGGGTCATTCTCACCCTTAAAACTAGGGAGCTTCCACTTCATTCGGTCCAAGGTTTGGTCACCTTGGTCTCTTCCACGGTTTGCAACAAATGGAACATGTTCATGATCATCATATAATGGCTCTCCATGCCTAGCTTGTGGCCTTGGAACTTCTTCAAAGTGTCTAGGCATGCCTCTTCTTCCAAAACCGCCTCTTCTACCACCGTAAGGAGGTGGATGAAGTTCTTCATCAAAATGTGGAGGTTGGTGGAACTCGGTTGTCCTAGAGCAATTGAGTGGTCCATTGCTCCTTGGGGTAGTAACATTGAGACTACCATGAGGACTAACCTCCCTTTGTTGATTAGAGAGATTAGTGACATCCCTTCTAATATCCCTCATCTCATCTCTTAGGGATTGTAACTCTTGCATTATGAGCCTCAAAGGGTCATTATGTTGGGAGTTGCTAGACTCTTCTCCAAAAGGAGTTGGTGCTTGAGCTTGGGTTGACATCTTGGTAGTGTTTACCTCACAAAACTCTCTTGTTTAACTCTCTTTGGCCTTTTTGAGGATATTCTCACAACTCTTGCCTTTTTCTAAAGGTTCAAGTCTCAAAGAGTTCTATGGGTTCTTAACAAAGATTTAATACCTCTACTCAAGTTTAAAACAACCAAAATAAAAAAAAATCACAAACAAAAACTAGTTGAGAAATATGAGAAGCAAGGAAAATGATATTGAGTCATCCATTCATTTTAAGGAAGTTCAACAACATTTCCAAGAGCATTTGAGTCAATAATGGTAGATTGACCAAATGAAGAAATAAGTACTAGCAAAGGAAATAAATTCGACCACAAATACAAACACAAAGCTAGGACACTTCAAGAACACAAAAGAATACACAACAAAAGTTTCCAGCAAGCAGAGTAGATGACATACTTGGCTTGTTTTGAAAATTGGTATTTAACCACAAGTCTAAATTGAATGAGGTTTGTCTAGAAAGAATCCTCACTCAAAATTCTTGAGTTTAGGCTCAAGAATCAAAGAAAAAGGATTAGTAAAAAGGAAGATATGCTCAGATCATTTCAGTACTTTTTTGTCTACGGAAAAGCCAGGTACACCTTCAAGTTTTGACTATTTTGAGATATCAAATGAAGTGCAAATTAAATGAAACTTGTTTCATTCGTTTCCCAGGTCAATTTAGTATAACTCCATGTAAAAATATTGCAAATTTCTAGTCATATTCCAGGTCGTTCAAGCATTCTATTTTTGTGATACCATTTTCCAGCAATCTTGTCTCTTTTCTCTTTTTGTCTTGTATTTTTGTATGTAAGATATCTCAAAAACACTTACTTGAAGGTGGCTCTGATACCAAATGATGTGGAATGATCTTCAAGAGCATAAAATTTTGTCCAAGAAGTGAGGGAGAGAACAAACAAAACAAGTGTAATAAGTAGAAGAAAGTGCCTTTGAAAGGACTTGAAAATGTTAAACTTTAAGTAACCTTGGATATATCAAATCCAAGACCTCAAGAAGGTTTAAACAAAATCTTTTCTTCAAAGTTCAAGCAACCTAAGGTATTTTGAACCTTAGACCTCAATGAAACAAGAAGAAGACCTCAAGACTAGTTTTCTACAAGAGTATAGTAACTAGTATGAAGGAATTTTTTTTTTATGATCAACCTTGAAGCTCTTGGAACTTTCAACAAGTCTTCAAAATGATTTTTTTCTTTCAAGGAAGTTCACCCTTGAAGAAGATAGAAAAACTAAGCTAAGAACTCAGAATACTAAGAGAAGAACCTTTGTCTTGAAAAATTTCTTGATTTTCTCTTCAAAATGGAAGACTACATATTTATAGAGACTTGAGGGAGAAAATAGGAATTTTTCCCTCTCATATTTTCAGCCCAAAGGATAGATATAACCTATAAATACACTTGATAAGACAATAGAGGTGCTTTAATTGCATTTGGACTATTCTAGAGCACTAGTCAACACATTACCAAAAGTAGAAGACAATTTTTCAGCTTGGGCAAAAAGGGATTCCAACTATCTACCAAGGTAAATTTTCAATTTCTAACTTATTCAAAAATTAGGATATTGCCCCATAAAGTCTTGGACATCAAAATTTAATCCCCATAAAGTCTTGGACATCAAAATTGACATCAAAATTTAAGCCTTGAAACTTCTCTTGCTCAATTTGATCCTTGCGACTCTTTAGTTGTCTTGCCTTCGCTCTTGTCACAACTCCTTGATGTTCTTGCATGTCTAACCGATTCACATCACATTCTCTTGGTTTAAATGTGTTATTTTGTTCTATATGGTTATCATCTTGCATCTTTGTTTATCATAATCAAAAAGGGGGAAATTGTAAACCCTAAGGGCATATTTTTAAGTGCTTTGATTATGATTAACTTATGCTTTGTGATAATAGAAGTAATTTTGTAAGAAGAACAAAAGAAGCACAAAAGGAGTTTCAAGGATGATGGACAAAGAAGCAAAAGAACATTCAAGATTACAAGACTTATTGAAGATAAGTAATCAAGTAAAAGACCTTGAAGACTAGAAGAATGGTTAGGGATAGCTTTATAAGGTATTTGTGTAAAACTTCCTAACTTGTTTCTTTGATTTTTGATCATTTATGTTAGCTCCTTAGAAGAAACATATTTTGAGAAATTATCCTTGAAGAACTGAGTGTTCTTAATTAAGCTTTGAGTATTAAAATTTGTTACATGTTTCAAAAGCTTTTATATCAAGAATAGATGTTTTGAAAGTGAAGAAAAATCTTCTTTTACAAACATTTCACAAAGTCTGGAAAACAGAAAAATAGGTCATCCAATTCTTAAAAATGATCGTCCAAATTGTTTTTGAAGACTCATAAAATCGGTCATCCGATTTGAAAAATCAGACGTCTGAATTTCTTAAACCTTTTGAAGAAATCAGTCATCCTATTTTTGCCCTTTACAAAAATGGGTCATCCTATTTTTTGTTCCCAAAAAATCAGACGATCTACTCTAAAAATAGGACATCCAGTTTCTGTTTCCTCTGTCAAAAATATGACTATTGCTACTGTAACGGCTAGTTTTCTACCTTCATTTATAAAATAACCTTTGATCAGCCATAAATTGGAAGTTGTTGAAGAAGTTTTAATGAACACACTTAAGAGCATTAAAGAATACATTTTAAATCTTCTATAAAATTCAATAGAAAAACTTCTTGGAACTATATTGTTTGGTCATTCTTCAAAGAGGAAGAAAGGAAGCTTGTAGAATCAGTTCACATAGTTGTATTCTATTCATTTTGAAAAACCTTTGGCGGGAGGGGTGGGGTTAAATAAGGTTTTTGGCTAATTTTTTGAAAATCTTTTGTAAATTAAAAGATAAACCTCCAATTTTGTTTGAGAAAGAATTCTAAAACTATTTTTAATAAAATTCTAAACCAAACAAAATCTTGTGGTTAAGACAATTAAGTAAAAAGCTTAGAAAGAGAATGCACAAAGATTTATAGTGGTTCACTCTCTCAAAGAGTTACATCCACTACCTTGAGCCAATACCCAAGGATTTACCAAATCTACTATAAACACAATATACACCAAGTACAAATTTGAGGATTACCCTACAAGGGTTTTGCACACAACCTCAATTCACAACACAATATTAAATCAAAGGATTACCCAAGGGGTTTTTCAACACAAACCTTTGATATCAATAAGAGAAAGAGATAAGTTTAAGAACAATGGTACCAAAGTGAGCTTGAGAAATAGAAGATACAACTCAATTGAATGTTTCTACAAGCTCCTCTTTACTTCTTCTTTGATGAAGATCAACAATGAAGCTCAAGAAGATGTTTTTGAGATTGAAAGTGTTTTGAAATAAATGTACTTTAAAGCTCTTTAAAAGTCTTAAATGATCTCAATAAATATTTCACCAAAACTTCTTACTTTTTGGCTGATCAAAAATCAATATATATATATATGAAGGAGAGAGAAAGTTACCGTTGCACTGTGTAACGGTAATATTTTTCACAGTGAAAAAGAAAACCGGAAGACCGGTTTCTAAAAATGGGCATCCGATTTCATTATACGAGAAAATCGGATGAGCCCTTTTCTGAAATAGGACGATCAATTTTTGAAACAGAAAGATTCAGATGCATCCTACAAAATCGGACGATCGATTTTAAAACTGGATGACCGATTTTTTAGAAGATTTTGCAGACAGTATTTTGCAAGTAAAGAGCTTTCCTTCCTATTTCAAAAACGTGTATTCTTGGTACTCTTTTAGACAAGAAAAACTTTCAAAGATCAACAAAAACTTTATCAAGAATACTTGGATTTCAAGAAAGATTTATAAAAAAAAATTATGCAAAGAGCTTCATACATGATCAACAATCAAAGATGAGAGTTAGGGAGTTTTACAAAAAGATACCTTAGCACATCCCTAACTTAGACATAAGTCTTCAATGACTTGATCTTGGAATGGCTTGGTCTTTTCTCCTTCATTTTGCCTTCATCACCAAGATCTTTTGCTTTTTGAAAATGTAGACTTGAGACTCCAAAATAGCTTATTTTGTTCTATGAAAGGTTAGCTTAATACTCACACAAACATATGTTAATCATAATCAAAATCATAAGTAATAATGCCCTTAGGGCTAACACATTTCAAGCTTCTTTGGTAATATTGTTCCATCTCTACTCTCTCATCTTATATTGTGATCAATGGTTTTGTGAAAACCCTTTGGGTGATCCTTTGATATTTTATTATCCTGTATTGATTTGTGACCTTTGAGGTTCATGTGCAAAATCCTTGAAGGGTGATCCTCTTTTGTGGTATATTTTTGTAAAAGCTTATGATTAGTGGAATTTGTGAAATCCTTAGTTAAGTCTCAAGGTAGTGGATGTAGCTCTATTGACAGAGTGAATTCTGTGTCTTTCTCTTTATGTTTTTGCTTGTTGCCTCTATATTTATTATTTTAACATTCTTTATAAAAGAGATTTTGTTTGGTTAGGAATTTTATTAAAAAGAGTTATTAAATTCTTCTTCAAACAAAATCGGAAGTTCTATATTTTAATTATGCAAAAGTTTTTTAATTAGTCAAAAACCTTATTCACCCCCCCTCCTTCCCCAAAGGTTTTTCATAATCCGTCGGCAAGGAATTGCAAATAAATTGTTTGATGCATTTGCAGACTCTATAAGAGTTATAAAATCGCATCTTCTAGCTGCAGATGCTTCTATTCGAATAGATGTCCCGACAAGACAAAATATAAGCTCCATATAGGTAATGATTCTAAAACACGCATGAAGCGTGGCCGACCTCTTGGTTCCAAGGAAAAAAATCCTCGAAAGAAAAAAGTATTGAATGATGAAAGTGATCCCCTAGAAGAGTTAGATAAAAGGAGCCAAGAGAATATTTGATGAAACTGTTCAGGATTCAGAAAATAATGAAAATATGTAGAACTCCATAAATTTTGTTGTTACAGGTGAAAGTTGGAATCGAGTGGATAAGATTCATGATAATGCCTTATAATATAGCACTTAATGTTTTAAGTGATAATTTAGACCCTGAACAAAGATCAGATGAAGAATGTTAGCATAGACCAGGCTGGTAAAAATGGAAAGATGAGATTAAATTAGAGTTGGACTCACTGAATAAGTGTGAAGTTTTTGGACCTGTAGCCGAAACACCAAAATATGTAAAACCAGTTAGCCATAAACGGGTATTTGTGAGAAAACGAAATGAACAAAATAAAGTCGTGACGTATAAAGCACGACTTGTAGCACAAGAATTTTCTCAATTACCGGGTGTTGATTATGAGGAGACATATTCTTATGTAATTGATAGAATCACATTTCTATATCTTATGAGTTTCACAGTACATGGAAAACTTCATATGCATCTTTTAGATGTTGGTGATGCATATTTATATGGGGAGCTTGATAGTGATATTTATAAGAAAGTCCCACAAGGATTTCACATGCTTGAAGCACGTAATTAAACACTCGTAAAATTATTCCATCAAATTATGAAAATTCCTATACGGATTAAAGCAATCTAGAAGAATTTGGTATAATGTCTTATTGAAAAGTTTGATGCAAGCCGGATATAAAAATGATTTGATTTGTCCATGTAGTTTTATCATGAAATCTGAATAAGGATTTGTTATAGTTGCGATATATGTTGATGATATTAATCTTATTGAGACTCTTGAAGCTTCTAAAAGCAAGAGATTACTTGAAACAAGAATTTGAGATTTAAGAATTCTGGTAGAACAAATCTTTTTCTTGATTTACAAATTGAATATCGGGAAGATGGAATCCCTATTCATCAATCAACATGTACTGAGAAAGCAATGAAAAGATTTTATATGGACAAGGCACATCCTTTAACTACTTCAATGGTTGTTTAATCATTAGATGTTGCTAAAGGTCCATTCCGACCACAGGAAGATAATGAAGAACTTCTTGGTCCTAAAGTACCTTATCTTAATGCAATTGTTGCACTAAAGTATTTTGCAAATAATATACGTCCCAACATATCATTTGCAATAAATTTGTTAACAAGATATAATTCTTCTCCAACTCGATGAAATTAGACTAACATTAAACATTTCCTTCGATATCTCCAAGGAACCAAAACTCTTGAATTGTTTTATACAAAAGAATCAGAACCTTTACTAATTGGCTACGCAGATGCTGGTTTTTATATGATCCTCATAAGACACGTTCTCAAGCAAGCTATTATTTACATATGGTAGTAAATTCCTATTGTATTGCATGAGAATAATGCAACTTCTATAACTCAATTGAAAGGAGGGAGACATGACCAAACACATTTCACCGATCATATGATAATCCGACTGATTTATTAAGACTATGCCGACTACAACTTTTAAGAAGACTAATCTATGAAATTAGTACGAGTCTATTCAAAGATTTTAGAAGATCATAGCAACAGAGAGAATAAACATAAAGAGTAGTGTACTATTTTTTTTAAGTAAAGTCTATTTGGATTATAAATAAGAACCAAAAGAGTAAAGATTTTTTACTCGAAATGCTTAAAAGGTAAATATTTTGTAAGAAAATAAGTGAAATTCAAAATAAAAAAGTAAATAAATTTAAGTTTTCAAATTTAATCCACATACATCTAAATTTTATCTAATAATGCTTTATCTAATAATGTTTTAATTAGACATTCTTTACGTCCAAGACATCCGAGGGAGAGTTAGAAATCCAACATAAATGTGGATGTCTTTATGGTTCTAAAACCTAGACAGTTATGGTAATCAGCTCTAAGTTAACAGATCTTTATTTGCACATCACAAAGGATAACAAGGTGATGACCATGTCACAGTGAAGCAGTCACATACAGAATACATTACACAATAGAATAGTTGAGCTCCATATAAATTAGTTCCCATAATCACAAATTACAGTTCTACATCTTCCTCTACAAACTTCACTTCAGGCTGCTTCCGCAAATCCCACCCTCAAATTCCCAGAATCAAACACAGTATGGTATCGACGCATGAAAACATCTCCGAGAATCCTGCATTTCAACGATAATGTAAAACAAAATGTCACAAATCATCCAAAAAAAAAGAAAACAAAAAACAAAATGTCACCGAAGAGAAGGAATTGCACTCCGAAGATAAGAACTAGCTTTACTAGTTGAATTTTGTCCTAAAGAATTAATTTAAACATTCCAGGAGACAATAGAATGTCATTTCTTCATATTCTAGTAACTCCTAAATGTTCAATGTCTATAACATAGCCCATGCAATGATTTTTTGCACTATTTACCACTTGCTATTCATAGCTTTGCCTCTTCTTTTTATGAAAAATTCTTCCTTTACAAACATCAATATTAGGGTAACAATTTGGTACAACAGTGTGTTAATGACTTGGCAATGGCATCACTAATTAATTAGCTTTTCAGTTTTTTTCTGTAACAAATTTTCCTTTGTGACTTGTCCCTCTTCATCTTTTACAAAAGCATAGAAATGAAATTAAGTTCCTCACAATAACCATCGAGAAAATTCTGAATATTACACATGCTAGATTAATTTTATGTGATAACAGTTAAATTTTGTCCAATACCTATTTAATCCCATACATAGGCAGAATTCCAATACTATAGTACTTAAAAAGTTTATGAATTTCAGTTACATTTAGTTATAATGCTTTATCATTGCTCTTAAACTTATATTCTTAATAGTTAGTTTCCTCAAGCCCTTGCTCCACCAATTAGTTAGTTAGCTCAATAATAATATCAAACAAAAGGAGAAATGAGATAAAGAGGACAGAAAATTACCACAGAGGTCCGCGAGGAGGAGGCAGATCTATAGCTGTAAATCCACTTATGCACTGTGATACAGGCCCCACGCCAACTTGAAGGACATACTGATGGGTAAACTCCCAAGACAATTAGAAAAAGTAAAATCATCAGGAAATTTTGAAAAATATTAGGATTTCCAACCTCCCCTTTTCACCAAAACGTGAGTCAGTTTACTTTGTTAACATTTTTCAGAAGTGTCCCTATTCTTGACATGTAATCAGTTATTCATTCATCGTGCAAGCTGCAAATACTCTTAGCAGGATTCGAAAATCGAAACCAGAACATGTTAAATCCCAAGAAAAAAAAAAACTCCTTTAAAATAAAAGCCAATCCAATTATTTGGATTGGTTTTTGGTTTAAAAACAGTGAGTTTTCTTTTTCTTCTTGAGGCTTGTGAAAGTGAAGTTGTTTGTGAGAGATGTTAGACCCAGAGTGAAACAATTGAAGAATGTTTTTGAATTAAAATCAATCCAAATAAGGGAACAAAAGAAAATCTTGTATGAGATCTACAATCTTTTCTTCGAAAAAAAATTAATAGAACTTTAGGACATCTTTTTACCACAAAATGGTGGTATATGTCATCCCTTGAGGGTTTCCAAAACGAAAGTACATGTTTAAGGAATTTTAAAAGAAAAGGCAAGTTTAGAAATTCTCAACTTGGATTGGTTTTTAATTTAAAAAATGAGTATTTTTTCTTGAAATTGGTGAAAAGTAAATTGTATGTGAGAGGAGATGGGTCCCAAAGTAAAAATGGAAAGATTTTTTTCATTTTGAAAGCCAATTCAAGTGGAGACGCAACATATGATGATCCTGAGTAGAGAAAAATGGCATCAGTTGAAGAGCATTCTTGAATTTCTCTGAGTTTTTGTTGGGATATGGCATTTTTTTTAATCAAAGTTCGGTTATGGCATTAAAAATTTCTTCCCATACCTTAAAGATGATTTATATGAATATCACAGATAGTTAATCCAATAATGTTTTTTTCCTTACCTTTCTGAATCATTTATTCAATACTTCCACTGGAAGAAATGTTTCATTGACCAACTACTTACCTATTCATACAAATGAAGTGTTCTCTTGCTAGGAAATCATTTATCAGCAGTCGTTTTCTCTTTACTTTTTCCATTTTTTTAATGGAAAAAAAATGTTCAAATCACTTTTCACTTAATATTAAATTTCCATCTTGAAGTTTCTTTCCCAGTAAATGAACCAAACCTTGTTCATCTATGGTGGATTTGAACAAAGAAAGAAGGCGAATGAAAGATAGTTTAGGGCAATCCGACAAATAACAAAGATTTAAAACTTTTCTGCAACTCAGAGCATAGTAAGATGAGTGATGAAAGCCTAGAGAAGCTTAAGATAAAAGAAAGTGTTATGTAAAATAACCTGATCTGGAGTAAGGTCAAATATTTTGTCACCAATGGTAAAAGAAATCTTCGGAAGTGTAGGAAGTTTGCTGCAGTCAACAGTTGATTCACCCATTGGACTAGGTAATTTGTCACAGAGCTGCAGTTGTACAATTGAAAGCAAAGTTTGAGGGCATATAGGGACCAACATTCTAAAATAGCAGCATAAGGATAAGAAGTCTGTTCACCTGATTAGCATAGTCCATGATTGTTTCTACAGTTCCATTCCGGATTAGCTCCTTTTGCATCCACACAACTGCCATCTCACACACGGAGCACATTTCATCACGCAGATCATCAGATGCCTTCTCAGTGTTCTCGGCAACACTCTGAATAATCATATCTCTGAAACAATTTCATGAGGAAAACACTCAGATCAGCTCAAAGACCATTCCAAATGACAATTTATCACAAGATTTGCTTTTCGTCCTTGTCACTATTTTCTTTCTATTCGGATAGAAGATAATGCAGAAACTTAAGCTAATTGGGCCATAATTAGCAAAAGTGAACATCTGTATTGCCTGTTCATTGTGATTAGTTACTGTTCAATGTCAGCAAATCACAATCCAACTATCTTTGTACAGATAAGGATGCTTTCAGTAGAGCTGAAAATGTGAGAATATTGCCTCTTACAAGGAGTTGAACTTCATGATCTAAGGCCTGAGGACCCTCTCTAACTATTGAACCATTTTTCTTTCAACAAGTAAAACTGGCAGCGGTGCATGCCAAAGTACACCATTTTGGTGAGCAAATTGCCTACCAACACAATTTTAAGAATAAAATAACACGGTCATGGTTTTTTTATGCAGCTGTTTTAAAAACCTGAACCAGATAACTTGGGAAATGGAATGCATGGCATGATATAAGCATCAAAATCAGAAGTACAGATTGTATTAAGCAATTGGTTAAAGTAGCAGGTTAAATTGAGACACCGACCCATTACGAATGTGACCACGAGATGAGCACAATCCAATTGAGGAGCAGACTGTCTTGGGTGCTACCTGTAAGTAACAGCAGTAAGGTGACTAGTCAGGTCCTAGAACAATATGTTGCAAATTGACAAATTTGAGCAGTAGCCTAACATAGCCAACTCAATTTATCCACAGAAAAGAACACACTGCACAGGGAATATACATATATGTATCGGGATATGCAGTCTTCTATACCTTGGATAACAATAGGTCCAATATAGTTTTACCATACTCTGCAACCACTGTTTTGCATTCCTGGCTTACGACCCCAGATGCTCCAATAGCATGATTAATTTGTGTAATGATTACCTGAAAATGATACAAATGTTATTCAAAATTATGGTTCAATCTGTACAGGAGTAACGAAAACCAAAGGAACTTAGCAAAGAAAAAAAAAATGGTGGAGGAGAAAACCAAAAACAAAAAGAAGAGAAAGTCCCACCATCTCAGAAACTAGTGAAAAAACAAGGCAGAAATAGCAGAGACTATTCATTCCATAGCATTTTGGACTCCACAAATTGTTCACTAGAAATTGGGGAGATCAAATACAAGGCTTTGCACCAGGTACTCCCCACTAGCTCAAATGACTACTATGGAGAGGCAATGACAAAGTTTACATTGTCCACATAACGAAACAACTTATATTTCATGACACTAGCTTGAATGCTTATTAAGTAGCATAATTTCCTCAATTTCCCCCTCCTTCAATGATTATGACGATCTGTTGCTTCTTGAGTTGTTCTAGATAGTTTGTTTTCCTCTATCTTCTTCATGTCTTTCCATATTCTTCTATAAATTTTATCAAGTTCTACCATTCTAACAACCCATAGATAAAATATAAAGAAAAAGAAAAAACAAATTCCAGTAATTATTCATTTTGAACATAATCCATAGTGTCTTGGAATTATAGAGGAAACAATTTTCTTTAAAAAGGGTTTTTGAGATGACCCATCAACTCATCACAATGAGCTTGGGAAACTATATAACCAAGACACTTCCCCTCCTATCTCCTTACTGCAGATGTTCCTCCAAATCCCCATATGTTCTTGACCATCAATCCTTTTTTCATTACCCGACAATTCTAGTTCAACTTACAGTCCCACCCAGCCCAACCACCCCCCCCCCCCCCCCCCTTTTTACTCCCAGCCTTCTCCTTCATCTTAGTAGTACACATTTTTATTCTAGGCAACTAACAAGCAGAGTCATAGGCTCCCATAAGACATATGACTCACTAATAATCTGCTATGGAGTACTCAATCCGAAAGAAAGGCTGATAATGCTTTTACCACCAATCTCAAAATATCAAGATATGCAGAATAATGTGTCTACAAACGTAAATAACTCATAAGTTTCTCATCAAAAGAATTAAGAGCTGCATAAAACACCCATTTGAAGGGCATTGGAGGCAGCAGACTGTCAAAGCATATCCTTGAATCAAAGTGGAACACACTGTTGCAAATATTGGATTAGATCTATCACTCATTTAATTAGAAAGAGCAGTACTTAAAAAATATAGTTCATGGGTTATGATAGACATACTGTTGGTCCTGCCAACAAAGAGGTCCCAGAGTCAGCAATTGCTGCACAACCATTGGCACAGAATCCTAAAAAGAAAAATATCAGCCTACTGTTAAACAGAAATAATAAAATGGAAGAAATAGCAGCAGAATTTTAAACATTCAGGAGCCACTAGGGAAGACATGATCATGAGTTGCATAAAATTACCCGTTGTCTGACCACCAACTAGTACATCACCCATATTAAACTGTAGATTGAGGAAACGGAGAATAAAACATCAATCAAGATACATTCTTGGAGAAAAAGTATGAAGAGTAAAATAATTTACCTGCCAATACCCCTTTCGAGTAACATTGACATATGTGTGATCACCTTTAAAGTGTTTCGGATCAACCCCTCCAAAAACAATTTCACCCCCTTCTTCATCATCACTTTTACCAAACCAGAATGAGAATACTGGTTCCTTGATAAGACCTTGGTTAACCATGTTGTACCTAAAAACCATGAAGGAACCAACAACATCGTGAGCCAGTAATGTAGTTTTTAGTCCTATTTGGCCGGCAACTGGAATATAATTCACCTACCAGACAGGAACAGCATTGCCTACAGAGATCTCTTGAAATCCTAGTCCAAGAATGCCGTCAAACTTGGCAGCCAAAAACGTGATGCTTGACTCGCTGGTTGCCTCAATAAAATCCTAGATGTGCAAAAAAGAGTTAAAGAGTGAAATTCACATCTAAAATATGCTCTTGCTAAAACATACCTGATTCTTGACAATAAGATCACCAAGCTTGACATAATCTTGGCTAAAGAAACCGGATATAGCTCCAGTTCCATAGCGGATTTGGGCAGATTTTCCTGCATTAAGAATAAATCTCACTCAGTGTAAACTAGTTTTTCAGATATCACCTCTAGAAGCTCTATCCTCACATCACTTTTAACAACTTTGATATTAAAGGTACAGGATAGAGCAATACTAATCGTGCATGCATTTTTACATTTTAATGATTCTCAAATCTCCTAATAGCATGGTTCTGAATCTCAAATTTCGAAAATGAAACATAGTATCAATTACTTTTATGGTTGGACAGGAAAACAATTGACATTACTTTCTTGGTTCTTATGAGAAAACTGCAGAGAACCTACTCAATTAGAAAATTAAATGAACTACATATGCACGTATGTAACCAAAACCAATTCATACTACAAATGACTTTCATGAAAACAAAAGCTTCACGAGAAAAGGAGTAGTTCTATTTAGGACACGAATCAGCAAAGGGAGGACGTGAAAGAAAGATACTGAAGAGGAAGATAAAATTGGAAAGACATGACAATACACATACCATTTGCCTTATAGGTGCTTGAGTGGCTGGACCTGTACTTCCTATGGAAAAGACATGAAACCTGCATCAAATAAAAATTCAGAATAGACAAGATGCAAGAGCAAAGGAAAAGACAAGCCACAATAGGAATTGAAGAATCATTTTTTTACGAACGCACCGAGAAATAACACCTAGAAGAGGGAACCCAAAGATTAGAACTTCCAGTGTCAAATATAACAGTGAACTTCTGAGGAGGTGTGCCAATACCAATCTCACCAAAATATTGGGCATTCAAGTAGTTCTTAAGTGCAATAATATCAGTATCGGACCCTCCTACGTTATCACCAAGACGATAAATTCTTGCAGAAGCTCTGCCAGTGGATTGCAAAAACTGATTAACCTCAACCAACCTTTTCTTAAGTCCAACCCTTAAAAGACCGTCGTGCGAAGCTGCAAATACAGATGGAGATAAAACTAGCAGCAGTAGAAATGCAACAGGACAGGTTCTGTATATAGTACCCATATTAACAACTGCAAAAGAATAAACCAAAATTTTACAAGTTAGCCTCCAAGTTCAAAGAAACAAATACAAATAGAAACAGCAGATGACAAGCAATTTCCCTTTTCTGTTGTCTTGCATTTTACTTTCTTTTAGCTGCTGTTTTAATTTGGAAACAAAGTCCCGGAATGGTGAGACAAGAGAAAACCAAAGTAGACGATTAAAACAAGACTTGTAAACAAAGTTAAGCCTAATAAGTCAAACGAAATGCAGACTCGAAATGGGAAAACCAAAAACAAAGGAAAGAAACAGAACTTTTACATTTAATCTTCCCATCAGACTTTATCAGTTTTCTCTAATAGTTCTATCACAAGTATCAAAATTAATCTTCAGACTTTCATTTCAAGTTTCAACTCTCTTCCTACCTATACAACAAATCAGCCCACACACTGGAAATTACAGAAACTAGTCCTTTACTCAGTAATCACAAACTCTAAAAAACATTAAATAGCAGCAAGAAAACTGGGAATAGGACTACAAAAAGCAACCATATGATCAAACAATTCTACCGATAAGCAGATCCCTAGAAAATACGCAACTAAAGAAGTAATATGTAAATGAATCAAGTATTGCAAACGATTCTACATACATTTGGAATCCAGAAGAAAGTTAAGCAGATATTTTCTTACCCGGAGAGAGAGTTGACAGAGAAGGAGAAAGATTAGCAGAGAAGTTAGGTGAAAGTAACCCCCCAGCAGAGAAGAGTGAAGTCAATACTACTATGATAAAGGCAGGAAGCATCATTCGTCGATAACTACTATCGCTTTGGCTTCTTCAAAGAAAATATATAATAATCAAATAAAGACAGATATAATAATTTTATCCAACAAAAGAAAGATGAATACAGTAATCATAATAATTGTGCCAAAACAATAATAGTAATAATAATGTGTGTCTAAGATATCTACTGATGTAAATTAACTTTTAATTTAATATTATAGTTTTTCCATTTTTATAAGATTTATTGGGTTAAACTATATTATATAAAATTGCCATTTTTATTTAGAAAAACACAAAAACTTTTAGATAATTCTTTTTATAATAGAAGTTGTTTTTATCCATAAATTTATTTACTGTTCCAAAACATTTATGTGTAACTTTTAAATAACACCATCACAATTCTTTTCATGCTATCCTATCTAAGAAACAGAAACATAGACTACAACCATATGTTCATTTTATATGGACAAAAAGAATAATTCACGTGATTTCCTTTAAATGTTCTCTCATGCCGCTTATGTGCTTCAAAAATTAGATGAAGGTTAAATAAAGTTTAAATAAATAGAAAGGAAAAACAAGATAGATCTTAAATTTCCAAAAAGAATAAAAAAAAATATCTTAACCCTTCCTCTACAAACTTACCTCAAACATTTACTGAACACAATAATCTAAACCCTATTAATTTTACACTTTAAGTCCATTTAAAAATCCATGACCGGTGAAGAGAAAAAAAACCCTATTAAGTTTGCACTTTAAAATCCATCTAAATGCCGATGATCAGTGAAGAGGAAGAAAGGCAACCAAGGATCATGTATTCACCTCTGGTTGCTCTAACTGGGTATTGCTGTATTTCTCTTTATTTTTCAAATTGTTTTTTAAAATGAGATTTATGTGTTATTTCAAAATTTTACCGTTCAATTGTATATATGTAATTCTGACATTAATTCTTGCGCTTTTTTGTTCGTAAAGTTTCATATAATTAGAGTCCAAATCAAGTAAATGTTATTTGGTTGGGGAGAAAAAAATAAAGTGGAAAAATAATAGCATTTCTTCCACTCCCAAATTAAGGGGGCCAGGAGAGTTTTTTTTTTTTTTTTATTCTCCAAAGTAGACCCACCATAAAATATTAATTTGTCAAAAATAACAATTACAAGGCATTAAAGCCCGAAAGAACATGAAATGTACAAAATGTTTCCTCTCATTCCTCATGAAGGGTTTTTTTTTTTTCTTTTGCCCAATTTCAAGAAATGGGTATTAAATAAGCCTACAATTTTTTTTTTTAAATTCGGAAATGGCCATAACTTACAGTCATTATGCGTTATCAACTGAGATTGTGCGTTATCACTAATCACCAGCTTGAGCCGCGTTAAATAGCATTTTTTAACGGCATGGCAGTGATGTGGCGCTGATGTGGCGATAACGCAGAGCCATTAACGTACGTCCATTGTGCGTTATTATAAGTGATAACACACAATGACTGTGCGTTATCATATTATAAACCCTAGCGCCCGCCGCCGCCCCTTTTTTTCTTTTTCTTTCTTCTTCCTCCTTATTTCTTCTTTCTCTCTTTCTTTTTTGTCTTTCTTCTGCCTCTTATTTCTTCTTTCATTCTTTCTTCTTTTTTATTTCCTCCCTGAAATTTTCAACCTGCTGCTCCGTTGCCGCTGCCGCTTGGTAAGTTCTTTTCCTCTTCCTTTTATTTTCTTCCTTCGTCTTATACTTTGACTTCTCATTTTCTAATACTTTTGTATTTTATTTCGAAACTTACAGTTAAAATTTAGTTAATATTTGAAGTTCAAGTTTGAATCGGCGAGACTTTCCTTGGAGTACGAAGGTTATTAAAGATTTGGAGTGAAAAACGGTAGACTAGAGCTGCATTTTTTATTTTCGTTAAGTTTTTAGTTATTTAAATTATTTGGTCTATTATTTATTAATTTTAATTATTGTGTGTTTGGGTTTATTAATTGTTGTTTGTGAATCATTTTTATGCATTTTATTTGTTAATTTGAATTAATTCATTTTTGTCAAAGTGGGGTTTGGGTTTATGTTTAAATTTGTTGTTATTAATAAATTTATGCAAATTTGATAATTTTATGTATATAATTATTTTTTTTATTGCAAAAGTGATCTTAGGGTGATAAATTATTTTGATAAATTTATTTGGATAATTAGGTTTTATTTTTTTACTTTACTTTATGATTATTTGAATTTTTTTATTTATTTAGATAATTATTTTGCATCTTTCGTATAAATTTTTGAGTAGAAAAGATGGGAACTTGTAATTTGAGTTTTTTCTCTTCTTTTTTTTTTTTTTTAATTAGTAGAACCGAAACTTGGAAATTTAGGGTTTAGTAATTAATACTTTTATTTAAACTCTAAAACCCTAATAATGAATTTACCAAATAGTAAAATACTTACTTTTAAAATATACTATAAATAACCCTAAAAATTTTAAAAATTCTAAACTTTAAATAATAGAAAACTTAAAATTCTATTATTAAAATCTAAAATTTTACATCAAACATTAAATTGTAAAACTATAAACTTTTTAACAGTAAACCTTAAAAAGCTAAAATCATAATATTAAAATCCTATAGAGTATATTATAAAAACCTTAAAAACCCTAAAATTGATTTTTGAAACATTAAAAAATAAAATTAGAAACTCTGTAACAGTAAATCCCAAGAACCTTAAAATCTAAATATTTTAAACATTAAATCGTAAAACTCTAAACTTCAAAATAGTAAACCCTAAAAATGATAGTTTAAACATTAAACCGTAAAAATCTAAAATTTGTAATAGTTAACCCAAAAAACTCTAAAATCTTAACAATTTAAATACTAAAAAATAAAATTGTAAACTTTGTAACAGTAAAAGCTAATAACCGTAAAAATGACATTTTAAACATTAAAGCGTAAAACTCTAAAATTTGTAACAGTAAACCCAAAAAACTCTAAAATCTTAACAATTTAAACATTAAAAAATAAAACTGTAAACTTTGTAACAGTAAAACCTAATAACCGTAAAAAATGATATTTTAAACATTAAACCGTAAAACTCTAAACTTTGTAACCGTAAACCCTAAAAACTCTAAAATCGTAACAATTTAAACATTAAACCGTGAAACTCTAAACTTTGTAACCATAAACCCTAATAACATTTAAATCTTAATATTCTTGATAATTAACTGTAAATTATAAAAACATTAAAAACCCTAAAAATACTAAATATGATATGTTAAAAATCATACAAACCTTAAAACCCTAAAATGATTATACCATAAATGTCTATATCACACCTAGTTGCCAACGATCCTAAGATACTTGTGTCGAACATCATTCAAGAAGTGCAGGTATTGTTTCAAACGGGCTGTACTTACAAGCGGGCATGGTATGCTCGAAAATTTGCCATCGAGAGGGTTTTTGGTAGCTGGGAGACAACCTTCAATATTTTACCTAAATACTTACAAGCTGTATAGGATTTAAACTGGGGGACTATATACGAATTTTTGCATCACAGAACAAGCAATCCCCCTAATTATGTTTTCAAATTTATTTTCTGGTGTTTCTTGTCATGTATAGACGGATTTTCATATCGTCGGCCGGTGATTTCTGTGGATGGAACACACTTAAGGGGACCATACAAGGGCGTGCTGTTAATTGCAAGTACGTGGGATGCAAATAATCACTTGTTCCCACTTGCTTTTGCAATTGTTGATAAGGAATACTCCGAGAGTTGGAATTTGTTCCTTAAAAACCTGCGAGAATACATTGTCAAAGATCGCCACGTATGCCTCATTTCTGATCGCCACAAAGGTATTTTCTCTGCTATTCAAAGTCAACCTTTATGGCAACTACTATTTGTAGTTCACCGGTTTTGTTTACGCCACATTTGAGCAAATTTCAATAAGACTTTTAAGAGCACAAACCTAAAATGCTTGATGTGACAGGCCGGAACAGAATCAAAACAATGGAAATTTGACTGTGTAATGAAAGAGATTCAAGAAAGAAATGTCGATGCTTACATTTACTTGATGAAGTTGGACCCAGAGAAATGGACATTGTTGCATGATGGCGGTTATAGACACGGTATCATGACAACCAACATTCTGAAGCACTTAACAGTGTATTAAAGAAAGCTAGGGTTCTACCTTTAGAAGCCCTGGTTGAACTAATATTCAACAAACTAGTTAAGTACTTTCTCCAACACCGTGAAGAAGCTGAAAATTGTGTGCATCCATTTCCAACCTGAATTTTTGACAAGTTCTTGCGGATTGAAATGAAATCAAGAGAACACAAAGTTACAACTTACAACCCGCGAGAAGGAATATACATGGTCAAATCTCCAATCCGGGTTTCTAGTACGGGCAACAACGTCTATATATTGCAGATAAATAATAAATCATGTAGTTGCAGAAAATGGCAAACATATACATTGCCTTGTTCTCATGTTCTTGCAGTGTGTAGAGAAAATGGGTCAAAACAGATACTTATGTGTCGGAGATATATTCGCGACAAACGTACAGAAGAACTTACCAAGCGAATTTTCATCCGGTCTTGAGTGAGAACTTTTGGAGGGATGTTCCTTTTAATTTAACATTTTATCCTCCAAACATGAAAAAAGAACAGGGTAGGAAACAGGACAAGCGATTTCAAGGGGAAATGGATTATAGAAATCCGGATTCCCCCCCAAGATGTGGCAGATGTCGCATGCCAGGACATAATAGAAAAAATTATAATAATCCCGGACCGAGCAATGTATAAGTTTGTTAATTAATATATTGTTACTTTAAACTTTTACAATATCTTTAGTATTACTTCTTCAAATGACTTGAGATGAAATGGTTAAAAGTTAAATATATTTTCCAAGAAAATGATATAAATATTATCATTATAAATACACTTAAAATAAGTTAAATAAAATAAATAGTCTTTTTAAAAAAATTATACAATTATAAGTTTTCACAAAAATGTCAAGAAATTTTCATTAAAAAAAAAAAAACAAATTTTCATTAAAAAAAATTCATTAAACAAAAAAGAAATTTTCATTAAAAAAATAATTACGTGGCTCATAAAGCACAACAAGTGTGCGTTATTGCTTGATTATAATGCAAACTCATTGTGCGTTATAAGCCACATCGGCTAATTAGGGGATAAATGCTTAATTGGTAATAACACACAATGGTTGTGCGTTATCATTATTGATAACGCACTACCATTGTGCATTATGGCCAGTTCCAAATTAAAAAAAAAAAAAAAAATCTGGGCCTATTTAGTACCCATTTCTTGAAATTGGGCTAAAGAAAGGAAAAAAACCCTCATTAAGTAAGTAGAATCCGATCTACAATATCCTGGCAACTGGTATGTACTTTCTCTCTTTTATTTATTTATCATACTATCATAATATTTAAGAAAATATAAAATTTTAGATTTTCTTTATATAGTTTAGGATGTCCTTCAAATATTTTCTCTTTTCATAATTATCTTTACTAATTTCCATGTTAGAAGAATAAAATGATATTAGAATTTATTATTAATAGGAGGATGTAATAAAAAAATTCATTAAATTTTTGTCTTGAAACCGTCATGTGAGAAGTAAAAAAAGCACAAAAATTTCTACAATGTCACATTCTAAAAAACGAATACATCAAGATGAGCTCTCACAAAATCCTCTTCGTGCATACACTTCAAGAAGGCACAATGCATTTATGGAAAATTAAAAGTTAATTAATGTAGAGAAATTTAGATTAAAAAACTAAAAGACAATATTAAATTTGTTATGAATTTGATTATCACAATACAATTTGCTTTTTCCGTATAATAATACAAATATAAAATAGAAGAATATAGACAAAAGAATAACAAGAGAGAGAAAGTATAAGACTTAATAATAAACACCGATGAATCTTATTAATGTAGTCTAAGATAATATCTATTTATAAGCTCAAGATATAAGAGGTTGCAAAATACAAAGAAGGATCTAACTAAATCAATGGGGATATCATTAAGCTAACTAGGATTAGTACTTTGGGAGTTTAATTCTCTTCAGGTAACGTAATGGAACATCCACTATATATTCATTAATTTCATAATACTTCCGTTGGATGTCCATAATATAAAAGAATATGACTCGCTAAAATCTTAATAGAGAAAAAGTCATGTAAGAGAAAAACGTCTAGTGAAAGAAAAATAGTACACTATTCATTTATGGTTTTATACTTCTTCTATTTAAAACAACATCAAACAAATAAATTGGAATGTCTTAGAGAATAAAATCTTCAGGATTATGAATCACATTTTATCAAAATTTTGCATATTAATTTCACATTTCTTGTAAAGAAATTCTATGAAATTTATTTTGTCTTATCTCTCTACATATGTCTCAAATTTCACAACCCAACAATATGCACTACCAAAAGAAAAAAAAAAAAAAAAGAATTGCGACCACCATTTCGGTCATTATTTGACGCTTTGAGACTGAAGTGCGATCCAAATTTTCAATTGCTAATCTTTGGTCGCTAATGCACATTTGTGACCGAAAATTCGGTAGCAAAAATGAAAATTACAACTAAATTACGACTACGCGTCGGGGAGATCGACATCTATCTACCAACTTACGACCAAATGGTCACCCTTTTGGCGCCAAAGTTTGCAACCGAACTTTCAGTCACAATTTTTTTTTGCACCAAATTTAACGACTGATTATTTGGTCGCAATGTGGTCATAGATTTGGAGCTAAAATTGTCCCCATAACTATTTGTGACTGATAGTTTGGTCGTGATTCGGTCGCAATATTTTTTTTTTAAAACTAAATAAATTATTTAAAATTTAATTTTTTTTCCTTTTGAGAGACTTGTTTGGTTGTTGATCGGGGTAACTATATATATAAATGGTCGAGCATTTTCTAATATAAAAAAAAGCACCTAAAAACAAAAAGAAATTCAAAAATAACTTTCATATAACAAAAATTATCATTAAACATACCCTAAAATACCATTCATATCAACAAAAACTTACCACAACATCATAAAATTGTATCAAACTACTACAACATCATAAAGTATAAAATAGTAACCACACAAGAATATCCAAATATACGTCTATATGTCAATAAAAGCTAAGTAAAATGAGGAAGATGGTCGTCACCTTCACCTCTCAGGCCTCACCACTCGGGTCCGCATGCTCGACCGCTCACCATTTGTGCCCTTACCGCTATGATAGCCAGGCATCTGCCAGTCGGGAGGCAAGTGATCCCAAGTCGCTCATGGATATACCAATCTCACCAAGGGATCCAACAACTGCTCCATGCAATAAGTGATTGGTGTAAGTAATACGCTGTTGGACCTCTGGTCTGACTACCCGATCCACTTCTTTAGCCATAACCCTTCGAGTAATGTCCTCTATCTACTACTTAGATGGTGCTACAGGGAACAGAGCTCCAACACCTGCTCAAGCCTACTGGTGCAAACGGGCCAACTCTGCGGCGCTGAAGCCATAAGTATGCCCCCTTCTAAGGCCCATACCGAACTTATACATCATTTCCATGTCGGTCGGTATAGAAGCACCATTCTCCCTATGCTCCTGCATCTTCCTGGCCTTAAAGATGCAGGATTGTTACTAAATTTCGAGATATGTGTTAAATAATACAATTTCAATTAAATCATAATGTCATTTGTGATATACGAAGTATTAGAAAGAAACAGCTAACCCAAAACTCTCCCGACCAGTGATCAACAAATTGCCCCGATCTCTCATGCACATCTCGATGAGTGTGGAGCATTTGATAAAGCTACTCATGAGCAAAGGCATCACTGAGCCTTTGACACTGTAAGATATAAGTGTTACATTCACAAACTAACAATCAAAAACCCAAAAAAAGGAAAAAAATTATACTCAACAATAATAATTTTCAATATCTAAAGTTTATATTTATCTATATAAAATAGAATATTTAACAGGACCATCATGAAAATAAAGAAGAACAATGTTCATGAACCATCAAGAAAAAATAAGTACACATGCATGTTTCCAACAAATAATATAATATTTAGATATTTAGTGGAACAACAAAATTTTACTAACATCACAACATCTAAAACATTAATATTCTAGTTTCAAAACCAGAAACAATCAATTAAACGCACTAAGAAAGAAGTAGTAAATGGATGTTTTCAAATTTGAACCCCTTTGGTTGGTTCAAGTGGCTAATTATATTGTGAATTAATTATACAATCTCTTATATTTATGACTTATTACAATAGTTTTGTATGACATATATAGTTATAGCCCCTTTGATAATGATTTTAACAGTTTCAAAGACAAAATACCAAACTTAAAAGCTAAAAAAAAAAGCTCAAACAATACATTTTTATTGAGTTCCATATTGATGATATTATCCTAAGGTAAGGTAAGTAATTCACTCTAAAAAATACAGCCAAAACTACTGCAATACAAACAAACTAAATCACAAATCAAGAAATAAAGTTAAGGAAAGGGAACATTTGAACAAAATCATAATGAATAGTACTTAATTATCACATTTGTTGATTATTCCTCTTCTTCTGCTTCGTCTTCTGACTCCCATTCTACCTCATCATGGACAAAATCATCATTGACTTCAGGTTCTTCAAGAATGTCTACATCATCGTGTCCGCCTAACTCATGCATGAGATGTCTGACTTCTTCAATCCTCTAATCTATTATCGAAGTCTCACCGATTTCCACATTCTCTTGAAATACTAGTTCAACTACAGGGACACTAAACACTAGAGTTCTTGATTTCATTGCTGATAATAATGGCTCCCTTGTCGTTTAGTGCCAGAATATGTGATTTAAGATGCTTGTTCTCTTGGTAAGCAAAAATGAATAGATCGTAAGCGAGGTATATTTCTTAGAGTGAACCTTCACAAGTTTATATTGAGGATTCTTCATTAAACCTTTATTTGAAGAATCGAACCAGACACATTTAAAGAGCGTTTCTTTTTTAACAGGTGTACCTGCGAACTCAACCTCAATGACATAAGTTAAAGTCCTATAATAGTCCCCTTCAACCGTACGCCACAATTATTAGTACATTTTCTGGAGTCATACTCTCGTGTATTAAGCCTGAAACCGTTTACAATATAACTGTACCCATGTCTTCACATATCTAGACGAACCCTAAGAGGGGTTTCTAAGTAGTTGGTAGAGACTCTCCGTGTTCAAAGGATTGTCCATCTGAAATAAAGTATTACTATATACAATTAATATAATTCTTAATTCTTAATTCTTAATTTAAGGTACTTACTTCATCTTTGAACCATTTGCCGAATTCATTGTTGATCATTTCCTTTAAATTGTCTTTTTAATACTAGGATAACGAGTTCTCATTTCTGATGAGTACTTCCTACCATTAATAACTTACGGTCAACCATATTTCCAATCAGTTCAACGTAATTCACATATAAAGGAATAAATTCAATGAACTTACTCGATAAAAGCTCAACCTCCTCACAATTAAGCAAGATGTAGTTCTTTATTGCCTTATGGTCTTCCTTGTCCAAGATTCTCTTCATCATCTTACCATAAGGTCTTCCTGGTGCATTGCAAATAGAAAAAACAAAGCCTTGTTATGAGGCTGTTCACCCTCATCATTGCGTCCTGCATCTCTACTTCTAGTGTCGAGGATGTGTATAAGGAAATTTTAAAATCAAAAGGGGAATAAACTACTAAACTAAAGTAACAGACAAGTGGACCTATCACTGTGAGCTACACCCAAGCGTCGAATCTCGAGGGATGATAAAGGCTCAAGTACTAATTGCACTTTCTAAAGTTTTAGTCTAAATGTTTTGAAGAAAAATAAACTAAAAGGCCGAAAACGGTTTAACAACTAAAGCAAATAAAACAAGAGATCTAAGGTTTTAAAAACTATTAAGGCAAGAGTTTGGATGATGGAATCCCTCTAATCCTTGTTACTAATTCAATTGGAAAAACTTTATAGAAAATGATGTTGAATTAATCAAGTTGGGTCATCACAACTAATAGGGCAATCCCTATCTCTAGTCGAAAGCCACCCTACTCACTAATTCTTAGAGGAGAATCTCTTCTCACCCTAATCAATTATGAGTGCAATAATTATAGGTGATTCAAAGGACCTAAAAGTGCAATATCATATCTCTAATCAATTGCCCCAATTAACCCCCAAATTGGTTGCCCTAGAATGTTCTTCCTTTTTCAATTCCGAATATCCTTGTGATAAATCTAATCTTGTGGCAATTAAATTTCAACAAGATGTAATTAGAAGACCACTCAATTGAAAACAAACATAGAATTGATTAAACAAAGAACATTGTAAACAAGTATTAGGGTTCAGCCTTCATCCAAACATAAAAATATACTCACTAATCACGTATTGAAACTGAAATTAAACGTTGAATTTAGTAAAAACAAACGAAGAGAAAGCTTAGGAGGAAGATTGAAGCAGCAATCGCAGTCCCGAACATTGCCCAAGCTCGTCTCTCAAATTGCCCAATTCAAGCATGAAATTGTGATGTTGAATCTTCAATTCTTGATCTCCAAGTATTCAATTTCTAAATTTCTACTAATTTCCTACCTAATTAAGGATAAATTTTGGGGGGAAATCTAACGTAAGGTCACCCCTGATTGCTTCCCTAGCCCTAAATGGCATAATTCTTTATTAATAAAGGAAAAATTACACCAAAATAGAGTTAAAGTCGAGTTATAACTGCTACAGCCAAGACCTACCACGCATGGTACGTGAAGAGCTCTACCGTCTGTAATAGGATTCTGTCAAAAAACTCTTATTTGTCATTGGGACCTACCGTCGACTGTAGGGGTAGCCTACCATTGCCCGTAGGGTCTTGTCCAGCTTTAGCTTGTGACTCCAGGACCTACCGTCGATGGTATGTTGGCCTACCTCAAATGGTATGCCATCGGCTTTGTTTTCGTCGTTTTCACTTCGTTTTCGACCGTTTCATTTCTTTTCATCGTTTTCTCCTTTGGAAAACATCTAAGACAAGAATAAAGGGTATTAGTCTAAAATATGTATTTTTACATATTAAAACATCATAAAACGATGAAAATAACATATAGAAATATAGACAATATTGCACCTATAAGTCGATATCTGGTTCAAAGTAATAGCTAAAGAATGTCCCAGCCTCTTCAATTAAGTATGCATTAATATAGAACCTTACACCCGAGCTTTGTTCTTGATCTTCTTCTTTATATGAATATATTTTAGTAAATGTATTAATTAATTATGTACGAAATGTTTAAGATATGTTTTCATGTTCTTACCTCTTAAATTGATACATCCACTTATACTGAACTGGTCCACAAACTCTTGCCTCATACGACAAATGAACAATCAATTGTTCCATTTCATCGAAGAACCCTAGGAGAAAAATTCTTTCTAGCTTGCATAACAAAATTGCAATGCTAATCTCCAATTGATGCATATGCTTCTCACTTATCTTTGGCACATAAGTCATAGTAGAAAAGGCTCAATTCTCCTAAGATGCTCCAAACCTTTTGCGGAAAAATCTCTTTGAAGGCAATTGGTATTAATTATTCCATGAACACATAACAATCATGGCTTTTCATCCCTGGTATTCTCAATTCTTTCAAATCCACACACCTTCCTAAGTTAGAAGCGAACCCATCCGGTAACCTCAACTCCTTTACCCACTCAAGAATAAGCTATTGTTCATTTGTTAATGTGCAACATGCCTTCGGCTTTGACCCCTTACCTCCGGCTACATTACAGATTGTCAAGTCAGGTTGGTTACAATAACGTTCAATGTCTTCTTAACCTTAACATTGTCTTTTGTCTTTCCTTTGACATCTATTATAGTGTTGAACACATTATCAAACACATTTTTTTCACTGTGCATTACATCAATATTGTGACGAACTAGAAGGGTACGCCAGTACGGAAGATCCTAAATACGCTCCTCTTTGTCAAATTATTGTTTGAAACTTTGACATCTCCCTTACCCATTTCAGTGCCTGTTTTTGTAATTTTTGGCAAACTCTGAATTCTTTCCCACAACTGTTCACCAAAAAGGCGAGGTGGCGGCAGAGAGTGATCTTGACCCCTGCCCTTCTTAAAAGACTTTTTCTCTTTTCTGTATGGATGCCCTGTAGTAAGAAGCATTGATGACAATCAAACCAGGATTGTTTCCTCCACTTTGTAGTCAGAACGACTTTGTTTATTCCATACAACACAGACATACAAGTATACCAGCAGTACTCCAACCGCTCAACATTTTGTACGCTGGGAAATCACTAACTGTCTAAACAAGGGCAGCCCGTATGTTGAAGTTTTGTTTCTTGGATATATCATATAGGGCATTCATATCCTACAAATCATTCAGCTCTTCTATTTACGATTGCAAATAAACATTCGGTTTGCTTTTCAGATTCTGAGGATTGGGAATGATGTTAGTTAAGAACATAACTCCTTTTTTTAAGCGCACAAGGAGGTAAATTATAAGGAATCACAATCATTGGCCAAGAAGAATATTGTTTCCCAGCCATTCCAAAAGTAGACAAACTATCTGTACACAATCCAAGCCTTACATTCCTCGATTTAGAGGAAAAATTAGAATGAACTTTATCGAAGTGCTTCCATTCTTCTCCATCCCTAGGATGGCTCATTATGTCTGCTTGCTGCTCACTTTCTGAATGCCATCTCATGTGATCAACGGTTCTTTTTTATGCATACAACCTTTGCAACCTAGGAGTTATTAGAAAGTAATACATCTTTTTGTGAGGTACCTCCTTTCGTTTATTTTCCTTAGTTTTTTACTTCTTATACCGTTCACTACGACAGAACTTGCACTCTCTTCTATGACTATCTTCTTTCCAATAAAGCATGCAACCGTTAAGACATACGTCAATCTTCTGAATAGGCAAACTAAATTGGATACTAATTTTTTCTTTTGTCACCAGTCATCTATCACCTTATTATCCTTGGGGAGTAAGAATTTCGCATATTGTGCCCCTTGATCAAATGACTTTCAGACCAGTTGTTCTCAGACTTATTAAGCAATAATTCTGTAGTCGCAGAAAACTATGAATAACTACACCCTTTGTACAGTGGTATATCGACTGCTTTTGACATATCATAGAACGTTTGTGCCTCTGGATTAGGTGCTTCCTCATAAGTATGGCTAGCGGCTTCGGGGTCGAAGTTCGGCCCAGCAGCATCAAATATCATTTTACAAATTGGGCCCCTTTCTACAGTTCTACTCAATCTGGTTTCCCTTACAGCACTTATATTTATTCCCACATTTACTCCCGAAGGTGCTTCTGCATAGCATATCCAATTAATGATAATTAGGCTTAAATCCCCACATAAAAATACGTGACCTTGAATCATCCACGTTTATTAACTTCTTATTTTTGCACTTTGCACATGGGTACCTTATCTCAGTTTCCTTACCATTATTTTTTGAAAGACACCAATCTATAAATCGATGTACACTATTAACAAATTCACTATTAAATCCTTTAACCCCATGTCTTGTATATATCCAATTTCTATCCTGCTCCATAACTTTGATACATTCAAGAGAATAGAAGGACAATAGTATATAGATGAGAATATGAAGGAATGGAAGACGAATGATTTGAAAGGCACAACTTATATATATATATATATATTTTAAAGTTAACTTCTTTATGGGGAAGAAAGAGAAGTCATTTATTGATAAATTGGTAAACACTTGTTATTTTTCATTTTTCATAACTTAGAAGTAAAGAAAGAGTAGAAATACAAACACTTCTATTAAATGTTCATAATTTAGACATAAAAAAAGAATAAGTACAAAGACTTCTACTATTCACTTTTGGGCATTGGGATGCATTATTATTTGGCCTACATATGGCTTCGCACATGCATATAACTACAAGGATGGAAGAAAGGGGAAGGGGCCTCAGTCGCCCCCATAATTATAAAAATATTTTATTAGTGTTTATGTTTCTAGATTAGTAAATATATATTTTTTTCATGTTACCTTTTTAATATTTTAAAAATTTTCTTTGTATAAATTTTTTCATCCCTTTAAATTAAGTTATAACAGGGGCTGATTTAATTTACAATGGTCACTAGTGTGAAAGATGCAAACAAGCATGTAAGGATGATTAGTGGAGTTGGTGTTGCTCTTGGAGAGTTCCCTGGTGAACATCAAGTCATCATGAACTCTTCTTCTTGGGGAAAAATGATGCAATTTCAGTGTAGTGATTGCACTATTAGCAGTTTTAGATAGGTAGAAGAATGGAAATGGCAAGTTCAACTAGTAACAATGAAGTCTTAATTATTAATTCATGATTTTCTTATATATATATATACGTCTAATTGTTTCATATATTGGAGTAGGAAGATGGAGATGTTTTTCAATATATCGATTTCTCGTATGGATATTGGACTCAAGAGCTTTATTTAGAAGATGATGATGAGATTGAGAATGATGAAGAAGAGGAAGAGATTAATGGAGTAGCTGAAATTTCAAATTTCTCAATGTTTTTGTATAAGATTACCACTAGTTAATCATATTAAGATGGGTACTATTGTTTAGGCTCCAATTAATTACTACTCATCAATCCTTGATGGCGTATCTTAAAATTTACCCAAACTAATACTACTGACTTCCTCCATAGTATGGATTCTTCTTGATTTGGCCCATTGTCTCTAAACTAATAAAGAATAGAAATTAGCTCAATTGATATTAAGTTTGGGATGATTGTCAATGGATCGATGTACTATTTTACCAACTGTCAATTAACATTAGGATTTGAAGTATATCTTTTAAAAAAATTAATTTTCTCTCCAAAAATAATATCGCAAAATCCTTTTTTAAAAATAATAAAATAACCATATATGATGGATCCTATAATGCTAGAATTTGGTAAAATGGAGATAGACTTTAACAAGTCTTGGAAATAAATCAAGAAAGAGAGGTACAAATAATTCTAATTTTTATTTTTACTATCTTGAAAATTAATCAAGAAATAGAAGTACAAACACTTCTATTAATTCTTTTTAATAACTTGGAAATCAATCAAGAAATAGAAGTACAAAAAACTTCTATTATTTGCTTTTCGTTACATGGATATGAAGATAGAATAGAAGTACAATCACTTTTATTTTTCACATTTCATAAATTAGAAATAAAGAAATAAATAGAAGTACAAATGCTTCTATTTTTCACTTTCGATAAGTTAGAATAATACTTAGACATGTAAGTATCATTCTCTAAGTTGTAAAAAAAATTTGACAGAGTCTCCTCTGTAAAATAAACATTTTCCAAACACAATGGTCATCTAAACATAAAATTCAATTGTTAAACAATTAACAAAGAGTCCAGGCTCCCCCATAAACAATTAGACATCAAGAAGCTTATAATTTACAGTTTAAAGTTTGTAACTTTTATTTGTTTCTTAAAAAAATTTTACTATCTATATTTATATTTATGTTATACATTCTAAAGTATAGGTTATAAATTATAGTTCTTTTTATTTAAAAAAATAATTGCTGCAAGATAATAGCAAAACACTTAGCACAAAAGTGACACAGCCCATAATTTTTCAAGCATAAAAAGGGGAATCACAGCCCCAAAAAGCAAGAAATTAGGGGAATCACAGCCCCAAACTAAGCATAAAAATATAAAATTTTTGTCAATTTGGGAATCATAAGTCATGACGGTTGGTTCTGGCTCACGTTTGCAACTAATGGTTCAAACTTTGAGATATCAAATCTGTACTCTAAAAGAAATCTAAAATAGAAAGCAAATGAACCTTCTTATTAGCAAAAATTCACACTAGCACAAAAAAGAATAAATAAATAAATAAGTAAATAAATGAGTTTCAGGAGGAGAATGATAAATAAATAAATAAATATAAAGTGAATAATACATATGTATCATTCCACACTTTTAAATGTACCCACACTTGTAAAGTTTAGCATTTTTTTTAATAAAATTTCATTTTTGTTTTCTACAATGGGATTTTTGGATATGATATTTTAGAACGTACACAAAAAACTCAAACTAAACTCTTATCTAAGTTGATTATTAATTCATTTTATTATGTGGTGATTAGTATTTTAATACTCTTTCTAATTTTTTAATTTGTCACATGATACTTTATTAATTGTCATATTATAAAAATAATGAATATCTAATGAATTCTTTTAGTATGCCCTTTTTATAAAATAGAAGTCTACCCTTATTTTAATTGTTCTCTAATATAAAGTTGTACATGAGTAAATAAGTCGTTCTATATATACTTATTCTTAGAAAAATTAGTTTTTAATTGGTTTCAAGATATTTTTGTCTTTATAAAAATATTTTAATTTTGCATTTTCTTAGAATGAATGTTGTATGAAATGTGACAAGAAAAGAATGAAGGGATTGTAAAAGTCTGGCAACAAGTGTTTTCCCTGTACCAAGTGGTCTTTACAACAAGATACCCTTCCATAAGAAAGGAATAGGATTAGAAGATTTCATAAGTACCAACTAAAGAAAATTAGACTTTCAATTTTATCTTTCGTTGTGCTATTCCAAGACTCTCAAACAATTCAGGATGCTTGATTGGTAACTCAATGACCTGAAAAATATAAGATGACTAACCAGTAAGAAGTGGGAATTAAAAGCAGACCTAATCATATAATACAACTAAGAGACATGAAATGATGGATTTGATTGATGTTAGGAACCTTTTTTAACTTATTCGTATGTGTAATCAAATAGCATACAAGCCAAAACGTGAAGACATAGCAGTGTATAGCATTGAGAACTGCTATTTTCTTGTTCTTCCTAGAATGGACGTTATGCCTATTCTAAAAAGATTAAGTGAAGACATTTTTTAAGTTTAAAAAATAAATTAACAAGGGGAATATAAAAAACAAAGTACAAGATTATAGCCATGAAAAATTACAGCAAAAGAACAATCAGTTTTTTTTGTTAGAATAAAAAAAGAATAGAAATTACAGCAGCAAGCGGTGGTGAGCAAGGGGCATGAGTCGAAAAAACTCAGTTCATCTAGTAGAGGTAGAGATGAGAGATGATAGTGTCGTGGTGAATAGAAAGAGAAGAGAAGAGAGAAGTGCGTGGTGAATAGATAAGGGAATAGAGAAGGAGAGAAGACAGGTAGTGGTAGGGGGAGGGGAGGAACAGCGGTGAGGTAGGGTTTGGGTTTTGGGTGACGGTGAGGTAGGGAATGTCGAGACTGAGAGCTGAGAAGAAGAGGGTAAAGAGGAGCTAGGAGTTAGCTGAATTAATTTACGGAAAAAAATTCGGCAGCGGGACGACCGAATTGCGACGGACATAGTCGCAATTTTAAAAAAGTGATTGCAACTCGCATTTTCGGTCGCTAAACCATCATAATCTTTTTAATTTTACGACTTCATTTTTTTGTCGCTCTTTTGGGTGCTATATTTCGGTTTCCTTGGTTCAATCGCTATTTCGTTGTGATATTTGTATCTTAATACTTTGTGGCGGAGTAATATGTTTTTATGGGGCATATGTAACGATAAGATGGCAAAATATTTGGTTTCTTATCATAAACCAATTACAATGAGAAGAACAAAAATAATATGTTCTCAAAATTCGAATAAGTACTACTATAAAATATACTTAAATTAATTTCAAGGCACATATATGGTTTTATAAAACCATTTACTATATAATGAACATATTCTGCATGAGTATTCAATATTTAAACAAATAGAGAAATCAATAATATTATTAGGATAACTTGTATTGATTGGAAGAATCCAAAAGATGAGCTCATTATCAAAATTCCAAATTTCATATTGCAAGTCAACAGTATATATGTGACCATTGGTTGATGTATTGACTATATATTTATCCTAAAATACATTCAACCCTAATATATTGATGGTATTGATAAAATTATTTTGCCTTGAAAAATAGTGGTACAAATAAAATTTATGTGATAAAAAACTTTTGGTTCTAAAAAAATACTGTCACAAACTCTTTATGACATTTCGTATTTTATGTTGGGAAGTATGCTGAAAAAGACTCCTAGTTTATGTAGAACACTGTATTATATGGAATGAATATGAAATGATCTTTATGATTATTTTTTTGTTTGTATTCATTTATTTACTATACATACATAAGGTCCACATATTTTAAGTAGGCAATCCACGTATTGGGTCGTGCTTCACAGTAAGATGCTGATTGATGTTACTTTAAGTACAAGTAACTTTGTTGATCAATGGAATTGGGCATGCCATTGAATTAAAGGTTATTGTATGATAGTTTCCTTGATAGATTACTGTACCTTAGGTCAATGAATGGTCTTCTCATGACTATTATACAAGTATGGTTAGAGTATATAGAACTGGATCCCGTGACAGAGGTTTTCTAGAAAGTACTATAAAGGAAAGGAAACCTAGTCTATCACAGATACATCCTCATGTGTTTTTTCTTGGAGAATATTGGTGTTTATTTTGAATTTTTTTTATTGCATGTTGTGTTTTCTCTATATGATTATGAAGTTTTTTTAAATTTTGATCCCTTCACCAACTGTTTGGATGCAGAGGATACATCAGATGAAGAAAATTAGCATGGGAAGGAAAGTCAAGAAACGATTTTTTTTGGGAACCTAAAAAGAAAAGAAGCATTAATATCTTATAGGTTTGTAGTGTAATAATTTTTTTGTAGTAATATTACTTGCAAAAAAATGCACATTCTTATTGGTTTTGTCCTTTTAAACCTTGCAATTCCCCTGTTGGATGCCTAGAAATCCTAAAGGTAATAGATCATTTACATCCAAATTGTTTTTATATACATATATTTTGAACATTTAGTTTTACTATTACCAATTTTTATCATTCTATTCCTTGCAAATGGTTGATTCTGGAAAAATATTATCATCTTAGATTGCTATCAAAATTTTCTTCTACTCGATCATTCACGTATTACTTGACCACCATTGGTGCATATGTGTGCTCAAGTGTAGAAGAGAAGTGAAACTGGTAGTAGAGATGGTGGTGGTGGGTTCTTTCCGGCGATAATTGAAGACGCAACTATTCAAGGAAGATGCATGAGACCCCTCAATCCAAATTTCAAGAGTAGCTCAGTGGTAGAAGTACTCTTCACCATGAGGCTAAAGGTTTTGGATTCGAACCACATGCTCCTCCTCTGATTCGTCGAAAAAAAATTTTTATATGTAAAACTGGTTGAAAGATATTCAGTAAGGTAATTGTCAATTAAGTACCCAGGCATTTTAAGAAATTTACTTTAATGTTAAAAAACATATAAAAGTACTTAGATTTTTAAAGTTATATATCTGGGATCCAAAAGTTTTCAATATTATTTTAACATTGATCCCAAATTTGGGAGACTTTGTTTAAGTTAAATGATTAATTAAATAAGCAAAGGAAAATATGGAATGTTTACTATTCAAATAATATGTTTATCTATTCGAAAAATATTTTATGTTTGTTATCATTGGTCGAGATCTTTTCTTTTAAAAAAATCAACTTACAATTTCCTCTTTTTTCATATTTTTTCAAGTTTAATATTCAATTGATTCACTATTTTTTTAGTATTTTGTTTACATATCTTCTTGAGTTAACAAATTTGCTCGCGAGATGAGTAATAGTAAGTGAATCTCTATCATTAATCTCAATTTTATAACTTGAGCTTGAATTTGGTGAAGGAAAAATATCTTTTTGTTTGTATTAATTAATTGGTGCATATACAAGAGGTAGCCATATAGTGAAGATACACGGGTTCTATTTCTACAATGTTACTATTTCTTAACAACTTGCTATTTTGTCTGCATATATGGCTATTAAGATGATAACCAAAAATACACAAATTCCAATTCTTTAAAGTTTTCATATGCATGGGTTATCTATCTAATTTAAACAATTTAACTTCTTAAAACTCTGAATGTTTATAGCCTAATGCTCAAGAGATCATGGGCAAATTGAAATGTATCTCCAAAAATAATGACTATAGTTTCTCTACAAAAAAAAAATTTTTTAAAAACTTATATAATTAAGTTAGGGAGGTACTTTAGTAATTTAATTATAAATCGTTAAATTCAAGGGATTTTAAAATATAGAAGAGAAGAACTGTAATATTCCAAATTGATCATGAGTATTGGAGAACACAATTAGTCACTATAAATTATGATGGGTTTTGATCCAGAGAATAGAGACGGATCAAGTTGATGAATTTGTTTTGTTACAAAAAAGCCATAGGAATAAATTTTTTTTTATTAGACATATACATTTAAAGTAAGCAACGAAGTCCATCATCCCATTATCTTTTAATTTGATTTTTACATTTAAAAAAATATAATTAGTTTTTTATTTTAAAAGATTTATTTGAATTGAACTCATCAAAATAAAGATTTATCGAAATGGTTAGCTTTTAAAACAACGTAACTAAAAGAAAAAAAGAGAGTACATCTATGAAATTTTATAAGTTTAGATTACTCAATCACGTACTACGTCCGAAAGTACCACATTGGTGGCGGTAATCAATGAGCTTTATATAGATATAAAAAAGATAAAATAAAGTTATTTATTAATTTAAGAGAAAGTAGCTATATATAGCCTTAAATTATTTTTAGTTTTGTATTTGTAGTCATAAACTTTTATTTTAGTTATTTACGTAGGAAATTTTATTTTATCTATTTTCAGTCATGGACTATTTTTAATATTGCAAGTTTATAACAATTTAATGGTTTCATAGTAACATTCGGTGCATCATTTGCATATTTTTATAACCTAACTTAAAGATAGTTATTTTATCATTGTATAGATGGTGCCACCACGCTGTACAAGATCCGATGGATTTATGTGTCAAAATAAGTTGAATTCCATCGTAAAATCTTTAAATTACTATACTTGCAACGTCAAAATAGTTTATGCCTATAAAAAGATAAAATAAAAACTCATGATGGCTATAAGCAAAAAAAGTAAAAAATAGTTTAAGGCTACATATAGTCAATTTCTCTTAATTTAAAAGTATCTAATGATTAATAAACTTTTAAGTACGAGTCATTTCAATTTTTAAGTAAAATATCTAGTAGCAGCCTAATATACCATCTAATATATTTTTGTGACACTTATATAAAATAAAAGATAAATTCACAACGGTAGCATATAACTTTAAAAGAGAAAATGACTATAAAAAACAGAGAAAATAGTATATCAAAATTATATATAATTTTGATATTTATGTATGTACAAGTTTTTTTTTTTTCCTTTTGAAGGTGAATGGGTGAGGTAATAGGGAGAACCGGAGAAGCAGGGAAAATGAGTAAAGCTGGGCTTTCAACGCCTTATAGAAATGGTACCATGCAACACAATTATTTGGGTTTTCTTCTTTGGAAAAATTCTTTAGAAAGGTGCATATACCATTTTCTTAGGTCGTATTTTTGCTAAACTCATTTGTTATTCTTTTACCCCAAATTAAAAATCATGTGAAAAAAATTGCATGCTACAACAAAATGCACGGAAGTCACCCCTAAAGAGCTCACGTGCAGGCTATATGAAAATTTTAGAGTAACACTTTTTGACATGCAATTTCAATTTAATGACAAAAAAAAAAAAATTTCAAGGATAGAATGCGATTTAAGTAATTAGAACGAGTTTTTTACTATATATATTTATTAAAAGTTTTCCACATATATTTTAGTTCACATATATTATTACATTAAGTTTTTTTTTTTTAAATTATGCTGTATCATTTGTTATATGTATTTTGCTATATTGCAATAATTTATAAATATAATATTTCAATTTTATGTTGTATAGATCACAATATAATTTATTATATTTTTTAATATACGATTTATAATTTGTAAATATCCACCCATGCTTCAAGCACGGGAACATAACTAGTACATGTATTAAAACAAAGCTATGAGTGCCATAAGAGTGCCACTTAGTACCCTCTCCTTTTTTCCCCATGTAAAAATAGAAAAATAGAGAATACAAGAGATAATTAGTAATGAAAACTATTTTCCTCCATTTAAGATAGGCTACACTAAAATTAAATAAATTAATATTTTTATAAGAACAAATTATTGACTTGAAAAAAATAATATATGAGATAATTAATAATGATAACTATCTTCCTACATTTAAGGTGGACTATATTAAAATTAAATAAAATAAGATTAATCAAATTAATATTCTTATAAGAATAATTATTGACAAGAAAAAAATAATATGTATATATTATATATATAATATTCATTATGACTTTGTTTCAAGAAAAATAATGATAGAGTCGAGCGAAAACATCGCCACATTCTCAATGTGGCTCGGGCTCTTTGTTCCAATCTAATCTTACCATCTCTTTCTGGGGAGTCTGTATCCTTACTGTAAGATATCTCATAAATAGAACACTCCCCACTCTTCTTAAAGGAAAACTCCATTTGAATTACTACATGGGAATACTCCTGACTATACCACACTTCGTACCTTTGGTTGCTTATGTTATACTCATAATGTAAGTTTAGGTAAGTTCCATTCTTGTAGTCGTAAGTATGTTTTTATTGGGTATCCTAATGGGAAACATTGTTGGCGTGTATGATATTGAATCTTGGGAATTTTTGGTCTCAAGAGACTCAATATTCTATGAAAATATTTTTCCTTTCACTAAACAGCCTACCAAAGACAAAAATACACCTACTCCTTTCAGCCCCAAATTCCTTCTCTTTACATCCATCACAAGACTTTCTTGAAGCCCTAATTCCTTATCCGCGGCCCACTACCACGAATCTCCTTACCAGCCCAACCGCCCAGCCCGTACCTCTCGTACCCCTTAATCCTCTTTGGCCCACACCCTCACCTGGCCCAACCGCCACTTCTCTTAGACCATAGCCCACTGCTGCGGCTCCTTCTCCTCCTCTTGATACCAACCCACCAAGCGAAATTCACAACCATGCACAATGCCTAACTCTCCATCTGATTCCTCACTTCCACAATCTGGGCCAATGCCCATAACTACTCCAAATACATTTTTTGTTACAATTAATCAAGACAGGGGAGCAATACTCTTCCTTTGGAAATACATGTTCGCTGCGGTGGTTGTATTCTCGACCTTTGCAGAAATTATTAGACTATGTTTGTTACCACTTGAAGAGTACTTTCCATTCTCTTCCATCATTTTCTCCGTTAGGGTTTTCGGCTACGTGTTCCTATCCCTTCGCCTCGTATGATACATGTGATAAATTTTCTGCAAATCATCGGAGTTTTCTTATAGTAGTTCAGATAGAAATAGAACCCACTCAGTTCTCTAAGGCTATTAAACATCCTGCAGCAGGTTGCCATGCAGTAAGAAATTGATGCTCTTGAAAAAATTATACTTGGACTCTCACAACTCTTCTTCCTCACAAGTGAGCCTTAGGATGCAAATGGGTGTATCGTATCAAATTTAAATCTGATGGCACCATAGAATGATACAAAGCCCATCTTGTCATTTTAGGTAAAAATGTTAAAAGGAAGGTGAGGACTTTACTGGAACCTTTGCTCTAGTTAATAAGGTCATCACTATTTGCACACTTTTAGTCATTGCTATTGCTAGAAATTGGAAGAATCATCAAATGGATGTTCACAATACCTTTTTGAACGGGCACTTAGCTGAAGAAGTTTATATGAAACCACCATCCGACTTTAATTCCTCCAATCCTAGTTATGTGTGCTTGCTTAAGGAATCTCTTTATGGCTTGTGCCAGGTGCCTCGGTGTTGGTTTTCTAAACTATCCGCGACTCTCACTTGTTCTGGCTTCCAGCACTCTTATGTCAATTACTCTCTCTTTACCTATTCATCTCATGATATTTTCTTATGTGTGCTTGTGTATGTTGATGATCTGATTATCACTGGTAATAATCTCTGGCTATTACTTAATTCAAATCTTACTTGCACCGCTTCTTTCACATAAAAGATCTCGGTCCCCTGAAGTATTTTGTGGGCATTGAAATAGCTTGTAATGCCTCTGGTTTGTACCTGACTCGAAGAAGTACGTTTTGGATATTGTCTTCAAAACTGGCTTTTCTAGATCTAAGCATGCCTCCCCTCCTATTGAGCAGTCACCAATTAGCCACTGATAAGAGTGGTTTTCTTCCGGCTCTGGAAATATACAAACCTTAGTTGACTGCCTAATTTACTCACAATCATTCGTCCTGAGCTTGTCTATCTTGTCCATACTGTTGCTCAGTTTATGCAGTAACCTCGTTTTCACCATTGGGAAGTGGCTCTGTGGGTTGTTCGATTTCTCAAACATTGTCCTGTCAAGGGTATTTTTCTTAGTTCTCAGAGTACCCTTACTCTATCTGCTTACTGCAATGTTGATTGGGCTACTTGCCTTGTTACTAACAGATCTCTGACCGGTTATTTCATTTCATGAGAACTCTTCCATCTCCTGGAAAACCAAAAAAGTAGTCCACTGTCTTCCGATCTTCTGCTGAAGTTGAATATAGCTCCATGGCTGTTACTTGCTGTAAACTTAAATGGTTACGACAATTATTATCTTATTTGTGTGTTCCACATACGTCTCTTATTCCATTATATTATGATAGTCAGGCTGCCAATTCATATCATTTTTAATCCAGTCTATCACAAGTGAACCAAACACATTGAAGTGGATTGTCATTTTGTGCACGATGAATATCAGGCTCGACTGATATCTCTCACTTATGTTCCTTTTTAGTCTCAACTTGCTGATATCTTCACCCAAGCTTTTGGCCATCGTTTCTTTCATGATCTCATGCACAAGTTGGACATTCGTAACCTTCATGGTCTAACTTGAGGGGGAGTGTTAGCGGATATCCCACGATTGGAATTGATCTCCACCACTATTTTAGGACAGGTATATTATTTGTGCATCAATTTGTATTTAATGTGTACTAATTTTAAGTCTAACATATTTGATTAGTTTCCTTAACAACTGAATTTTATTGATGCCAAGTAATTGGGTAGTTGTAAACTTGCATTCTTAATATTCTTTGTCAAAAGACAGCCGAACAACACACTGAAAATATAACAAAGTTCATAAATTTCTCTATTTTCATTGTCTTATTATTTCACTACAGCTACTGGAAAAAAGAAGAATATTTTGTTTATGATATTTTTGTTGATGATATTAGCACTCAAAACAAGACGGAAAATACTATATTAATTGTGGATGTGAATTCGACACTTACTCTAGTGAATAATGTCTCTAGTCAACAAAGGTTACTTTGAGAAATGTCATGGAAGCTTGATGCTTAGGTTAATTCACAATAGAGCTCTTTTTTCAATATATTATTTTTAGATCATATATAAAAACAATTGATTAGATGGAATACAACTATACAAAGCATAAATTATTATATAGTAAAGATTGCAATCAAATATTTAATTGTTAATTTGATGGCCATTTTATAATTCATTAACGTTAGGTCTACTTTTTTCTTTTAATTTCTTATTTATCTATAATTTTTTTTAGTTTAGTTTTTAGTATCTCTTTGGAATTTTTAATTTCCCCTATTTTAGTTACTTATAGCTTTGTATTTTCTAACTGATTTCTTATACATTCTTTACACTTCCATTTCCATCATATGCAAGCATTGGAATGTATGGAAGATAAGAAAGAAATTAGCTTACATATTTGTTTCTTTTTTTTTTTACTACTTTCGATCTTTCATCAAGTCAAGATGACAGAGAGACTCTAAATTATCTATTTTTTTTAATTTTTACATATAAAACACTTTTGAATAAATATAATTACAAAAATGACAAATCTTAAAGGGTAGATAAACCTAACTCGGAAATATATATGTATAACGCGAAAAAAATCAAAATAATTCATTTTTAATTAGAAACTTTCTCTCTCTTCAGAAAATCCTCTCACTTCTCTCTAAAACTTAAAATTTCAACTTCAGATTTAGGAAGATCCGACCGTTAAAACTCGAAAAAAAAGGTTAGTACTTCGATCTATACTCACTTATTTACATTTTTATAGTTTCAAAATTTTAAAATAACCGTTGGATTGAAAAAAAAAGTACTTTTTTAAAAACTGAAATTTTGGCGGAAATTTCACCAGATCGCGGGTACTGGCGATGGAGAACATACCGGATCTCTTGGATCGGCGACCGAAACCTCGCCGGGTCGCCCGGTTCAACGACCGCGGCTGTTGGTGACAACTGAACTGCACGATTGCTGTGCTGTTCCGGCCGCCCGGTCCAGCGATCCGGTTCAATTGGTCGCCCGATTTTTTAATTTTTTAAAATTTTTTTTAAATTTTAATTTTTTAAAATTTTTTTAATTTTTAAAATTTTTTAAAATTTTTTTTAATTTATTTAAATCTTTTTAAATTCTTTTATTAATGTATTATTTTTTCCTTTTTTTGTTATGTTTTATTTTTATTTAATTTTTAATTTTTATTATTTTTATGTTTTATTATTTTTTAATTTTTGTACGTTGTATTTTGTTTTATTTTGTATTATTTTTTTAAGTTTTTATATATTAATTTTTTTTAAATGTTTTATCATTTCATTTTTCTATGCTTATGTTATTTTTTTTAAAGTTATAATTTCGTTTGTCTATTTGTTTAATTTAGAGTTTATATTATGTTATTTAGTTTGTTAATTTTGTAATTTTTTTATTACATTTGTTTATGTTTATGTTGTTATAATTAATGATGATATTAATTGTTTTTAAAGTATGATTACATTTATATTTATTTGTTTAATTTGTAGGTTATGTTATGTTATTTAATTTGTTTTTAGGATTTGCTTATGATTATGTTAAATTAATGATTATGTGATTTTTTAAAAATAATTATTACGTTTATGTTTATTTGTTTAATTTATAGGTTATATTATGTTCAGTATAATTTATTTATGTTTATTAGGGTGCCTGTGGACTTGATTGATTGCATAATTTTGTTTATTTAGAGTTTATGGTGTAGGATTTATATGAATAATACGGCTTTATAAACCAATGTCCTAAACAAATTGAATAAATAAGCCTTTATGAAATTTGTAATTACGTTGGTTATATTGAAAGATTTTGTGTTTACGGCTAAGACAATGTAATAAAAAGGTGTGAAGTGTGGAAATGGAGTAATAAATATAATAATAAATTTAGCTTAATGCACGGTTTTAACTTAATCATATAAAGATGAAGAAAAATGCATTACTTGTATCGTATAAAAATATGATGAATTAGACAGATATTACGTAATGTCATTGCGGAAAATGTTTGCTAATTTGTTTAGATGGTTCGGCCTGGAGCATGTGGTGATGATGATTTAGGTGCTGTGACAGACAGGACCGGTCGGGTTGAACGTCGTGCAGTGACTGCATCATCCCGTGGTGTGAGGGTATGCCACAGTACATCAGACATACCGTCCACTTCTGCACCTATTGCACCGGGTATGTATTATGACCCTGGTGCACCGGGGCCTTCCACCCAGCCCCCCCAATACCGTTTACGACCCATCCTCCTCCTACCACATCATACCATCCGTACACCCCCGTACCCTATGACCCTTACGGATATTCTCAGCCACCACAGACATCATATGATCCATATGCACATGCTCCTTCTATACCTATTCGTATGCCTGGCTTGGATCCGATACAGCATTTCTCTAGAACTCAGATTTCATTAAATGATGTTAGTGGTCCAGGGTTGCAGTTAGGTGCTAAGTTCTTCGAGCAGCTTGCTGGGTCCGTCTCGGTAGACTCATCTTACAGCGGTGCTGAGTATGGAGCCACTGCTCGTGGCATTTCCTCATCTGATGTTGGGTTGGGTAGGGATTCTGGTACATCCCGATCTGAGGAGGCTGGCAGAGTTGGTTCCCTCTGCATTCATAGCAGTGAGGGCAATGAGGATGAGCGTGAGGATGATGATGATGATGATAATAGTGATGATGACGGTGATGATCACGAACCTGTTCCTGTGGTTGAGGCCTCATCTTCCGGCCATAGACCTGCTCCTGGTAAGGGGAAAGGATTCACTGGCAGTTTAATGTCAGTGATGAGTAAGATTTGTTGGGTCGCGACAAAAAAGACCCGAGAAGTCGCGTCTTCCTACCAACCCTACGCAGAGGAAGAAATCAAAGAATGACGATTGGGAGTAGACAGGTCCAGCTAATGGCGGTCCATAGGATCCAGTCATTGTCCCTTCGTATAGCGGTCATGTCGCTGGTTGTATATGGCGTGGTCAGATAATTTGAATATTTTGTATATTGTTTATTTATGATTATAGATTTGAATATTTTGTTTATTTTTTACTATGGTGTTTACATTATTTTTGTAGGATAGTGGCATTCTGAAGTCGAGGTCCCACTAGTGATCCTGCAGTGGTACAGTTGGCAGAGGAGACACGACTATCACATTTGAGTTCTTGCATGTTCCAGCATCCGAACTCCTCCTTGCTATCTGCTTTTGTGGAGAGGTGGCAGCCAGACACTAATAGTTTTCACATGTCTTAGGGGGAGATGACTGTTACATTACATGATGTTGAGTTGATTCTGGGCGTACCTTCTTACGGTAACGTCGTCGACCATTATTATTCACGAGAGCAGATAATTGCAGTTATCCAGAGCGATCTTCATATCTCCGACTCTAGTATAGGCATAAATGCTCAGGACTTGGTGGGAGTTGCTGACTCACCTCGTAGTGGACTGTCTACAGAGCATAGAGCCGCCTGTTATGTCTTGTATTTACTTGGTAGTTCGCTCTTCACTGACAAGAGCGGAAATAATGTCCCTGGTAAGCTGTGGCCGCTTGTGAAGAATGTTACTTCTGTTGGTAATTTTACATTGGGTGCTGCTACACTAGCCTATTTGTACAGGAGTTTAGGGCAGGCCTCTCGCGCGGATGCGAACGAGTTGTCTGGTTGCTGGTCGTTGCTTGAGGTAGTATTATTATAATCTTCATCTTGTTTAATTATGTTTTACGTTTTAGGGTTTATTTTTGTCTAATGATGGAGTTGCTGATTTTTTTTATTAATTTTTTTTTTGTAAAGGCTTGGATATACATGTATTTTCCTATGTTTGCACCTCCGGTGAGAGCGGGAGCGAGGTTGTGAAAACCTTACATTCAGAGATTTGCGATATTGGGTCACAAAACGGAGAACAAATTAATCGACTTACGCATTCGTTTAGACACGATGATTGCTGATGAGGTTAGGTGGACTTCGTATAGATCCGATGAGATTTCTGATGTATGGGTTTCTATGTACCATGGGATGATTGCATACTTTGATTGTGTAGAGCCCTATATGCCCGATAGGGTTGTCAGACAGTTTGAGTGGGTTTAATGCATTCCAGCTCATCCTATTCGTCCTCAGGAGCACTGCAGGCCAGCAAATAACATGGTGTACATGGTGAAGAATGTGTTCATAGAGGCACTTTCGCTGGAGGCACCATCTCATCTGCTTACGTCTAAGTGGAACAGTATCCCTGCTATACCTCCATCTCGGTGCACAGATGATTACATGCCTTGGTTTCTCCCCCGCACTCATCCATGGATTCAGAATCCGTGCAGGCTCCCCCGCGGCGTGAAAATGCCGACCATTGCTCCTATTACACCGCATTTTCTATTGGAGATGGTACCTCGTGAGTTGGACCGTGATGATATTGATGATGCTACGAAGGTTAGTAGGGCTTCCGACATGATCAAGAGGCATCATCAGACTCGGCATTAGTGTGTTGTTTTATGTACTTTTATGGTTATTGTTTCTGACTTATTTTGTAGTGTATAACTTTTTTTTTATTGTTGTTGTTACTTGGTTGATGAGAATGTTTTTATGCATTCAGTTTTTTTACAATTGTAATAGAAAAAATATAAGGTACCATAAACCCCGAAACACATTAAATATAAAGATATTGAACCATAAAACGAGTTTACACTTATCAAAAGTAAAAAATATACCAAAAAAATTCAACGTGTATATGATTTAAAACTAAGTTAAAAAATTTCGTACATATAATTTTCTTAATCAAAAAATAAAGTCCTATTTACTTTCTATTTCGAGCAACCCTCGCGTTCCAATCTGCAATCCTATGCTGATACGAATCTACCAATTGCTGACCCATTTGGAACGATGATGAATCCATTGAACGTGTAAAGGAGATATCGGACACATATCATTCAACTGTAGCTGTCTAAAACAAACAAAAATATGTAAATATCAGAAAAGCTGTAAAACCAAACATCATATAATACAGAACAACGTAAAAAATCATGAAGATACACGTATTTGACACTTACCTGAATAAAGTGTCGTTCTTCTATCAAGAAACCAATAACCAATGTACCTTTTGGACGATCTGAATATGAATACAAAGTGATGTGAATCGGTTAGACATGAAAGAACATCAAGGAGTTGTGACAAGAGCGAAGGCAAAACAACTAAAGAGTCACAAGGATCAAATTGAGCAAGAGAAGTTTCAAGGCTTAAATTTTGATGTCAATTTTGATGTCCAAGACTTTATGGGGATTAAATTTTGATGTCCAAGACTTTATGGGGCAATATCCTAATTTTTGAATAAGTTAGAAATTGAAAATTTACCTTGGTAGATAGTTGGAATCCCTTTTGCCCAAGCTGAAAAATTGCCTCCTACTTTTGGCAATGTGTTGACTAGTACTCTAGAATAGTCCAAATGCAATTAAAACACTTCTATTGTCTTATCAAGTGTATGTATAGGTTATATCTATCCTTTGGGCTGAAAATATGAGAGGGAAAAATTCATATTTTCTCCCTCAAGTCTCTATAAATATGTAGTCTTTCATTTTGAAGAAGTAATCAAGAAATTTTTCAAGACAAAGGTTCTTCTCTTATTATTCTTAGTTCTTAGCTTAGTTTTTCTATCTTCTTCAAGGGTGAACTTCCTTGAAAGAAAAAATCACTTTGAAGACTTGTTGAAAGTTCCAAGAGCTTCAAGGTTGATCATAAAAAAAAAATTCCTTCATACTAGTTACTACACTCTTGTAGAAAACCAGTCTTGAGGTCTTCTTCTTGTTTCATTGAGGTCTAAGGTTCAAAATACCTTAGGTTGCTTGAACTTTTGAAGAAAAGATTTTGTTTAAACCTTCTTGAGGTCTTGGATTTGATATATCCAAGGTTGCTTGAAGTTTAACATTTTCAAGTCCTTTCAAAGGCACTTTCTTCTACTTATTACACTTGTTTTGTTTGTTCTCTCCCTCACTTCTTGGACAAAATTTTATGCTCTTGAAGATCATTCCACATCATTTGGTATCAGAGCCACCTTCAAGTAAGTGTTTTTGAGATATCTTACATACAAAAAACAAAAAAAAAAAAAAAAATACAAGACAAAAAAAGAAAAGAGAAAAGAGACAAGATTACTGGAAAATTGTATCACAAAAATAGAATGCTTGAACGACCTGGAATATGACTAGAACTTTGCAATATTTTTACATGGAGTTATACTACAGTGACCTGGGAAACAAATGAAACAAGTTTCATCTAAAATGGACTTCATTTGATATCTCAAAATAGTCAAAACTTGAAGGTGTACTTGGCTTTTCCGCAGACAAAAAAGTACTGAAATGATCTGAGCATATCTTCCTTTTTACTAATCCTTTTTCTTTGATTCTTGAGCCTAAACTCAAGAATTTTGAGTGCGGATTCTTTCTAGACAAACCTCATTCAATTTAGACTTGTGGTTAAATACCGCTTTTCCAAACAAGCCGAGTATGTCATCTACTCTGCTTGCTGGAAACTTTTGTTGTGTATTCTTTTGTGTTCTTGAAGTGTCCTAGCTTTGTGTTTGTATTCGTGGTCGAATTTCTTTCCTTTTTCAGTACTTATTTCTTCATTTGGTCAATCTACCATTATTGACTCAAATGCTTTTGGGAATGTTGTTGAACTTTCTTAAAATGAATGGATGACTCAATATCATTTTCCTTGCTTCTCATATTTCTCAACTAGTTTTTGTTTTTGATTTTTTTTTATTTTGGTTGTTTTAAACTTGAGTAGAGGTGTTAAATCTTTGTTAAGAACTCATAGAACTCTTTGAGACTTGAACCTTTAGAAAAAGGCAAGAGTTGTGAGAATATCCTCAAAAAGGCCAAAGAGAGTTAAACAAGAGAGTTTTGTGAGGTAAACACTACCAAGATGTCAACCCAAGCTCAAGCACCAACTCCTTTTGGAGAAGAATCTAACAACTCCCAACATGATGACCCTTTGAGGCTCATAATGCAAGAGTTACAATCCCTAAGAGATGAGATGAGGAATATTAGAAGGGATGTCACTAATCTCTCTAATCAGCAAAGGGAGGTTAGTCCTCATGGTAGTCTCAATGTTACTACCCCAAGGAGCAATGGACCACTCAATTGCTCTAGGACAACCGAGTTCCACCAACCTCCACATTTTGATGAAAAACTTCATCCATCTCCTTACGTTGGTAGAAGAGGCGGTTTTGGAGGAAGAGGCATGCCTAGACACTTTGAAGAAGTTCCAAGGCCACAAGCTAGGCATGGAGAGCCATTATATGATGATCACGAACATGTTCTATTTGTTGCAAACCATGGAAGAGACCAAGGTGACCAAACCTTGGACTGAATGAAGTGGAAGCTCCCTAGTTTTAAGGGTGAGAATGACCCTAACATTTTCTTAGATTGGGAGAGGCAAGTAGAAAACATGTTTATGTTGAAAAATTGTAATGAGTTCTTAAAAGCTAGACTTGTAATAGCCGAATTTTCCGGCTATGCTTTACATTGGTGGGAAAAGGTAGTAAACCAAAGAGTTAAAAGTGGTAGACCACCGGTTGATACTTGGAGAGAGTTAAAAGCTTTGATGAGAGAAAGATTTGTGCCCGAGCACTACTATAGAGAGCTTCATTATAAGCTCATGACTTTAAAACAAGGTGTAAAAAGTGTAGAAGAGTATAGACAAGAGCTTGAGCTCTACATCTTGAGGTTGAACTTGGAAGAAGACAAGAATGCTTCAATGGCTAGGTTCCTTAGTGGTCTCAATAGGGAGATAGCCAACCAACTTGAGTTGCATCCACATACAACTTATGAAGACATGTGCCATCTTGCCAACAAGATCGAATCACAAAGGAAAAGGAGTGGGATGATGCGATCCTCATTTCCCAACCAAAGACAAGTTGCAACAACAAAACCACCTACTTCCAACTTCAAGCCATGGCCAAAAAAGGAGGAGGCTCCTAGAGGTACTTTCCAACCTCCAACCAAAACAAAGATGGAAGAGAGAGGTAAAATCATTTCTAACCCTCCAAAGTGCATTAAATGTAATGGTGTAGGACATTATGCAAGTAGTTGTCCGACAAAGAGAGCTTTGATCTTTAGGGAGGATTTGAATGGTTGGATTGAGAAGGAGGAGGATGAAAGTAGCGAATGTGTTGAGGGTGAAGAAAATGGTGAGGATGATGAACATGTTGATTTGAATCCTTTAGGAAGTGATGACGATGTCTTGAGCTTAATTACCATAAGAGCACTAAGCGCTCAAACTTTTGATGATAACGTGATTGAACAAAGAGAAAACATCTTCCATTCTAAATGCAAAGTTGAGGGAAGGATTGCCAACCTTATCATTGATAGTGGTAGTTGTGTAAATGTAGCTAGTACTTATCTTGTTGAGAAGTTGAAACTAAAGTGTTGAGACAAGTAGTGGTACCAATAGAAATGGGAGCTTACAAAGATGAGATACTATGTGATGTGGTGCCCATGCAAGCATGCCATCTTCTCTTGGGAAGACCTTGGCAATTCGATAGAAAGTCCCTCCACAATGGGGAGAAGAATACTTATTCTTTTGTGAAGGATGGAAGAACATTCACTATGAATCCTCTTACACCTCAACAAGTGAGAGATGAACAAAAAAAGATGAGGGAGAAAGAGAGGGCCGAAAGTGAGCTCAAAAGGAAAAAAATTGGGGAGGGAAAGAGAGTTGAGAAAAAAGAAAAGAGTGAAGAAAGTGTGATGAAAAACAAGAGTGAAAAGAAAAAGAGTGACCGAAAAAAAGAGAGTGAGATGAAAGAAAAGAATTGTTTCTTTGCAAAACCTAGTGAGGTGATTGAAGCAATTGAAAGAAAAGAAGTGGTATTGCTCTTGTATTGTAGGGAATCTTTTACTTCATCTAAAGAACACTCACCCTCTTTTTCAAGTGAAATGTTGCAGGTTATTGAAGATTACAAAGACGTATTTCCCGATGAGATGCCCGGAGGTCTTCCACCAATTAGAGGAATCGAACACCAAATCGATTTTGTCCCCGGGGCGGTCTTGCCAGACCGACCGGCCTATAGGAGTCCACCGGAAGAGATTAAGGAGCTAAAAAGGCAAGTTGAGGATTTAATTTCAAAAGGGTATGTGCGTGAGTCCATGAGTCCTTGTGCGGTTCCGGTTTTGCTTGTTCCAAAAAAAAGATGGTACATAGAGAATGTGTATAGATTGTAGAGCCATAAACAACATTACTATTAAGTATAGGCATCCCATACCTGGACTTGATGATTTACTTGATGAGTTGCATGGTTCTAATCTTTTCTCTAAAATTGACTTGAAATCCGGATACCATCAAATTAGGATGAGAGAAGGGGATGCGTGGAAAACCGCTTTTAAGGCTAACTTTGGTTTGTATGAATGGATGGTTATGCCCTTTGGATTAACTAATGCTCCGAGTACATTTATGAGATTAATGAAACATGTGTTGAGGAATTTTATTGGGAAATTTGTTGTTGTATACTTTGATGATATTTTGGTCTATAGCAAGACATATGAAATGCATGTTGAACATCTTAGGGAAGTACTAAATGTCTTGAGAATTGAAAAACTTTTTGCTAACCTTGACAAATGTGAGTTTTCTTTGGAGAAAGTTACATTTCTAGGTTATGTGGTAAGCTCACAAGGACTTCAAGTAGATGAAGGTAAGGTCCAAGCAATTAAGGAATGGCCAACACCAAGAAACGCATCGGAAGTGAGAAGTTTCCATGGCCTAGCAAGTTTCTATAGGCGGTTCATCAAAAATTTCAGCACACTTGCTAGCCCTTTGACCGATATGATAAAGAAAACCGAAGGATTTAAGTGGGAAACAAAACAAAAACAAGCATTTCAATTGTTGAAGGAAAAGTTGTGTAGTGCACCCCTTTTGTCACTACCAAACTTTGAGAAAACTTTTGAGGTGGAGTGTGATGTATCCGGCATTAGTATAGGTGGTGTACTTATGCAAGATGTAAAGCCCTTAGCCTACTTTAGTGAAAAACTTAATGGGGCAGCTGTGAGGTACTCAACTTATGACAAGGAGCTTTATGCTTTAATAAGAACATTAAAGCATTGGCAACACTACCTATGGCCAAAGGAGTTTGTTGTGCACACCGATCATGAGGCTTTGAAGTTTCTCAAGGGCCAACATAAACTCAATAAGAGAAATGCAAGATGGATGGAGTTCATTGAAACATTTCCATATGTCATCCATTACAGGAAAGGTAAGGAGAATGTGGTGGCCGATGCTCTATCTAGAAGGTATACTCTCTTATCCACCCTTCAAACAAAAATTTTGGGTTTTGAAATGCTTAAAGAAATGTATTCTAGTGATCATTACTTTAAGGAAATTTTTGAGAAATGCTTGTTAGCACCTTTTGGAAAATATTTTTTGCATGAAGGATTTCTTTATTGTGAAGGTAGATTGTGCATACCATCTTGTTCTACTAGAATTCTACTTGTCAAAGAAGCACATTGTGGGGGTTTAATGGGACATTTTGGTGTCACTAAAACCTATGAAATTCTTCATGAACATTTTTTTTGGCCACATTTAAAAAGAGATGTAGAAAGATTTGTAGGAAGTTGTATTGAATGCAAGAAAGCTAAATCTAGAACTCTTCCTCATGAACTTTACACACAATTAGAAGTTCCTAAAGAACCTTGGGTTGATATTTCTATGGATTTTATTCTTGGTTTACCTAGGACCTCTAGAGGTATGGATTCTATTTTTGTTGTTGTGGATAGGTTCTCTAAAATGGCACACTTTATTCCTTGTAGGAAATCCGATGATGCTAGTCATGTAGCTAGCTTGTTCTTTACTTGGATAGTTAGATTCCATGGAATTCCAAGGTCTATTGTGTCGGATAGGGATACCAAATTCTTGAGCCATTTTTGGAGAGTTCTTTGGAAGAAGCTTGGTACTAACTTGCTTTATTCTACAGCTTGCCATCCACAAACGGATGGACAAACCGAGGTGGTAAATAGAACAATTGGCCAACTTCTAAGGGCTATTTTGAAAAAGAAATTGAGGCAATGGGAGGAGTGTTTGCCACACATTGAATTTGCTTATAATAGGGCACCTCACTCTACTTCTTCTCATTCTCCATTTCAAGTTGTTTATGGTTTTAACCTTCTAACTCCCTTTGATTTGGTTCCTTTGCCTATAGATCAAGCATTAAGCAAGGATGCAAGCAAGAAGGCTGATTTTGTGAAAGCAATTCATGCAAAGGTCCATGAAGCCATTGTCAACTCCAACAAAAAGCTTGTAGAGAAAAGAAATGTGGGAAGAAGAAAAGTGGTATTCAAACCCGGTAATAGGGTTTGGGTGCATTTTAGAAAGGAAAGATTTCCCCAACAAAGAAAATCTAAGCTTGATGATAGGGGAGATGGGCCATTTCAAATCCTTGAGAAAATTAATGATAATGCCTATAAAGTTGATCTTCCGGGACATTATAATGTTAGTGCCACTTTTAATGTTTCCGATCTCTCTTTATTTGATATAGGTGATGGAGATTCGAGAACGAATCCTTTTCAAGAGGGGGAGGATGATGTGAATCGGTTAGACATGCAAGAACATCAAGGAGTTGTGACAAGAGCGAAGGCAAAACAACTAAAGAGTCACAAGGATCAAATTGAGCAAGAGAAGTTTCAAGGCTTAAATTTTGATGTCAATTTTGATGTCCAAGACTTTATGGGGATTAAATTTTGATGTCCAAGACTTTATGGGGCGATATCCTAATTTTTGAATAAGTTAGAAATTGAAAATTTACCTTGGTAGATAGTTGGAATCCCTTTTGCCCAAGCTGAAAAATTGCCTCCTACTTTTGGCAATGTGTTGACTAGTACTCTAGAATAGTCCAAATGCAATTAAAACACCTCTATTGTCTTATCAAGTGTATGTATAGGTTATATCTATCCTTTGGGTTGAAAATATGATAGGGAAAAATTCCTATTTTCTCCCTCAAGTCTCTATAAATATGTAGTCTTCCATTTTGAAGAAGTAATCAAGAAATTTTTCAAGACAAAGGTTCTTCTCTTAGTATTCTTAGTTCTTAGCTTAGTTTTTCTATCTTCTTCAAGGGTGAACTTCCTTGAAAGAAAAAATCACTTTGAAGACTTGTTGAAAGTTCCAAGAGCTTCAAGGTTGATCATAAAAAAAAAATTCCTTCATACTAGTTACTACACTCTTGTAGAAAACTAGTCTTGAGGTCTTCTTCTTGTTTCATTGAGGTCTAAGGTTCAAAATACCTTAGGTTGCTTGAACTTTTGAAGAAAAGATTTTGTTTAAACCTTCTTGAGGTCTTGGATTTGATATATCCAAGGTTGCTTGAAGTTTAACATTTTCAAGTCCTTTCAAAGGCACTTTCTTCTACTTATTACACTTGTTTTGTTTGTTCTCTCCCTCACTTCTTGGACAAAATTTTCTGCTCTTGAAGATCATTCCACATCACAAAGGTAACACAGTCGTAGAACCAAGCTGTGCAATTAGTATCACACACAGATTGAATGCATTTGCTATGATGTAAAGCGAATCAAGTGTTTCGAACCAATGCGCGTACGGCGCAGGTCCATCCACTAGCCAATTTATCCTATGAACGAGCTCATTAACACGTTCCTCTGTACCCACTAAATTAACATATAAATTCGTCGAATGCTCCAATTCATAAAGCATTCCTCTACGAACCTCTGGCCATTGATGTTCATCACCGAACACAAAATCTGCCACAACCCGATAACCACAATTTCCATCACCAATCACGTTCTTCCAATTGCTGATGAAAAGATAAATGAAAGCAGGGAAAGCGTTTATGTAAGGGAATGTGGAACACGGGGATGCATGTTTCGCAGCAGATAAATTACTTCGCCACGGTCTCGTCCTCTGCCCCTTTCCCTGGGAGTTCGTGGCGGTCTCCCTCTCCCACGGGATCCCGACCTTGAACCCGAACCGGGCAACGACCCAAATCCAGTGCTAGAACCAGAAACAGATCCGCTTGACTTCTGTATCTTTCGATGAGCAATTGACACGTGCTCCCAATGTGACTTGTCTCTTTTTGTTGAGTCCGTCTTCTTCTGCCCTTTAGTGAATGCTACCTCGGGAGGTGATGTCAATGTCACACCCGGATCTTCAGGCAAAACAGGATTCAGTACCCCTTTCGCAAGACGACACATCTCTCTAACTTTGGATATAGGTCCTGTACTTATCTGATGCAAGAGGTCAGCGAGAGAATGCATCTCAGAATCCATGTCCTGTTGCTGAAGGATGAGGACCGCCAATTTCTAGTGTCTGCCAAAAGACATCAATATCATGTAACTGTATAGGAAGAACGTGATCGAACCGTGTAATCAGCTCGCAAGCACAAGGGAGGCCGTGTGACGTCCTCAAATAGTGGCCGCACTTATTTTTTGGATCATCATATATCCCGACAGCTCTCGTTATCTCCAACCATATCTTTTTGAATGCCAAGTGACTGATTTTATTACTTACAATATAAAATATGTGATTACTCTTCGCATTATGCTTCTCTTTAGTCCTGGAAAACTCTAATGATGCCTTAATGTCTGCTATTTGACCTTCAATAAGCGAGTCAATATTAAGGAACACAGTATCCAAATCACCATGGCATGTTGAAAGCCATAGCTTCAACACTGAGTGTTCACTCTCAGCTCGATGGGTGGTCTCCACCCCAAAATGCATATGACTCTTAGTCCAATATCTCACGAATTTATGAGCAAAGGGATTCAACCAATTGTTGAACAAATAGTGTAGGAAGTCCGGTCTGCTCTTCCACTTCGTCTTCAGAGCATCCAATTTGATTAAGTATTCCTGCTCATCGATTTTGTCCAACAATTTCTTCCATGACCCATTTATAAACTGTGATGCAACCTCTTCATTTTTTATCAACTTGGTTAATTTGGCCAACACGTTCTGATTGATGTGCTTCTACATAGCATATGGTCTCGCTGTACTAAACACTTCGCCGATCACGGGCATTAAACCGCATTCTCTGTCTGTAATAATTACCTTCAGCATAGTCTCACAAACATCTTCTTGACTCTCTATTGACATTGTATTTGAAAAGTATAGATGCTTAATCTGTTGAAGAACCCATCTATACGTCGTAGCGTGCTCATTTCGCATAAAAGCACTAGCCACAGTGAAATTCTTACCAGTCGGGGTCATCCCTACCACTTCCAACTGTGGCATGTTGTACCTATTTTTAAAAAACACATAAAGCAGATAAATTGTTTAGAAAATAAACATAAAACCTAGCAAACTTAACACAAAACCGATTAATTATGACATATTTCATTCTACTATTCATTCAAGTGTTACTCCTAAACAGTCAATTTGCAAATAACACATAAATGTACAATTAATATAACAAATTTAATACAACTTACTTGCTTGTTTTATATGTCGTATCCATTATAAGTACGTATGACCACGTTCTCAACATTTCAATTGATGTCGGATGTACAAAGACAATGGCACTGAGCATGTTGCTGTCCTCACGGTTTCTATAGAAGACCGTGTAATCCCGTATAGCACTTAGGCAGAGAACTTCTTCAACCGTGTTTCGCCCCTGCGTCCTATTCTTCTTAATTTTTGCAACGACGTTATATATTTTCTGGGAACTACAAAAAGTCATGCAAATCATATTATTAGAACTTCAATTCAAACCCTAAACATAAAACCAAGATGCATTAGAGTTGATGCAACATACCTGACAGCACAACCCACATTTTGTTCCCGAAAAAATCGTAAAATATTACGGGGTGGCACATGACTCTTCCTGAATTGCTCAATTTGTATCAGTTGTTCCTCCGTTAGTTTTGCTGCCTGAGCGTGACCGTGACTATATACACCTATTGCATGGTTATGCCTCCCATTGTGTACGAATAATTGCCAATTTTCACACATTGCCATTTGTTCGCCTTTTAATTTGAAGGGACAACCACACTTTTTAATTCCATAAGGACCCGCCTTTTTTACTTGAACTTCTTCTTCTTCATCGTCGACTACGGGCTTCTTTTTCGGTTTATTTGCACCTCCATGCTCGCAACCCAGTGTAACATACGGTCGGCGGTCAGATGTTCTGGACCTTAAATAACGAGTGACAATCAAATACATGTTCACTTTTATAGCTGTTTCTTTTGCCCAGTTAATCAACTCTGGTTTCGAATTAAAGATTCGATCAGTTGCAAATAAATGTCCGTGATCCACATATTCTTCCGGTTCCAAGAATTCTTCAAATGTACTTGGATCTACGCCGTTCTGTTACGATATAGTACGAAAAAATTAAAATATGAGCACATTATATATTAAAAAAAAGTTTTCAAAACATTGTAATGAACAAAAATTTCATACAATAACATTTAGAAAAAAAGCAAAAAAAACAAAAAAAAAAATTCATATATGAACATTTAAGGAAAAAAAAACAGAAAAAAACACAAAAATCATATAGTAACATTCCAAAAAAAAAAATAAAAAATATTCTAAAGAAAACAAAAAATTAACATTCAAAAGAAAACAAAAAATTATCATTCTAAAAAAAACAAAAAACATAAAAAAAATTAGTAACATTTTACAAAAAATAGTAAATTCTAAATTTTTTTAAAAAAGCAACATCTAAAATAAAAAAACAAAAAAAATTAATAACATTCTAAGAAAAATTTTTAGTAACATTCTAAAATTTAAAAAAAAAATAGCAACATTCTTAAATTTAAAAAAAAAACAAAAGTAACATTCTAAAAAAAAAAAAAAATTACTAACATTCTAAAAAAAATTAGTAACATTCTAAAATTAAAAAAGAATAGTAACGTTCTTAAATTAAAAAAAAACAAAAATAACATTCTAACAAAAATTTAAAAAAAAATTAATGACATTCTAAAAACAAAATTTAGTAACATTATTAAAAAAAGAAATAGTAACATTCTTAAATTAAAAAAAAAAACAAAAGTAACATTCTAACAAAAACAAAAAAAAATTAGTAACATTCTAAAATTTAAAAAAAAACATAACATGTAAAATTAAAAAAATAATAATAACATTCTAAAATTTAATTAAAAAACGAATATTCTAAAAAAATTAGTAATATTCTAAAAAAAATGAACATTTTAAAAACAACAATAGTAATATTTAAAAAAAAAAAAGGAACATTCTCGAAAAAAAAGAATAGTAATATTCTAAAACAAAAAAAAAAAAAGAAAAAAGGAACATTCTAAAAAAATACTATAAAAAAAACCAGTAGTAATATTAAAAAAGATAATAATAATATTGAAAAAAATAAAATTTCTTAAAAAAACATAACATTTAAAATTAAAAAAAATAATAACATTCTAAAATTTAAATAAAAAAGAATATTCTAAAAAAAATAGTAATATTCTAAAAAAAAGGAACATTCTTAAAAACAAAAGAATAGTAATATTCTAAAACGAGAAAAAAGAAAGAAGGAACATTCTAAACAAATACTATGAAAAAAACAGTAGTAATATTAACAAAAAAAATTAATATTGAAAAAAATTAATATTTAAAAAAAATTTAATATTGAAAAAAATTTAATATTGAAAAAAAATTAATATTGAAAAAAATTAATATTGAAAAAAATTTAATATTGAAAAAAAAATTAATATTTAAAAAAAATTTAATATTGAAAAAAATTTAATATTGAAAAAAAAAAACCTACTCGGGTCGCCCAGGCCGGCGGTCTGGACGTGTCCGGGTCGCGCTGCTGGGCGATCCCCTTCACCCTGGGTCGCTCAGCCGTGCGTTCATGGAGCGCCCGGGTTGCCACCCCCGGCGATCTGACCAAAAATTCTGGGAAAATTTTTTTTTTTTCTTACCTCTAAATCGATATTTTCTTCTACAAATTCTTCATAATCATGTATATGTACCTCCAATACAAGTTGAATGTTAAAGTTTATAGGTTTAGAGTAAATAGAGAGTAAATAAGAGTAATAGAGAATTTTTTTACTGAGAGAAAAAAATAGGGAAGATGAAGGGAAATAATGATTTATTTCGCACTATACATTTATTTTTTCGAGTTAGGTTTATCGGGCCCAATCTTAATATATATTTCAAGTGAAGTAAGTATTTTGAAACTACCAAACTATTTACTGAAATAGTTATTTATTATATTATTTAAGTTTTATGTCTATCATTTATCTCTCAATATTATCTTTATCCCTATGGGATTTGAAAATATTTTTTATAATTGAAGAAAAAATGGTTTTTATCACACTTTAAAATTTGATAAATATTGATATTAGCATTTTAAATCTCAATCACATTTTTTTAATATATATATATATATATATATATCAATCATTAGCCGTAACTATCTTTGACCATTCGCGGTCAATAGGAAGTAGGAAGGTTGTCAATTGGCTAAAACCCCTTAAAGGTTACTTTGAGAAATGTCATAGAAGCCTGATGCTTAGGTTAATTCATTATAGAGCTCTTTTTTCAATATATTACTTTTAGATCATATATAAAAACAATTGATTAGATGGACTACAACTATACAAAGCATAAATTATTATATATTAAAGATTGCAATCAAATATTTAATTGTTAATTTGATGGCCATTTTATAATTCATTAACGTTAGGGCTACTTTTTTCTTTTAATTTCTTATTTATCTATAATTTTTTTAGTTTAGCTTTTAGTATCTCTTTGGAATTTTTTAATTCCCCTATTTTAGTTACTTACAGCTTTTTATTTATTTCCTATACATTCTTTACACTTCCATTTCCATCATATGCAAGCATTGGAATGTATGGAAGATAAGAAAGAACTTAGCTTATATATTTGTTTTTTTTACTACTTTCGATCTTTCATCAAGTCAAGATGACATAGAGACTCTAAATTATTTATTTTTCTAATTTTTACCGATACAACACTTTTAAATAAATATGATTACAAAAATGACAAATCTTAATATATATATATATATATATTTCAAGTGGACTAAATATTTTGAAACTACCAAATTATTTATTGAAATAGTTATTTATTATATTATTTAAGCTTTACGTCTATCATTTATTTCTCAATATTATCTTTATCCCTATGGGATTTGAAAATATTTTTTAACATTGAAGAAAATGGTTTTTATCATACTTTAAAATTTGATAAATATAGAGATTAGCATTTTAAATCTCAATCACATTTTTTTAATATATATATATATATATCAATCATTAGTCGTAACTATCTTTGGCCATTCACGGTCAATGGGAAGTAGGAAGGTTGCCAATTGGCTAAAACCCCTTAATTTGTCGTTGAATTTAAGAGTGGTCTATTTTTTTTCTTTGTAATATATAGAATATTAGAGGATTTATTCCGAAATTTACATAATCAATCCACTGTTGTTATTTTAAAAAGGAAAGGAGTCCTACGATAGTAAATCACAATTTTTTAATCCGATTTAGTACTATTCATAATTCCATTTGGAACATACTTCTTTAAGTTCTAAGATTTGAATTTTTGAGAAGAAATTTGTTTCTCCACTTATATGTAACAAAATATCTCTTGTTAATTTTTAAACAATTTTGTAATCCGATTTAGTACTATTCATAATTCCATTTGGAACATACTTCTTTAAGTTCTAAGATTTGAATTTTTGAGAACAAATTTGTTCTCCACTTATACGTAACAAAATATCTCTTGTTAATTTTTAAAGAGTTGAGTCGAACAAACCTCTTTTAGGCCAAGTCTCTATTTTGAAGGATCAGCTATTGAAAAATAGGGATGATTAATTATGAGAAGATAATCTATTTTGTTATATTACAACTATTTATGGATATGCAATTTTTTCTTCTGAAAATGAAGATACAAATGATACTTATTATAAAGCGAGGAGAAATCATCCCATGTGGCAAGTACGTGAAATCTTTAGGGTGGCTCCGCTGCATGTTATTATGAAGGACCATTTTTAGGTACACAATTTTAATTTAAGGGTACAAAAAAATAAGTTTAAGAGTAGAATGCGACTGAAGTAGATAGTATATGGACATTCTTGAAGAATGTCTCTTTTTCTTTAAAGGGTGCAACTGCGATTCTAAGTGATAAATTTTCCTATAACACAAGAATTTGATCATAGAAACAAAAATCATCTATAAAGAAAATTTAGAATATTCCATACGCCATATAATGATTTAGTATGCTAATTTTAATACTCTAATTCTATTAATGTTGTACACAAATAAGTTGAACCAAAGTATTGTTTCAAGTTTACTTTCTACTAAATTATTTATTAGTGGAAACTTTGTTTACTTTATTTAACATTTTTAATCAAGGGTATGAATTAACTTTTAAAGTTAATTAGATATAAATTTCCTTAGAGTTCAACAATATATATATGTTAGGTTCTTAGATTTTATTATATTTAATTATTAGCGGGCAACCTACCATTTTGTCACAGTGGTAGTGGTTAGTGGGGGTAGAAAAAAATGACGATATATAAAATTAGATAGATCCATGGAAACAAACTAGCAGCGACTAAGATCGTCTAATGCACCTTCTAATGCATATTTTTTACTATGTTTATAGTAGATTTATTAACATATCCTATAGAATAAAAGATAAAATTATAAACTTTAATAGATAACCACTAAGGAAAAAATTACAGTTAAAGAAAGTGTACTAAAGAATGCATTAGAAGATGTATTAGATGATCCTTAGTCGGTCAGCCGAGAAAAAACAAAAAGAGAAAAAAAATAAGGTAGGCTTACAAGGTGAAAAAAAAAAAAAGAGAAAAGTGGGAGAAAAGAACTAATAGTCGATGGTCATGGTTAAGAGAGAGAGAGGGAGAAAATGTTTAGTTCCTAGAAAATAAAACCAAAAAAAAAAAAAATGAAGCTCTATGCCCACACTTCAAAATTTTTTTTCTATGCAAGCACGAGTTTCTTTTACTATGTAAATTTATTAAAAGTTTCTCATAGATATTTGAAATCACAAACATTATTATATTTAAGTTTTTTATTTTTAAAAAAAGTTAGTGCAATTTTTATATATTTTGCTATATTACAATTATATATGAGTATAATATTTCAATTTTATGTTGCCTATATTCACTATATAATCTGTCACATTTTTCGTAATATACTTTCTATAATTTATAAATATCTATCCATGTTTGAAGTACGGAGTCATAACTAGTCATATACATATATATATAATGAAGAGGGTGTTTTTAGATTTAGAGCTCTTTCTAACTCTGGAGACTCCAAACTAATTTTCTGGAATTTTTACTTTATCAATAAATTTAAAAATCTTTGATTGGTTTAAAGGGTTTTAGGTTTATTAAATTATTTAGGAACTAAATCTTCTTTATTTTGGATAAATAATGACTCTGGAGTTTCAAATTTTAAACAGCCTACTTTCACACCAATCTCCTCATCTGATACACTTAAATGAACTGAATAAACAAATCTCTAATCCTGATTCACAACCCTCCAAAAATTCTCGCAAATTATACCATACACTTAATTACACCTTGTATGGTGTAATCACTTATTAAAACTACGTCGTTTAAATGTATATACTTCATTATAGTAATTCCAAACTCACGTGCCAGATCAGATGAATTCAAATAAATCTTTCAGGAAAATAAGATCTTTTTCTTCTTGCTTTGGGCGTTTTCTTCTCCTCTCACAATTGTCTTCATCTATTCAATAAATTTCTTGTGATTTTCAGCTATTTTTATTCAATTGATCATTATTATCGTTTGAAACATTTGTAAAATCAATGGAGATTTCTTCTCCTCTCACAATATGTCTTCATCTATGCTGTTTGCTGATGTTCATGAGTTCAATTGTGATGTTATCAATCACTCTTTGTGCATTGGAGATGATTCTATGCTTGTCGTGGAAGAAGAAGTTACAGGTAAGACATTGTTAATTTTTTATTTGTTTTATTGTTCGATGTTTGTATGTGTCTAAATGTATGTGTGTCTAAATATATGTATGTTCAGTGAAGATGTAGGAACTCTCCCTAAAGAGTCCTTCGTTCCTACTGACGAGTAATCTTGGCTGAGGGCCCGTGTTGTAATTATTTTTTTATGATAAGTTTATCTGGTTTTCACTTTTCGTTTAATTTGAATTGTCTTGACCATTTGACTTTGTGTGGTAAGAGCACACAGGAAGGATGGCTGCGCGCGTATCCTATACCATATAGGGATGACTAACACTAGTTGGTCCAAAGCAGAACGGGAGCTGAAGTGGACATAACAGAATTCTTCCAACAGGATAACCTCCCTACACTCTTCAACACTTTTTTGCTTTTGTCTTGTTTTTAGTTAGTGACATTTTGTTTTGCTTTTAGCTTTGGTTCTTTACTTTAATTGTTTGTGTGGGGATGGCTTCCCTTGTGCTTTACTGCTTTATTATCTACAGGAGTTCTTCCCATGTATGTTTTTATTTGTTTTGTTTGCGAGTCTAGCCACTATATTGAGGACAATGTGGTTTTAAGTGTGGGGGTAATTCTATCTCCTTCTCTTTTTATTGCCCTTCTTCGTTTTCCTGATGAAAAATAAAAAAAATCAAAAATTTAAAAATTCAATTTTTCTTTTTAAGTTTTCGTTTTTGTTTTATTTGAAAAACCAAAAAGATTTTTGTTTTTGCCACTTTGGTTGAATGCTGGATCACAAGACTGTTAGGATGTTTCTAGAGGGCATAGGATTCGTGCGTTTTGAAAACCTCATTTGCATAATATTCGTGCATGTTGATGGTGTTTATCACATGTGAGTGTTGTTAGTAGTAGAAACCTAGCAATTCTTCGAAATTAGCCTAATGAGAATCCATTGGAATTCGTGCGTGCATCCTTGTGTTTCTCTATTATTTAAAGTAAAAGTCCTAGTCTGAGTTAAGCCTAGAAATGATGGTCTATGGCCTTCATTGTACCGTTTGAGCTTTTGATTTGCCTACCCGTGTATGGAATTAACCCCTAGCTCCCTTATTTGTGCCTTCATGCCAAAGGTTTCACTCTCTTCTATTCTTCATCTTTTTAAACCTGACCGTACACTAAACCTCATTTCATGGAGCTAATGTTGGAATGACATGTTTAGCCGTTTTGAGAGAAAGTAATAGATATGTGCGGGGGTGAAAGAGTGAAGAAAAGAAAAATGCTGTAAAGAAGGGGGTAGTTTGGGTATTTCACAATTAGTACAGATTATTGGAAAAAAAAAAAGAGAGAAGTGTTGTTTTGTTCTGTTGATGAAAAAAAAAAAGAAAAAGAAAGAAAAAAAAAAAGAAAAAAAGTCGTACTTACATTTTTGTATATATTGTGATCAAGAAAAATAAATGACATTAATTCTCTCTCTCGTTAAAGGGCTGAGTACTGTAAATATGTTGGGTAAGGTGTGCGAGAGAAATGGTAGGTTATTCAAGGGTTTAATTTCACACATATCAAGTTTTTCATTCCACTTGATTCCATTTGTAATCCTTCCAATTTTGTTCTCGAATCTAAATCCTACCTAAATGAGGTGAGAATTGGGGGAAATTTGTCAAAGAAAATCGCCTAATTCTCCTCCTAACGACGTATTTTGGAAGTCTAAAACTAACTAATGAATAAGTGTAAAAAGCTTTAAAAATTGACTAAGTATGGCTGATTTCGGGACCTACTGTCTTCGGTATGTCTCTATCTTCAAATCCCTTCTTTTGCCTGGAATTTACCCTCAGCAGTAGGGGGAGCCTACCATCCACGGTAGGCTTCTGTCTTCAACTTCTTTGTTGCCAAGGTGCCTACCGCTGCCGGTAGGTTGGCCTACCATCAGCGGTAGGCTACTACTGTCGTCGATTCTCGTCGTTTTCAACCCCTTTCAAGCCATTTTCTTTCGTTCTTCGTTGTACCTCCTTCTGCAAGCACCTATGACATAAATGGGAGATATTAGCCTCAAATGTAAACTTTGTACCTGAAGATCACCGAAAAACAATGAAATCAACATACAAAATACTAGCTAAAATAACGACTATCAGATGTCATCCCCGAAGAGATGCCCAGTAGACTTCCTCTCTTGTGAGGGATTGAGCATCGAATTGATTTGGTACCCATAGTAGTGTTGCAAAATAGACCGGCTTATAGAAGTTCTCCCAAAGAAACTAAGGAGCTAAGAAGACAAGTTGAGGAATCGATCTCCAAAGGATATGTAAGAGAAATCTTAAGTCCTTGTGCCGTTCCCATTTTATTAGTTCCAAAGAAAGATAGTACATGGTGTATGTGTTTTGATTGTAGAGCCATTAACAACATTACTATCAAGTGTAGGCATCCTATTCATAGATTAGATGACTTACTTGATGAGTTGCACAGTTCTCAAATATTTTCAAAGATAAATTTAAAAATTAGGTTACCATCAAATTAGAATGAGTGAAAGGGATGAGTGGAAACAACTTTCAAAAGTAATTTTGGTCTTTATGAGTGGCTAGTCATGCCTTTTCGTTTAACTAATGCTCCTAGTACATTCATGAGACTTATCCATCATGTGTTAAGAAATTTCATTGGTAATTTTGTTGTGGTCTATTTTGATGATATGTGGATATATAGTAGAACATACGAAGATCACTTGCATCATCTCAAACAAGTTTTGTTAGTTTTGAGAAGCGATAAATTGTATGCTAACCTTGAAAAATGTGTGCTTTGTTTGGAAAAAGTGACTTCCCTAGGCTATATGGTGTGTTCTCAAGGCCTTCAAGTGGATCAAGAGAAGGTGAAAGCAATCAAGGAATGGCCTACTCCTAAGAATGCATCCGAAGCAAGGAGCTTTCATATCTTGGCAAGTTTCTATAGGAGGTTTATCAAAGATTTTAGCACCATTGCTAGTCCTTTGACAGATATTATTAGGAAGATGAATGGATTCAAATGGGAGGAGAGTCAAGAGAAAGCATTCATGCTACTAGAGGAGAGGTTCAGTAGTGTACCTCTACTTGCACTACCTAACTTTGAGAAGATGTTTGAGATAGAATGTGATGACTCGGGTGCTGGTATTAGAGGATTTTTTATGCAAGACAAGAGACCCTTGGCTTACTTTAGTGAAAAGTTGATCGGTGCGGCATTGGATTATGCAACATATGATAAGGAGCTATATGCACTTGTGAGAATATTGAAACATTGGCAACATTATTTGCGCCCAAAGGAGTTTGTGGTGCACACCGATCATGAGTCCTTGAAATTTCTTAAAGGACAACAAAAGTTGAACAAGAGACATGCAAGATGGATGGAGTTCATTGAGACTTTTCAACACATCATCCGGTATAGGAAAGGTAAAGAAAACATTATAGGCGATGAATTGTCAAGATGATACACTCTTATCTCTACTTTGCAAGATCAAATTCTTGGTTTTGAGATGCTTCAGGAATTATATGCTAGCGATCAAAATTTTAAGGATATATTTAAGAATTGCTTGCTTGTGCCTAGTGATAAGTACCTTATACATGATGGTTTTCTTTATTATGAATGAAAATTGTGCATTCCGTCTTGTTCTACTATATTGTTGTTTATTAAAGAGACTCATTGTGGTAGCTTAATGGAACATTTTGGCATTCTTAAACTCATGATATCTTGTATGATCATTTCTTTTCACCTCACACAAGAAAAGATGTTGAAAAGTTTATTAGAAATTGCTTAGATTGTAAAAGGGCTAAATCTACTTCCTTGCCTCATGGTCTTTATACTCCTTTAAATGTGCCTAAAGTTCCTTGGGTTGATATTTTTATGGATTTTATTATTAGATTGTATAAAACACCTAAAGGTATGGATGCTATTTCTGTTCTAGTAGATAAGTTTTCTAAAATGGCTCATTTCATACCATGTAAGAAAACCGATTATGCTAGCCATGTTGTAAACTTGTTCTTTAGTTGGGTGGTTTGATTCCGTGGTATACCTAGGACTATTAAATCAGATCGTGACACCAAATTTATTAGTCTTTTTTTGCGTGTTTTGTGGAGGAAACATGGAACTAATTTGTTGTATTCTATGCTTGCCATCCACAAACTGATAGCCAAACGGAGGTTGTCAATAGAACTATTGGACAACTTCTTAGGGTCATCCTTAAGAAGAATTTGCGCCAAGGGGAAGAAGTCATTCCTCACATTGAGTTTTCTTACGATAGGGCTAAGCATTCTACTACTTCCTTTTCTCCTTTTGAGGTTGTTTATGGTTTTAATCCATTGACTCTATTTGATTTGGTTCCTTTGCCTACAGATCATGTTGTGAGTTTGGATGGAAAACGGAAGGTGGAGCTTGTCAAGTCCATTCATGCCAAGGTGCATGATAGTATTGATTCAAAAAAACAAGAAATTGGTGGCTACACGGAATGTTAGAAGGAAAAATGTGGTGTTTGAACTCGATGATTGGGTTTGGTTCATCTTAGGAAGGAACGATTTCCTTCACAATGCAAGAATAAGCTTGAGTGTGGCAACGGACCATTTCAAGTTCTTGAGCAACTTAATGATAATGCCTATAGAATTGATCTTCTGGGCGAATATAATGTTAATGCCACCTTTAATGTTTCTGATTTGTCTTCTTTTGATGCAGGTGACAATTCGAGGATGCATATTTTCAAAGGCAGGGCAGATGATGTGAATTGAAAGAGTCATTCACCTATGGAATTCACTAGAGATCAAAGGAAGAAACTCGAGATTTAAGAAGATAATGGCATGGTTGCTTACATGGAAGACGCTTTCAAGAGCAAGCTTGAAGGGTTTGAAGGTCAAGCAAAAGGATTCCAAGTTGTTCTCAATTTGTTCAATTAGCAAGGATCATTCAAGGGAACTAATTGTAGGTGAAAATGGCTAAGTTCTTGAAGTGGAGCACCCTACCACCAACGATAGCCCAGCTTCTACCATCGCCGGTAGGCTTCTGTCGGCATCATTCTTGGAGGATGTCACCTACCGCGCACGGTAGGTCTTACCCTACCTTCGCCGGTAGGATTCGGTAAGAGGAGTTCCTATGCTTTGTTTCAGGTGAGATTTTGTTATTCAAGTTGTTTTCCATCTTTTGATCAAGGGGTCTATAGGTATTTTAAGTCATTAATCACTTTTTTAGCTAGGATGAAGGCTTGGCCTATAAATACCCCATTATAAACTCATTATAACTAACTATTGATAAATTTTGTTGAAATTTGTGAGAGAGAATTCTCTTTGTCTCTAGGGTTCTGCACCCTTCTTAACTTGCTAAGGGTTAATGTCCTTAATTTTGTGAAAAATTATTTGCCTTAGATTGTGGAATCTATGGAACCAATTGATCATCCAATTCCTTTCTTTAATTGAGTCTTTGAGTTCTTGTTCTTATATTCAATTAATCCTAGGTCTTCTAGTTTATGTAGCGGGGTTTTGAGGCCTTAGTTTCCTCAAGGTTCTTCCTAACAAATTAGGAAAGAAGTTTGCCTCTCAATGTTGGGTGTATAAGGCTTAGATCCTCATAGGTTTTTTATTGGAGTGTTGAAGCTACAAAATCCTCAATAGAGGTTCTTCATCAAAGGACGTGATCTTGGGAAAATGTTGAATCAATTCTATAATGACTTGAAGATTCACATTAGTTTTGGTCAAAATTTTGTTATCCTTAACTACAGATAAATATATTTTAAGGACTATTCTGATGCAAATATCTTAGTAATTAGGAGTTCCCTAAAAAAACTATGTAAACTATCTACATATTCTCTCATATTGTATTTTTACTAAAACATTTGTTAATAAATTCTTTTCTTATTTAATTTTTTTTTCTATTTGGCTTAATTAGACATTTAAATTTTTTGTTGTGATAGTTAGTGCAATATTAAATTAAGAGAATTATGAATTTTTACCCTTATAGTTAATCCAACAACATAAATCTAAATCTATTTGCAAATAAATGTTACATTAAAGTATATAATAGTCCTTGTCACTAAGAAGTTTCTCATATCCAAACAAAAACAAGACAAATGAGTGGTAAAAAATACTACATTGACTTTATAGACAAATAACTTGCTGGACATATTTCAGAAAAAAAAAAAAAAAAAAAAAGAAACTTGCTAGATTTGCAACCAAATAAAAATCATTGTTGAAATATCTATTTGATGTTGTTACAAAAAGTTATGTATAACAGAGAATGTAACATGAAAATTTTTTGACATGTTACTCTGAAATATTGTGTATCCCTCTCTTACAATAATAGAGAATGAAACGTGAAAAGTGATTCTTTCTATCTATATGGTGTTCTGCTCCTCAATAAACAATCAGAAAATTGGTTAATCCTTATTTCAGATAGCAAAAGGAATGATGTGAACCGGTTAGACATGCAAGAACATCAAGGAGTTGTAACAAGAGCCAAAGCAAAACAACTAAAGAGTCACAAGGATCAAATTGAGCAAGAGAAGTTTCAAGGGTTAAATTTTCATGTCCAAGACTTTATAGGGCAATATGCTAAGTTACAGATTGAAAATTTATTTTGATAGATGGTTGGAAGCCCATTTGCGCAAGCTGGAAAATTGCCTGCTATTTTTGGTAATGTGTTGACTAGTACTCTAGAATAATGCAAATGCAATTAAAACACCTTTATTGCCTTATCAAGTGAAGTATAGGTTATATCTATCCTTTGGGCTGAAAATATGGGAGGGTTGGAATATACCTTTATGGGGCTTAAATTTGGGACTTAAATTTTGGGGCTTAAATTTTGGGCTTAAAATATGAGAGGGAATAATTCCTCTCATATTTTCAACCCAAAATATGTAGTCTTCCATTTAGAAGAAGCTAATCAAAGAAATATTTCAAAACAAAGGTTCTTCTCTTAGTATTCCTAGTTCTTAGCTTAGTTTTTTTCCTATCTTCTTTAAGGGTGAACCTTCTTGAAAGAAAAATCCCTTGAAGACTTGTTGAAAGTTCCTAGAGCTTCAAGGTTGATCATCAAAATTCCTTCATACTAGTTACTACACTCTTGTAGAAAACTAGTCTTGAGGTCTTCTTCTTGTTTCATTAAGGTCTAAGGTTGAAAATACCTTAGGTAGCTTGAACTTTGAAGAAAAGATTTTGTTTAAACCTTCTTGAGGTCTTGGATTTAATATATCCAAGGTTGCTAGAAGTTTAACATTTTCAAGTCCTTTCAAAGGCACATTCTCTCTTCTACTCGTTACACTTGTCTGGTTTTTTCTCTCCCTCACTTCTTGGACAAAATTTTATGCTCTTGAAGAACATTCCAGATCAAGGAAACACCCCTGAAGGGCTGTTCTCAAATAATTATTACAGCAAGCGCAAAACAAAAAGACATGCTACTATAGAAATCACTATGTATATTCTCTGGTCAAGAGATCTTTTTACCTAATTATCACTCACAAATACAAACTACAACCATTCAGAAATTGAATATCAAATCAACTATAAAGTTCTATGATTCAATTCCATAATTTAATTTCAAGATCTTGCAATTAAACAGATTCTATGATTCAAGTTAAATAATGCAGCAATAAGGAATGTAACAGAAAATGCAAGAAAATAAGCAAACTCACCCCCACAGTGAAGCCTATTATTTTTCAACAGTGATACACCAAGTTATTTCCTAGAAAACATAGAATGTACAACAAATATTATACATAATCAAGAAACTATTAAAGATCAATATATATTGAAAACAGAGAAAAAAATCCACTTGATTTTAATTCCAGCAAGCAGGGATATTCCGATGGCGGCGAGCTCCTCCTTTGGAGAATTAGACCAAGCTAAAATAGCTAGAGAAGAAGAAGAAGAAGAAGAAGAAGAAGAAGAAGCTAAAGAGAAATAGAGAGAGAAAGAGAGAGAGAGAGAGAGAGAGAGAGAGAGAGAGAGAGAGAGAGAGAGAGAGAGAGAGAGAGAAAGTTCATGTGGTCGTCGACGACAGTGTTGGAGGTGCCTGAGTATGGTTGTCTATGGTGGCAACGGGTGTTGGAGAGTCACAGGAGTGGAAGGCTTCATGAGAGAGAGAGAAGGAGGAGGAGGGTGTTTGAATGTATCTTGGAGAAGAAGGAAATAAGGGTTTGCCCAATTTTGAAAATCTCTGGACTTATTACCGTCGACATACCGATGGTTTGTTCTGTTAGAAATCGCTATCGATGGAGTAGGTATCGGTATTTCGTTGGTAACATGAATTGAATCCCGATGAGTTGGACAAGTGCGTCGGTAAAATCGTTGGAACCTTTATTCACTAAACCCATCGATAGCTCGCACTTTTGACGATGTATTTCGTTGGTAACTTCTTGTCAATTTTAGGCGCGCCTTTTCCATCCAATTTTTTGACTGGAAATGTGAATTGCTCAACGATAAGGACTTCCACATCAGTATACCGTCGATGATTAGCTATTTTTTTGTAGTGATATATATAGGTTTACAATTGATTAATTGAAAACCTTAGCTACTAAACTAGCTTAACTGATGTTTTGTACTTTAAAAGTCTCTTAATTACATGTCTAGATGTATTAAGATCAGAATTGGTAGTTCAAAATACATTAAAGTTGAAGAATCCTTCACTAGCATGCGATCGGTCGGACTAGGCTTAGAGCCAACTGGACCCGACTACTAGTTTTCAGCCACAACATTGAATTTCAAGAAGGCAGCTGGAACATCCGATTTATCTCCCACTGTCTTCATGAACGTCGTAGCTATTTCTCTTAGATTTTTGTAGCAATTTGAATCACCTCATTTGGACTTATAGAATTCATGTTTTGATCGTTCTACCCAAATGTGTCAAAGCTAGAACACGGTCTAGATGTGATGAGTTTCTCCAACGATTTGATGTAACAAACGAGCTCCAAATCAAAATAACTATGACTCCTTAAGATGTATTCTTCAAATTTCATGAATATTGCATCTTACTTCTTGGATTTTAAGGTTGTAAAAAATGTGTTTGAAGAAAAAGTTTTTAAGCCGCCAAGAATAGCCAAATTACAACCTTTCGCCTTGCATTCTCTCCGGTGGAATCCTTCTCCTTTAAGTCCTTCAATTGCTCCATCAAGGTAGTTGCTTTATCTTGGAGATCCATAACCGAGATCATATCGTACTCTCTCTCTTCAAAAGGATTCATCCTTGAATCCATTTCTTAAAATAACCAGAAGAGGTGGGCAACATTAGTTAAGAAATCATCAAAATGATCAATGCCAAGAGCTAAGCAATTAAAACTAAAAAACTATATAAGCAACAAGGAGAACAAAATTCTTAGAGCTACTTTGAAAGGTTTATGGTAAGAAAAGGAAGTCCTTAAAGAGAAGTTCAAAACATGGCAAACCATAGAAGACTTAAGCACACACCACCAAGAACTTACAATATTTTCAAGGACATAAAATGGAAAAAGAAAATCATCTAAGGAAACTACATTAAGAACCTCAATGCTTGAAACTTCTTTAAATGGAAGATATAAATTGAAACTTAACCTTCCAAAAGATTTAAACATTATGCACAAAGATTTAAGCAAAGATGGAAGATGCCAAGCACGAATACTCTCATGAATTTGAGATAAGGAATTTCAAACTACTTTTCCAAAGAGTAAACTTCTTAAAAATGCTTCAAACCATTTTCCAAAATCATCATCTTTGAATGGAAAATGATATTGAAAATGGACATTTATGCAAGTTAGCATAAAATAGTTCAAGACAAGATTATGGAAAGAAAATGTCAAGGGAACTTCCAAGTGATGGAAATTATTCTCCTTCAAAATATTAGGAAAAATATTACAACAACCATTGCTTTCAAAATATCTTCAATGGAAAATTCCCAAGACTCCTTGAATGGAAAATGAAATTCAAAGTTCACAGTTTCATGAAATCTCTTAGAGTAAAAGTAGAGAATAAAAGATTTAGAATTAAGAAAATACATCAAACAAACACATCCTTACAGATACCTATCCCTACCTATACTTAACAAGAAGATCATCATATAGGAGGCAAGTAAACCAAATAACTCTTTGATTATACCCACTATCAACAAGAGATACAAGGGGGATATAAATCATGTCTCACATAAGATCACAATTAGTTAAAGCATTATCATACATAGCAACAAAGAAGGGTCGTCATATAACAACATAAGTCGCAAAAAGATAGTTCATCTTTAGTCTCTAATCCAACAAGTTGCTTTTCAAAATGAATACAAGAGGATAAACACTTTGTTGTCCAAGGAACAAGAAAGCATAAATTCCCATCAATAAAGATTATTCATTCATTTTCACATATGCTCACATGGGAAGAATGAGATTCTAAAAACAATTTAAATTCCTTGAAAGATAATTCACAATATAAAGGAGAAGGGATAACATAAAAGCTCATTGTTTTTCCTCCGTGTAGATTGAGAAGCTCTTTCTCTAAGCTCTCCTCTTTGCTTTCAACTCCTAGCATGTGCCCTCTTTGTTTTCAACTCATAGCACAAAAGAATCCAAATAACCAACATAGGAGTAGTAATCATCCACTCTAGGATTATATAGAGAAATATCACAAGGATGATCACATTCAACATCTCCAAGCATCGAAGGAGTTGTAAGAAAAGTATGATAACTAAGAGAGTCCTCAAATAAGTTTCCGAAAACATTCTCATGAGATACATGCGCATTTAAGAATCACGTCAATTCCTTAAATGAAAATTCAATTCTCATGGGAAGAAGTTAGAAGAAAAACTTATTGATGTTTTGTTATAGTGGTGATGAAGCATTTTTCCAATTCTCTTTCTCTTAGCTTGAAAATTCTGCACATAAGAAGAAGTAAAAATTAGGAAAGGGTTAATTTGGTTAGACAATAAATTTATCTCCCCACTTAAGAGAGGGTTCAATGGCAGTTCAAGAAAATATGAACCTTTTTCATGTCTCTCCTTGGCATTTTCACTCCCTTTCTCTTCTTTTATCCTCTCATGTTCGTCAAACAAAGTCACTTTTTCTTTCATTGTTCCCTCTTTTCCTTCTTTTGAGATATCACTCTTATCTCTCATCTTTCTCAAACAAGGAAGAAACTGAAAGAAAACAAAGCTCTTCACTAATTCTCTCCATTTTTTCTACTCTTTCTCTTCTCTCATGACTTCTTTTTCCCTCACCTGTATCATGCTCGTCTAGTATCACTTCTTGGACTTTGTATTCTCTCCATTTTCACTCTTCTTCTACAAAAGATCACAAAGTTTTTCAAATGCTTTCTTCTCATTATCTCCATTAGATATACTTCCAACATCTATTGGTTTACCTTCAAATCTAACTTTCTTTGGAACAAAAGATTTCTTTGTTTCACTTTGTCTTGAAGGAGAAGGTGACACACTTCTTTTCACTTTGGCCAAGTTGTTGACAAGCTTCAATTCACAAGGAAAGGACCTCATCTTCTCTTGAGATTCATAGGTTGCCTTCCTATAATATCTAGCTTCTTGTTCATATCCATCATCCATGTAGGAAGACCTAGATCCTTCATAGCTCTTATAATCTTTTTGAAAGTCTCTTCCCATACCTTTGTTTTGATTCCAACAACTTTGCCCAACTTTGTAGTAAGAATCTTCAAGATATGCTTGATATCCATGATTCTCATGGTATCTACCCATTGCATGCTCATATTCTCTTTGTTCCAAGGAAAACATCAAAGCAACCTACAAATTAGAAAAAAGAATGATTCAAAACTAACAAACACAATTGGAAGAACAACTCAAAGATCTCATGAGTACAAGAAAATTCTAGAAAACAGGGGGTCACTGCCACCCTTCACCATTTTCACAATAAGTCAATCAATACACAACCAAATGGGTTCAACTTTTCTGCAAGAACTTCCCAACTCGTCAAGCTTTCAAATGCAATAAATTTCATTGAAATCGGATTTCATTTGTCATGCTACATAACAATCTTTCAACGTCACAATTTCTGTTCGAAACAGTTTTTCGAGACTGCATATAACTTCATTTTTCTTTGCATTTTTCTTTTGTAATCAATTTTTCTACAAACAAAAGTAGTACATTTAACCTCAAAGAGAGTGGTTCAGATACCACATGATATAAATCTCATTTGGAGATATCGATGGGCTCAATTTATCCCAAGAATCTCTCCCTTTTGTCTTGAGAATTTTGTAGAAGACTCCCCTTCAAACAACACTAGCTAAGGAGCTAACAACTTTTTAAGAAAGATTCTAATCTTTCCCTTAGGGAATAATCAAGAAAGGCTAGAAAACCTTTACCTACCCTTCACAATAAAGAAGACCTAAACACAAGTAACAACTACTAAAGAGTGGCAACTCTTGTATATTAGGAATTGAAGATGATCATTGGAACTCTTGAATTTCCTTTTAAGGATTCCTAATTACACTAACAAGATGATCACTCTAGTAGGAAATGAGATGAAGAAAAAGCCCTAAGTAAAGCTCTAGGAGCTCTCAAGAACACAAGTTGCAATTTTAATTAATATTTCATTTAATGTTGAAGGCAATCAATTAATTAAAAACCCTAGCTACTAAACTAGCTTAAATAATGTTATGGACTTCAAAAGTCCCTTAATTACAAGTTAAGACTTGTCAAGATCAAAATTGGGGGTTACAACACATTGCAAACTTAAGAATCCTTCACCAGCCTCTGATCGGTCAGCCCATGCCGAGAGCCGCCAGACTCAGCCACTAGTTTTCAGCCACAAAATGGAATTTCCAAAAGGCAGCCGTGGCCGGATGCTCTGTTTTTGCCCTTTATACATCTGAATCAACTTTCAATGTTTTGATTAACGTTGTAGCTGGTTCTCTTAGCTTTCTATAGCAACTTGAACTCCTCATTTGGACTTATAGAACTCAAGTTAGGATTATTTTACCAAGATATATCAAAACTGAAACGCGAACTAGATATGCTAAGTTTCTTCAAGGATTTGATGTACCAAACAAGCTCCGAATCAAACAAACTTTGGCATTATAAAATCCTGAAGATGTCTTCTTCAAATTTCATTAAGGCTTTATCATTATTCTCGGACTTAAAGGTTTTCAAACATGTGTTTGAAGCAAAAGTGTTCAAGCTGACAAGAATTGGTGGAATCCCTCTCCTTCAAGTCCTTTAATTGCTCCATCAAACTAGTTGATTTAGCTGGGACATGCTTAACCGAGATTATATAATTATTGTTATAGGTACATCCCATGGGAGTCAAGAGTGAAAATAAATCAAAACAGGAACCTACGAAACCATAACAAATGAAAAGGGAGAAGACAATAAAACAAAAAACAATTTTCCTGACATTTTTTCTGACATTTCATTTTCGGTGTCAGTTAAAATACATTTTCTTGCACATGCTTTCTGTTAGAATCCATAAAATAATATGATCTTATAAATAATGACATTCGTGTCACAATAGAAATAATATGACATTTAATTATTAATGTACGTTTTTTACCGGGAAATCAAATGATGTATTTCTCTAAAATTTAGGTTAATGCACCAAAAGTAAAAGACTAAAACGACCATTTTGTTTGAAATTGCTCGTAAAAGGTGTCATTTTGATTGATGGGAGACTTCTTCTTTTGCTCCCTCTCTGAAACCCTTGGTATTAAAATATTCCCCTTTCAGTTTTCACCGATGCTGTCGCCTCTCCCGCACTGCCGCCTCTCCTCTGCTGTCTCTCTGTTCTGCGGTTTTCTGCTCCTGCCTTTGTTATAGATATCTGGTCTTTAGTCCTGATGAGGGGTTTATCGACTCAAATGAGGTTGTTCTTCTTCAAAAGAGACCTCTCACAAGCCTTACAAAAGACCCACCAGTAGTAAACAGTAATAAGCATCAGAGCCAAAGAAATCCTCCAAAAAATTCTCTCTCCTAGAGGAATTCAAGATATGGATTATGGTGTGACTGAGAAATTCAAGAGGAATTGTTATTGGATTCAAGGGCTTTAGAACTAATTTTCTCTACCTTTTTTCTCATAATTTTGCTGTGAATTCTCTGTAAATAGATTTAATATTGTAGTTTGAATGTTCTCTGCAAATCTTCACTGAAATAACTCGTATCTCTCTGCTCCAACTATGTCCTGCTTGTACCCCCTGCTCCCCTCCCCTGCAGCTATATTATATTACGTGTGTTACACTGATCCGGCAACCAAACAAGCCTATTTACTATTACAAACCTTTTCTACCTTACTATTACAGATTCCAAATAAGCAAAAGAAGAGACAGAAAATTAATAGATCTAATCTATTACAATCGGTCTCCTTCTTTTCTTTCTTCCTACGTCAGAGTCAGGTACAACAGATAAGATAGATAGGTTAGTAATACAGAATTGAACGAAAGCTGTAACCTTACCTCGAGACCCTTCAGGTCTCGGTCAGAGCAGCAGAGGGACTCGTTCGGCTTCTGTGTGCGCGATGATGAACAGCCACAGAATGTTCTTCCAGTGAAGAACAATGGAGAATCCCTCAGATAGCCAAGTATCCTCAAGGAAAAACAGCTCTTTATCTCTCTCTCAGCAAAGCCCTTTCCTCTCTCAACCAAGCCACACGCACGGTACCGAGAAGGTCAACCGGCACAGACTATCGGAGAAAGAGTCCCGAAGGGTCGAGAAGAAAACGAACAGTCAGATCGGTTCGAAAGAAGAGAGAGAGAAGACAAAGGGTCAGAGAGAGTGTGGAGGCAGCGGCGGCTCAACAGAAGAAATGAGGGATTAGGGCAGCGGCATCAAGGCCAGCCAGCCCACTCTACTCTAATGAGGCCCACAAGGTTTTCATCATTGGGATTAAAAGGGGCTGAAGAGGAAAAATGAAAAATGTGAAAAATGGCCCAATAGGCCAACAAACTTTGCTTGAACATATTTTCATTTAATTTTCAGCCAGCAATGACTCAAAGAGTTAACCTTAATCTACATGAAGGAGGTCCCTACACAAAGAGAACTTATCAGTTGTCACAATTTTAGTACCAAAATCTGCAGGATTATCTTTAGTACTAATTTTCTCAATATTGACTATGCCACTTGAAACCGTTTCCCTTATGAAATGATACTTAACATCTATATGTTTAGTTCTCTCATGATAAACAGGACTTTTACACAAGTGGAGACAACTTTGACAATCAGTATAAATCACAGCTTTAGAATTTAAAACATGCAATTCAGATAGAAGGCCTTGAAGCCAAATGGCTTCCTTAATTGCCTCGGTGGCAGCAATGTATTCAGCCTCCGTAGTCGATAAAGCGGCTACAGGCTGCAACTGTGATTTCCAAGATATGCAATTGCCTGCTAAAGTAAAGAAATAAGAAGTGGTAGATTTCCTACCATCTTTATCACCTGCAAAGTCAGAATCCACATATCAAACCAGTTCAAAATTATCAGACCAATTATGATAAAGGAGACCCCTATCAATAGTCCCATTAATATATCGTAACAACCACTTGAGAGCTGCCCAATAATCCCTACCTGGGTTAGACATGAATCGGCTAAGAAGGCTTATGGAATAAGCAGTATCAGGTCGGGTGGATATCATAGAATACATGACGGATCCTATAGCCATTCTATAAGGTATGCTTGCCATGTCATTCTTTTCTCTATCAGTTTTGGGGCAAGATTTTTCGGAAAGCTGAAAATGGCTCGCAAGTGGTGTACAAACTGGTTTGCATAAATGTATCAAAAATTTGGAAACAATTTTCTGCAAAAAGGATTTCTGGGATATGAATAAGGATCGGTCAGCTCTATCCCTATTAATGTTCATCCCAAGGATTCTAGATGCAGAACCTAAATCCTTCATATCAAATTCAGACTTCAGTAAGGATTTCAAACGAGTAATCTTATCTCTATGCTTACAAGCAATTAACATATCATCCACATAGAGCAAAAGATAAACAGCAGTTTCAACATTATCACCACAGAAATATAAACAGCTATGATAATTGCTTTTAATAAAACCAGCTTTAAGCATGAAGGAGTCAAACCATTTATACCATTGTCTTGGTGATTGTTTAAGTCCGTACAAGGACTTTTTCAAAAGACATGCCATGTTTTCCTTACCCTTTTCTTCAATCCTGGTGGTTGACGCATATAGATAGTCTCTTCAAGTTCCCCATGTAAGAATGCAGTTTTTACATCAAATTGTTCAAGATCAAGATCATAAAATGCAACAATTGCAAGCATTATCTTTATTGTTTTATATTTAACAACGGGAGAAAATATTTCAAGTTCCCCATGTAAGAATGCAGTTTTTACATCAAATTGTTCAAGATCAAGATCATAAAATGCAACAATTGCAAGCATTATCTTTATTGTTTTATATTTAACAACGGGAGAAAATATTTCATTGAAATCGATGCCCTCAACTTGAGAAAAACCTTTTGCAACCAGCCTAGCCTTGAACCTTGGGGGTTCATTGGTAGATTCAGGCTCTTTGATTTTAAAAATCCATTTGCAATCAATTAATTTTTGCTTTGAGGGTTTTTGAACAAGAATCCAGGTTTTGTTTTTATGAAGTGAGGACATTTCCTCTTCCATAGCATGCAACCACAAAGAGCGATTAGGGCTCTTTCACACATCAGAAAAACACAGAGGCTCTTTTTCTTCCATATAGGATGCAGCAGCAAAAGCATATGAGACGATGTAGGAATAACCATACCTAGCGGGTTTTCTCGACTCTCTCCTAACCCTATCTCTAGACAGCTGGTAGTCCCTTAGAGCTTGAGCTTGAGCCTCAGGATGATCCTCATCATCATCATCTGAATTTTCAGATTCAGGCATGCTGGTTTCAGGTTGTTGACTGGTCGGTATTTCCGACTCTTCACTGGCTTCGGGTTGATCGTGGGGTTGTGCAGGTTCGGAGGTTTCCTCCACCTCCACGGGAATATTCCCATCTATGGGAATGTCAATAGGGCTATCAGGATTGGTTTTAGCCTTTAGGCAAGGCATATCAAGTTCATTGAAGACCACATCTCTACTCACAATAACCCTCACCCCCGGCTGACCTTTGAGCCAAACTTTGTATCCCTTCGCCCACTAGGGTAGCCTAAAAACACTCCCTTCCTTGACCTTGGGTCTAACTTACCCTCCTTTTGATGTGCAAATGCAGCACATCCAAACACTCTAAGGTTTGACAGTTTTGGTGGTTCTCCAGACCACAACTCTAAGGGAGTTTTGAAATTTATGGCTGTTGAGGGTGATCTATTGATGAGGTAGACAGCTGTACTTACAGCTTCTCCCCAAAAAGGTTTTGGGATTCCTAAGGACACCATAAGACAGCTAACCTTATCCATAATGGTATGGTTCATCCTTTCACAACACCATTTTGCTGAGGATTGTGCCTAACAGTCCTATGATGCAGTATGCCATGCAATGCACATAAATCAGCAAACTTTTTGTTACAAAACTCAAGGCCATTATTTGTCCTAATTGTCTTTAGTTTATTTCCGGTTTGATTTTCGGCAAGGCGTTTCCATTCAAAAAACTTTTCAAAAGTTTGATCTTTTGATTTCAAAAGAAATACCCATACATGCCTAGAAAAATCATCAACAACAGATAAGAAATAAACATTCCCACCATAAATTGGAACCTTTTCAGGTCCCCACAAATCATAGTGCACATAATCAAGGACAGAACTGGACTTGTGTGTGCCAACTGAAAAACTAATTTTTTTGTTGTTTTCCAAGAACACAATGGTCACAAAAATCCAAAGATTCGATTTTGTCACCACCCAAAAGATTTTGCTTTTGAAGGCAATGTAGTCCTTTTTCACTGATGTGGCCAATTCGTCGGTGCCACAACAAAGTTTTTTCAGAAACAGTTTTGGAAACCAATGCAGATACTTCGCAAACAGTTTTTCCAATTAAATGGTACAGACCATCCTTTTTAAAATCTTTGAGCATGACCAGTGCTCCTTCGCAAACTTTCATAATACCATTTTCAGATTTGTAAGAAAAACCATTTGTGTCAAAAACACCAAGAGAGATTAGATTCCGACGGAGGTCGGGCACATATCTCACCTCAGTCAATTTTCTAGTCACACCATCATGCATTTTAATAAAAACATTTCCAATTCCTTTAATTTCTCAAACATGATTATTACCCATAAAAACTTTTCCATGCTCAAGGGGTTTAAAATCTGAAAACCAATGCTGTTTGGTGTCATATGAAAAGTGCATCCAGAATCAAGAATCCAGTGTTCAGAAACAGGAGAAAGGGAAGGGGATACACACAAAACTTCAGAATACATTGAATTACCATCTGATTCAAAATCGTGAGTTTTGTCATTTTTATCGCTCCCCTTACCTTGTTTACGTTGTTTTTCTTCTTTGATCCTTTTAAAATACTTATTTTTCATATGACCTTCCTTGCCACAATAAAAACACTTCACTTTCTTATCTCGTGATTTCGACCTCCCTTTACTTTTAGAACAGTGACTAAAAGATTCTCTCCGGTCAACCCTCCCTCTCACGTAAAGGTTCTCTCCGTTAGATTTGTTTTCTTTTCTAAAATCAAGGTCTTTTGATTTTAAAGCGTTTTTCACATCAGCAAGAGTCAAGTCATCTCTACCATACTTGATAGCAGACTTAACATCATTAAAAGATTCAGGCAAGGAATTCAATAAAATCACAGCAACCTTTTCATCATAAATCTTTTCACCAACGTTTTGTAATTCCAAAACTATTTTGTTTAAATCATCAATGTTCTTTGAAAGAGATTTCGACCCGCTCATTTTAAATCTAAAAAGCTGTTCTTTTAAATAAATCTTATTAGATAAAGATTTTCCCAAATACAGTTTTTCAAGTTTTGTCCAAATCTCAAAAGCATTATCTTTTTCATCTATTTCTCGTAAAACGTTATCGGTTAAGTGCAAGGTGAGGCAACTGTGTGCATCACCAAGTTTTTCAGAAAGCACTTCACCCTTCCAAGATTCCAGATATTTTTCAGGGCTACAAATTGTGGGTGCAATTTTATTTTGGACTAAAACTGCTTTCATTTTTCTACGCCACATTACGAAATTAGAATTGCCATCAAATTTGTCAGTTTCAATCTTTTGAACAGACATGATTAGAATGGCAAATAAGAGTAATCGATGGCTAGAAAAATAAAAGATTTGAAAAAGGAAGTTTGTCAAACAAATAAAATACCCGGATTTTAGCTTTTAAAGAAAAACAGCACAGTAAAGTACGTGAAACGCGGTAGTGTTTTACGACCAGAACAACACTAAAGTACACAAGATTAACCGAGACAGAAAAGGCAAAAAATGCTAAAACAACCACACGGCACACAATCAATCAAGAATATTGCAGTATTTGTAAGCAGGTAATGAAAATCTCCAAGGCACAGATACTTGGAGTCTCCTGGACTCAAGCCAGGCTTGGGTTTTAGATTTTAAGAAAATTACCAGAATAACAGAACACGTTCGAAATTGAAGCAATGCGGTAATTCGGATAAACAGGACAATAAACCAGAAATTAACAAAACAGATAATCAGAAATAGTAGGTACAACGAAATAGAGCAGATCTACGAAATCGTCAAGAGAACATAAGCAGATACAAACCCAAGAGCAGTTTTAACAGAAAAGCAGAAAAGACAAAAGCAGTAATATAGATCTAACAGGTATAATCACAGCAGGTCTAATAATAACCAAAATAGAAACAAACAAAGAAAGGAAGAAGGATAAGAGACTTCTCTGAGTCAGATCCCGCGTGGATCTGAAAACCGAGTGGTAGCCGGACGGTTGTTGCAGACAACCGTGGCTTTGATACCACTGTTACGTCGATCCGGCAACCAAACAAGCCTATTTACTATTACAAACCTTTTCTACCTTACCATTACAGATTCCAAATAAGCAAACAAAGAGACAGAAAATTAAATGATCTAATCTATTACAATCGGTCTCCTTCCTTGCTTTCTTCCCCCGTCAGAGTCAGGTACAACAGATAAGATAGATAGGTTAGTAATACAGAATTGAACGAAAGTTGTAACCTTACCTCTAGACCCTTCAGGTCTCGGTCAGAGCAGCAGAGGGCGAGTTCGGCTTCTGTGTGAGCGACGATGAACAGCCACAGAATGTTCTTCCAGTGAAGAACAATGGAGAATCCCTCAGATAGCCAAGTAGCCTCAAGGAAAAATAGCTCTCTATCTCTCTCTCAGCAAAGCCCTTTCCTCTCTCAACCAAGCCACACGCACGGTACCGAGAAGGTCAACCGGCGCAGACTATAGGAGAAAGAGTCTCGAAGGGTCGAGAAGAAAACGAACAGTCAGATCGATTCGAAAGAAGAGAGAGAGAGAAGACAAAGGGTCCGAGAGAGTGTGGAGGCAGCGACAGCTCAACAGAAGAAATGAGGGATTAGGGCAGGCTGGAGAAAGAAAAGAAATATACATAGCCAAGTCATCTGGGTCAGGTCGGGTTGAACCCAGCCCGCCCGACATCAGGGCTAGCCAGCCCACTCCACTCTAATGAGGCCCACAAGGTTTTCATCATTGGGATTAAAAGGGGCTGAAGAGAAAAAATGAAAAATGTGAAAAATGGCCCAATAGGCCGACAATATGTATGAAGGGCAATATCTCCAAATCAGCTATAGTTAGTAACAAAACACTGTTTCTTCGCTAAACTAAAGCGCAAATACGAATATCAAACAAATTATCTAGATGTCAAAGGGTGACCATTGAACTATTCTAATCTACACAACATTACAAAAGTGTCTTTTCTTCGAAAGGTGGGAGAAGTGTTCTAAAACAAATAAAATGAAGTTTAAATAAATTTCTTATTTGCCAAGGGTAATATTTCCGAATAAGCTTTTGGTTAATGGAGATATATCATAAGAGGTGAAGTATGCCTCCTTCCAAATAGCTATTATCTTTCAAATGATGCGTTTACTATTTTAATTGGATGACACTAATTAGTGCATTAATCCTTAGCTTTTAATGCTTCAAATATAAATTAAGGATATCCTGCAGTTTATAATTAGATCCATTCAATTTGGAACATCAATAATAATGGTGCCAAAACCAAGTATTTACATTTCTATATGGTTAAGTATGTTTAGTTTATTAGTTGTAATCGAGTTAAAGAGGAAACATACTGCAGGCTGAAAGCAGAAGATGCATCTTCCTCCAAGTTAGATATGTATTGTCCTATGTATTGTGTCATATTGGATATCTTCTACTAAGCTGAACTTTTGGGATGCTTGGGCTTGTTTCATATAAGGTGAAAGGCGCTAATACTTCTAGTTGTAAATGAGCCTACGGAAGGTCTACTATTGATATATGTAACATATTTCTTTACGGCTATTTTGTATATGTTTTCATTTCTACCCTTTTATTTATATACATATATGATATATTCCTTTTATGAAAAACCTAGCATTTGGATTTGTTATGCTTATAATTTCATGATACCTTCGATTTAGGTGCTAAGTGGTTGGCTCAATAGTTTGGAAAATCTATTCCGGTATTTGGTTGTGTTCCATTATTAGTGGTGAGGTTTGGTTCAATAAAAGAATTTGGAATTTGATAAATTCGAACATATTATATAACGTATTAGTTAAATCTTTCTTCATTTGTTCAACTGCGATGTGCTAATAATGATCACATCATGTTAAACGATTGACTCTGTATTGTAGTTATCTTTGTTAATTCTTTATATGTACTAGGCATATGAGGAAAGAGTGGATAAGTTCTTTCGTAAGAGATGTATGTCGAATAAAAGTTGCACTTTAATAGCTTAGTTGCTACTATCAAGCTTGATAAAAATTAAGTCTGCTGCTAACATTTTAATAACAATGTTAGAGAGTCGAAATGACACCCTCCCCCAATGGAGAACCTATTCTTTTACTCTCCTAATTTAGTTTCACTTTTTTGGATTATATGACTATAGATTATTGCTGAGTTTCCTTTATTCTTGTTGGTTGTCATTCTCTACTATCTTTCCTTCTTTATTTTCCAGTGAATAAGTTGTTATATAGTTAGTAATTCGCTAGCCCTCCTTATTCTTCATCAGGAAGTCTTATAATCCAAGTATTTCATTTGTTTTAAGCAATATTTTGTGTAACACCCTACCCCATAGGCACCTTAAATGTGATACAAATATACAATCACAAGCATAATACTAAATTATTTGAGGCCTAATAATTAGTAAAATAGTGATAATGGTGGTACAAACTTGATATAGAAAATGGGGTCAATAAATACAACTCGAAAATTTATAAGGATAACTCGAAAAAATTTCATTTTAAACATTTCACTTTCTCTCTCTACAAATTTTCTCTCTAACTTCTCTCTAAAAAAATACCAACTTTCAACATTAAACCTAATATTGAAGAACATAGGGATCCCTTTGAAGATTTTGTGCAAGAAAATGTTGATTTTGAGATAAGAAAATGGATTAAATTCTTTTTTCAGTTTTTCGAGCACTTTCGCCCAGATGGGCGAAAATATAGTAACATTTTCGCCCACTCTGGCAAAAGTAGGCTTTTTTTTTTTCGCCCATCTTGGCGAAAGTGCTGGGTTATTTTTTTTTTAAATTTTTGGGTTTAGGAATTTCTTTTTTTTTTTTTTTTTTGTATTGCTAATTTTTTTTTTGTACATTAACAGGGTAATGAAGATGCAAATACGTTTGAAAAAGTTTTAGAACCGAAAGAACAAATTTTTAATTCAAAAGATGAGTTGGTGGACTGGGCAAAACAAACTGCGTTGAAAGCCAACACATATTTGATCGTCAATCGGTATCAGAAATCAAGAACATCTGACCATCAACCGTATATTACATTGGCTTGCGAGCGCAGAGGTTCAGTTAGAAAAAAGACGAAACAAATAGTTGATGATGTAGAAGAAGAAGTTCTAATCAAAAGACAGGGACCTTACGGGACAAAAAAATGTCAGTGTCCATTTAAATTAAAGGGAGAGCAAATGGCTACAAGTGAGAATTGGCAATTGTTCGTACACAACGGGAGGCACAACCATAAACTAGCTGTTTACAATCACGGTCATGCTCAAGCTGCAAGACTTACGGAGGAGCAGTTGCAACAGATTTAGCAGTTCAGGAAGAGTCATATGCCGCCTCGAAACATCCTACGATTTTTTCGTGAACAAGGCGTTGGTTGTGCACTTATGTAAGTTAGAAGCGAATTATGTTTAATAGTTTATTAATATATTCTAGAATTTTTGCTAATTCTGTTAATGTCACGAATTTTATAATATATGCAGTACACAAAAAATATATAATGTTGTTGCGAAGATTAAGAAGAACAGGATGCAGGGTCGAAACACGGTAGATGAAGTACTTTGCCTTAGTGCAAAACAGGGTTACACGGTCTTTTATAGAAACTGTGAGGAGAGCAACGTACTTTGTGATTTGTCGTTGCACACCCAATATCAAATGCAATGATTAGTACGTGGTCATATGTACTGATAATGGATACTGCGTATAAAACGAATAACTAAGTTCTCTAGTGGATCATTGTGTTATTAAATCTCTTTATTATATGTTATTTGTATATTTCTTATTTATCACTTTTTGTTTTTTATATAGTTAAAAATATACCCTGATATCTTACTATTTTAAAACAGTTTCCGCATTATTAAATAAACTTTCCGCTTTATGAATATTATATAGGTACAATATGCCATTATTGGAAGCTGTAGGGATGTCTCCGACCAGAAAGAACTTCACAGTTGTAATCGCGTTTATGTGTAATGAACAAGCTGCTACTTATAGATGGGTACTTCAACAAATCAAGCACATATATATTTCGCCTACTATGTCATATGGGAGTGGTGCAATTCTTAATGATGGTGAGTCAATCGTTATTATTACGGATAGGGAAAGCGTACTCATGCATGTGATTGATGTTGTGTTCAGAAACTCATATCATATGTTATGTAGAAGGTACATCGATTAGAATGTGTTGGCAAAGTTAACAGAGTTGATTAAAGACGAAGAGGTTGCACAACGGTTCGTGAATGGCTCGTGGCACAAATTAATAAATGAAATTGATTAGGCGAATACCATAGAAAATTAGAAGTTTTGAAGTTGAGGTGGCAAAGCAGGCCAGACTTTTTACATTACCTGTTTAACACATGGTTGAATCCACTGGCACATAAATTTTGTAGGGTTTAGACATTTGAAGTATTGCATTTTGGTGTTGAGACAATGAATTGTGCTAAGAGTGAACATTTGAATACTGAAGTTGTGGCTATTAACATGTCATGGAGATTTGGACACCATTTTTCTTAATATTGACTCTGTCATCGAGCGTCAAATAGCTGAGATTAAAAGCTCATTGGAGATTGCCAAACTGAAAGAAAAGTATGACGCAAAGAGTTATGACGCAAAGAGTAATCTCACATTGAAGAATTTAAGTAATCAAATCAGGCATATAGCTATGAAGAAGATATTGGTTGAGATAAAAAGAGCTGGCGAGATAAGTGATGATTCGCAGAGTAAGTACGGACATTACTTAAGAAAATCCCACTGATTACCTTGTGCATGGAGCTATTTCATCAGTACCAGTATTTACTTCCACTGGTACTAGAAGATGTTTATATTTTTTGGAGAAAACTAGAAATCGGTGTTGATATTCCATCTGTCAACGAGAGAGATTTGGATTCTGAAATGTGTGATCTCACCTGCTTGTTAGAGGAAATAAGTACGGGTCCAATATCTAAAGTTAGGGAAGTGCGTCGTCTCGTAAAAGGTGTCATTAGTCCTGTTTTGCGAGATGATCCATGTGTTACATTGACGACCCCTCCCGAGACAATTGTTACCAAGGGTCAACGAAAGACCAATACAACAAAAAGGGATAAGTCATATTGGGAATATGTATCCATCGCACATAGAAAGATAGGAAAGTAAAGCGGTTCAGGGTCTGAGTCGGGCAGCGGTTCGGGTTTAGGGTCAGGTGCTAGTCCACGTGGTAGAGGTAGACCTCCCTGTTGCGGTAGGGGTAGGGGTAGAGGATGTAGTAGTAGTGGTCGCAGCAGTTTGCCACTTCAATGCCATTCTCGTGCAATGATGCATTTCCAGGGTTCATGTACGAGTTCATTCAGAATTGGAAGAATGTTGTTGGTAATGGCAATCATGGGTTTAGAGTTGTAGCCAGTTTTCTATTCGGAGATGAGAATCAGTGGACTGAAATTCGTAGAAGAATGTCACACGATTTGCACCATCATATGAATATATATATATATATGTGTGTGTGTGTGTGTGTGTCAGTTTTTGGATCAGCGAAACGTGTTTATGAACTGATAAGGAAGACCAGCTGGGAAGAAGGTCCGACCCTTTATGAGCATTGGTTGGATATACCATATCATATTTATTGAATAGCCAACACTTTCAATTTCTGCGTGGTTTTAATTGCACGTTTAGGGTCGACCATTGTCCTTCCCCTATACTCTAACATGAATTGCACAACTGGAATGCTATGTATTGGATTCATATCGGACCAACAACATTTCATACAGGTATACGATCGGTTTTTTATTATAATATTATTATCATTATTAATATTTGTTAATTATTATTTGTTTATTTGTTTATTATTATTATTTAGGGTTTATTATTATTATTTGTTTATTGTTATTATTATTAGGGTTTATTATTTGTTTATTATTACTATTATTATTATTTAGGGTTTATTATTATTCATTATTTCGTTTTTTATTTTCAGCTACAGATGTGAGAAGGATGCCTGCTGCCTCCAATGCAGGTGCAATGGCAATATCAACGAAATGTAAATGTCAGTAGGTGGGCAGATCCTTATGATGAGAAGTTTGCAGATTGGATTAGGAGGTCACTAACAGAATATTCAACATGGGATGCTACTCATGTTGTTATTCCCTAGTTACTTAAAATTTTTTCCATTTTCTATTATTATTTATGGATTATATTGACTTTTTTATATCCGAGGGTTCATCTTTTAAATATCTGATAAGGTTGCATTCTTCCCTTTATTAATAAATAAAAAGGTAGATAAAAAGATAAACAACAAAAACTTGGAAATAAATGAATAAAACCAAATATAAAAAAGGTCCAGCTACATAACATAAAAAACAACGTCTTCGTAAAAAAGTCATACAACATACTAAGTGTCACGGTAATGCCTCGACAGTAGATCGGCAATCCTATCAAAATTTTCTTCTTTCCTGGCATCCTCTCTCCTAGCCTCGCGGGCTATCAAATCTAATTGGGCCTTGTCAGGCATCGGGGGATCACTAGAACGTGAAAGCTACGAGGAATATTCACTGGATTCTGTAGCCGAGGATGACTACGAGGGAGGAACCACTACATATAATCATCAGTACAAGCACTGGGAGGAATAGCAGGTACATATTAGTATATGCCCTAGACCAATTAACTTACATTTATGACTTATGAAGCATGTATTTTGAATTGTATTTTATACTCTTGGTCATCAAGTATGTGCCTTGATAGTAGAACCCTTATTGCTAATAAAATACTATTCTTGTTTGTCCCTAGTTTTATTACATCTTGTATTATTAAACTAGTGTGAAGTTGATTGATGATTAAGTTTTACTGATCATGAATATGAGATACAAAATCAATTCATAAATACATATTGAGAATATTGTATTGGACACGACCCAAAGGGAAGAAGAATTATTGCATGAGTTTAAGTCATAAGCATTTCTTCTCAGTTTTATATTTGGTGTCCGTTGACCTAATGTTTCTAATGCCTCTTGTATGGGGAGAAAATATGTTTTGACATAGTCAAACACTACTTTTAATTAGGTGATTATTATGACTATTGGTTGGGCTATTTTCTTATCATGGTTTGAATATTAGAGATAGTGAAAGGGATTTGTCCCTCTCTTTTTAGAGAGAGATATCCATGGGCCCCTTGATAAGGAAGACTGAAAAATACACATGGCCATGCTCAAATAAGTATTAATAAGGTGTTATTAATGTTATTTGTCAGAACAGTCTGCCTGGTGATCAAGTAAAATGTTAATTAAGTTTTATAAGGATGACTCGGTCCATGCCTAATACTCAATTAGGATATTGTGTGACAAAAGGACTAAATATTAAAACTGATGCTAAGTTATTATTGCTTTTACTTAACTTGGGTAAGCATAATGTCTTGCTAGAGGCCGCTTATGTTTTATGAATAAATGTCTACGACATTTTTCACTCACTGCCAATGTTAAGTGAACCTACAGGGTCACACTCATAGACGATCTTGTGAGCACAATGTCCACGTTCAATGAATTTAGATCGTGTCCAGATTTGTTGAACGTATACAAAAGAGAAATCAGATTCTATATTGTATTTGCTACAAAGTTAATAAGTAACTAATTTTATTTATCAGATAAATGATATTAAATACTTAATATTATTCATCCAACCGTTGGATGATTATAGGAATATACGGACGAGATTAAATTGTCATTAGATGACAATTAGGATTCTGATATTGACATCTGTAAAAGGTTATGTTAACCTTTTCTTGGCAGCGGTCTTCATCTACTTAAAAACAAAAACCCTAAACCCTAGAATGCCGATAATAGTATCTAGCCTCCACCTCTCCAAAAAATTCTACGTATTACCAGATAGTTAGGATTAGTTCTGAACAGTTTTGAGAATGAAGAAGGGGCTAGCATCCCCATCGCTTCCAGAAGAGTTCGTCACATGGATACCAGTAGAGGGCGAAGCGTAAATAGCAGCGACTCCACACTGAACGGTCAAAAAACATTGAGGTAATTTCTATCTAATTGGTTTTCTAGTATGTGCGGATCCTGTTGGTGGATTTTCGTAGATTTATTTTATTTGTTTTGCCTACGGATTCTAACAGTACACTGGTCCATGTCTCTGTCAATAGATGCGATGGTGCCTCAAGCCACAGTGCCCCCACAAATAAGTTCCTGACAACGTACATCCTATTGTTGGCGGGCTTGTGTGCCTCTTGAGATAAGATAGGGTGTGCGGGAATACACTGCTTATACCCAAACTGTCTAACAACCCTGTCCGGCATGTACGACTCAACAACATATAAGTATGTAATGAACCCGTGCCATGTAGATACCCAACAATCCCGAATCTCCTGCAGACTGTACGACATCCATCTAACCTCCTCTACTGACATCATATCCAGCCGCAGTCGAATGTCCAACAATTTATGCTCAGTTTTGTATCCCAACATGAGATATTGCTGGATGTAGGGCCTACAAGACTGAGTGTCCGGTCTAACCATAGGTTTGAACATAGGAATGTACATGTAAATCCATGCCTAAATATTTAAATAAAATAATATATAAATATTTATGAAAAATATATCATGCAGCATATATGATGAAATCCTAAACCCTAAAAAAATATAGACAAAAATATATATAACATATTATAAAAATAATTTATTATATGTTATATAGACATAACATGTAATGAGTAATAAAAAAATATAATAAATAATTAAACAATTCACAACAAAAAAATAAAATTATAAATACCTTCAGTATTGACCAGCACCCAGCTAACTCCTTTCCATCCACACATGAGGCCTGAGCAAGATTTCTGTACAGATATGCTAGCGTCGCAACACCCCAAGCAAACTTCCCAACCGATCTCACATCCTTCACCAAGGGCCAAAGTCTGGAAGGAACTATGTTGTCACTCTTGTCAATGAACAAAGAGCTACCTAGCAAGTACTGTATGTAATATGCAGCTCTATCACTGCTGGACATAGTACTCCACTTGCTAGTTGCTACATCAAACAGCTCCTGCTCATTTATACTACCACTGGTGAAGGCTAATTCCAGATCACTTTGGATAACGGCAACCAGCTGATCTTGTGATAAATGTAGATCCACTGCCCGGTCATAAGCAGGAACACTGAGTATCAGCTCCACATCGTGTAATGTAACCGTCATCTCACCCCATGGCATGTGGAAGCTGTTCATGTCCAGCTGCCACCTCTTAACAAAGACCGATAATAATGCCGAATTAGGGTGCTGGAACATGTACAAATGCAAGTGCATAAGCCTTGTCCTAGTCACCAAGGTCTCAACCTATGGATCAGTAAGGCTCCATGCTGTAAGTGCCATGTACCGTGGCCGGCACTTCAATAAACCACGATCCTAAAAAATAAAAAAACTATCAATAAATATTTTATTCATGTTACATAATAATCATAAAAAAATTACATATAATGTAAGTAATTGAGAAATTAGTAAAAATGAATTAAAAAATAAAAAGAGTCAAAAAGTACCTGTCCTCGCTATATCGATCTAGTCACATGCCCTCCGTATGATGGGATCACCTCCGGGTCAACAGGACCTCCCTCAGCTGTGCATGTTTACTCCCAATCTGAAGCTTTCACTCTCTTCCTCTGTGTAGGAGTCGGTACATCTCGAGTCTTATCAGGTCTTTTACTACGAAACCCTGAAATCTTACTCATGACCGACATAAAAGTGCCGGCCAATCCTTTCTCTTTCTCGTGACGTGGTCGCCCATCAGATCCACTAGCATAGGCCACAAGTGCCGAAGAGATGGCTGCTCCTCATCTCTAGCATCCTCACTGTCATCATGATCATCTTCGTCACCATCATCCTCATCTTTATCACCAACTCTCTCATGGCCCTCTAACCCAATATGCACGGATCGAACCCTGTCAGGCTACTCGCCTAAACCCCTATCAGCCTCAGCACCTAAATCTGCTGAATGCCACCTCCCAATGAAAGGCTCGGAAAATGAAACTCCACAATCTCTAGCAGTATAACTGTGAGTGTTGTATGAAGAGTCGGGCTGGACGGCACCAACCATCTGATCAAAAAACTCTGCCCCTAATTGCCTCGCAGGACCACTAAACTCAGTCAAAGTCTCCTGAGCTGAAGATCTGTATGGAATATGTAGGCGTAAAGTAGGAGCAGCAAGGTACGGATCATACACTGCGGGTGGTGGCCGTGAATGTGGATATGCAGATCCGTATGCCTCATAAGGGTACAAGAGTGTGAGAAATATGTGACGGTGGGGAGGTCGATATCTAAAAGGTACAGGTAGTGGTTGGGTAGAAGACCCAGGTGCCCATGTATCATGGTAAAAACCAGCAGGAAGAGGGTAGGGGTAGACGGGAGGTCGGATGTACTATGTCGCCCCCTAACGCCTCTAGACGAAACTGTGACAGTGCGACCCTGAACTCGACCTGTCCTGTCCGTGACAGGACCTAAATCATCATCTCCTCTACGGCCGCTCAGACAAACTATCTATTATTTATTCAAATACAAGAATAAAAATTTTAACACATTAGAACATCTATTTTTTCCTGTAACATTATTTCATTATTTATTCTTATTGAAAGAATATTAGTATTTCATTTCCACTATTTTATTTTATTTTATACTGTTTACTAATATTTCATTTTCACTATCATTATTTATTATTATTATTTAATACCTAAACCCTAAACCCAAAAATCTAAAGCTAAAAATAACGATCAATTCAGATTAACCTTCAAATTGTGGAGCAATTACGTAACACATTTTCACATTAAACAGATAAATATAAAAAAAACAGTTTCAAACATGTATAATTTATTCTACATATACAAAATTAAATAACATTTATTATTAGTTTATTATTTATTCACGAGATGGATTTAGTATTTCATATCTTTAGTTTTTTCCTTTCTTACTATTAATAATTATGAACAAATAAATAAATAAACGAAAATTAAAAAAAAATTCAGAAGGTGACTTTTGCCCAGGTTGGCGAAAATCACCTTACATTTTCGCCCAGCCTGGCAAAAGTTCACTGGCATGACCGCTGCCAGCAGCGAAAATGACGATAGAGTTTCGCTTGACCGGGTGAAAATGACTAGGATTTTCGCCCAGGCCAGCGAAAGTCCACGTTTGGCGCTAAATTTTTTTTTTATTTTAAAATTGCGATTTTTAAGCAATTTAAAGCATATTATCATGATCTAAACCGTTAAAATTGTAAATAAATGAGTATAGATTGAAGAACTAATTTTTTTTTGAATTTTGACGGTCGGATCTTCCAAGATCTGAGATTGAAGTGGAGAGCTCCAGAGAGAATTTATAGAGTTTTTTTCTAGAGAGAGGAAATTTCTGTGAAAAAATAAAATTTTTTAAATTTTTTTGAGTTATTCTTATAAATTTTTGAGTTGCATTTATTAACTCATGGAAAATAAAATAATGAAAATATAAGCACCTTCAGTGGGAAATCAGGATGGTTGAACAAGAAGTTGCATCAAATATATGTATATATATATATATAGTGGGGAAGTGAGGCTGTGATAAAAAGTAGTGTAGGTAGGCAGTGATCAAAAGAGGAAAATAAAGAAAAGATTGAAAGTTATACTACATGCCTAAGTGATCTCCATATTCTACTGCAATTAAGAAATAATGAATGTACATATATACAGAGAAGAGAAAAGGATAAGGAGGTAAGTGTAGTCTAGGTGGCACAAGGGAGAGAAGTTCAGTGGCAATCAGTTTTGGGAGAGAGGAAGAAAAGTGCTTTTATGTCTATCTCATATATATGTATTAGTATTTTGTTCTGTAATAGTTTTTGTAAAATATGAAGTATAATCATAGTTTTTGTATAATCATATTCATAGTATAATCGTATAACATCTACAAAGGTTTTTTTCAAAGTATATAATTTCCAAAGTTAATTCCATTTTATTAAATTATCTAGTTATAATGCCTATCTCAGGATATATCCATTTACATTTCTAAGATTTTTATACTTAATTTATAAATATTCCCCCATAATTTTCTTTTTATTTTGTTAAAATAAACCTCTAAATATTTTCTTTATTACATTTGTACTATTATTATCACTATTTTTTTACTAATGATTAGACCTCATAAATTTTAGTATTATACTTGTATTATATCTTTAGATCACATTTAAGGTGTTTATGGAGTAGGGTTTTATATTTTGAATATTTATTTTGTCTTTTGTTTTGTTGTGCAGAAATTTCCACTTATAGTGCAGTACTGTTTTTAATGATTGTCCTTGCTTTATATCTAGGGGTGGAAACCAGTTCAGATCCTCTGGATACTCCCAGACCCAGATCCATACCCTACATGTATAAAATTTTTAAATCTATACCCGTACGTCATTTTTTTATTTTTTCTCTGATAAACAAATATATATAAATCAATATATAATATTAAAATACAAATTTTAACATGATTATAAAAATTTTAAACAAAAATATATAAAACAATTTATTTTTTCCTCTATTTGCAGACAGACGGCGGTGGCCACGGTGGATTGGTGGTGAAGAAGATAAGTGAGGGGAGAGAGTCTAAGAGTGAGAGTGCATAGGAGTGAAGAGCTTCTGAAATCAGTTCACGAATTGCTGTCACCAGCAATGGATCAAGCTGTTCTTGAGCAAGTTGCAAATGTTAATTGTTCTAGTTTCAGTAATTCTATTCTCCCCAATCATCTAGAAACTCGATTTCAAAAGCTCAAGTCTTTCCCTTCTGCTGAGTCGAAGCCAAATGTCCTTCATCCCGTAGGCATTAGGGCTGTTTACATAATATGTTAAAAGATTCAATATGACCTTTAGAGATCTATGAACTATTCCCGACTGCTTTGCACACCCAAACATGGTATGACTCTTTCCCGAACCAGTCGGACCATACATCATGACGGTACATTTCGCCCCTAATTTCACCCCATTTATTCTTGATTCGATAAATTTCTTATAAAACCCCTCAAGATCCTCCTTTTCAGACAATGGAATTCCATCAAGACTAAAATTTCTGTACCCAATTTCAGTCTTAACCCTCAAAGATTGGGATTTTGGGTTTAATTGCATGGCTGAGGAAGAAATGGGTTTGTTCTTTTGATCTGGATAATCCCTAATTCGCCCAATTACTTCTGCGAGACTCCGCCGGTGGATTATTATCTTTGGCCGCCGCCGCCGCTGCAGAATGGGGATTCGGAGAAGGCTTCGGAACATTAAAATTCAGTCAGTTCTTGGATTGAGGAGTTCTTGACAAATGACTCTGGTGTGATTTGGATGATGGTGTAGAAAACAATTGATTCACCTTTGATGATGTTGTTAGTGCCATACCGTATCTAGATTATAGAAGAATCAAACAAAAGAATAGCCCATCAATTTTTTTGTTTAGTATCTGAAAATCTTCACAGAAACTTCAAGATTTTGAAAAGCAGCAAAGAGAAATTTATTATAAATTATATATTACTATAATACAATATATATAAATAATATAATATATAAATATATATTATTTTATTAATACAAAAAGATATTATTCCCAAAGAAGATTTAATTAAATCTTATATGCAAGAATTGAAGAAGGAGCGTATTAAAAATTTGCTCCCTGCAGACAAGACTGATATTTCTATGGCCGGCTCTTCCAATGAAGACTCGCTAGCGAGGGAATCACAAGACTACGATGATAATATGCTTGAAGATGATCTTGATGAAGATGATATTGACTATATGGTCAATGAGCTTGAAGATGCCGCAAGACAAGCCATGAAGTGACTCCATGCGAGACACCCATGTGAATGCGACTTCACATAATTGCTATTATTGTCACTGGTAGGGACCCATGTCATAGTCATCGCATTATATGCAATAATGCTAGGTACTATTCGGATTTCAAATCCTCTTGTAATAGAATAGGAAAACTAGTTGGCGTCCGCTCTCCTCCTTGTCTATAAAAGGAAGAGACGTCTTCATAAGGAGGACATCACTAGTAGTAGAAAGTCTTTCTCTCTCCTCCTCTCTCATTGTAAAAATTTTCTATCAATAAGAAGTTTGAAGTTTTCTTCTTTCATCCCTGGTAAGCTTTTATTCTCTTATTGTTTATTTCAATTCCTTGTATTTTATATATATTTTGTGTGTTTTATGATTAGCCTAATGGAAGGCTAAATCCTTTCATGTTAAACTATGGTATCATATATATCATTATAATTATATTGTGAAGATCCTTATTTTGTCCGGATGGCTAGAAGTCTAATGTAAGAATCCAGAGAGGGTTATGAAATCTGGAACTGGCCTTAATTATGAAAAGAATAAGGGTTAGCCTGTTTAAAGCCGTTGTGTGAAGGCGTATTAAGGCGTTGATCCCAGTTTTATTCTTTGATAATTAGGTTGACGGATCCAGATTTCATGTAAAATTTGTAATGATCATCCAAATGCCTTTTGGAGCCGTAAGAAACATGAAGTGAAACTTCCCTATAATGATGACTTTGATGAAAGGCAGATACCTACTAAGGCAAGACCTTGCCAAATGAATTCTAAATATTTAGAATTATGTAAGGAAGAAATAGCTTCTTTATTAAATAAAAAATTAATCAAAGAGTCAAACTCGCCCTGGTCTTGTACAGGTTTCTATGTTAATAAACATAGTGAAATTGAAAGAGGGGTACCTAGATTGGTTATTAATTATAAACCTCTCAATAAGGTATTAAAATGGATTCGACATCCTATTCCTAATAAAAAGGATTTATTAGACCGATTATATGAGGCTTTAATCTTTTCTAAATTTGATTTAAAATCAGGATATTGGCAAATTCAGATAGCTGAAGAAGACCAATATAAAACCGCTTTTAATGTTCCTATAGGTCACTTTGAATGGAAAGTGATGCCTTTTGGCTTGAAAAATGCCCCTTCTGAATTTCAGAAGATTATGAATGATATATTCATACCATACAGTGATTTTATATTAGTCTATATAGATGATATCTTAGTATTTTCTAAGACTGTTCAACAACATTTTGAACATTTAGACCTTTTTAAGAAATTGGTTATACAAAATGGTTTAGTTATATCCAAACCTAAAATGGTTTTATTTCAAACTAATATTAGATCTCTGGGTCATAATATTGAAAAAGGGAAAATAATTCCTATTAATAGAAGTATAGATTTTGCTTCTAAATTTCCAGATGAAATTCTGGATAAATCACAATTGCAAAGATTTTTAGGCAGTCTAAATTATATTTCACGTTATTATAAAAATCTAGCTTCCGATACAGCTATCTTATATGATAGGTTAAAAAAGAAGCCTCAACCATGGACTTCTCAGCATACTGAGACAGTCCAAAAAATTAAAGCAAGGGTTAAATCTTTGCCTTGTTTGGTTTTAGCCAACCCTACTTGGCAAAAAATTATAGAAACAGATGCCTCTGATATTGGCTACGGAGGTATTTTAACCCAAATTTGTCCTGTTAATAACACATTACATTTGGTCAGATATCATTCTGGCAAATGGACCGATAGTCAGAAAAATTATGCAACTGTTGCTAAAGAAATTTTAGCTATTGTTAAATGTATTTTAAAATTCCAAGATGATTTATATAATCAGAAATTTATTGTTAAAACAGATTGCCAAGCGGCAAAATTTATGTTTAATAAAGATTTTAAGCATGATGTCTCTAAGTAGATGTTTGTTAGATGGCAAGCTCATTTAGCCCCATTTGATTTTGAGATTATTTATAAGAAAGGACTAGTAAGTTTAACATCACCAGTATCTTTCTTTTGCTTATAAAGGACAATCTTTTGCTGGATTTCATCCAGAATATTTTTGCCATGGATGGCTTTTGTGTCAGGATCAAGTTTTATTAATCTGTCCCAAAATCTACTATGAGTAGCTCGCCTTAGACCTGGAAAATTTTGTTGGGTATAACCCACTTCAGGAGTCCATTTCCAGACCCATGGTATAGAAAATTCTATAAAGAAAATCATAGAAGCTATGTCTTCTGTATCTAAGTCTAAACTGATATAATCAGAGACCTTTGAGGATATAGTAATCCATTCTCCATATAAAGATTTAAAATTCTCAGGAAGGATTTTTCCAGATGTACCATATATAGTCCACCATTGTAAAAGCCAGTTGGGTAAGGCGTTGTTATAAACATTCCCACAGATTTTGATTAACCAAGTATGTTTTTTGGTTGGGTTTTCATATAAAAATGCTTTATGAAAGGCATCAACATAATCCCAATAATTATATTTTAGGATAGTTTTAGTACCAGGAATTGTAAATTCCTTTTCTCGGAGAGGAGAAATGCCCCACTCTTCTATAGATATAATCCTTTTAATTATGATTTTGCTGAAATTATAAATATTTCCGGTTTTAGTACCACCAGGATAAAAATGTGTTATCTCACAAGAGCTTTCTTTGAGAATTTGCTCATAATATTGTCGCTGTTTGTATGATGTAGCGGTATAGGATGCCACATCTAGATATCTGTTCATCAACAGCCATGGATTATCTTTCCATTGTAGATCTTTATGTTCTAAAAGAAATATGATTTCTTTCTGAGTATTCGTATGATAAGAGGGTATATTATCCTCTTCAGATAAAACTTGTGCATAGGAAGAGGTTTCACCTTCCTGGGGTTGTTTTGTAGCAAGATACTACTTTTTGAATTATTCATATAAAAGAACTTCATTATCAGGGATATGAGTCATATTTTGAGCTATAAGCTTCTTACTGCCATGTTGAATAATGACATTCTTGCCTTTAGGCTGAGAGGTATTACCTCTGCCTCTTCCGCGTCCGCGAGGATTATGTCCCCTGCCCTGCATGCTGTAAAAATTCACGCGTTAGAAAATCAGGAAGATTATTATCTTCACCTTTCTTATTAAGATTGTCAAAAAGATTTGGTGTAACCAAAGTATAATCTTTCTTAGTTTCTAGATTAGAAACTCTAATATCAAGATTTTTATTGATTTGTTTTAACATCTTGATTTCATCTTTAAGATTATTTATTTCTCCATACAAGTCATTTAATGTGGTAGGAGATTTATTAGAATCTTCATATCTTTGTTTCATAAGTTTATAAACTTCTGTCATAGAATAAGGAGTATTATTAGGAATAAATTCCTCCTCTATCTTAGTACTATGAGTACTTGTAGATGGAATATCATCCAGATTCTCTATGATCCGAGACCTTAATTCTTGGTCTTTAATGGATTTTAAAAATTCTAGAATATGATTATTAGTTAAAACATTAATATCGAATCTTTAAATTGAGATATTAATTTATAGTAATCATCTTCTGAATTTTCTTTTTCAGATGCATTAGCGCCTTGTTTACAAGGACACATATTTTCATCTGACTCTTCAGAAGAATCAGAGATATTATCAATTTCTGATGCTGAAGTTATATCTTCGGAGTCATCAGAATCTAAAAATAATTTTTCTAAAGAATCTTTCAATTCTTCACTGATATTAAGATTATTAATCTTTTTCTTCATTCAACACTTATTAGCGTAGTGACCTATGCGTTTACACTTATAACAGACAATATTACTTTTGTCTTTCTTACGTTCTAGTCTATCAGACTTTCTCTTAGCTTTTTTCTCTAGGTTAGCTTGAGAATATCTTTTCTTTTTCATTTTATAATGTGCATCTAAATGTGCATCCTTGGTAGAGTTATGACCTACTCTTCTGTGAGATGGAATATCCAGCCCAAATTGGCTACAAAATTGTCCTAACTGAGTCCTTTCAGTTAGTCTTTGCCTTTTAAGCTGTTGATTTAATTTAATTTCATTACATAAGGCTAAACCTTCAGTTCTGCAAGTCGCTATAAGACTGCCATAAGTATAACTTTCATAAGGAATGGAGATTTTATCCTTCCTAAGAGCTTTTCTTACTCTTTCAGCAAATAATGGAGGTAATCCATCAATGAATTTAGATTTCCAATGAGAGCTATTACTCTCAGGTAATTCCATAACTCTATTAAGGAATTGGTCTTTATACCATCTAAAATCTGTAAGTGTTTTACACCGGGTATTTTGTAATAATGTTCTATTAGTCTCATTATCATCCGAAATTCTTCCGGTAAAATGTTCTAATATAGTAACAATCAGTGTATAAACTGCTTGTTCACTAGTACTACCATTTTCTTCCTATTTAACAGTGTGATAAATGGTTTCCTTCTCTTGTAAAGAGAGATAATGATCCCACCAGCCTTTAAGTTGGCCAGTAAAACCTGCAACTATCATTTTTGCAATATTACTATCACTATTACCAATCAGTTTACTGACGGTACTATACATAAGCATTCGATGAGTCAGATTATAAATCTGTTTTTCAGTATAACCATCGAGATTCCATTCATAAATACTTTTACCATTATAACTGTTATTTCCTATATAATCTTGTTCCTCATGTAGAATATCTACAGGAGAGGGACGTCTATAATAATTAATTCTTTGGGTCGGCCTATCAGCAAACCGATATAACTTATTAAGTTCATCATTAATAACAGGCTTATAATCCTTTGTTTCTGATAATTTATCAGAAAATTCATTTTCTAAAGTATTAATATTTAATTTTTTAAATTTCTGATCTAGCATTTCTTCTAGATCTGACATCTTTTTTAATTTATAATTTGTAATTTCAGGAGGAGGCTGCAGAGGAGGAGCAAATAGGGGGGCCTTATTTCCTGACGATTCTGAGGAAGATGTATCAATCTTCTGTAGCAATAAATCAATTCTCTTATGAAGAGAGAGAATTTGTTCTCCTAAAACATTCAAATAAATGTTTGTGTAATTCTGTTGTTCTATAAGTTTATTAATTTGTTTTACAGTAATATGTAAAGTATCATTTTCAAAAAGTTTAGAAAATGCTGTAAAACTAATAACATTTTTTTCTTTTTCTAAAAGAAAAGGTTGTTGAGGAGGCCAAACTCCTTTCATAATATTACCATTTAAGAGCTTATAATCTCTTTCTAAAACAGAAATATAAGGTTCAATGTACTTAGTCATGAACCATGGGACAAAAGGAAATAAAATATTATGAAGAGATAAAAATTTATAAAATTCTTCAGAAATAGAATATTTTAAAGTATCATCAAAATGAGGGAAAAACCACTTCCTAAATGGTTCCCATCTTGGTAAATCAAATTCTTTTTTAATTTTTTGCCTGGCTTCAGATCCAGGTCTAAAATCAATTTTTGGTTTATAATTCATAATGAAAAATTCATTTCAGATTCGGTTATGTCCGGATCTTTAGTATTATAAACACCTGTAACAATATTTTCTTTTGTTTTTAAAACTTTATCCACACAATGCTTATTCTCATCATGCTCACTTACTTGGGAAGTAGAAACTCTGTAAGGAATATAATCATTATCCTCTAAGAGAGGTGAAATATAAGAACGCTCAGATCTGGTAGAATAGGTCCGTGGGATAGCACCCAATCGAGATGGAGTATTATCCATCTGGATATACACAATTCCTTCTGGAGTTTGTTCCATGTGATCAATATTATGTTCAGTCTTTGACTGGGTATAACCAGTTCTTTCCAATTTCCACTGAGGAGGCATAGGGATTTCATCCCATTTTATGATTCTTCTTGTGGAGATCTTAGATCTATTGAAATTTGTTTCTATTAAAACAGTTTCATTAATCTTTTTATCCATTAATTTACAATTAGGATTTAATGTAAATAATGGTTTATAATAAATTCTATAACAGATACATATCAGTTCTGATCCAGCAAATATAATTATAACCATGAGTCTTAACATTTAATGTTAAAGTGTCAAGTATATTGACATCACTTAAAGAAAGTGAAAGATTAGGATATACATTAAAATGGACTGGTCCATGTGCCAGACTAGATTGGATTACACCTATAAGTGATTGTTTCCAATTTAAATTTCTTGCATCTCTTAAGCATGCAATAAAACTTTCAGGTAAACCCTCTAAAGTAAGAGGTTTAAATGCAATTTGCACTAATCCAATATGGATAAATTTATATAGATCTTTATATCTATGGATATCATTTAATGATAAGAGTTTTATCTCAGTTTCTTCATTATCTAAAGAAACTGATTCCTCAGTAGTTTTAACTACCTGTTTCAAACCCAATTTTTCAAAGGTTCCTAACTGATAAACAGTTTTTAAATCAACTCTTGGAATTGTCCACTTATTAAGGGCTTCCAAGTTTTCAGGAATTTCCATTTCTTGTTTAGAAACATTTTTAATGTTTCTCTTTTCTCTTAATAAATTCATTTGAATTTATAATGAATAGTTCATGTTAAACTAGGAATCACATATATCATAGAAATTACATGGCTCTGATACCATATGATGTCCGAGTGGTAGCCATCTAGTCATCTATGAAAGAGTTCAGAGTTAAGGTACAAATTTTACATGAAATCTGGATCTGTAGATAGCATATGATGTCCGAGTGGTAGCCATCTAGTCATCTATGAAAGAGTTCAGAGTTAAGGTACAAATTTTACATGAAATCTGGATCCGTCAACCTAATTATCAAAGAATAAAACTGGGATCAACGCCTTAATACGCCTTCACACAACGGCTTTAAACAGGCTAACCCTTATTCTTTTAATAATTAAGGCCAGTTCCAGATTTCATAACCCTCTCTGGATTCTTACATTAGACTTCTAGCCATCCGGACAAAATAAGGATCTTCACAATATAATTATAATGATATATATGATACCATAGTTTAACATGAAAGGATTTAGCCTTCCATTAGGCTAATCCTAAAACACACAAAATATATATAAAATACAAGGAATTGAAATAAACAATAAGAGAATAAAAGCTTACTGGGGGATGAAAGAAGAAAACTTCAAACTTCTTATTGATAGAAAATTTTTACAATGAGAGAGGAGGAGAGAGAAAGACTTTCTACTACTAGTGATGTCCTCCTTATGAAGACGTCTCTTCCTTTTATAGACAAGGAGGAGAGCGGACGCCAACTAGTTTTCCTATTCTATTACAAGAGGATTTGAAATCCGAATAAGTACTCAAAGACTATTGCATATAATGCGATGACTATAACATGGGTCCTACTAGGGACAATAATGGCAATAATGTGGGAAATTTGCATTCACATGGGTGTCCGCATGGAGTCACTTTATGGCTTGTCTTGCGGCATCTTCAAGCTCATTGACCATATGGTCAATATCATCTTCATCAAGATCATCTTCAAGCATATTATCATCGTGAGTCTCAGTAATTCCCCTGCTAAGCAGTCTTCATTGGAAGAGTCGGCCATAGAAATATCAGTCTTGTCTGCAGGGAGCAAATTTTTAATAAGCTCCTTCTTCAATTCTTGCATATAAGATTTAATTAAATCTTCTTTGGGAATAACATCTTTTTGTATTAATAAAATAATATATATTTATATATATTATATTATTTATATATATTGTATTATAGTAATATATAATTTATAATAAATTTCTCTTTGCTGCTTTTCAAAATCTTGAAGTTTCTGTGAAGATTTTCAGATACTAAACAAAAAAATTGATGGGCTATTCTTTTGTTTGATTCTTCTATAATCTAGATACGGTATGGCACTAACAACATCATCAAAGGTGAATCAATTGTTTTCTACACCATCATCCAAATCACACCAGAGTCATTTGTCAAGAACTCCTCAATCCAAGAACTGACTGAATTTTAATGTTCCGAAGCCTTCTCCGAATCCCCATTCTGCAGCGGCGGCGGCGGCCAAAGATAATAATCCACCGGCGGAGTCTCGCAGAAGTAATTGGGCGAATTAGGGATTATCCAGATCAAAAGAACAAACCCATTTCTTCCTCAGCCATGCAATTAAACCCAAAATCCCAATCTTTGAGGGTTAAGACTGAAATTGGGTACAGAAATTTTAGTCTTGATGGAATTCCATTGTCTGAAAAGGAGGATCTTGAGGGGTTTTATAAGAAATTTATCGAATCAAGAATAAATGGGGTGAAATTAGGGGCGAAATGTACCGTCATGATGTATGGTCCGACTGGTTCGGGAAAGAGTCATACCATGTTTGGGTGTGCAAAGCAGTCGGGAATAGTTCATAGATCTCTAAAGGTCATATTGAATCTTTTAACATATTATGTAAACAGCCCTAATGCCTACGGGATGAAGGACATTTGGCTTCGACTCAGCAGAAGGGAAAGATTTGAGCTTTTGAAATCGAGTTTCTAGATGATTGGGGAGAATAGAATTACTGAAACTAGAACAATTAACATTTGCAACTTGCTCAAGAACAGCTTGATCCATTGCTGGTGACAGCAATTCGTGAACTGATTTCAGAAGCTCTTCACTCCTATGCACTCTCACTCTTAGACTCTCTCCCCTCACTTATCTTCTTCACCACCAATCCATCGTCGCCACCGCCGTCTGTCTGCAAATAGAGAAAAAAATAAATTATTTTATATATTTTTGTTTAAAATTTTTATAATCATGTTAAAATTTGTATTTTAATATTATATATTGATTTATATATATTTGTTTATCAGAGAAAAAATAAAAAAATGACGTACAGGTATAGATTCAAAAATTTTATACATGTAGAGTATGGATCTGGGTCTGGGAGTATCCAGAAGATCTGAACTGGTTTCCACCCCTAGATATAAAGCAAGGACAATCATTAAAAACAGTACTGCACTATAAGTGGAAATTTCTGCACAACAAAACAAAAGACAAAATAAATATTCAAAATATAAAACCCTACTCCATAAACACCTTAAATGTGATCTAAAGATATAATACAAGTATAATACTAAAATTTATGAGGTCTAATCATTAGTAAAAAAATAGTGATAATAATCGTACAAATGTAATAAAGAAAAGATTTAGAGGTTTATTTTAACAAAATAAAAAGAAAATTATGGGGAAATATTTATAAATTAAGTATAAAAATCTTAGAAATGTAAATGGATATATCCTGAGATAGGCATTATAACTAGATAATTTAATAAAATGGAATTAACTTTGGAAATTATATACTTTGAAAAAAACCTTTGTAGATGTTATATGATTTTGAGATGGAATATGATTATACTTCATATTTTACAAAAACTATTACAGAACAAAATACTAATACATATATATGAGATAGACATAAAAGCACTTTTCTTCCTCTCTCCCAAAACTGATTGCCACTGAACTTCTCTCCCTTGTGCCACCTAGACTACACTTACCTCCTTATCCTTTTCTCTTCTCTGTATATATGTACATTCATTATTTCTTAATTGCAGTAGAATATGGAGATCACTTAGGCATGTAGTATAACTTTCAATCTTTTCTTTATTTTCCTCTTTTGATCACTGCCTACCTACACTACTTTTTATCACAGCCTCACTTCCCCACTATATATATATATATACATATATTTGATGCAACTTCTTGTTCAACCATCCTGATTTCCCACTGAAGGTGCTTATATTTTCATTATTTTATTTTCCATGAGTTAATAAATGCAACTCAAAAATTTATAAGAATAACTCAAAAATTTAAAAAATTTTATTTTTTCACAGAAATTTCCTCTCTCTAGAAAAAAACTCTATAAATTCTCTCTAAAACTCTCCACTTCAATCTCAAATCTTGGAAGATCCGACCGTCAAAATTCAGAAAAAAAATTAGTTCTTTAATCTATACTCATTTATTTACAATTTTAACGGTTTAGATCATGATAATATGCTTTAAATTGCTTAAAAATCGCAATTTTAAAATAAAAAAAAAATTTAGCGCCAAACGTGGACTTTCGCTGGCCTGGGCGAAAATCCTAGTCATTTTCACCCGGTCAAGCGAAACTCTATCGTCATTTTCGCTGCTGGCAGCGGTCATGCCAGTGAACTTTCGCTAGGCTTGGCGAAAATGTAAGGTGATTTTCGCCAACCTGGGTAAAAGTCACCTTATGAATTTTTTTTAATTTTCGTTTATTTATTTATTTGTTCATAATTATTAATAGTAAGAAAGGAAAAAACTAAAGATATGAAATACTAAATCCATCTCGTGAATAAATAATAAACTAATAATAAATGTTATTTAATTTTGTATATGTAGAATAAATTATACATGTTTGAAACTGTTTTTTTATATTTATCTGTTTAATGTGAAAATGTGTTACGTAATTGCTCCACAATTTGAAGGTTAATCTGAATTGATCGTTATTTTTAGCTTTAGATTTTTGGGTTTAGGGTTTAGGTATTAAATAATAATAATAAATAATGATAGTGAAAATGAAATATTAGTAAACAGTATAAAATAAAATAAAATAGTGGAAATGAAATACTAATATTCTTTCAATAAGAATAAATAATAAAATAATGTTACAGGAAAAAATAGATGTTCTAATGTGTTAAAATTTTTATTCTTGTATTTGAACAAATAATAGATAGTTTGTCTGAGCGGCCGTAGAGGAGATGATGATTTAGGTCCTGTCACGGACAGGACAGGTCGAGTTCAGGGTCGCACTGTCACAGTTTCGTCTAGAGGCGTTAGGGGGCGACATAGTATATCCGACCTCCCGTCTACCCCTACCCTCTTCCTGCTGGTTTTTACCATGATACATGTGCACCTGGGTCTTCTACCCAACTACTACCTGTACCTTTTAGATATCGACCTCCCCACCATCACATATTTCTCACACTCTTGTACCCTTATGAGGCATACGGATCTGCATAACTGAACCAAATACACGATTTGTAAATGAAATTAAGGATTTCATCATAAGCAAACAAAACCAAATCAATTTCATAAATTTTGAAATTAACTCTGCTACAATAGAAGAAGTTTTACAGAATCCTAAATTACAGGAAAAGATTAAAAAATTACAGAATAATATCTCTGTAGAAATTTGTACTGATCATCCAAATGCTTTTTGGAGTCGTAAGAAACATGAAGTGAAACTTCCCTATAATGATGACTTTGATGAAAGTCAGATACCTACTAAGGCAAGACCTTGCCAAATGAATTCTAAATATTTAGAATTATGTAAGGAAGAAATAGCTTCTTTATTAAATAAAAAATTAATCAAAGAGTCAAACTCGCCCTGGTCTTGTACAGGTTTCTATGTTAATAAACATAGTGAAATTGAAAGAGGGGTACCTAGATTGGTTATTAATTATAAACCTCTCAATAAGGTATTAAAATGGATTCGACATCCTATTCCTAATAAAAAGGATTTATTAGACCGATTATATGAGGCTTTAATCTTTTCTAAATTTGATTTAAAATCAGGATATTGGCAAATTCAGATAGCTGAAGAAGACCAATATAAAACCGCTTTTAATGTTCCTATAGGTCACTTTGAATGGAAAGTGATGCCTTTTGGCTTGAAAAATGCCCCTTCTGAATTTCAGAAGATTATGAATGATATATTCATACCATACAGTGATTTTATATTAGTCTATATAGATGATATCTTAGTATTTTCTAAGACTGTTCAACAACATTTTGAACATTTAGACCTTTTTAAGAAATTGGTTATACAAAATGGTTTAGTTATATCCAAACCTAAAATGGTTTTATTTCAAACTAATATTAGATTTCTGGGTCATAATATTGAAAAAGGGAAAATAATTCCTATTAATAGAAGTATAGATTTTTCTTCTAAATTTCCAGATGAAATTCTGGATAAAACACAATTGCAAAGATTTTTGGGCAGTCTAAATTATATTTCACGTTATTATAAAAATCTAGCTTCCGATACAGCTATCTTATATGATAGGTTAAAAAAGAAGCCTCAACCATGGACTTCTCAGCATACTGAGACAGTCCAAAAAATTAAAGCAAGGGTTAAATCTTTGCCTTGTTTGGTTTTAGCCAACCCTACTTGGCAAAAAATTATAGAAACAGATGCCTCTGATATTGGTTACGGAGGTATTTTAACCCAAATTTGTCCTGTTAATAACACATTACATTTGGTCAGATATTATTCTGGCAAATGGACTGATAGTCAGAAAAATTATGCAACTGTTGCTAAAGAAATTTTAGCTATTGTTAAATGTATTTTAAAATTCCAAGATGATTTATATAATCAGAAATTTATTGTTAAAACAGATTGCCAAGCGGCAAAATTTATGTTTAATAAAGATTTTAAGCATGATGTCTCTAAGCAGATGTTTGCTAGATGGCAAGCTCATTTAGCCCCATTTGATTTTGAGATTATTTATAAGAAAGGTGAAGATAATAATCTTCCTGATTTTCTAACGCGTGAATTTTTACAGCATGCAGGGCAGGGGACATAATCCTCGCGGACGCGGAAGAGGCAGAGGTAATACCTCTCAGCCTAAAGGCAAGAATGTCATTATTCAACATGGCAGTAAGAAGCTTATAGCTCAAAATATGACTCATATCCCTGATAATGAAGTTCTTTTATATGAATAATTCAAAAAGCAGTATCTTGCTACAAAACAACCCCAGGAAGGTGAAACCTCTTCCTATGCACAAGTTTTATCTGAAGAGGATAATATACCCTCTTATCATACGAATACTCAGAAAGAAATCATATTTCTTTTAGAACATAAAGATCTACAATGGAAAGATAATCCATGGCTGTTGATGAACAGATATCTAGATGTGGCATCCTATACCGCTACATCATACAAACAGCGACAATATTATGAGCAAATTCTCAAAGAAAGCTCTTGTGAGATAACACATTTTTATCCTGGTGGTACTAAAACCGGAAATATTTATAATTTCAGCAAAATCATAATTAAAAGGATTATATCTATAGAAGAGTGGGGCATTTCCCCTCTCCAAGAAAAGGAATTTACAATTCCTGGTACTAAAACTATCCTAAAATATAATTATTGGGATTATGTTGATGCCTTTCATAAAGCATTTTTATATGAAAACCCAACCAAAAAACATACTTGGTTAATCAAAATCTGTGGGAATGTTTATAACAACCCCTTACCCAACTGGCTTTTACAATGGTGGACTATATATGATACATCTGGAAAAATCTTTCCTGAGAATTTTAAATCTTTATATGGAGAATGGATTACTATATCCCCAAAGGTCTCTGATTATATCAGTTTAGACTTAGATACAGAAGACATAGCTTCTATGATTTTCTTTATAGAATTTTCTATACCATGGGTCTGGAAATGGACTCCTGAAGTGGGTTATACCCAACAAAATTTTCCATGTCTAAGGCGAGCTACTCATAGTAGATTTTGGGACAGATTAATAAAACTTGATCCTGACACAAAAGCCATCCATGGCAAAAATATTCTGGATGAAATCCAGCAAAAGATTGTCCTTTATAAGCAAAAGAAAGATACTGGTGATGTTAAACTTACTAGTCCTTTCCGCCAATTAACATCTATGTTAAAACTACAAAAAGATGTTATTCCCAAAGAAGATTTAATTAAATCTTATATGCAAGAATTGAAGAAGGAGCTTATTAAAAATTTGCTCCTCGCAGACAAGACTCGATATTTCTATGGCCGGCTCTTCCAATGAAGACTGCTTAGCAGGGGGAATCACAAGACCCACGATGATAATATGCTTGAAGATGATCTTGATGAAGATGATATTGACCATATGGTCAATGAGCTTGAAGATGCCGCAAGACAAGCCATAAAGTGACTCCATGCAGACACCCATGTGAATGCAGCCCCACATAATTGCCATTATTGTCCTGGTAGGACCCATGTCATAGTCATCGCATTATATGCAATAGTGCTAGGTACTATTCGGATTTCAAGTCCTCTTGTAATAGAATAGGAAAACTAGTTGGCGTCCGCTCTCCTCCTTGTCTATTAGAGGAAGAGACGTCTTCATAAGGAGGACATCACTAGTAGTAGAAAGTCTTTCTCTCTCCTCCTCTCTCATTGGAAACATTTTCAATCAATAAGAAGTTTGAAGTTTTCTTCTTTCATCCCTGGTAAGCTTTTATTCTCTTATTGTTTATTTCAATTCCTTGTATTTTATATATATTTTGTGTGTTTTAGGATTAGCCTAATGGAAGGCTAAATCCTTTCATGTTAAACTATGGTATCATATATATCATTATAATTATATTGTGAAGATCCTTATTTTGTCCGGATGGCTAGAAGTCTAATGTAAGAATCCAGAGAGGGTTATGAAATCTGGAACTGACCTTAATTATTAAAAGAATAAGGGTTAGCCTGTTTAAAGCCGTTGTGTGAAGGCGTATTAAGGCGTTGATCCCAGTTTTATTCTTTGATAATTAGGTTGACGGATCCAGATTTCATGTAAAATTTGTACCTTAACTCTGAACTCTTTCATAGATGACTAGATGGCTACCACTCGGACATCATATGTTAAAACTACAAAATATAATTATTGGGATTATGTTGATGCCTTTCATAAAGCATTTTTATATAAAAACCCAACCAAAAAACATACTTGGTTAATCAAAATCTGTGGGAATGTTTATAACAACCCCTTACCCAACTGGCTTTTACAATGGTGGACTATATATGGTACATCCGGGAAAAATCTTTCCTGAGAATTTTAAATCTTTATATGGAGAATGGATTACTATATCCCCAAAGGTCTCTGATTATATCAGTTTAGACTTAGATACAGAAGACATAGCTTCTATGATTTTCTTTATAGAATTTTCTATACCATGGGTCTGGAAATGGACTCCTGAAGTGGGTTATACCCAACAAAATTTTCCATGTCTAAGGCGAGCTACTCATAGTAGATTTTGGGGACAGATTAATAAAACTTGATCCCCGACACAAAAGCCATCCATGGCAAAAAATATTCGGATGAAATCCAAAGCAAAAGATTGTCCTTTATAAGCAAAAGAAAGATACTGGTGATGTTAAACTTACTAGTCCTTTCCGCCAATTAACATCTATGTTAAAACTACAAAAAGATGTTATTCCCAAAGAAGATTTAATTAAATCTTATATGCAAGAATTGAAGAAGGAGCTTATTAAAAATTTGCTCCCTCGCAGACAAGACTCGATATTTCTATGGCCAGCTCTTTCCAATGAAGATCGCTTAGCAGGGGGAATCACAAGACCCACGATGATAATATGCTTGAAGATGATCTTGATGAAGATGATATTGACCATATGGTCAATGAGCTTGAAGATGCCGCAAGACAAGCCATAAAGTGACTCCATGCAGACACCCATGTGAATGCAGCTCCCACATAATTGCCATTATTGTCCCTGGTAGGACCCATGTCATAGTCATCGCATTATATGCAATAGTGCTAGGTACTATTCGGATTTCAAGTCCTCTTGTAATAGAATAGGAAAACTAGTTGGCGTCCGCTCTCCTCCTTGTCTATTAGAGGAAGAGACGTCTTCATAAGGAGGACATCACTAGTAGTAGAAAGTCTTTCTCTCTCCTCCTCTCTCATTGGAAACATTTTCAATCAATAAGAAGTTTGAAGTTTTCTTCTTTCATCCCTGGTAAGCTTTTATTCTCTTATTGTTTATTTCAATTCCTTGTATTTTATATATATTTTGTGTGTTTTAGGATTAGCCTAATGGAAGGCTAAATCCTTTCATGTTAAACTATGGTATCATATATATCATTATAATTATATTGTGAAGATCCTTATTTTGTCCGGATGGCTAGAAGTCTAATGTAAGAATCCAGAGAGGGTTATGAAATCTGGAACTGACCTTAATTATTAAAAGAATAAGGGTTAGCCTGTTTAAAGCCGTTGTGTGAAGGCGTATTAAGGCGTTGATCCCAGTTTTATTCTTTGATAATTAGGTTGACGGATCCAGATTTCATGTAAAATTTGTACCTTAACTCTGAACTCTTTCATAAATGACTAGATGGCTACCACTCGGACATCATATGTTAAAACTACAAAATATAATTATTGGGATTATGTTGATGCCTTTCATAAAGCATTTTTATATAAAAACCCAACCAAAAAACATACTTGGTTAATCAAAATCTGTGGGAATGTTTATAACAACCCCTTACCCAACTGGCTTTTACAATGGTGGACTATATATGGTACATCTGGAAAAATCTTTCCTGAGAATTTTAAATCTTTATATGGAGAATGGATTACTATATCCCCAAAGGTCTCTGATTATATCAGTTTAGACTTAGATACAGAAGACATAGCTTCTATGATTTTCTTTATAGAATTTTCTATACCATGGGTCTGGAAATGGACTCCTGAAGTGGGTTATACCCAACAAAATTTTCCATGTCTAAGGCGAGCTACTCATAGTAGATTTTGGGGACAGATTAATAAAACTTGATCCCCGACACAAAAGCCATCCATGGCAAAAAATATTCGGATGAAATCCAAGAAAAAGATTGTCCTTTATAAGCAAAAGAAAGATACTGGTGATGTTAAACTTACTAGTCCTTTCCGCCAATTAACATCTATGTTAAAACTACAAAAAGATGTTATTCCCAAAGAAGATTTAATTAAATCTTATATGCAAGAATTGAAGAAGGAGCTTATTAAAAATTTGCTCCCTCGCAGACAAGACTCGATATTTCTATGGCCAGCTCTTCCAATGAAGACTGCTTAGCAGGGGAATCACAAGACCCTGATGATAATATGCTTGAAGATGATCTTGATGAAGATGATATTGACCATATGGTCAATGAGCTTGAAGATGCCGCAAGACAAGCCATAAAGTGACTCCATGCAGACACCCATGTGAATGCAGACTCCCACATAATTGCCATTATTGTCCTGGTAGGACCCATGTCATAGTCATCGCATTATATGCAATAGTGCTAGGTACTATTCGGATTTCAAGTCCTCTTGTAATAGAATAGGAAAACTAGTTGGCGTCCGCTCTCCTCCTTGTCTATTAGAGGAAGAGACGTCTTCATAAGGAGGACATCACTAGTAGTAGAAAGTCTTTCTCTCTCCTCCTCTCTCATTGGAAACATTTTCAATCAATAAGAAGTTTGAAGTTTTCTTCTTTCATCCCTGGTAAGCTTTTATTCTCTTATTGTTTATTTCAATTCCTTGTATTTTATATATATTTTGTGTGTTTTAGGATTAGCCTAATGGAAGGCTAAATCCTTTCATGTTAAACTATGGTATCATATATATCATTATAATTATATTGTGAAGATCCTTATTTTGTCCGGATGGCTAGAAGTCTAATGTAAGAATCCAGAGAGGGTTATGAAATCTGGAACTGACCTTAATTATTAAAAGAATAAGGGTTAGCCTGTTTAAAGCCGTTGTGTGAAGGCGTATTAAGGCGTTGATCCCAGTTTTATTCTTTGATAATTAGGTTGACGGATCCAGATTTCATGTAAAATTTGTACCTTAACTCTGAACTCTTTCATAGATGACTAGATGGCTACCACTCGGACATCATATGTTAAAACTACAAAATATAATTATTGGGATTATGTTGATGCCTTTCATAAAGCATTTTTATATGAAAACCCAACCAAAAAAATACTTGGTTAATCAAAATCTGTGGGAATGTTTATAACAACCCCTTACCCAACTGGCTTTTACAATGGTGGACTATATATGGTACATCTGGAAAAATCTTTCCTGAGAATTTTAAATCTTTATATGGAGAATGGATTACTATATCCCCAAAGGTCTCTGATTATATCAGTTTAGACTTAGATACAGAAGACATAGCTTCTATGATTTTCTTTATAGAATTTTCTATACCATGGGTCTGGAAATGGACTCCTGAAGTGGGTTATACCCAACAAAATTTTCCATGTCTAAGGCGAGCTACTCATAGTAGATTTTGGGACAGATTAATAAAACTTGATCCTGACACAAAAGCCATCCATGGCAAAAATATTCTGGATGAAATCCAGCAAAAGATTGTCCTTTATAAGCAAAAGAAAGATACTGGTGATGTTAAACTTACTAGTCCTTTCCGCCAATTAACATCTGTGTTAAAACTACAAAAAGATGTTATTCCCAAAGAAGATTTAATTAAATCTTATATGCAAGAATTGAAGAAGGAGCTTATTAAAAATTTGCTCCCTGCAGACAAGACTGATATTTCTATGGCCGGCTCTTCCAATGAAGACTGCTTAGCAGGGGAATCACAAGACCCTGATGATAATATGCTTGAAGATGATCTTGATGAAGATGATATTGACCATATGGTCAATGAGCTTGAAGATGCCGCAAGACAAGCCATAAAGTGACTCCATGCAGACACCCATGTGAATGCAGCCCCACATAATTGCCATTATTGTCCTGGTAGGACCCATGTCATAGTCATCGCATTATATGCAATAGTGCTAGGTACTATTCGGATTTCAAGTCCTCTTGTAATAGAATAGGAAAACTAGTTGGCGTCCGCTCTCCTCCTTGTCTATTAGAGGAAGAGACGTCTTCATAAGGAGGACATCACTAGTAGTAGAAAGTCTTTCTCTCTCCTCCTCTCTCATTGGAAACATTTTCAATCAATAAGAAGTTCGAAGTTTTCTTCTTTCATCCCTGGTAAGCTTTTATTCTCTTATTGTTTATTTCAATTCCTTGTATTTTATATATATTTTGTGTGTTTTAGGATTAGCCTAATGGAAGGCTAAATCCTTTCATGTTAAACTATGGTATCATATATATCATTATAATTATATTGTGAAGATCCTTATTTTGTCCGGATGGCTAGAAGTCTAATGTAAGAATCCAGAGAGGGTTATGAAATCTGGAACTGACGTTAATTATTAAAAGAATAAGGGTTAGCCTGTTTAAAGCCGTTGTGTGAAGGCGTATTAAGGCGTTGATCCCAGTTTTATTCTTTGTTAATTAGGTTGACGGATCCAGATTTCATGTAAAATTTGTACCTTAACTCTGAACTCTTTCATAAATGACTAGATGGCTACCACTCGGACATCATATGTTAAAACTACAAAATATAATTATTGGGATTATGTTGATGCCTTTCATAAAGCATTTTTATATGAAAACCCAACCAAAAAACATACTTGGTTAATCAAAATCTGTGGGAATGTTTATAACAACCCCTTACCCAACTGGCTTTTACAATGGTGGACTATATATGGTACATCTGGAAAAATCTTTCCTGAGAATTTTAAATCTTTATATGGAGAATGGATTACTATATCCCCAAAGGTCTCTGATTATATCAGTTTAGACTTAGATACAGAAGACATAGCTTCTATGATTTTCTTTATAGAATTTTCTATACCATGGGTCTGGAAATGGACTCCTGAAGTGGGTTATACCCAACAAAATTTTCCATGTCTAAGGCGAGCTACTCATAGTAGATTTTGGGACAGATTAATAAAACTTGATCCTGACACAAAAGCCAACCATGGCAAAAATATTCTGGATGAAATCCAGCAAAAGATTGTCCTTTATAAGCAAAAGAAAGATACTGGTGATGTTAAACTTACTAGTCCTTTCCGCCAATTAACATCTATGTTAAAACTACAAAAAGATGTTATTCCCAAAGAAGATTTAATTAAATCTTATATGCAAGAATTGAAGAAGGAGCTTATTAAAAATTTGCTCCCTGCAGACAAGACTGATATTTCTATGGCCGGCTCTTCCAATGAAGACTGCTTAGCAGGGGAATCACAAGACCCTGATGATAATATGCTTGAAGATGATCTTGATGAAGATGATATTGACCATATGGTCAATGAGCTTGAAGATGCCGCAAGACAAGCCATAAAGTGACTCCATGCAGACACCCATGTGAATGCAGCCCCACATAATTGCCATTATTGTCCTGGTAGGACCCATGTCATAGTCATCGCATTATATGCAATAGTGCTAGGTACTATTCGGATTTCAAGTCCTCTTGTAATAGAATAGGAAAACTAGTTGGCGTCCGCTCTCCTCCTTGTCTATTAGAGGAAGAGACGTCTTCATAAGGAGGACATCACTAGTAGTAGAAAGTCTTTCTCTCTCCTCCTCTCTCATTGGAAACATTTTCAATCAATAAGAAGTTCGAAGTTTTCTTCTTTCATCCCTGGTAAGCTTTTATTCTCTTATTGTTTATTTCAATTCCTTGTATTTTATATATATTTTGTGTGTTTTAGGATTAGCCTAATGGAAGGCTAAATCCTTTCATGTTAAACTATGGTATCATATATATCATTATAATTATATTGTGAAGATCCTTATTTTGTCCGGATGGCTAGAAGTCTAATGTAAGAATCCAGAGAGGGTTATGAAATCTGGAACTGACGTTAATTATTAAAAGAATAAGGGTTAGCCTGTTTAAAGCCGTTGTGTGAAGGCGTATTAAGGCGTTGATCCCAGTTTTATTCTTTGTTAATTAGGTTGACGGATCCAGATTTCATGTAAAATTTGTACCTTAACTCTGAACTCTTTCATAAATGACTAGATGGCTACCACTCGGACATCATATGTTAAAACTACAAAATATAATTATTGGGATTATGTTGATGCCTTTCATAAAGCATTTTTATATGAAAACCCAACCAAAAAACATACTTGGTTAATCAAAATCTGTGGGAATGTTTATAACAACCCCTTACCCAACTGGCTTTTACAATGGTGGACTATATATGGTACATCCGGGAAAAATCTTTCCTGAGAATTTTAAATCTTTATATGGAGAATGGATTACTATATCCCCAAAGGTCTCTGATTATATCAGTTTAGACTTAGATACAGAAGACATAGCTTCTATGATTTTCTTTATAGAATTTTCTATACCATGGGTCTGGAAATGGACTCCTGAAGTGGGTTATACCCAACAAAATTTTCCATGTCTAAGGCGAGCTACTCATAGTAGATTTTGGGACAGATTAATAAAACTTGATCCTGACACAAAAGCCATCCATGGCAAAAATATTCTGGATGAAATCCAGCAAAAGATTGTCCTTTATAAGCAAAAGAAAGATACTGGTGATGTTAAACTTACTAGTCCTTTCCGCCAATTAACATCTATGTTAAAACTACAAAAAGATGTTATTCCCAAAGAAGATTTAATTAAATCTTATATGCAAGAATTGAAGAAGGAGCTTATTAAAAATTTGCTCCCTGCAGACAAGACTGATATTTCTATGGCCGGCTCTTCCAATGAAGACTGCTTAGCAGGGGAATCACAAGACCCTGATGATAATATGCTTGAAGATGATCTTGATGAAGATGATATTGACCATATGGTCAATGAGCTTGAAGATGCCGCAAGACAAGCCATAAAGTGACTCCATGCAGACACCCATGTGAATGCAGCCCCACATAATTGCCATTATTGTCCTGGTAGGACCCATGTCATAGTCATCGCATTATATGCAATAGTGCTAGGTACTATTCGGATTTCAAATCCTCTTGTAATAGAATAGGAAAACTAGTTGGCGTCCGCTCTCCTCCTTGTCTATAAAAGGAAGAGACGTCTTCATAAGGAGGACATCACTAGTAGTAGAAAGTCTTTCTCTCTCCTCCTCTCTCATTGTAAAAATTTTCTATCAATAAGAAGTTTGAAGTTTTCTTCTTTCATCCCTGGTAAGCTTTTATTCTCTTATTGTTTATTTCAATTCCTTGTATTTTATATATATTTTGTGTGTTTTAGGATTAGCCTAATGGAAGGCTAAACCCTTTCATGTTAAACTATGGTATCATATATATAATTATAATTATATTGTGAAGATCCTTATTTTGTCCGGATGGCTAGAAGTCTAATGTAAGAATCCAGAGAGGGTTATGAAATCTGGAACTGCCCTTAATTATTAAAAGAATAAGGGTTAGCCTGTTTAAAGCCGTTGTGTGAAGGCGTATTAAGGCGTTGATCCCAGTTTTATTCTTTGATAATTAGGTTGACGGATCCAGATTTCATGTAAAATTTGTACCTTAACTCTGAACTCTTTCATAGATGACTAGATGGCTACCACTTATATAATATATATAAATATATATTATTTTATTAATACGGGTATATGAGTATATGGGTCTGGGTATTATCATACCCTGTCCAGACCCATATAACAAAATAAATACGGATACAATTACGAGTACGGGTCTTCGAATATAAAATTTAAATCTTACTCGTTATAAACAGATATAGATCTACGCAAATACGAGTAAGACTCACCCTATTTACAGTGTTATTTATACCTACAATATCATTCAAGCCATTATCTAATAGAAAACTTTTTTTTTTTTTATTTATTTCATCATGGAAAGTTTCTTTCCGTAAAACCTTTTCCATTATACCATTATGAATCTCAACTATATCAACTCATTTCTCCATTAAATAAGTGATATCACTGCATAGCAGGGCGTTTCTTTTTATTGTTATCACAGTGTTTATATTTTGAAGCCCATTACCATTATTCTATTAGTGTTCAGTATATGCAGCATAGATCATGTCCTCTTAAGCTGCTATTATTCTTTACCGTACAATTTGTACACTTAGTTTCACAATTAATATGGCAGCCAACTTTAAAACGTTCAAGTTTCAGTTTATTGTAAGGATGAAAATAACAACTCCTTCCATTAGGGTTACTTATCCGTTGTTCTATTTCTCAAATTAGTTATGATTTTATGCAGCATTCATGACGTGGAAATGTAGTTCAAGCAAGAAAAGGAAGCATGCTACTGGCTTTAGCAACGGTAGTCCTATTCTACATGCATGAGAATTACCATTTTCCCACATCACTAATTTTACTTAATTATGTTTCTGAAAGCTTTACCGATTTGATGTGCTCTTGAATGGAACTCTCCCTTGCTATCTTTCAGCCTACTAAATTAGCTTCTCTAATAGCTTTATACATGATTGTTTTTAACACAATTTCTATTCTTTAATTTATTTTTTGATATTTTAGTGGAAACAAATGTAAATTATTTATCTATTTTTCTGGTATTTTAGTCGAAATAAATGTAAATTATTTATCTATGATGTAGATAGCCTTTTGTTTTCTTGAGTAATTCCTTAATATGGTTTGAATTCGTGAGTGTTGTTAATTGCATTTGATTGGGATTGTACAAACACTTGCATACTTTTGGATGAAACTAAAAGCATGGAAGATAATGACTTTTGGCTTGTCGTTTTGCTAACTTTACTATATAGCTGGTTAGAAGTAGAAAATATTTGTACGAGAAGTCCTTTTCACATAGTGGTACCGCTCTAGTTATGGGGATGCTCAATTTTCAAGTAGGTGCAGGGACGGAATCAGAACAATATGATTGGGGGTTAGAGGAAAAAAAAATTTTATCAGAATTTCGTCTATAAAATGATGCATTCCATGTACAAAAGACACTCAAACAATTCCAAATTTACATATAATATAGCAAAAGAATAAGTAATCGTCCATTACCAATGAGGAGTGATCACTCATCACTCACGGGATAAACATTAAAAATTCTAAATTTACATATAATATCGGGGAGAGAAAAGAAGAAATTGAAATTTTTTCTATTGTTTCTGCTGGCGCAACCGAGATTTTTTTTTTTTATTTTTTTATAAATCAGCCCCTACATTTTGTGGAGGCTAAATTGAAAAAAAAAAAAATTAGACTTAAATGTAAGAAACATAAAATTTAAAAAAAAAAAAAAAAATTCCGGGGGGCTCGAGCCCACCCAAGCGCCTGACTATGTCCGTCCCTGAGCAGGTGGCAGTAGATTGCTTTTAATTTTTTTTTTTTTTTATTGCTTTTGAACTTGTATCTTACTTTGTAGGGAATGATGATTTTCGCTCACTATGTGATGAACCAAAGAGCTTGAAAGATGGCATGTCTATGGTATGTATTTTAGGATGATGATGGGATCTATCTGTGTTATGCTTTGGCCTAGGAAGCGGGATTGCCAATGGTTGGGTAAATTCTAATATCTTCACTAGCTTAATTTTTTTTCAATATTTTTATCTTTTAATATCAACTATAATAATAAAATAATTTACTTAATGTTTCATAATGCTCTTGGAGTTTGTATTGCTAGGTCAAATTGGTACAAATACTAAGTATTTTAATGGGATAAAAATGTTTGATTATAGATTCTCAAAATAATAATTTCTTTTGCATGTAAGTGATACGTGATGGAATCATGTAATGCATTGTTGCTACAGGCTTGCCATTCTAGTAACATTCAAGGCAGTTTATTCTTATATTTATTTCATGTTGTTTGCTCAAATTTAGATTTATTGAAATATTTTTTATATTTGGAGTAGCAATATCGTCTGAATATTTATGTTATTATTAATTTGTTCATGGAGAATGGATATTTAGTTACGTATTAATGTCTTGTGTTATACATATTTTTTTGTATTGTGCAATAGTAAGTTGCACAAGTCTATATACTTTCAGAAGTATTTACATTTATTGACATTTATAGTTATTATTGAACTAGTTTTAATTACACTTTTTCACTTATTTTGTTATATAGATGTATAATTACTATAAAAAACAAATGTCTCATGAGTATTGAAGAAAAGCATTAATAAGTGTAAGAAAAACCTTAGATTCTTGATACATAGTACGTCGCATAATAAATAAATCATCACTTAAAGCATTTTAAAATGTAATTACAATATTATATAATTATTATGAAATTTATATATGTCGAGTATATATAGTAACATTTATATATGTCATCAATTATTTGAAGTTTTTGACCGTTCCATTTTTTGGATGACATAAACTATTGACGGTAAGATGTTTACATTTGTTATAGGTAGATGTCAACAAATGAATGTTTATTGACATAAGATTGTGACAATAATAAATGTCAAGGACCTATTGTCACTATAGTATTGATGCCAGTATTAAAGGTCAGAACAAATTAAGTGTCACTATAGTCTATTGTGTCAGTTGTGACAATTCACGTTGTCATTAATTGGTCGAATTGTTGTAGTGAGAATTGTAAAGCTGCCCAAAATAGTCTTTCCATGAATGAGCAAAGCTACTTCCAGTGAGCGGGATTGCCAATGGTTGGGTAAATTCTAATATCTTCATTAGTTTAATTTTTTTCAAGATTTTATCTTTTAATATCAACTATAATAATTAAATAATTTACTTAATGTTTCAAATGCTCTTGGAGTTTGTATTGCTGCGTCAAATTGGTACAAATACTAAGTATTTTGATGGCATGTAAATGTTTGATTATAGATTCTCAAAATAATAATTTCTTTTGCATGTAGGTGATACGTGATGGAATCATGTAATGCATATGTTGCTACAGGCTTGCCATTCTAGTAACATTCAAGACAGTTTATTCTTATATTTATTTCATGTTGTTTGTTCAAATTTAGATTTATTGAAATATTTTTTATATATGGAGTAGCAAGATCATTTGAATATTTATGTTATTATGAATTTGTTCATGGAGAATGGATATTTAATTACATATTAATGTCTTGTGTTATACATATTTTTTTGTACTATGCAATAGTAATTTGCACAAGTATATATACTTTCAGAAGTATTTACATTTATTGTCATTTATAGTTATTATTGAACTAGTTTTAGTTACACTTTTTCACTTATTTTGTTATATAGATGTATAATTACTATAAAAAACAAATGTCTCATGAGTATTGAAGAAAAGCATTAATAAGTGTAAGGAAAACCTTAGATTCTTGATACATAGTACGTCGCAATATAAATAAAACGTCACTTAAAGCATTTTAAAATGTAATTACAATATTATATAATTATTATGATATTTATATATGTTGAGTATATATAGTAACATTTATATATGTCATCAATTATTTGAAGTTTTTTACCGTTCCATTTTTTGGACGACATAAACTATTGACGGTAAAATGTTTACATTTGTTATAGGTAGATGTCAACAAATGAATGTTTATTGACATAAGATTGTGACAATAATAAATGTCAAAGACCTATTGTCACTATATATTGATGACAGTATCAAAGGTCTGAAAAAATTAAGTGTCACTATAGTCTTATTGTGTCAGTTGTGACACTTAAAGTTGTCATTAATTGGCCGAATTATTGTAGTGAGAGTTATAAAGCAGCCCAAAATAGTCTTTCCATGGATGAGCAAAGCTACTTCCAATGGGTTTTTGACCACTCTAATGACTTTAAATTTAAGATGTGTCATTCTTGAAAACTGTATAGGAGTTCATGAGGTTTCTAAAAAGATAAAAGTTGTCTCAATCAAAATTCATTGGGTCATCTAAAGTACAGTGCAAAAATCAGCTTTCTCAAATGATGTTCCTGGTTGACACATTTCCATAAAACGATCATAACTCGCGATATTCAACTCTAGTTGATCTTATTCAAGATGTCCTGGAACTTTAAGTACTTTATCTACAAATCATATGAGACTCCAACAACTGAATCATCCATTAAAGTGCTAAAAACACCCAAGAATCATAACTAACTTACCATATCCGGAAAGTAGCACAAAATAAAGATTTTTTAGTTAAACAGTAAATGAGTAGTAATCACTAGTGCTTGGCTGTCCCGAGAGTTCGACAATCTGGGACTTTTCTAATGAACTAGGACGATAGATATGCTTGCCTATAGTTGTATTTCTTTGTTAGAACCCATACAACAAGTCTTTTGCATCGTTGCTAGGACAGCAACATTAAGAAAGAAAGGACTTTGTTTCTTTAATCATTTTTCTTTACTAGTTTTGTTTGAGTTTTTGCTTGTTTCTCATTTGTTTGTTTTATTTTTGTTTGTGGAGTCTTAGTTAGTGTTGTTGAGTCTTTTTGTCTCTTTGTCTTAGAGTCTTTGTATCGTTTTCTTGGCGTTTTAGAGTGTTAAGTCTTATTTTGTTGGTTTTCAGTTTTTTTGTTATGTTAGTCTCTTTTCATTTGCTTTATATTTTTTATTTTAATTTTTTAATCTTCTTTGGTTCTTTGTGTTTGAGGTGAGTTTGGGAGTTTTAATGTGAATTATGGAGTTTTTTATGAGAATTATACTCGGTGGGCGGGCCACAAATAGACAACAACTGGAGATCTCCATTAAAAGAGGCTGAAACTGAAACTTCCTGAACTTTCCTCTAACATCCTATGAATCGAGTACCAATGGACCATTTCTTTCGATGAACTCAAGCTACTTCATTATCTCCAAGGGATTCTTGAAGAAAGAGGACTAAGTTTTCCTTAACCTCTTTTTACAAAGTCTCATATTTTCTTGAGATTTGTTGGCTATAGTAGCTTATTTGGTAAAATTTGTGGTTGATTTCAGTTTTTTTTTCTTTTTTAGTTGGAAGAACATTTTGAACACGAATTTGAATTTTGAGCACTTGTATACACGGTCGTGATCTTCTCAAGGAACAAAACTTTTTTAGTTGTTCTCTTTCCTTTTCCTATTTTTCTTTTCAATTTGTCTTGTCAAGTGAATTCCTTTTCAGGGTTTTCTATTATCCTTGTAGTTTAACTTTATCCTTGGACACTTTAGAGCGATTTTAGGGGCTCTGTTGCTCTATACTACATCTTTCTTGTTCTTTACTTTTCCTTTGAGTCCTGTTTTTGGGATTATCCTGCATTGGAGTAGTGTGTGCTTGGTAGAGAAAGGAGGAGAAGTTTTAGTATCTTTTTGGTTAGATTCTTAGAACCATTCTAAAATGACCCCTTAAAGTCACCACTACCAAGAGAGCTCTTTTTTTTTTTTTTGGACTCAGGATCAAGTGGTGACGACGGTGAAAGGCCACAATAAGGGAGTTTCTCTTTTCCCTACCTCATTTTTTTAGCTCTTGTACTATAATGTTCATTGCTTTGTCGGTCAGGATCGTCTAGTACATCTTCTAGTACATTCTCTAGTACACTCCTTTTATAGTAGTTTTATTAATAAAAATCCTACAAAATAAAAGATAAACACTAAACACTAAAGTTAAACCCTAAGGGAAAGGTCACTACTAAGGGAAGTGCACTAGAGAATGTACTAGAAGATGTACTAAATGATCCTCAATGTTGCTTTGTGTTGTACGTGCATGTGTTTTTTTCTTTTTGTGTGTTTTCTTGCATTGTTAGTTGTCTATCTTGTATTTTAGTTTTTCATTCATTTTGTTTCATTTTTCTTGTTGCTTTGTGTGGCCTTCACATTGAGGTCAATGTAGTTTAAAGTTGATATGAAACGAGGTGATCTAGAAGCTAAGGAATTTCAAAGACCAATCACTAGAGCAAATGCAAGACAGATCAAGGAGCTTGATGATGGATTTGCTCATGGAATGATGGCAATAATTGAAGAAGCTGAACTAATAGACCAAGACAGAAGTGCAAACATTGAAGTTCTTCAAAAAACAGAACCTACCATCGATGGTATGCCCTGTACCTACGTTCACAGTAGGATTCTTGAGGAAGCCGGTTGAAGGATCAACAACCTACTGCCGATGGTAGGTTCATCCTACCATTCGTGGTACAATACTCAATTGATATGATGTGTTGTTTTATGCAAGAATTGCCACTTTAATTCTATTTAAAGCTTTTAATTAAGTCCTAATGGGTCTTAGGTTGACCGAAGACTTTGTTTATATTAGGTTTTAGCTTAAACTCTAAAAATACCTCTTTATAGCCTAATTGTAAGACTAATTGATGATTTTATGAAATTGATGATTTTATCTCTAGGGTTCTTAGACTTTGAAGCTTTCAGGCTTCTATTTGGGGTTTGATCTCCCTTAGATTGATTTTACTTGAGACACTTGGATTGGGAAGATCCAAGGGTTTCTTCAATTGATCACTATTCCTTCTCTGAGATTTCTACATCTTTGCAGTTTTCTAGATTGGGTCTTACCTACACAAGCTAATTAGGTATTGGTTTAGCATACCTAATGTTGAAATAAAGTGTGGGAGAAAGATTAGTTCCATGAATTCAAGAGGTCATAGGTTTAGTATAAGGTTTAGCATACCTGTAGTTGCTTGGGGATGGAGCTAATTAAGCCGTTCTTGAAGGCAAAAAGGTCCTTGGGAGTGAATATTTGAATATTTGAAGCATTTGATCATTTTGCAAATCAATTGTCATATCATTTGGTATCAGAGCTACCTTCAAGTAAGCTCAAATTTGTTTCATTTGCTGCAGGTTAAAAAAAAATAGTATATGAAGATTTATAGAAAAATAGATCATGAAAATCTCAAATAGAAAAATTGATGCCATAAAATTGGCTTGATCCCAAGTTGTATTGCATTTTTTTTTAAACATTGATAGATATCTCAACTATTAAGAGTTATTGATCAATTGCAATTTGTTTCATTGAATTTTCACTTAATTTGATAGATCAATTCATTCAAAATCTTGAAAGTGTCCAGAAACCAGATATGTTTGAAAAGTGTGGATTTAACTGATCATATGTTGTGTTACACCGGTTCAATTTGGAAGAAATTTGTGCTTAAATTTATTCTCATCGAGGTGAGCCTCTTTCTGGATTAATTTGACTCACTTTGGAATTATAATATTTGAGTCATTATGATTTTTGTGACAGGGTGTCAGTGACCCGTATTTGCTGGAAATTTTTGTTTTAGTACTCTTATTTCTTTGTTTAGCTTACTTTTATTTTGATTCATTGTTTTTAAACTCTAATTGCTTTCGTTTAGTGTTTTCCTATTCTTTTTGGGGATCAATTGATTTTAGTTGGCTCCAATTTCTCTTGGATTGTTTTTAACCTCTTGCACTACAAATGTTTGTTGAAATTCTTTTTTGAATTCCTTAAATTACGTAAACTAAGTGCTTAATTGAAGTCTATCTTTTGTTGATTTCCTTTGGTGGTTGTGGTGGAGGAAGTTTGAAGGTTCAAAGAACTCTAACGAGGTGAGAGTTTGGGAAAAGGCAAGAGGGAACCAATTTCATTAAAAGCCATAAGAGAGCCAAACACAAGAGAATTGAGTGATCATCAAAAGAGTGTATATACTTTGGGAGTGATTGTGAGGTCCTTCTATTGTTTTGCTATTAATTACAATTTTTACTATGTCTATAGAGACTTAATTTCCAACTCTTCATTATGAAGGAACTAGTAAAAGTCCTCATTCTAATTTGGATTCAATGAAAGTTATCATGCAAGAGCTTCAACACATGAGAACAAACGTATCAGATATGAGAGAGAACATAACTAATATATCTATGAAGTATTGATGTGTAAAAATAAAACGAGGAATTCTAATCACTACATTACTAGAGAAGTGGACCTAACAAAGTAGAGGTTAGTTCAACCCGAGTGTCGAATCTCTTAGGGAAGGACGAAGGTTCAAGTACTACTTGTGTCTCTAATGTTTAGTCGCATAAAAAGGTTGTTGTTGAGAAAAACTTAAAAACAATAAAAGTAATTAAAAGCAAGCAATGATAAAAAATTTCTTAAGAGATTAATAAAAACAAGAGTTTGGTTTGGTGGAATCCCCCAAATCCTTGTTACTAGCTCAATGGGAAATGACATTAATGAAAACGATGTATGAATTAATTAAGTTGGGTCATCACTCAAAAATCGGAAAATCCCTGTCTTTAGGACGAAAGCCATTCTACTCAATAACCCTTAGAAGAAAATCTCTTTTCTCCCTAACAAATTATGAGTGTAATAAAATTAGGTGATTTAAAAGACCTAAAACTACAGAATAATATCTCTAGTCAATTGCCCCCAATTAACCCCCAATTGATTGTCGTAGGTTGTGTTTCTTTTTTCAATTTCAAAAAATCCTTCTGAATAATCTAATCTCGCGACAATTAAATTAACAAGAAATGCAATTGGAAGACAACTTAAATTAAAACAAGGATCGAAATCAAGAAATCAAACCAAGAACTTCATAAACGAGAACTAGGATTCAACCTCAAATCCAAACAAAGAACTACTCACTATTCATATTAATAAAAACTGAAAATAAATAAAAATAATTCAATAACAAGAAAAGGAAAATAAAGCTTAGGATTTAAGTCTTGAAGCCGAAGTCGAATCTCGAACGTCTTCTAAGATTGTCTCTCAAATCACTAAGTCAAAGTTCAAAATCTTGAATCAAAGTCTTCAATATTTAAATCTTGCATAAAACTTGAAATTCTATTACTAAAGAACTATAAAAGCTGGAATTTAAAAGGGGGTTTAACTAATCTACTCCTAATCTGAAATCTAATCTAACCTAAATCTAATGTAAAGTAATTGTTTACTAAAACTATCTAATTGTCTAAGATTGTATGTTACAATGGCTGCATAAAAGCCCTATATATAGAGGTAAAAATACATGAAATCCAAGCCAAAGTTGAAGTAGGAATCAAGAATATCAAGTTTGAAAAGGATTGGATTTTGTCCTTGCCAACCTACCTACCGCTGACGGTATGGTGAGGCCTACCGTCCGTGGTAGGTCTCAGGTTTCAACTTCCTAGGCATTCTCGGCACTTACCGTCGATGGCAGGCCGCAGTAAGTTCGGCTACTTTGCCGACGGCTTCCGTTTTCGTCGTTTTTCTTCTGTTTTCATTTCCTTTTCATTGTTTCTACTTCTAGAGGGTACCTAGACAAGAATAAGAGATATTTTGCTCAAATATATACTTTTACATATTAAAAACACCGAAAACGATGAAATTAACATATAGAAAATATAGAAAAAAATGGACTTATCAAGTATGGAGATCGAAACAACAAGGGAGAGCATGTCGCTTCTCATACTCAATGGGGATATGCTAACTTCTCTCCTTATGCTGGAACTTTTGAGCATAATTCTTATGATAGCTATAAGGGCAATATAACTGGAACTAGAAATTATTATAATGATAAATCTTACAAGAGAGTTCCAAGGAATGAAATTAGAAATGAAGGGAATTATGTGAATATGGATTGGAGGTTCCATAAAAGAAGAGATGAATACTATGATAGTTTTTACTATGAAGGATATAGTTATTGAAAAAGTTCTCTAACTTTGGGAACTACATCAAGACCTCTTAATTACATCAATTTGAAATTACCTCTTTTCCGTGGAGCTTTTGGTCCTTATGATTATGAAGCATGGGAGCAAGAAGTGGAATCATTGTTCTATTTCTTTGGTGTAAGAGAAGAAGAGAATTTCCAATTCGTGTTAAAATCTCTGTTATATGGTCAATGATTGGTGGATTGTAATAGTGAATATAGAAGAAGAATGGGATTAAAACAAATCAAGGCTTGTAGCTTAATGAAGCAAGCATTGAGGACCAAATGTGGAGTTAAAAACTATGAAGGACGAGGACAAGGACAAGGAAAGGCTATCAATGGTTGAAGAGTCTACAAAAGTAAACAGCTTTCACAAGCTAAACTTGAATTTGAAGAGAGTGTTGATTCCCATGTTGAGGAAGAAGCACTTAAGGAGGAACGTTCTGATTTCATGAGTGGTAAGAACAGTGAAAAAGAAGAGTACATTGAAATCAAAGAAAAAGAAAGAGTGGAAGAAAAAGAGAGATTAGTAGAGAGATTATGTATCTTAATTTCCAACTCTATCCTTTCAAAAGAGAGTGAACATTTTGAGTGTTCAAAAGAGAAATAGAACGAGCTTGAGAAAAGTGAGAGAGTAAAAGAAAATGAGTTCTTTATTGAAAAACAAGAGAGTGAAAAAGAAGAGCAAAGAGAAAAAGAGATAGATGTATTTGAATTTCTATGCTAATGGAACTAACTCTTTCGTTGGTAGTGAATCCTTATGTAGGCAGACTTTTGAAGATTCAAGCAAGAAAGAAGGAGAAAAGCTTGTGTACAAGTCCATTAAGACCATAAACTTCTTTTCTTCTAATTCCTACTTGAGCTTTGAGATTTATTTGAAGGAAATTAAGTTGTTTTCACTCGTTTATGGAAAATGGATATCAATTTTACTTTCTCAACTTTCTTGGAACTTTATTAGAAAAGAAACAATTCATAGAGTTTAATTCCATTTATTCAGCAATTCCTAGAGTTGATGAATACCATAACAATATTGCTAATTATGCTTCTTATGTGCTAGGATTTGAAGACAAAGGAAGGATCATGGAGAAAGAGCTTGGCACTATTCTTGAAGACTTACAGATAAGCTTATCTCTTAACCCTTATTTTATGTGGCATGAATTTTCCTTTGTGGAATTAGAATTGTTTCTAGAGTCTTATATTTCTCATGTGAGCATAATTGGAGATGCTTGTGCTATCTCTTTTGGTGGTAAAGTTGTGCCTTCTACTTCTAAGTATGTTTCTCCTTATGATCCCTTGAAAAACCAACTTGTGATTAATGATATTAGTGGTGAACCATCTTGTTTTGATTGCAAGTTGGTCTATGATGATTCTTTCTTAGATGCTAAAGAACCCTTCATAACCTAATTGTAAGACTAATAGATAATTTTATGAAATTGATGAGTTCATCTCTAGAGTTCTTAGACTTTAAAGCTTTCTCATAACTCTATCTAGGGAAGATCCAAGGGTTTCTTCCATTAATTACAATTCCTTCTCTAACATTTGTATATCCTTGTAGTTGTCTAGGTTAGGTCTTCTCCGCACAAGCTAATTTGGTATTGGGTTTAGCATATCCAATGTTGAATTAGAGTGTGGGAGAAATATAGCAGCATAATTTCAAGAGGTCATAGGTTTAGTATACCTATGGTTGCTTGGGAATGGAGCTAAGTAAGCCCTTCTTGAAGGCAAAAGGTCCTCGGGAGTGAAGATTTGAAGAATTTCATCATTTTGCAAATCAATTTTCACATCAAAAGTGTGGGGAATGTGTATTGTTTAGCTCTTCTTTTAAGTGCTTTCATTTTTAGTGTTAGATAAAATACTAAAAACACTGAAAATTTGCAAAAATCCAAAAAGATGTATGTTTTTATTTCATTAAAAAAATTGAAAACTTAAAAACTTCAAAAATATCTTTCCGTTCGGTTTTTATTTTTCCTTATATTTACATTGAACAATTTAAAAATATTTTGGTTTTACTTTGTAGTTTGTTTCTTACTTTTTTAATAAAAAGAAAATCCAAAATGATTTTTCTTTTTAACTAAACATATGAGATCTTGAATTGAAGCTTGTTTGCTTAGTTTATGTGTGATACCTTACACTTGTGTATCTTTTGAGAATAGATTATCTTAATGCACATGCAAGTATCTTGGAGTAGATGAATGCTTTTTGAATCTTAAGATATTAGCTTGGTAATTTGTTTTTATATGTGTCCTAAGAATTACTTTTCATGCCTTGAGGCGATGTTTTGTCTAGCTTAGGTTGGTCCTGAAAATGATGGTCTTTAGACTTCTTTCACACGTTTGAACATTTCTAGCCTACCCGTTTAACGATGAATCCTAACACTACAAAAATTATCGATTTTACTGACCAATATATCGGTTGATAAACCATATTACCGACCGATTGTTGACTGAATATCGTCGGTCTGCAAAACTTTGGTCGGAAAGAAATTCTGACTGAATCTTGTTGGTCTGAAAGATTTACCAACCAATGTTACGAAGTTACTGACCAATCTATTTTTCGATTGCTTCAATTTTCCAAATTAAAAAATTCAAAATAAAAATGCAGTTTGCGACTGAATTTTTGTTATTATCGATTGAATTTCCGTCGGTTAAAAAATTAAATATTTTTATCGACCAACTATTCGTCGGTAATTGGTTGGTAACTTTTTTTAATTTAAAAAAATTAATAAAATTTACCAACCGAATTTCGGTTAGTAAAATTACTTTTTAAATAAGTAAAAAATTTTTACCGACTAATTTTTCGTCAGTAATCGGTTGGTAACTTTTTTAATTTAAAAAAAATTCTAATGAAATTTACCACTCGAATTTTTGTCGTAGTCCAGCCAATAAAGTACATATTTTTTCAATATTTTTTAAAAATTTTAACTAATCCACCTAAAACTCACAAAAAAAAAAAAAAAAAAATCCAACAAATATAACGTTCAACATTCAAAAATAAAAGAGGCCTCAATACCAAGAAATTCACAAAAACCAAAACTCAACACAAACATAACATAATAACCAAAACTCAATAACAAACATAACATAATAATCAAAACCTACAAATTCACAAAAACCAAAACCTAATAACGTAATTAAGAAAACCATAACAAAATATTCGAAAGTGTGCCATAATCATTCTAACATCAACAAACATCTAAGAGGAGGGCGGATGATCGCTTGAATGCTGAGGATCATCCAAGGTAAACATCAGACGAAGTGTCCTACATTGTGAGAAAGGGAAACAATATAGGAACTGGATTAGGCTGCACCCCAACCTTCTTCATCAAATTTTCCATGTAAGTGGAGAATTTGTCTTGAGTGTGCTCCATTATAACCTATTAACGTCTTTTTCGTCCGAAAGCAGCAGTCCTGTGAAGGTGCAGAAGATAGAAGGAATTAATGATGAGGAACTGCCTACTAGGCTCATGGCTGCGATGCCTGCAAACAGTGAGCCAAAACTGTAGATGTGGGCCTTTATTGATGGCCCCATCAGTCTCGAACATCAAGGCATTATTGCTGGGAGCAGGTATGCTAGTCTTTGTGCCATGCATTCGCATTTACCTGTAGTTCTAGGAGTTTATCCTAGAAAAAATAGAATAAGTGATTGATAAACAATTTAAGAATAATAATATTAAACATTATCCAAAACTTGTCAAAACGCATGTCAATCTAATGACCCTTCTTTTCTCCCTTTCTTTGCTCATGGAGGTGGACGTACAAATCTGACTATTTGAAAATTCAACCATGTTTTCCTTCTGCAAAGTTAACAAATGAGTTATACTAGCTCATTTCGAATGATGGGGCATATTAATTGACCACCAAATCAGTCCAATCAATTCTAGCCTACCAAATTAGTTATACTATGTAGTAACAAGACTTATAATAACTTAGGAAAAAAACCAATATCATTCTAGTCTAATAAATACTTAACCTACATAATTCTAGCATGTTATAAATAATATAGTATATCAATTTAACATCAAATCAGTCCAATCAATTCTGGCATACCAACATGAGTTATACTAGTAGTAATAAGACTTAAAAATATCTTATTAAAGAAACTAATATTCTATTTAAAGAAAACCTAACATACATAATTCTAGCATGTTTCCAATGATGTAGCATATCAATTTAACATCAAATCAGTCCAAACAATTCTAGCATACCACATGAGTTATACTAGTAGTAATAAGACTTGATAATAACTAAGATTTATATGTATAACTAAGACTTTTGTATACTAGTGGTAGCAAGACTTGATAATAAATAAGACTTTTTGTATAATAACTAAGACTTTTTGTGTATAACTAAGACTTATAATAACTTTGTATAAAATAAGACTTCTCCATACTTACCTACTCAATAAATGACATGGACTCGCTAGTGTGTTTACTGGGTCCCTGGCCACCTTGCCCTTCCCAACGATTCTTCTAAGTTGTCTCTTGCTTCTTCTTGTACTTAGGTTCATCTAATTGCTTCACAAGATCAGCATAAAATTGTTTCGCCATCCAATGAGGCTGATGGCTATCTGGTCACAAAAAAAATTTTCTACAATTACATGTCAAAAATTGCAAATACAAGTCAATAACGTGCCATATTTAAAATCTTAACGAAAGGTTATTAATACACTCACATCAAACTCTCCGAACCACATATCTTTAACACTTGGAGAGACCTTCCAATAACTTTTATAGGCACCAATGAAATGCTACTGAATAATGGCAGAAATGATCTTCACACAGCCCGACTGTTTAGGGAAACAGTTATGCAAAAACCATATATGAAACTTGTAAGCCAAAAGTCAACTAACAACAAAAATGAATCATATATACCAAACATGTTAGTTTTGACAAACAACAAAAATGAATCATATTCTTCAGTTTAGTTTCTATAGAACATGTTAGTTTCAAGGGTTAGTCCCTTTTTCTACCATTCAACATCATTGTTTTCCCATTAGATATTTTCAAGTTTATCCTCTTTAAGAAGCATCAATTACAGTTGATTTTCTTATGGAAGTAAAGGATGAGCTATCAGTATATAAACTTACAAAATAATTGGGAATATTTCCATCTAAACTTACAAGTTCGACAAAATTAACTCGAACTTAGCCAGACTAGCTATCAGTCTATGTGCGAACAATTGAGTTTGGGAGAAATTTAACATAACATACTAAGAGAAACCACTTTAGAGAGACCAATTTAAAATGAGAAAACATCCAAAAAGATAAAAATTTAAAACACCACTTTAAAAATTAGGTAATCACTGAAACAACTAATGACTAAAGAAACAAGAAGACATCAAGTTCTTGAATCCATTCACCAAATGTATCCTATCACATGACCAACATATATAGCATTGTTTTGGGGCAAAACATTCTCTCTAAAAATCAGTTAAATCCTAAAATTTGTTAGAGCTTAAAAATATAAATACTATAATCGAAATGTAACCGCAACAAACTCATAATAGTCTTGATCATTATCATATAATATTGAGGTATATTCGATGTTTACATTTCTCTTCATTAGCAAATTGGTCATACACTTCATATTTGTCCTAAAGCAGACATACATATAGCATAATTTCCTCATAGGCATAAATTAGATGATGATTTTCCTACTTGTGTTCATGAAATCCTTCCTCCAAAGGAAGAAGTCTTTTTTAAGAATACAACTGTTATGTTGAAGAATATCCTAAATTAGTACAGGTAAAATTTCCTACCTCATTTGCACTCATGAATACATTCTTAGTTTAGAAAATGATTGTGTTCTTTAATACAAAGCTTTATAAAATTTTAAGATATTTCGAAATAAATTCCAATCATAACCTTCATATATAACTTGTTAGTTTTATTTACCTGGCAAAACATGGCATTATAACCTTGCGATCCACAAGCACTCGCTTCACAGACGAGGGGGTGGAAGAAGATGATGGGGCAACAGTAGACGAAAGGGTGGAAGTAGGTGATTGACTCGAATATGTTAGGGCCAGAAATGAAGGCAATGTCCCTGGTAGAGTAGAGGTGGTTGTTGTTGGCGGGGGTTGAGAAATTAAGATTCTATTATGAAAATTACCGATTTTGAACTTACTACTTCCCTAAACCACATTGAAAATCCCTCACTGACTCTCTTCTAAATGAGATCGTCAGTCAAACTTGGGCAACACCTCCTCAATTCCGAAGTGTACTTCCTAAAGGCAAGTGTAAGATTTTTAACATGTAATTTATGAACTTATTGATATAAAATGTAATTATGATTAGCCTATTATGCAATACTTAATTAAGTTAACTTACTCAATGTAGGGTTCTATTTCATTGCAAATCAATAGGATATAGTTCATTGCTGCTTGATAATCTCTATCGTCATCTTACTATATGCCCTTCCTTGTACAGTGCAAATTGACAAAACCGAGCTTTGCACTTCAGGTTGATCACCCTCATCATTTTGTCCAACATGTGTTGCGTTGGTGGGTATATGAGGTTCAAAGTAGTAGATATAAAATGTAGTAGCCTCTTTAACCAAATAAGTATTGCATATCTATCTCTTAACCCTAGCCTTATTCTTAATTTTCTTCTTTAGATGGTTCAAGTATCTTTCCAATGGATACATCCATATGTACTATCCAAGGCCACATATCCTAGCCTCATATGACAACTGAAACATTAAATGTTCCATGACATCAAAAAACGATGGAGGAAATATCCTTTCTAACTTGCACAACAATACGACAATATTACTCTCCAATTCACGCATGTACGTCTCACTCAAATTAGGAGAACATAACTCCCAATAAAAAAAACTCAATTATGCAAAGGTACTCCAAACTTGGTTGGGAAGTATCTCTCTAAGAGAAATTGTAATCAATCTTTCCATAAACACGTGGCAATCATAGTTTTTCATGTCGAACATTCTCAACTCCTTCAAATTGACATAGCTGATTAGGTTAGAGATATATCCATCTGGTAGTTTCAAGTCTTTTACACACTCAAGTACGGCTTTCCTTTGTTCTTTCGTCAAAAGTAACACGCCTTCGGTTTTCCAGAATCATTAGGATTTAGTTTAGGCGGATTACAATATCTTTTAACATCTTCCCTAGAATCACGTCATCCTTTGTCTTCCGTTTTACATCTATAACTGTGTTAAAAACATTATCAAATACATTTTTCTCATTATGCATGACGTCAAGATTGTGGTGAACTAGAAGAGTATGCCAAAATGGAAGATCCGAAACGATACTACGCCTTATCTAATTGTGAATTTGTCCTCTAGGGGGTTGAATCCGATTTTGACCATTATTTTCATATCCGTATTAGTGTGAAAACAAATACACCCTTGTGCTCGACCTCTTTGTCCAAATGAAATCTCCAAGTTGTTCAAGAATAGTGGCGTTGAGTTTATCTATCCTTTGACTTAGAAATAGTCAGCTCTATTTCTCAATGCAACAGGGAAGGGATATAACTCTTTGAACTTCCACTTATTTTACTCTCTTCTCATGTAACATTCATGCCCCCAAAATTTATAGTGACGTGTTTGGGCATCATCTTTCTAATACAACGTACATCCATTAACACATAAGTCAATCTTTTGTACTGGTATATTCAAACCGGATGCTAACTTTTTCGTCTGCTGCCAATCATCCGCCACCTTATTACCTTCGGGAGTACATCCTTCAAGAGCTATAATATTTGATCAAAGTACTTTTCAGACATGTTGTTCTCTGACTTAATATTCAACAACCTCGTTATCACAGACAACTGTGAATACTTTGTATACCATTCATAAAACATTGTATCAACAGATTTCAACAGTCATAAAACCATTGAGCCACAGGATTAGGTGTCTTCTCCTAACTGTAATATATTGTATCAAGTTCAAAATCCGGACCGGCCGCATAAAATATGCCCTCACGGTTTGTGTTTCTTTCAATATTGCTCATACCACTACCTTCCCCAATATTCGGTCGTAGACCCATGACGGTTTGCCATGTGTAGTCCAATTATATTAATCAAGTAAAAACCCGCGCTTATAAAGATGTAACTTCACATAAGCCTCGACTAGATACTTTTTATTCTTGTATTTTGCACATGAACTACGTAACTCATTAGCTTCACCAAGACCGTAATTAATACACCAATGAACCAAACGTTTCACACTATTCACAAACTCACTATTAGTCCCCAAAACTCCAAACACAATTCTTCTATACATCTAACTACGATCATCCTCCATAACTTCACAAAACAAAACACATTTACTTTAATATAATATTTTTTAAATTTGACACTTATTCCTCAAAAAGAGAGCAAATTCTTTACTTTGTAGTATGAAGAGACTCTACTTTGAGGACTTTTAGAATTATTCCTCAAATGGGGTTCAAAATAAAGTTATTTGCTTTCTCTATAAGAAAGAATAGTGATTTTATTTCTCTATAATGTAAAGTGATTCAATTCGGAGATTTCCTACGTTCTTTCTTTATAAAGTAAACTTTTTGTAGCTTATTTTGGATAATATTTACTTATTATGTTTGGAATGGATGAAGATTGTGTTCTCTAACTTTAATATCGATTCGGAACGTCTGTATCATTTCTTGTAACACTCTTTATAACATTCCTAATTTGGTATATTTTATTATTTAAATCTACCAAATAAAACATAAACCCTAAGGAGGAAAATATATTATAAAAGAAAATGTTACAGGAGATGTTATAGAAAAGATTACAGACTATCTTTAGTGCTTTAAATATGTTCTTTTATTCTTGATGATGATATTGGCAGAGCACAAGAATATATTTAATCCTAACTTTAAGTTATTCTTTGAGTATCACAATTTTATTCAAATAAATCATCAGTTTCAAAGATGCAAAAATGGGACCATTTTTTTTCTTGTTTTTTTATACTAAAAACAATTGATCTACTCAAAAAAAGAAAGAAAATGAAAAAAAAAAAAACCCTATTATGATCTCAACTAAGTTCCAAATTCTTCTCATACTCAATCTTACATGAAAAATATATTTAAATTCCAAATTCACAATGAATACTTAATTAAGTTTATGTATTCATACCATTGGTTCTTATCACTATATAAACAAGTATTACAACAGTGTTCATTACTTATATCCTTTATTGTATTTATATAATTCGTTTTTGTCATAATTCACCAAAAACAAGAGTTACAAGAAAGTCCATGAATATATTATAGATTCATTATGATCATACTAATCTCACCATTTGCATGTATTACAAGAAAGTTCATGTATTTACAATATTCGATTTTTAACTAGTTCATGCACTTATGTGTTGGAGTCTTGGAGAAGAAGAAGTAGAAGCTTTTTTATTTAGGTCATAAATTGTTTGAATATGGAAATAAATATCAAATTCAAGAGCACCATGTGTATTCTTTAAAAAAAATTTAACTCAAATTTTGATTTCATTTAGACACCATTTTAGAAAAAGTGGAAGTTTTGAATTTATTAGAGAGAAAATATTTCTTCCCTCCATTTAAAGTTAAAAATTTAAATTCTTTTCCTCTCAAATCTAGAAACTTTTGATTTAAAATATAATCGAAATGCACCCTATACCGATGATCAACATGGTAAAAAAGAGAATATCTCGAAAAAGTAAAAAAACACAAGGAAATAGTGCTTGAAGTCATACTCTATATGAAGCTATGATACTAATAGAGCTCAAAATTGTAAAAATTAAACACATATGCAGACCTCTCAAGTTATATGTTAAAAGCAAACTTTTTACAAGTAAATCTGATCCTTATTGCCAAAAATCAGTTGATACTAAACACATTGAATTAGAAACATACTCATTTTCACTACTAAAAGCTCACAAGAACTGCTCTATGCTATTGTTATTTTAAACATTTAGGGAGAGTAAACTTTGGAAGATACAATAAATACAACGAACGAGACACCTAATCCATAGAAACCAAAATAAGGCAACAATGTCTTTGATGCGACTCCAGTGCTCTTACATTTTCAATTAGTCTTGCCTTCTCCAGAATCACATTTCCCCCATACTCTGAGATTTTTCTTATTTAGAGAAACATGAAATCAAATGCAGCATTGTAGTCATCATGTTCCAGTAAAAATAAATGGTAAAAGAAGCAAACACAAGAACTTCCAAGTCAAGGGAGTGGAATATCCATATATTTTCCTTTCAAAAATTTTTTATTAAAAAACCTAAACTAATGAAATCACCTACCTCTTTTTTAATCCCTATTTATTTTTACAGTCAAGCAAAATAATGAATTGTCTATCTCAAACAAGTTGCAAAAAATTCCCAAACAAAATTCATAAACAGAAAAGATATAATTACTCCATCTTGTAAAACTTGCATGCAGATGTCAACCCTTAAAGCTAATCCGTATAGTAACCCTATTACTCTCGGCAACAGAAACACTATTTCTTTTACCTTGAAATTAAATAAGATTAAAGAATATCTTAAAAGAAGGAAGAACCAAATTCCAAATAAAATTTCGAACAATAAAAAATTTCACAGAAAAATTCATCCAAACAGTTAACCACAGAAACACCAAAAAGTTTCTTTTCACATATAATTAAAACAAACAAAATAGTATGAAGAAGAACCAAAAAAAAAAAAATTATTTGAACTTACGCTGACAGCAAGACTAGTGGTGACTGGTATGGTGGTGGACGGTGTTATCAAGGAGTAAGGAGAAGAAATTAGAGGAGTATGCAAGAGAGGATGAGAAAAGGAGAAGAGAAGAAGAGAGAAGGAAAATAGAGGAAGAAACACTTACCTTAACAAGAGGCGGAGAAGTGAGGGGAGACAGTGGCGATTGGAGGCGAAAAGGGAGAGTGAAGACGGTGAGAAATCGATTTCGAGGGAGAGGGGAGAATTGCAGAGAAATCAGGTTTGGAGGGAGAATAGGGAATGGAAGGAGAGGAAGGAAAAACAACCCTAATTCTAAAATCATATTCGACTTTTACCGATCGACGGTTGATAACAATTATTTAGTCACTTTCCGACTTATTCATTTGGTAACGAGTCATTAATTATATATATACATATTCCTTTTTCTTAAAAAAAAGTAGAAATATAGCGGTTGATCATCGATCAAACTTGATCAGTAATTTTAATTTCGTCAGTTGCTGATCGATTCAGAGGGTAACTTTTCATTACTTACCGACTGAAATTGATTCCTCCAGTGATGGATTGGTAATTTCAAAAGTTGCCAACCGAACAGCCGTCGGTCAGTAAAACCGATATTTCTGGTAGTGTAAGTACACTTTTTGAGCATATATTGTGTAAAGGTTTTAACCATTTTTCTTTTTGTTATTAATCTTATACGATACACCTAAACCCTTAATTGTGAGAGCTAATGAGATTATACATTCAAGTTGCTTTTCACTGAGGTACATTGATAATAAGTGTGGATGAAAGAATGAAGAGGATAAATGTACAAAAAGGGTTATTTCGGGAACTTTGTGTGGAAGAATTTAAATAAAGGGCATGAAAAGAAGTGAAGTGAAAAAGTGGAAAAATACTATGTGCTGAGGAAATCTTGTGAACTTCTCAACTTTGTGGTTGAAAAAGAAATAAAAAAGTGAAAAATGAGGAAGTTGAAAAAATGAGAAAAAAGAGAAAAAAAGGTGAAGAGAAACAAAGAGAGAGAGTGAATTCATTGGGAAATATATAACTTTTAGCATCTTTCTTGAAAAAATCATTTGTATACCTTTTTATCTTACAAAAGAAAAATCCTTGGGTTTTGTCCATGATTAAGAAGAGTTGAGTTTTTAGGTGATTTCAACTGTTTGAGAAAGTTGTGAAAAATGATATGGTATAGTGTATGGCAGTAAATGAAAAGTGAGTGCAAAATGACTTGAAGGTTTTTTATTTGCTTTAACTTTCTTTTCGTTCGGGTGCATTAGCTATCTTTTCATTACAATTGTTTTTCCTTTCTCTTCATTTGGCACCTACTTATGTCCCCCAACCTAACATTACAAGCTTAAAAGTCCGATGTAATCTAGGAATGACTTTACTTAGGTCGACTAGTACAGAGTAGTTGAAAGGTTGAGTTTACGGGCATTGCAAATAAAGTGAATCACTTAGTTCATATCTTGACATTCTCTTTGCATTTCTTGAAACTTGGCATGAGTAGTCGCACACACACATACCATTGATTCATAATTGCAAAATAAGATGTTGATAGATGAAAAACCTTAGAGGAGGGGGGTGAATAAGGTTTATGGCTAATCTTTAGAAATCTTTTGTATGATTAAAAGATAAACCTCTAATTTTGTTTGAGAAAGAATTCTAAAACTCTTTTTAATAAAATTCCCAAGCAAACAAAATCTTGTAGTTAAGATGATGTAGAAGTTGTAGCAGAAGAGTTTATGACCAATTGGGAGAAGAAGAAAAGAATAATGAAGAAACAGTGAGGAACATGAGCAGCAACATGATCAGTAACATGATCACTATTGAACATGTCACTGGTCGTGTTCTCTTCTATTTCGGGCATTTTTATTTAATTTTTTTCAACTTTTATCTATTTACTTATTTTATTAGTTGTGGGCATTTTTGTCGTTTACTTATTTGGGTCATTAGGGCTTTGGTTAAACTATAAATAGCCACCTTTTTTTATTGTTGAGAGGATTATTATATTTTTCATTCAATTACAGACCTTTTTGTTTCTAATTTAAGAATTCACACTTGAAATTCCTTGTTGAACGTTTTATGCTGCGTTAGTTGGTATGAGAGCTTGAATTCCATTCGTACTAACGATGTCCGGTGGAAACGGTGATATCCAGAACGTCGTTTAGGTTATTGAAGCCTTGCAAGATAGGATGGATGCTCCAGAGGCGGCAATCAGAACCTTGGAAGTAAATCTAGATCAACAATTCTGGCGTTTAGATCAACGCTTTGATGAGATGATTAACAGATTTGACGCTCTTGGGGTGAATGCCAACATAAACAGTAATGATGGAGGACAACGACCGAGAGATCAGCTTGCTCAAGGCGGTGTTGCCAACGTACCTGTAGCTGCTAATATCCAAAATCAGGTTGCTGGTTATAATTCCAGTGACGAGGAGAAGGATCTAATTTTGGCTAAAGATCAAAACAGACCGGCTAGGAGAGGCGGTGGCAGGTATAATAATAATTATAACATTCAGAATAATAATGACTACTATGGTGGTGATTTTAGATTGAAGGTGGATATTCCTAGTTTTTATGGTAATCTAGGCATCGAGGACTTTGTCGACTGGATTGCCGAAATTGATCATTTTTTTGAATATATGGATATTCCACAAGAGAAAGAGTGAAGTTAGTGGCATGTAGATTGAAGGGTGGAGCGTATGCCTGGTGGGAGAGGCTGCTACATAGACGACAGAGAGAGGGTAAACAGCCTGTTCAGACGTGGTTTAGAATGAAACAGTTGTTGCAGAGTGTATTTCTGCCTCCAGACTATGAACAGATCCTATTTCAGCAGTATCAACGCTGTCAGCAGAATCAGAGATTTGTACAGGAATATACAGCAGACTTTATGAGGTTGGTAGAGAGGAATGATTTCTAGGAGAATGAGGTGCATCAGGTCAGTCGTTACTTGAATGGTCTGAAACTACAGATTCGAGATAGAATTGGGGTACAGGTTGTAAAGAGTGTGACGGAGGCGAAAAAATTGGCGATTAAAGCTGAGTTAATAATCCGTGATAGAGGTGGAAGTAGGATTGAAGGTAATAGGCGAACGTATGGCAATGATAATTTTCAGAGGAGTAGTAGTGAAGAGACATCGAGGAGTTTTGCAGATAGGAATAAAGCTGCACAGGGATGGAATCAGGGTACTGAACGGAAGGAAGATAAGGGGCCTGGGAAGAAGGTTGCCGAATTAAAGGAGGGGCAAAAGGCAGCCACTAATCCTTATGCAAAACCTATTCTAGGCAAGTGTTATCGTTGTGGACGACCCGATCACAGATGAAATGAATGTCCTACTAGAAAACCTGTTAATGTTGTTGAATGGGACGAAGAAGAGGTGTTTTGTAGTCCTGATAGAGAAGATGATGATTATGAGGCATATGCAGAAGAGGAAGAGCAGAATTGTGTGATACGCAGATTGATGTTAACTTTTAAAATAGAAGATGGAAGTCAGAGACACAAGTTTTTTCGGACTAGGTGTACTATCAATGGTCGGGTGTTTGAGTTGATCATAGATAGCAGGAGTTGTGAAAACATCATTGGTAGGGATGTGGCTGAGTCATTGAAACTGAAGATGGAGAAGCATCCCAGTCCATACTCTATAGGCTGGATTAAGGCAACAGAGAAGGTTCAGGTGACAGAACGATGTAAGGTACCATTCTCTATAGGTACTTACAAAGATGAAGTCTATTGTGATGTTGTGGATATGGATGCGTGTCATCTGTTGTTTGGACGACCTTGGCAGTTTGATGTTAATGCACAGCATGCGGGTAGAGATAATGTACACAGGCTAGAAAAAGATGGGGTGAAGATTAATCTACTTCCTATGAAGGCGAGTCACCGTGCCAAAGCTTCTAAAGTGGAGGAACGGTCTTTCCTAATAATTACACAATCTGGGCGTGAAATGGAGGAGGCAGAGTCACAAATGGTGCATGCTTTGGAGGTAAGGTAAGTCTTTGCAGCTGATGAGAAGAAGCAGATTGATGAAGTACCAGAACAAGTCAAACTATTACTGGAGGAATTTGCTGAGATTATGCCAGAGGATCTTCCTGCTGAATTACCTCCTATGAGAGACATTCAACATCATATTGATCTGATCCCTAGAGTTAGCTTGCCAAATCTTCCACATTACAGGATGAGTCTGAGAGAAAGTGATATTTTGCGGGAGAAAGTGCAGAGTTGCTGGAGAAAGGGCATATTAGGGAGAGCATGAGTCCATGTGTTGTTCCTGCTTTATTGATGCCTAAGAAGGATGGAAGCTATAGGATATGTGTTGATAGAAGAGCAATCAACAGGATTACAATCGGGTACAAATTTCCCATTCCTTGTTTAGAAAATATGCTGGATAGACTGAGTGGGGCTAAAGTATTCACAAAGATCGATTTGCGGAGTGGACACCACCAAATTTGTATTAGGATGGGAGATGAATGGAAGACAGCTTTCAAGACGAACGATGGTCTTTATGAGTGGCTGGTAATGCCTTTCGGATTATCTAATGCCCTAGCACTTTTATGCGACTTATGAATCAGGCACTTAAGCCATTCAGTGGTAAATTTGTGGTTGTTCATTTTGATGATATCCTGATTTATAGTAGTTCAGAGGAGGAGCACTTAGATCATTTGAGGAGTGTGTTGACTGTCCTGCATGAAAATAAATTGTATGTGAACCTGAAGAAATGTAGTTTTATGTCTAGGAGGTTGTTGTTTCTTGGGTTTGTTGTTAGTGCAGATAGTATTCAGGTAGATGATGAGAAAGTTTGGGCAATTAGAGAATGGTTAGCCCCAAGAACAGTATCTGAGTTGAGGAGTTTCTTGGGTTTGGCTAGTTTCTATAGGCGTTTCATTAAGCATTTCAGTAGTATTGCAGCGCCTTTAACTGAGTGTTTGAAGAAGGGCAAGTTTGACTGGAGTGACAAAAATGAGTCAGAATTTGCTCTGTTAAGAGAGAAGTTATGTACAGCCCCTGTTTTAGCTTTGCCAGATTTTATTAGGCTGTTTGAAGTGGATTGTGATACGAGTGGAGTTGGAATTAGTGCAGTTTTGTCGTAGGAAAAACAACCAGTAGCATTCTTTAGTGAGAAGCTTAGTGATGCTAGACTTAAGTAGAGTACTTAGGACAAAGAATTCTATTCTTTTGTGCGTGCTTTATGGACTTGGGAACATTATCTGGTTGGGCAAGAATTTGTTCTATATTCTGATTGTGATGCACTAAGACATCTAAATAGTCAGAGTCGAATTAGTAAAGATAATCATGCTACGTGGATTCAATTTTTGCAGAAGTTTGCTTTTAAATTGAAGCATAAGGCGGGAGTTCAGAATTAAGTAGCTGATACTTTGAGTAGAAGAGTTACTTTACTGGTCATTTTAAGTAATGAGATTGTGGGTTTTCAGTGTTTAAAAGAGTTGTACTCAAGCGATGCAGAGTTTGGACAGATTTGGGAGAAGTGTAATGGAAAGCAGCCTTGTGATGATTTTCATATTCATGATGGATTTTTGATGAAGGGTAATCAGCTTTGTATTCCTATTTCTTCTTTGAGGGAGAAGGTGATTTGTGATTTGCATGGCGGAGGGTTAGCTGGTCAGTTGGGCAGAGATAAAACTATTGCTGTTGTGATGGAGAGTTTTTATTGGCCACATTTATGTAGGGATGTGAACAAGATTGTGCAGAGATGTTACGTCTGTCAGACAGCTAAGGGACATTCGCAGAATACTGGTCTATACACACTTTTACCAGTGCCACAGGACATTTGGGAGGATGTGTCGATGGATTTTGTTCTTGGCTTACCTCGTACTCAGCGGGGTTTAGATTCTATTTTTGTTGTTGTTGATCGTTTTTCAAAAATGGTCCATTTTATTCCTTGCAGGAAAGTTCATGCTGCCCGGAGTATTGCCAAGCTGTACTTTGAACAGGCTGTTCGTTTGCATGGGGTGCCCAAGTCTATTACATCAGATCGTGATAGAAAGTTTCTCAGTCATTTCTGGAGATCACTTTGGCATAGATTTGATTCTTCTTTGAATTACAGCAGTACAGCTCATCCACAGACTGATGGACAGACATAAGTTACCAACATATCATTAGGCAATTTGATTCGCAGCATTGTTGGTGATCAACCAAGGAAGTGGGATGCTGCTTTGGCACAGGCTGAGTTTGCTTACAATAGTTCCGTCCATCGTACTACTGGTATGACGCCTTTTTCTGTATCGTACTACCGGTATGACGCCTTTTTCTGTAGTGTATCGGAAAGAACCTGCACATGCTTTGGATCTGCTTAAACTGCCTAAGGTGTAAGATAATAGGGTAGCAGCTAAGCATATGGCAGAGAATTGACAATCTACTATAGAAGCTGTTCGTAAGAAAATTGAAGAGTCCAATGCAAAGTACAAACAAGCAGCTAACAAGCATCGCAAGGAGAAGTTTTTTGCTGTCGGTGATCAGGTTATGGTGTTCTTGCGAAGGGAGAGATTTCCAGTTGGCCAGTATAGCAAGTTACAATCCAAGAAATATGGACCATATTTGATTGTGAAGAAGATTAATGATAATGCCTATGTTGTTAGTTTGCCAGATATTATGGGGATATCCAAGAAATTTTATGTGGCGGATATTTTTCCATTTTATCCCGATGATGAGCCTCTGTATCTAGAAAATTCGCGGACGAATTTTTCTCAGGTGGGAGAGAATGATGTAGAAGTTGTTGCAGAAGAGTTTATGACCAATTGGGAGAAGAAGAAAAGAAGAATGAAGAAACAGTGAGGAACACGGGCAGCAACATGATCAGTAACACGATCACTATTAAACGTGTCACTCATCGTGTTCTCTTCTGTTTCGGGCATTTTTATTTAATTTTTTTTAGCTTTTAACTATTTACTTATTTTATTAGTTGTGGGCATTTTTGTCTTTTACTTATTTGGGTCATTAGGGCTTTGGTTAAACTACAAATAGCCACATTTTCTATTGTTGAGAGCATTATTATATTTTTCATTCAATTACAGACCTTTTTGTTTCTAATTTAAAAATTCACACTTGAAATTCCTTGTTAAACGTTTTACGTTGAGTCATAAGACAATCAAACAAAAAGCATAGAGTAAAGCGGCTCAACAATTTATAGTGGTTTACTCTCTCAAAGAGCTACATCCACTACCTTGAGTCAACACCCAAGGAATTTTCAAATTCACTATAAACAAAGTATACAACAATCACAAATTTGAGGATCACCCACCAAGGGTTGGGCAAGCGACCTCAATTTCCAACACAAATGCAATCAAAGGATAACCAACGATTTTTTCAACACAAACCTTTGTTATTAATAAAAGAGAGATGAGTAAAGAACAATTTATCAAGTGAGCTTGAGAAGGAAAGATACAACTCAATTGAATGCTTCTACAAGCTCCTCTTTACTTCTTCTTTAATGAAGATCCACAATGAAGCTCAAGAAGATGTTTTTGTAAAAAAAAAAGAAATGTTTGAATGGATGTACTTTTAGGCTCTTTAAAGTTCTTAAATGAACTCAATAAATATTTCACCAAACTTCTTACTCTTTCAGTTGATCAAAAAATCAATATATATGGGAAAGAGAAAAAAGTAGTTATTACTTGTGTAACGGTAATATTTTTCACAGTAAAAAGGAAAACCAGACAACCAGTTTCTAAAAACAAACGTCTAATTTCCTTATACAAGAAAATCGGATGAGCCCTTTTCTAAAATAGGACGATCGGTTTGAAACAAAAAGATTCGGACGCATCCTACGAAAATCGGATGACCGATTTTTCTAAAACTAGAAAATCGGATGAACGGCTTTAAAACCAGATGACTGGTTTTTGAAAAGGATTTTACAGCTAGTATTTTACAAGAAAAGAGCTTTCCTTCTTATTTCAAAAACATGTATTCTTGATACTCTTTTAGAGATAAGAAAACTTTCAAAGGCATCAAAACTCTATCAAGAATACTAGGATTTCAAGAAAGGTTTATAGAAAGAAACTCATGCAAGGAGCTTCATACATGATCAATAATCAAAGATTAGAGTTAGGGAGTTTTACAAAGAAATACCTTAGCACATCCTAACTAAGACACAAGTCATCAAGGTCTTCAATGGCTTGATCTTTATTTTGCCTTGATCACCAAGATCTTTTGCTTCTAAGAGTGTAGCTTGAGACTTCAAATATGCTTCTTTTGTTCTATAGAAACTATGCTTAATACTCACACAAACATATGTTAATCATAATTAAAATCATATGCAATAATGCCCTTAGGGCTAACAATCTCCCCCTTTTTGATTATGACAAATACATATGCAAGAAGAACAAAAGAGCAAGTACAAAAACATGGTGATGCTTCAAGGAAATCATCAATAGGAGCAAAGCATACCAAACACCAGAAGGGAGATAACTCCCTTCTATGAATCTCCTTCTATGAATTTGAAAACATGCCAAGGTTTTGAAACATAATTCATAAAAATAAGGTCCCCTTAAAAGCATGCTTCACAACAAGAATGACATCAAACAATCATCAAGGTAACTTCAAGCATATTACCCATAAGATATGTAGCCAACCAAAAGAAAGCATGAAACTTAAAAGCATGCTTCACAACAAGAATGGCATCAAATAATCATCAAGGTAACTTCAAGCATATTACCGACAAGATATGTAGCCAACCAAAAGAAAACATGAAACTTAAAAGCAACACAATAAGCATCTTGCAACTATTTCTACCCCTTAGTTTTTGCACATATTTCTCCCCCTTTTGTCATAAATCAAAAAGATACTTGGGAGAGTTTTTAAGGGGTCATAGAAAAGGAAGCTACAATTGGACTTTCAACATTAAGGTATCATCATAAAGTCCATAAAAATAAAGCATCAAGATAACACAATAGTAATATGAAGAACAAAACATAGCATATATCAAGTCATAAAAATATCACAAGAGCGCCAAACGTGAGTTTGATAAAGAGCTTAAAGAAAAAACAATGGAAGAGGAAGGAAAAAAAAAGGAAAAGGGTAGGGATCTTTAAAAGGAATCCTCAATCATCTTCATCTTCATTGGTATCTTTTCCTCCTCGCTCCAATCTTATAACCTGGTTTTGAATGTCTACAATCTTTTTATTGAGGTCATCAAGTTGGTCATTGAGTTGTGCTTGCATTGCAGCAATCCTATCCATTATTTGAGCTGTATCTACTAAGGATTGTCCTTTCTCTGTTCTTTCTTGTCTTTTCTTTGATCTCATTTCTCTTCAAATGTCCTCTTCATTTTTATCTTCTTCATCCATACTTTCGGGCTCGCCCTCTTCTGCATCACTATTATCCTCTTCATCATTATCATCACTTCTTTGTTGTCCACTTTTTATTAATAGTCCTTCATCATTTCTTTCAAACCCCATTCTCTTGAAGGTATTCTGATTGTAAATCTTACCAGGGCTAATGTGATCACCAACTCCAACCAAATTGATCACAAAATATTGAAAGATTTTTGTAATGAAGCAGCCATACGGTAAGCACTTGGTGGAAGAGGATTGTGTGGCTAGCATATGTTCTATAGCCATGAAACCGAAGTTCATTCTCCTATGTTCATGAAGCGCAAGCATGACAAAATAATGCATATTTGTGATGGAAGACTTGTGCGCAACATTTGGAATAATGATAGTAGAAATAACATGACGTAATAATCTCCTATAAGCATCAAGTTTATTCACATTCCTATCATCATGCCTTTTTAGGACTTCTCCGTGAGTGAAAGTCTCCTCAAATCTTCTTTCACTATATAAATTAGGATAAAAGAATTTCTTATTCTTAGTGTAAACTCTCATGCCATTTTGAGGGTTTTTGGATGGTATTCAATAGCCTATCATCAAATGCATGTTCCTTCCTCCAATTCTAGACAACACCCATTGATGAGGTATGTTCTCTACTCTTTCAACTCTACCCTTATGAAGGTTGGCATAGAATTCATAAATCATTTCATGATAAAATAGCTAATTAACAATAAGCAATAGTGTCCAACCAATAGCATCAAAGAGATTTTGTATAGCATCCATACCTTGCATATCTTTTAAATCTACTCTGTGACCCGGAGCAATTTTTCTTTTGTTTCTTGTCCACTCTTCAAAGCTTGCAGCCTCCTTCACAGAGATGAATCTTTCTGGTGCCCTAGCTCCAAAGGGTAACCTTTGTCCCTTCCCTCTTCCTCTACTGCTGCCTCCTTCAAGACTTTTACCTTTACCGATGTTTGCGTTTTTAGTTTTCACCATTTTGGAGGTTTTTTTTATTTTTTTATTTAGGGTTTGAGAAGAACTTGAATATGAAGATTTCAGATGGAGAGGATAGAGAGAGAAAAAACCGATCGATTTTCTTGCTTGAGGAGAGAAATTTGAAAGATTTGAGAAGAAGTGTGAAAATCGGATGGGTTTTGTGAGAGAAAGGAGTCTCGGTCGAGAGAGCGAGAGAGTTGAGAGAAATGAGTGAAATAAGAAAAAGGCTTTGAAGAAATCTGGTTTTAAAAATGCAGCCCCGATGTTTTCAAAAGAAATCGGTCGACCGCTTTTCAAAAGCGGTCATCCGATTCTTATGAAAAATAAGAAATCAGACGTCCGATATTTTAGAGTTCGTCCAATTTAGTCGTCCGAATGTCTCGGTAATTTTTGTGAAGGGAAAAAAAACTTTGAGTCCATTTTCGAAAAACATATGTGCGGTGTTTTAGAGAGGCGTCTGATTTTTCCAAAAAAAAAATTCTGTAAGAATAAGGAATACAAGGAGGTCTGAAAGACTCAAACAACACACATTAATCAATAAATCTACCGATACCAAGCAATTTTCTCAAATAACAAAAATGATCTTTAGAGAGAGGTTTAGTAAAAATATCAGCAATTTGATCCTCTGTACAAATACATTCTATAAATACATCACTTTTAGCAACATGATCTCTAATAAAGTGACGTTTGATTTCAATATGTTTTGTTTTTGAATGTTGCACAGGGTTTATGGAAATGTTTATGGCACTAGTATTATCACAGATAATAGGTATATTCTTAAAAGGAGAACCAAAGTCAATCAAGGTGTGTTTCATCCAAAGTACCTGTGTACAACAACAACCGGCTGCAATATATATTCCGCTTCAGCGGTTGATAAGGATACATATGATTACTTCTTGTTGTACCAAGATACTAAGCATCCTCCCAAGAATTCGCAAGTTCCAATTGTACTCTTCCTTTCTACCTTACATCTGGCATAATCCGTATCGGTGTAAGCAATAAGATCAAAATAAGATTGTTCAGAGTACCACAAGCCATAATCATATGATGAAATTACATATCTGAAGATACATTTTACAGCTATTAAATGGATTCTTTGCGGCAAGCTTGGAATCTAGCACACAAACATACCGCAAACACAATATCTGGCCTACTAGCCGTTAAGTAAAGCAAACTACCAATCATACCTCTATACCTTTTCTCATTTACCTTTGTCATCCTTTTCAAGCTTCACGAATGAGCTCATATGAGTACCAATACCTTTTGCATCACTCATCCCGAATCTCTTGAGAAGTTCCTTGGTGTACTTCTCTTGGTTGATGAAGATGCCTTCTTTTATTCATTTGATTTGTAGTCAAAGGAAGTAGGTCAATTCTTCCATCATGCTCATTTCAAACTCATTTTTCATAAGGGAGGCAAATTCTTCACACAAAGAAATATTAGTAGCACGGAAAATAATATCATCTACATAAATTTTGACAAGAAGATCATTGTTACAAGAGGTTTTTGTAAAAAGAGTAGTGTCCACCACACCCCTTGAAAAATTGTTTGAGAGAAGAAATCCACTTATTTTTTCATACCAAGCTCTTGGAGTTTGTTTTAGGCCATAGAGAACTTTTGAAAGTTTGAAAACATAATTTGGAAATTTTTCATGCACAAAAACGGGAGGTTGTTCAACATAAACTTCCTCCTCAATATCACCATTTAGAAAAGCACTTTTAACATCCATTTGAAAAAGCTTGAATCCTTTTAAACATGCAAAAGCCAAAAGCATCCTAATGGATTCAAGTCTAGCAACCGGAGCAAAAGTTTCATCAAAATCTACGCCCTCTTCTTGATTGAATCCTTGAGCTACAAGTCTAGCTTTGTTTCCAATAACATCTCTGGATTCGTTTAGTTTATTTCTAAAAATCCATTTTGTTCCAATGGTAGGGTGATCATGGGGTCTTGGGACTAAAGTCCAAAATTTGTTTCTTTCAAATTGGTTTAATTCCTCTTGCATAGCAATAATCCAAAACTCATCACACAAAGCGTCATCAATAAATTTAGGCTCAATTTGAGATAATAATGCAAAGTTATCTATGAAGTACCTTCTTGTTCTTACCCCTTGCGATACATCGCCAACGATTTCATCCTTTGAGTGCCCTTTGGGATATATCACATCTTGAGGAATATCTTGAGTTTGTTGATTCTCTTCTAGTACTTCCTCAATCTCCTCTCCCTCTTTAGAATGATTTTCCTAAGCTTGAGTGTGAATTTGTTCATGCCTCAAAGAGTTATCTATGTCATCATCATTTCTCTTTTCAAAATGGTTAGTTTCATCAAAATAAACATGAATGGACTCTTCAACACATAAAGTTTTTTTGTTGAAAATTCTATAAGCTTTCTTGTTTAAAAAGTATCCAAGAAAAATTCCCTCATTGGATTTCTTATCAAATTTTCCAAGATTATCCTTGGTATTTAAGATAGAACATTTGCATCCAAAAACTTTGAAGTATTCAATGGAAGGAGTTTTATTGAAAATAAGTTCAAAAGGAGTTTTCTTTAAAAAATGTCTCAAGAGAACACGATTCATCACGTAACAAGCGGTGTTCACGGCTTCGGCCCAAAAATATTTTGGTAGAGAGTTTTCACAAAGCATTGACCTTGCCATTTCTTGTAAAGTTCGATTTTTCCTTTCCACAACTCCATTTTGTTGAGGAGTTTTGGCTAACAAAAAGTTATGTGAAATAACAAAATCATCACAAAGTTTTGTAAAATCTTAGTTGTTAAATTCACTCCTATTATCACTTCTTATGGAAATCAATTTGCGATCAAGGGAGGGTTGAACTCTTTTGAAAAGTTTAACAAACTCATGAAAGGCTTCATCTTTTTGGCTTAAAAATAAAGTTCAAGTAAATCTAGAGAAATCATCCACAATAACAAAGGCATACCTCTTACCAACAAGACTAGTGGTTCTCATAGGTCCAAATAAATCCATGTGAATGAGTTCTAAAGGTTTTGAAGTTGAAATATTTTTCTTTGGGTTAAAAGAGGATTTTATTTGTTTTCCAAATTGGCAAGCATCACAAAGTTTAGTTTTCTCAAAAGTAAGTTTTGGCAATCCTCTAACAAGTTTTGTAGAAGAAAGTTGGTTTAGCAAATTCATACTAACATGGCCAAGCCTTCTATGCCATAAGAATGCATCATCATCATGAACCAAAAGAATTTTAGTTTTTGTGAGATAAGATCTTCAAGATAAAAGACATAGACATTACCTACCTTTTTTGCAACAAAAATAGTTTTGTTCTCAAACTTGTTTATGAAAGAAGAAGAGTCACTTTCAAAAACAACTTTGCATCCATTATCACACAATTGGCTAATACTAAGTAAATTGAACTTCAAACCATCAATTAAAAGCACTTTCTTAATTAAAGAAGATAAACCATATCCAATTTCCTATATTTATGATCTTTCCTTTCTTCTTATCATCAAAAGTAACAAAGTCACCTTCGGTTTCTCTTAGCTCATTCATGAGGGATGCATTTCCGGTCATGTGTCTTGAGCATCTACTATCTAAGTACCACTTGGAGCTTGATTTATGTTCCTACAATATGAGAAGAAGAGATGACTTTTGGTACCCATATTCTCTTGTGTCCATAAATGTTAGTGGGTTTTTACTCTCCAAATAGTTTTAATTACCATTTCAACTTTTCTTTTAAAAGCATCTAGTGGCCTTATGACCACTTTTACCACAATAAGTACAACAAAGATGGGAGAAAGATGAAGAAGCTTTGACAAAATATGCTTGCTTTGAAGAAGCATTAGAGTGGTTGTATCCAATGCCATTTTTATCATAAGGAGATCTTTGTGGACCGAAAAGTTTTTCAAAATTTTCTTTTCCTTGAGTAAATCTTTCAATGCACAACGTGAGATCATTCACCTTTTTCTTTAAAACTTCATAATAAACCAAGAATTTTTCAAGAGAGGAAACCTTTTCACAAAGCTTCTTGTTTTCTAAAACAAGTTTTTGAAAATTATCGTTTGAATAATCTTTTTCATTTTTCAAGATTTCTAAAGACTCAAGAAGAGATTTATTTTTACAAATAAGTTTTGAATTTTCCAAGTAGAGCTTGAGTTTTGTTTTTCAAATCTTTGTTTCTTTTATAAACCTTTTTGCACTCACCATACATTTCAATAAGCATAGTGCTAGGATCATCATCACAAATATCATCAATGAGACTAGAAGAGTTAGAGGGTGAAGATTGTACCTCATTTTCCATTGCCATAAAGCACATGTTTGCTTTCTCATCACCTTCACTTTCACTTGTATCTTGATTCCATGCACCAATAAGTCCCTTGCCTTTCTTCTTTTCCTTTAAGGCTTCAAGCTTGGCTTCTAATGCTCCTTTTTCTTTTTCAATAGCCTTTGGACAATCGGCTACAAGATGTTCCATACTATTGTATTCAAAGCATCTTGCTTTGAATAATGAAGAGTTTTGTCCTCCTTTCTTAAATGGAGGTTTCTTTCCCTGTTTGTTGAAGCCTCTCTTATAGAATCTTTTGAAATTTCTCATAACCAAGGCTATATCTTCATCGTCATCATGATCATCCTCATCGTTGGAAGAACCAGCTTGTTCTTCTTCATTAGCTTTGAGAGCTATACTTCTGTTTCCATTTTCTTCTTCTTCCATTGCATTTGACCTTTTTACTTTTAATTCATAGGTGAGAAGAGAGCCTATGAGTTCTTAAATCCTTTGATTCCTCTATGGCAAGACATTTTGGTTGCCATGCCTTAGGGAGTGCATCTAGAACCTTTCTATTTGCTTCTTCTCTTGAGTATTCCTTTAAATAAGCCTTGAGTCCATTTGTGATGTTTGTAAATCTAGTGAACATTTCACTAATACTTTCATTTTGCTTCATCACAAAGATTTCATAATCTCTTACTAACAAAGCCAACTTTGATTCTTTGACTTGGTTGGTTCCTTCATGAGTGACTTCCAATAGTTTCCACATGTCATGTGCCGAGTCACATCCATTTACTCGATTATATTCATTAACATCCAATGCACAACTCAGGATATTCATGGTTTGGTAGTTTAAAGTCATCCTTCTTGAATCATATTCATCCAACTCTTCGACTTTCTTGATTCTTCCATCCTTTTGAGGGATAAAAGGTTCTTTCTCTACAATACTCCAAAGATCAAAGTTAATAGAACAAATATATATTTTGATTCTAGATTTCCAAAAAATATAATTTGTACTATCGAAAAGAGGAGGTCGATTTGTAGAAGAGCCTTCTACATACGGTAAACTAGAAACATTAGCCATAGTAAAAGAAGATCTTTTGCTTCAAAGATGTTAGTCCTTTTTTTAGAGAAGCCCTGCTCTGATACCAATTGAAAAACCTTAAAGGGGGGTGAATAAGGTTTTTGGCTAATTTTTAGAAATCTTTTATGTGATTAAAAGATAGACCTCCAATTTTGTTTGGGAAAGAACTCTAAAACTCTTTTTAATAAAATTCCCAACCAAACAAAATCTTATAGTTAAGACAGTCAAACAAAAAGCATAGAGTAAAGAGGCTCAACAATTTATAGTGGTTCACTCTTTCAAAGAGTTACATCCACTACCTTAAGTCAACACCTAAGGATTTTTCAAATCCACTATAAACAAAGTATACAACAATCACAATTTTGAGGATCACCCACCAAGGGTTTTGCAAGCAACCTTAATTTTCAACATAAATGCAATGAAAGGATAACCCAACGGGTTTTTCAACACAAACGTTTGATATTAATAAAAGAGAGATGAGTAAAGAACAATACATGGCCCTTTTTTATACTAATAATAATTATAATTAATCCTGTAATGCAGATAGCCCTTACTCTCTTAAAGAGCAGGAGGTTTAGCTTACCAAGTGAACTTGAGAAGGAAAGATACAACTCAATTGAATGCTTCTACAAGCTCCTCTTTACTTCTTTAATGAAGATCAACAATAAAGCTCAAGGAGATGTTTTTGTAAAAAAATGCTTGAATGAATGTACTTTTAGGCTCTTTAAAGTTATTAAATGATCTCAATAAATATTTCACCAAACTTCTTACTCTTTCAGCTGATCAAAAATCAACATATATATAGGAAAGAGAAAAAAGTAGTCGTTACTCTGTGTAATAGTAATATTTTTCACATTAAAAAAGAAAACCGGACGACCGGTTTCTTAAAACGGATGTCCGATTTCCTTATACAAGAAAATCGGATGAGCCCTTTTCTGAAATAGGACGACTAATTTTGAAACAGAAAGATTCAGACGTATCCTAAAAAATTGGATGACCGACTTTCCTAAAATTAGAAAATTGAACGACCGGCTTTAAATCTGGATGACTGGTTTTTGAAAAGGATTTTACAGCCAGTATTTTACAAGAAAAGAGCTTTCCTTCCTATTTAAAAAACGTGCATTCTTGATACTCTTTCAGAGATAAGAAAACTTTCAAAGGCATAAAAAACTCTATCAAGAATACTTGGATTTCAAGAAAGCTTTATAGAAAGAAATTCATGCAAGGAGCTTCATACATGATCAACAATCAAAGATGAGAGTTAGGGAGTTTTACAAAGAAATACCTTAGCATATCCCTAACTAAGACACAAATCTTTAAGGTCTTCAATGGCTTGATCTTCATTTTGCCTTGATCACCAAGATCTTTTGCTTCTAAGAATGTAGCCTTGAGACTTCAAATATGCTTCTTTTTTTCTATAGAAACTATACTTAATACTCACACAAACATATGTTATTCATCAATAATGCCCTTAGGGCTAACAGTAGAGTGCTTGAGCTTTGTAACATGCTCTTTAACGAATGTTTTACTATCTTTTTTAGATTCTATACTTGTTAGAATGTGGGGATGTTTTTTCTCTTTGTTTTCAACTTTCTTTTTCATCTTAGTTATGTTTTAGTCTTTCTTTGTCTAGTTTGGGTTTCAGTCATTTGCTTGTGAGGATCTTTGATCTTGATGTTTTTTTTTTGTTTGTGTTATTGTCTTAGACTTGTATTCATTGAGGGAAAGCAACGTTCAAGTGCAGGGGAGTTTGATAATGTGTATTTTACCCTTTTGATCACATTAGTTTTACATCGTTTTTTAGGTATATTGTTAAATAAAATGGACTGATTAGCCTCAAATTCTTCTCCTATTATTATAGGTACACCTTGTGGAAGTTAAGAGGGGAAACAAATCAAAACAGGAACCAACGGAGCAAGAACGGATGAAAAAGGAGAAGAAATGACAAGCTGTCCAACATAATCTTCCTATGGTTGAGCAAAGCTGTTTTCAGTGTTTTTGACTTCTCTAATGACCTTAATTGAATAAGCGTCCTTATTTCATATTGTATAAGACTTCATGAGTTTTATAAAATGCTAAAATGTGACTCAATCGAATTTCCTTTGGCCATCCAAAGTATAGTACAAAAATCAGCTTTCTCACATGACGTTCCAGGTTCTACATTTTGGTAAAAGATCATACCTCAAGATCCAATTCCAATCAATCAGATTCAAGATGTTTTAGAATTCTAAGAAATTTATCTACAAATAAATGAGACTCCAATACCAGAATATATCATTAAAGGACTCAAAAAGACTTAAGAACTGGAACATATTTACCTGATCCGGAAAGTAGCATAAAATAAAGAATTTTTGGACAGTAGCTATCTGGATCCTATCCTTGTCCTGATAGTCACGCAGAAAACTATCTTTCTCTGATTTTGACTCTTTAAATAGACATTTTTTTAATTTTATTTGGATCCCTACCTAGGGTTCTTGTAGGATGACTTAGGGGCGATTTCTTCTGTGGAATGTCCCTAAGAAACACTACAATTGCATTACAATTTACAATTCGAAGATTAGATTGAAGGTTTTGAAAGAGACTCGATAAGTTCAATTGGTGAAAATTTCGAAGACGAAGAATTGCAATTCGAGAGGATCATTTGGGGTAGTTTCAGAATCATGAAGACTCTTCAATCAACTCCTAATCTTTCTTACAATCTTTTACTTATGGATTTCATTAAGTAATTGGAATTGTAGGTAGGTAGGTTTATTTTTGTTTGAATGCGGTTGAACCCTAGATAACTTTAGTTTGATTTTATGGATTCTATGAATTAAATTATTAAATTGCAAGTTTATTGTTGTTTAATTACTTTTATTTTGTTATCAATTTTACGTATAATTGGTACGTCCATGTAGATTTTTGAAATTGAGAATGGAAGAGCAATCTAGAGCTTAATTGAACATTAGATATTGGTAATTGATTAGATATAATAATAACGGTTTCCAGGCAAGTAGAGCAATCTAATTCCTTCCGGTACCTTTAATCATTCATAATTGAGTTAGGGAGAGAAGAGATTCTTCTATAATCAATTAAAGGAATAGCGGGTACTCATCTAGAAATAGGTTAATCCTAATTATTTGAGTGAGACACAATTTAACGTGCTTTCAATGTTTTTCAAAGAATTAGGTAACAGAAACTAGGGAAATTCTTCCATTTAAGCAAACCTTCAAAAAACTTATCGAAATCGACGTCTGTATTTGATTGGATCATTAGTTTAGGTTTTTCATATAATTTTACAGTTTTTATTATTTAGTTTTAAACTCTTGTTAAAACTTCTTTTTATCGGTTAAACAGTAGACAAGTAGTAATTGCTAGTACTTGGTCGTCTTGAGAGTTCGAAAATTCGAGAACTTTTGTAGCTAACTAGAATGATAGGTACACTTATCGATAGTGGTATTTTGTTAGTCAGAACCCACATAATTTGGTGTTAGGATTCTATGGAAATAGAATGTAGGTTCATCCCATGGTTGTGTTCATGTACCTACATTTATATATATACACGCATGGAACCCAAGTCATTCAATTATAGAACCCCAATAATATATAATTTTAACACCCACATGGATATCACACAGAAAATATTAATTCTTTTATGAATCAATCTAAACCAAAACTGACATAAAATATTTTTCTCCTTGTAGTCATCATTTAAATCTATTGCTTCACAAAATTCAATTGCATCCATAACCTTATTTGAATTTACTATATTTTCATTGTCATCTCCTCTAATAATTATTTTTCTCTCATTCTTCTATAAATTTACCTTCACTCTTCAATGAACAAAATGAACCACTGATGAAAATGAATGGACGATGCCAAATGATTGAAAAGAAGAATTCACGCTATCAAAAACAATTTATACTATGCAAAAATACAAAATATTAACTGCCGATAAAGAGAATAAAAGAAACTATGCAAATAGAATGAAGACAATACAGAGAAAACCGTTTAGTGCATAAATGGTAATAAGAATGATTCTCACTAGGGTCAAATTCTAACTTTATTAAAATTAGGCAATTTTAATAATAGAGAACACAATGTTAGGTGATCCAAGTGCATAATACAAATTGCGCGAAAAGACAGAAAACCAAGATAAAATATTTAATCAAAATAAGAAAAAAAAGGGCTTACTTTTTTTCAGTTCTTGAAGACCCCCGCAATCCCTTGCAAACAAAAAAGCACCTTGCATTCTGTGTAACATTTTCTGTAACATTTCTAGTAATATTTTTTTTTATAACATATTTTTTTAAGAATTTATCTTTTCTCCTGAGAATTTATTTTTTATTTAGTAAATTTTATTCATAAAATATATCAAATTAGAAATGTCATAGAGAGTGTTATAAAAAATATTACAAAAGAATAAATTAGATATGCTAAAGAAGTTTTATCGAAAATGTGATGGAAGGGATCTCATTCGACAAAAGAACACTGTCATATCTATTTTAAAATGTTAAAAGTTGACTCCAAGTGAGATTCTCATTAATAAGTGATGGATGTATAAAACTAGAACACCTTATCTTTTTAGAGACTCGAATTCTATCTCTAATATTAATATAATAAAAAATTGAGAGATAATTTTTTTTTTTTTTGAAGAAATAAAGAATTGAGAGATCAATCTTGTGCACATGTGATAACAATTAATTACGCTATTAGGTTTCAAATTTCAACTAGCAGTGATTATATATGTGCACATGTGAGATTCTCATTAATAAGTGATGGATGGATAAAATTAGGATACTTTATTCTTTTAGAGACTCGGATTATATCTCTAATATTAATACAATAAAGAATTGAGAGATAATTTTTTTTTTAAGAAATAAAGAATTGAGAGATCAATCTTGTGCACATGTGATAGCAATTAATTACGCTGTTAGGTTTCAAATTTCAACCAGCAGTGATTATATATGTGTCATTTTCGGACCCACGTTAGTCAACTAAGTACTCTTTAATCAAGATTACATCAATCTCCTTGATTCTCACAATCAGATAACAGAGAGATTATTGTGTACTTAAGGAACAACTTCACCTAAGCAATTAAAGATTATAATTCGTGGATTAAGTCAACCTGTAAGTTCAAAGGGTCATTTTAGCGTAACAATGAGGTTAAATTAGCCGTTCAAATCTCTATAAGATAATATTTTTAATTTTGTAAAATGTATCTTGCAAAAGTCAAGCATGAACAACTCCTTAATTTGATCTCTCGCTGGTATTAACTTGAGATGTTGAAAATTTTTCATGAGATAAAAATTATATATTTGAAATAACTGTTTTATAGTCGTTACTTTTGACGGTGGCGGAGCTTTATGGAGGCGAGGGTCTCCTAAATTTTTTTTTTCTTATATATTAAATATTAATTTATTACTCATAATCGCTCAAAATAAAATTAGGCATCATGTATTGCTAATTTCATACCAAATTCTTTAATATAATTTCTAGTATATTTAATATTACATATATATTATAATAATTTTTTATTTACCTTTTATTTTATAAAAATTATTAATAAAGAATATTGTAAAAGAGAGTTGCAAAACAATATATTATAATGTGTATTAGACAATTTTGACTCCACCATTACACAATCTTTTTTAAGGGTAAGGTAGAAAATTACTAAACTGTTTTTTTAAAAATAATATTACCTCCACGTAAGACTAATATTATCATTAATAAAATATTCAAATAAAACTCGAAACCCTATAATTACATGTACATAAAATAAGGGGTTCTTTTTTCTTTTAAAGTAAATTAGTAAAAAAAAAAAAAAATCAAGTTACCCCTCCAAATTTTTACTCAAGCTGGCCAATATTCAAGTGTTTTTTTTTTCCCTAGTATAAAAGGAACATATTTCTGACCAATGAAAAAGAGGCATCTTCACCACTCTTTCATAATGATAAGAGGAATGTAGTCAGATAGTGACCTCACTTAAATATTTTCCTTTAACATGTCAAGTGAGGGTACTAAGTTTGAGTCATTTAAAGAGTGGTTCATGTTAGTCTTGTGTACTGTTTAGAGGTCTTTCCCCTTTAATCCCTCTCGAATACCAAATTATCAATAAACATTTATTTTTGGGGCTAGGTGTAAATAAAACGCATTCCAGGGTGAAGTATTGGATTATGTTTATATGTAAGTCCAGATGCAACTCAAAGATGAAAGTGCACAAATTTAAAGCTTTAGAATTGAAATGTTTTTATCCTTGAGGGTGATAGTTTGCAATAAATCCTCTTATTTACTCTGTGTAGCAAAACCATTAGTTATTCGGAAGAATATTGAATATATAGGTTCATTCCTCTTATTATTCTTCTTAGATGTAAAAAATAAAAAAATAAAGAAAAGAGACAGATTTATTTTAGAGTATATTTATACCGAATCTTTTCAAAACTTCCCATAAAATCAGCCCTTAATCATCAAAAAATAAAATGAACCCTTAATTAACACTTTAAATTATCCCGCTTCACCATTAAATTTGATCAACTAGTTAATAAACATCTTTTCATTATGCTGCATTTCATTATATTAATAGTATGTACATGTACATGCATTTACACATAATAAAATTTTGATGAAATTAAAATTATTATCTATTTTATCTAATTTCCTTCAAACAATTAATTAATTTTCAAGAATTTTCATACTTTCTTTAATATTTTGAATATTTATTAAACTAACTCATTTTATGTGTTTAATATTTTAAATTTTCTTTTTACTAATTTATTTATCTATTTCACACTTAAAATGTCTTGTTAGTTATACATCATGGCAATTAATTGTGATGTATTCAGGGACGGATCTTATAAGGGGATTGGATGGGCTCAGGCCCCTCCGGCCAGTGATCTCATAAAGTACAGGTGATCAGGGTGGCGGCTTTGAGTCCCCTTTGATTCTCTCTTCTTCTAATACTATTGTTACCTCTAGGGCGACTGGGGCTCTGTATTCTGTAATTCTACTGCTCTGCTCTGTGTTTTGTTGCTTCTATGGAAGAATTCCAACAAAGGGCCGCTGCATGGTAAGGAGAAAAAGCATGCAATTTTTTTTAAAAAATTCCCAAGTCAAACAATGTCGTTTGATTTGGGGTTTAAAAAGATTGAACGATTTACTTTTCTTTTAGGGGAGTGAGTGACAGAGAGTTGAGCCCAGCCGTAAAATAAATTTTAAAAATCATACCCTATCCTAACCACCTAAACGCCATTCGCGAACCAATCGAAGGTTCGTCACTGTCGTCGTCCTCCTCCGTATCGGCGCCGCATACTACCGCCCTCCTCCTCGACACCGGCACCGCCGCATGGCGCACTCTCCTCCAGTGATTGGTCTTTTCTTCTCTTCTGTTGTTGTGCAAAATCAATAATGTAATTTTGCAATTTTATTTGCCTCCCTTTCTTTTATTTGAAAAATGGGAGTTAAAATTTGACTAATATGATACCTATTGACTGTTAAAGTTTTTGTTTTGTTTCTGGGAGTTTTGTGCAAAGATGAATTTCTATCAGAAAACAACATTCGTATGAAAGTGAAAGAATTACCTGGAATTCTTGGGGAATTTCATGAAGGATAAGAAATTAAGAACAATAATAAACAAGGTTGTGATTTTTTGAATCCATAAACGGACAGGCCAAATTTTTTTTAACTAGGAATTTAGTATTTCTAATTTCGTTTCTTACTTTATGTCTTTAATAAGTGTTGGGTCTTTTTACATCGTATTTCACAATATGTTCTACTTATATACAAAATTTATATTAGTAAAACCCAATTGCATAACTCGAGGATTCTAGCATTTGATGATCTTAGAATCTTGTTACTTAAAATTGTAGATATTTTGAAACTGTTTGATCAGTTCTTAAATAAAGCAAAAGCATATGCCAAAATGTTGAAATCTACTATGGTGTTCTGTTGATGGAGTTCTTCTGAAAATCATTAGTTGAAAAATGTTCATTCATTTGAATGATGCACAAGAGTTGTACTTGCTAAAATTAAAAAGAAAATTCATAAACAAACTTAATAAATATATTTCGTGATTACCTCTTTAATTTGAAATGTTTAATTTTTTATTTAGAGATTTCACTATGAAAAATATATGAAAAAATAGAAGAAGAGTTCATCCAGGGATAGAAACGTTAGTAATGAAGATAGTTGTAAAAAAACCCCGATTTCAAGCAAGCTTTCCGATATTGATCTTGTTGGTAATCCGCTTAATCCAATTGATAATTAGCATTATGAGATTAAAGATGTTGGAGAATGATTAATAATGTATTTTTTGTTGAATTTGAAATTGTTGAGCGCTATGTGTGGGAAAGGTGGGCATTACATAGATGAAATATTGCCAAACTTTTTAGTGAAATTTAGCCCCCGTCTTAAAACACTAAAAAAAAAGGCTTTTATCGACAGTAACCATTACTAGACACTGACGGAAATATTATTTCGTCGGATTTTCACAATTGCAGCAGAAAAAAAGAGGGAAAGGGTGCCAAAAAGTGACGATATTGTATCTACAAATAATGCTGTCGGTAAAATAAGTTACCGACAATCTTTAGGCATAGAAATTTAAGAACCGGTAATTGAATCATTTTTCCGATAGCCTAAAGGATGCTGTTACCATCCGTAGCTTACAAATAATTGCGACCGACGATGTAGCTATCATTGTCCTTCAGTAATAAAGTCACAGATTTACAAAAAGAAATAGGTAACCTTTCCTCTGTCCCAAATCATTGAAACCCCCAATACCTCCAACAAAACCCTTCCTCCCACGACTCACCGACAAACTGCCACCACCATAGACAACCACACTCTTAGTTACCACCCACCACCGCCATTGCCATTTTCTTATCACAGGTAATTTCTCTCTCTCTCTCTCTCTCTCTCTCTCTCTCTCTCAAACTCATTAAAATTTGTTATTCTTCATCTTCTTCTTTCATTCTTCTTCTCTTTTCTCTTAAAATCTCACTCCTTTCCACCTGACAGAGAGCTTGCATGCCTTGCCGCTTCCGGAGGAGCTCACCGCCACCTTGGTTTCTGGAATTGTAGAGGTGGCTGTTTTATTTTATTTTATTTTTGTTTTTCTGCTCCTGAGGTTGCAATACCCAACTTGAAGGTAGATGTTAGAAAATTTAGGGTGTAGAGAAGAAATAATATTGAATGCTTCACTTGATTGTCTTGATTTGTCTTGATTGATTTCTTATTCATTATGATCTACTATTTATAGGCTACAAAGTATCCTAATCCTAATCAATATAGGATTCTAACCAACCACTAATAAGGAATACTGCTATAATAATAGCATAATACAAAGTATCCTAGTTATAATCAATATAGGATTCTAACCAAATAATCTCTTATAGAATCCAAGATAATCTAGGAGAATCACATACTGATGTGATATCTCCAACACCCTCCCTCAAGTTGGAACGTGCAAAAATTGCATGTCCAACTTGCCACAAATTTCAAATTTTTTTCATAACGTGCAAATTGCACATCTGGTAGTCTTCCACCATCTGTCGCTGTTTCTTTACCATCACTCGCTGTCGCTATGGTTTTTGTCATCAATCGCTGTCGCTGTGGTTTTTTTTGTCATCAATCGCTGTCGTTGTGGTTCTTCCATCAGTCGCAGTCGTTGTGATCTTCTTCCATCAGTCACAGTCGTTGTGATCTTCTTCCATTAGTCGCAGTCGTTGTGGTTTTCTTTCATCAGTCGCAGTGGCTTCCGTAATCCATTATCGAAAATTCTTTTGATGTCGCTTTAGAGTTTTTTTCGATAAAGCAACCATCAATTTTCAATTTCAATTTCTAAATTTAGGTGCTTCAAATATTTGTCTATGAAGCTACCTGACTTGAATATGATTTATAAAAAAAATATATAATCTCCTAAACTTTTATTGAAGCAAATTAGAAAAAAATATTAGAAACCTAAAAAAAACTTGTCCAAACTGAACGTAAAGAATTGCTCAAATTGAATGAAAAGAGAATAAAGTCATAGATGTGAAAGATTTTTTTTTTCTTTTTCTTCTTCTTTTTCAAACCTGGCTCTGGCTCTGATACCATGTTAAGAAATTTAGGGTGTAGAGAAGAAATAATATTGAATGCTTCACTTGATTGTCTTGATTTGTCTTGATTGATTTCTTATTCATTATGATCTACTATTTATAGGCTACAAAGTATCCTAATCCTAATCAATATAGGATTCTAACCAACCACTAATAAGGAATACTGCTATAATAATAGCATAATACAAAGTTTCCTAGTTATAATCAATATAGGATTCTAACCAAATAATCTCTTATAGAATCCAAGATAATCTAGGAGAATCACATACTGATGTGATATCTCCAACAGTAGATGATTTAAAATTAGTATAATGGAGATGAATGTAGGCTTGAGGTTTTAGAATAATCAATCACCTGAAATTTCACTAGTTAAAATGATGTTTCTTTGAAATTCTGTGATTGTTACTCGTGATGAAAATCTTGTTTATGGAGGAGGGACAGATGGATATATAATGGGTTGTTTAAGAAACAAAGAAATTGATTTGTGAAGTAAAAGCACATGAAATGGTTGTTTTTATGTGTTCAATTGGGGAATTTCTTTGTAGTAGATCAATAGATAAAAGTATTGGAATCTGGAAAAGAGAGATCAATGGTGGATTATTTGAATTGGGATTATAATGCCTTCAATCTTTACCAATATCTGTTGGGGTTGGATTCATGTTTTATAGTGGAAGTCTCGAAAAAATCTCTGAGTTCGGTAGGTTCCTAAGAATTATTTTTGTTTTTGTTTTTTCTTTTTATGAATTCTTCATTAATTCCTAAGAATTATTCCTTAGAAGAATTATTTTTTCTTTTTTTCAAATCATCTATAAGTTTTTTATGAACTTTTTATTAAAAATATTCAGATATAGAAAATTTCTCTTTATGGAAATATCACTATAGAGAAAGTACTCATTCATTTTTTTAGGAAAAATTCTTTAAGATCCTTAATTATAATGTTTGTAATCTCTTCATCTTTTTGTTTATAATTGTAAGACACTTTAAGTTTTGATGTGTGTGAAACCAAAATGGTCTTGGAATTTAAATCATAAATATGAACTTGAATTTTTAAATATTTATTATGTAAAAATATAACTTCTTTTTTGCTTAAAAAATGTATTGATTATATAATTGAGGAAAATGTACATTAATAATAGTCTTTTATCCCACCTAGATTCTAGAATCCTCTCTTTTTTTTTTTTTTCCAAATTTATTTACTCTAAATGTAATTCAAAAGTTTTGAACTTTCATAGGATCTTGTCATTAGTGGCTTCATGATGATTTTTATTTTATTATCTTACCTTCTGAATTATTGCCTAAAATAGTCTTTAGTGAGATGAATTATTACTGTAATATTTGAACCATCAAAGAATCTTCAATCTTAGTTTGAGTGAATAACTCCAACTAATAAGTTAATATTTGAACCGTCAAAAAAAATCTTCAATCTTAATTTGGTAAATTTTATTGTTTGGGTCCATTGATGTCCAAGGAGTCTTTGTTTTTAGTTTAGATAGTAATATGCTTTGTCAATCAAGATTAGGAAATGAATCTTCTAAATTAATAGTTTCTAGATCTTATAAGGAATATATAGAAAAAAATAGAGTACGGCCTTTCCATCTTAAGTTAGCTAATGTAAGTTTAAGTAATTTAAGTACTCTAAGTTTACGATTTTAAAGTAGTTTAAGTTTAAAATTTAATATTATTATCTTTTTTCTTATAATTTTGTTCGTGAGCACTTTTTTGGGTGACATATTCTACGTCATATACAAGTTAGAGGTATGTGCTTAATTACTTTAAATTTTGTTTTACGTGGGAGCCCTGAATCTTTAAACTTTTACGGGGGAGCCATGACTCTTTAAAATTTTATGAGGGAGCCCTCACTTTTCATTTTTGGTTTTGTTTGTTTGAGTGGCACGTGTACCTATAAAATATCCATAATACAAGGGAAACTCTGCCAAAAATTTTTTAATCTTTTAAAAAACTTAGATTTTTTAATAATAACCTAACGTAAAACTCAAAATGAAAGGAGAAGTTGCAACTTTTTGTCTTTTAAGAGAAACTTTGTTATGCTTTCAAAGAGAGGAACCTTGTTTATAAAGATTATAAAGGATTAGAAGTTATATATGTTTGTTACTAAAGATTATAAGACTTTTAAGTACGTCTAAAATTTAATCTTTAAATCATAACTTAGAAGTTATGAAACTAACAATTTTTTCTCCTAATCATTCTTGGAATCCATGGAAAATATATCAAATCGTAGTTGAATGTATATAGAACAACCCCAGCCCAGGGTTAGGAGTCTTATAAGTGAATTCGTTCTTTGAGTAGATTGTCTTATTCATCATTGTCTTGAAACGCATCATGGAAGTAAAAAAGATATGAGATGTCGTGTGAAAAGTGTAAAAATAGGATACTTATACTTGCTGATGGTATGAAGGATCATCTTTTGCGGTGGGGTTTTGTGTCTTATTATCATACGATAAAAAAATCTAGCCACATGATGAGGGACATGCTCTTGCGAAACGTGCTGGTACAATCTGGTCAATATTTGGGTTAAAAATTTCACGGTCAATGTCGACTTAATTCAACTCATATCATGAGATGATATTTGATCCAGTCGGTCCGAACTTTTTCCCTCATGGATAAACCAATCAAGGAGAATGACCTAATCACGAGGTAAAAAACTTTTTTGACATGTTAAAAGCAGTAGAGACAAGATTTAAGGTGATGACAGACATTTAGTTTTATCTGCTTGTGCAGAATTGTTGTACATTAAGTCTGAGAACCAATAGACTTAAAAGTCATATGATAATGTTTGTGCATTCATAAAGAAGCGTTTGCCGCCAGGAAATAATATGGTCGAAGATTGGTACGCAACGCAAAAATTGATATCCGGCTTAGGATTACCCGTGCAAAGAATTGATGTGTGTGCCAATAGTTATACGCTTAGTTGGAAGGAGGACTAAGACTAAACAGAAAGTAAGTTTTGTGGTAGTTATCGATACAATATCAATCTGAAGAAGAGAGAACAGAAGAAGAAACCGAGGCTGAAGAGAATGGTGAAAGCGATACTTTATTTTTCTTTTAACTCCTAAGTTGCAAAAATTGTAGCGTCGAAAACAACTGTCGAACACATAAGATGGCATTCTGAAAGTGAACAGGAGCCAGAGATGATAAGTCATCCTAGAGATGGAGAAGCTTGGAAGTATTTTGATAGGACTTACATACATTTTTTTACAGTAACAAGAAACATGAGACTTGGCTTAAATACGGATGGGTTTTCACCTTATAGAATGGTGTGAAAGACATACTTTTCATGACCAGTAAAGGTAACCCCGTATAACCTGCTATACTAGATGTGTATGAAAAAGGAGGTAATATATTTTTATGGTTCTTATCCCGGACCCGAAGAATCTAGAAATCAACTTGATATAAACCGAAATGATCAAGAAGCTAAGGAGCTCTTTCAAGGACCGGTTGCTAGAGCTAGGGAAGGGAAGATCAAGGTGCTTGATGATGGCATGGCTAACAAAATTATTGCATTTGTTGAAGAAACCATGAAGGATGGACTAAAGTGCAAAGCAGAGGGCTTAGAAGATGGTGATAGACCTTCAATGTTGCTCATGATTCATGTCTTAAGCAAGAAGTAACGGATGGAGTAAGTTAGAGGTGCAAAGGATGAAGGGTTGCTGAAAAATGGACATGGCATCGGCAGTAGGCCCTCCACCTACCATCCACAGTATGCTTTTGCCCAAAATGCTTTAAATATCATACAACTATTGCCAACGGTAGGGTTCGACCAATCGTTTGTGATAGGCAATGTATTTCACTCAATGCAATGTTTGGGACGGTTTTAAGTATTTGAATTCTATTTCCAGCTTTTAATTAAGGTCTTAAATGGTCTTTTAGTGACCAAAGACCATGGTCAAGCTAGGGTTTAGTCCTAAACACTATAAATACTTCTTATTAGCTTGTTTTGAACTATGTAGAAATTATATGAAATTAAGAGAATTTTTTTAGGGATCTTGAGTCTTCAAGCCTTTTGCTAACTTCTATCTACAGGTTGATCATCCTTAGGTTAATTTTATTTGAATCACTTGGATTGGATTGATCCAAGAGTTTCTACAATTTATCATAATTCCTACTATTTGATATTTACAATCGTGTAATTGTCATAGAATTAGGTTTTTTCTATAAGATTCTAATTGGGTAGTGGGTAATGAATCCCATTGTTTGATTAGCTTATAGGGGAAAGATACTCATGAAAATAATAAGTTCTTAGCTTGAGTTTTGAGCTAACGGTGCTTGATTTTGGTGATAATCAAGTCGTTATTGAAGGCAAAGGTCTTGGGTTGAAGAGTTTGAAGAAATTGATCCATTGCACATCAAATTTTCATATCATTTCATATTGGGGCTATCTTCAAGCAAGCTCAATTTCTAAATTTAATTTGTGCAGAAATATTAAAAAAAAGATATATGATTATCAAAGAAAAATCCATATAGATCATGCAAAATTTGTACAGAAAAAAGATGCTAGAAAAGTGGCTTAAATTCAAAGTTTGTTGTTTTTGTATGAACCATTTTGTATGGATCTCATCTATTGTGAGATGGTGATCATTTGAGATCAATTTTATTGAATTTATATCTGATTTGTTTGATCAATTTGATCAAAATGTGAAAAGTGTCCAGAAACCGGATCTGTTGAAAAATTGTGGATCAATTTTATCATTTCTCATGTTTTACTGGGTCCACCTTGGACGAAATTTTTGTTCATTTTCATCCTCATTGAGTTTTGTATATATATAAATTAATTTGATTCAATTTGGAGTTATACTGTCTGAGTAATTGCCATTTCAGTATTAGGGTGTCATTATTCCCTATTTTCTGGAAAAATTTTGTCTTAGTACTCTTTCTTCTTTGAATAGCCTAGTTTTGTTTTGTTTAGTTGTTTTTGAACTCTAATTGCTCCTTTTTCAGTGTTTCTAATTCTTTTGTGATGATCAATTGTCTTTATTGGTTCTAAATGCTCTTGGATTATCTTTGAAACCTTTGCACCTCAAGTGTTCGTTCATTATTCTTTGAATTCCCTGATTACTTCAACTAATAGTTTGATTGAAGTCTTATCTTTTGGAAGGAGTTTGAATGTATAAAGGATGTGGGAGTTTGGAAAAAGGAAAGAGGGTGAGCTTATCTTTATAAAATTTTTTCTTTATTTATTGTTAATTTACAGGTTTAACTATGTCTACGGAAACTCACCTACCAACTCCTCAGAATGAAGGAAGTAGTGAAAGTCCTAGTTCTAATTTGGCTCCAATGGAGCTCATAATGCAAGAGCTTCAACAAATGAGAAAGACATGATGGATATGAGAAGGGACATGATCAATCTATTTATAGAGCAAAAAGAAGAACTGGTGTTACAGGGCACATTTATTTCTACTAATGATTATTTGTCTTCTTTATCTAGTGCTATAGGAAGGTCATTAAAGAGTTCAAGGACATCTTTCCTGGTGAGTTGTCTGGTGGACTTCCTCCTTTGAGAGGAATTGAACACCAAATTGATTTGGTGCCCATAGCGGTGGTTCCAAATTGGCCGGCTTATAAAAGTCCATCCGAAAAGACCAAGGAGTTGAGAGGACAAGTTGAACATTTTCTCTCCAAAGGTTATGTAAGAGAAAGGTTAAGCTCTTGTGTTGTTCCTGTTTTATTAGTTACTAATGAGGGAAGGGGATGAGTGGAAAACTTCTTTCAAAACTAATTTTTTTCTATTTGAATGGTTATTCATGCCTTTTAAGTTAATTAATTCACCTAGCATATTCATGAGACTGATGCGTCATGTTTTGAGGGACTTTATAGGAAATTTGGTTGAAGTCTACTTTGATGACATTTTGATCTATGGCAAAACTTAGGAAGATTATTTGCATCATCTTAAAGAAGTTTTGATGGTTTTGAGAAGTGAGAAACTCTATGCTAACCATGGAAAATGTTAGTTTTCTTTGGAAAAAATGACTTTTCTATGTTATGTTGTGAATTCTCAAGGACTTCAAGTAGATGATGATAAGGTGAAAGCTATCAAGGAATGGCTACTCCAAAGAGTGCATCCTAAGTTAAAAGTTTCCATTGATTGGCAAGCTTCTATACATGATTCATCAAAGATTTTAACACCATTGCTAGTCTTTTGGTGGATGTGATCAAGAAGATGAATGGCTTCAAGTGGGAAGATAAGCAAGAAAAGACATTCATGTTTTTGAAGGAAAGGTTGAGTTGTGCACCTCTACTTGACTACCTAAATTTGAGTAGACATTTGAGATTAAATGTGATGCTTCGGGAGTTGGAAACGGTAGAGTCTTGATGTAAGATAAACGACCTTCGGCATACTTTAGTGAAAAGTTGACCAATGAGGCCTTAAACTATGCTATATATAACAAGGAGTTATGTGCACTAGTGAGGACATTGAAGTATTGGAAATACTACTTGTGGCTCAAGAAGTTTGGCATTCATGCTGATCATGAATCCTTCAAGTATCTCAAAGGATAAAAAAAGATTAATAGGAGGCATGCTTGTGGATGGACTTCATTGAAACCTTTCCATACATCATATATTACAAGAAAGGTAAAGAAAAACATTGTTACCGATGCTTTGTCTAGGAGATACACTCTTCTCTCTACTTTGCAAGCTCAATTACTTGGTTTTGAAATGCTTAAGGAATTGTATGCAATGATCATGATTTCAAGCATATATTTGATGATTTCTTGATTGTGCCTAGTGAGAAATATCTCATACATGATAGTTTTCTTTATCATAAGGGTAGATTGTGCATTCTTTCTTGTTCTACTAGATTGTTTCTAGTGACAGAAGCTCATTATGATGGTTTGATTGGCCATTTTTGCATTGCTAAGATACATGACATATTTATGAGCATTTCATTTGGCCACATGTGAGAAAAGATGTTGAAAAGATCATAACACCTAAATTTAGATCTTTGCCCAATGGTCTTTATACTCCCTTGGAAGTGCATAAGAAACCTTGGGTTGATATATCTATGGATTTTATTCTTAGTTTACTTAGATCTCTTAATGGCATGGATTCTATATTCGTGGTTGTAGATAGATTTTCTAATGTGGCTCACTTCATAGCTTGTAAGAAAATCGACGATGCTAGTCATGTTGCCGATCTTTTCTTTACTTGTATTGTACGATTTTATTGCATTTCTAAAACTATCCTTTCGATCATGAAACTAATTTTCTTAGTCAATTTTGGCGTGTTTTGTGGAAGAAACTTGGAACTAACTTGTCGTATTCTACAGCTTGCCATCCACAAGCCGATGACCAAACGGAGGTGATTAATAGAACCATTAGACAACTTTTTAAGTTCATCCTTAAGAAGAACTTATGCCAATCAGAAGAATATTTGCCTCACATTGAGTTTGTACAATAAAGCACGACATTATAATACTTCTTACACTCCTTTAAAGGTTGTTTCTGGTTTCAATCCTCTAACTGTATTTGATTTGGTGCCTTTACCTGCATATCATACTTTTAAGCTTAGATAGAAAGAAAAAGATGGAGTTCGTTTGGGCTATTCATTCCAAAGTCAATGATGCCAGCGAAGCAATAACAGGAAGCTTGTCGCTAAGAGAATATGGGAAGGAAACGTGTGGTACTTGAACACGGTGATCGGGAGCAGGTTCACATTCGAAAAGAGCACCCTGTAGTGATAGTCCCTTTCAAGTTCTTTAACGCATTAATGATAATGCTTATAAGATTGATCTTCCGAGTGATTATAATACTACTGGTACCTTCAATGTTTCTGACTTGTCTTTGTTTGATGTAGGTGTTGATTCAAGGACGAATCTTTTCAAATGAGGGCGGATAAAAAGAATCAGAATGATTAATAAGCTAAGGAGCTCTTTCAAAGATCAGTTACTAGAGCTAGGGCAAGGAAGATCAAGGAGCATGATGATGGCATGGTTAATGGAATGATTGCATTTGTGGAAAAAACCATGAAGGACGGACTAAAATGAATGATGGAGGGCTTAGAAAATTGTGATAGACCTCCAAAGTTGCTCATGATTCATGCCCTCCGAAAGGAGCAACCAATGGAGCAAGTTGGAGGTGCAAAGCATGAAGGGTTGCAGAAAATAGGACCTATCGTTGGTGCTAGACCCTACAGCTTCTGGCCAAAATCCTTCAAATCATCAAACACCTATCGCCAACAGTAGTGTTCGACCTACCATCCACGGTAGGTCATGTAGTTCACCCAATACGATGTTTGGGACAGTTTTAAGTGTCTTAATTCTGTTTCAGCTTTTAATTAATGTCACAAATGGTGTTCTAGTGACTTAAGACCATGGTCAAGGTAGGGTTTAGTCCTAAACACTATAAATACTTCTTATTAGCTTGTTTTGAACTAATTAGAAATTATATGAAATCGAGAGAATTTGTTTCAAGGTTCTTAAGTCTTCAAGCCTTTTCCTAACTTCCAACTAAGGTTGAACATCCACTTGAATTAGGTTGATTGAAGAGTTTCTAAAATTGATCATAATTCCTACTCTTTAATATTTATAATCTTGTAATTGTCATAGAATTTGGTCTTCTCTATAAGGGTCCAATTGGGTATGGGTAATCAGTCCTATTATTTGATTATCTTGTATGGGAAATATTACTCATCACAATCATAAGTTCTTAGTTTGGGTTGAGCTAAGGGTACTTGATTTTGGTGATAATCAAGTTCTTCCTGAAGGCAAAGGTCCTTAGTTGAAGAGTGTGAAGAAATTGGATATTTGTTTTCTACCATTAATAAAAGAATTAAATCAATTGTTGGATGTTGGGACACATATGACATACCGAAGAAACATAATTTCCTAATGCGGGTTGCACTTCTTTGGAGCATTGGTGACTCTCAACATATGGTATGTCTAGCAATTAGAGTACAACGGGGCCATTGTCTTATCTGTATTGCATGAAACTGACATAGTCATTTCGATTGTAAAATGGGTAAAAACAATCCTGGTTTGATTGCTATAAATGTTTCTTACCACTGGGTCATCGATTTAGACGAGATTCGAAGTCTTTCAAGAGGGGTAGAGATGAAGACTGCTCTTTGCCACCATCGAGACTTTCGGCAAAACGGATATGGGAAAAGGTCTGGCACTTTTCAAAAATCATAGAAATAGGAAAGGAATTGGAAAAGGAAGATGGTAGGGGGAAGGATCACAACTGGACAAGGAGGAGTATATTTTGGGATCTTCCTTATTGGCATACCCGCTTAGTCCGTCATAACATTAACGTGATGCACAATGAGAAGAATGTATTAAATAATGTCTTCAACACTGTTATAGATATAAAAAGAAGTCAAAAGATAATATCAATGTTAAACAAGATCTATGTTTGTATTGCAACCGACTGGACTTGTTGATAGAAGAGAGTGGTGAGGGTAAGTGTTCGAAGCCAACGGCATGTAACGGCTTGACTAAGGAACAAGAGAAAATAGTGCTTGATTAGGTTAAAGAGTTCCACCTACCAGATGGATATGTCTCTAACTTGGCAAGGTATGTTGATTATAAAGACATAAGGGTGACCGCCATGAAAAGCCATAATTGCCACATGTTCATAGAATGGCTAATGTCCGTCGCCTTCAGAGAGCTGCTTCCGGAGAAGGTGTGGAGTTGTTTGGCCGAATTGAGTCTTTTCTACCAAAAGTTACGCACTCCGAAGATACGTGAGTCTTATATGCATGAATTAGAGGAAATCATTTCCATTTTAAATATGCAAGTCAAAGAGCATATTCCCTCTTGGTTTTTTCGATGCTATGGGTCATTTGATGATTCATTTTTCATGCGAGGCGAAAGTACGCAGTCTGTTCTAATAAAGCTTGAAGTACCTCTTCGAGAGGTAACCTACACAACTTCACTTAAATTATTTGTCAATCATCATTTTAATTAAATTATATAACTCATTCTAATATACTTGGAGTATATTAAGTACTTGCACCATATAAAAAAGATAATAAAAAAATAAGGCAAGAGTCGAGGGATCAATATGCAATGTTTACTTAATTGAGAAGGTCACGATATTCTTCAGCTACTACTTTGAAGAAAGTGTACCTACACTCCACAAAAGAGTTAGGCAAAATGATGATGTCGAGAATCCTCTTCATAAGTAATGTTCCATCAATACGTAATCAACAAGGAAGAAAATTTGGTAAATGAAAAAAGATTCTTGGATGATCGAGAATTAAAATTAGTAAAGAAGTAGAACTTTACGTTCCATAAGTTAATGACGCTCTTCACTTCATACATGTTTCATATACATATATACATATCTTGTAAGCTTTAAATTTATCAAATGTAGGAAATACGAATTAGAAATGAGAAATCTCAATTCGAATATAATAGATGATGAAATTCAATAGAAAATAAGAAAGTGGTTCGCAAAGTGGTTTAGAGTTGAAGTAAGTTAATCTCTTTAAAAAAATTTACATTTAATTAACAATGATTGTTACATAATTTTATTAACCTTCTTAAATATGTGTTGGTGTATATAGATGCACAATCCCACGAGGCAAAAAATCTATCTTGGAGTCCTTTTAAAAAAGTTAAGACATACACCAGTTACATTCTCAATGGGGTTTGGTTTTACACAAGAAGATAGGGGTAAGGAGGGAGAAACTTATAATGATGGTGTGTGTGAAAATGAACTATTACTATGTTTGAAAAGAAATAGATGAGGTAGAGTTGACTTGAAAACCAATCCAAAAGGTTGTTTGTTTCATTGTGATTGGTTTCATTCTTCGGATCGAGGAATGAGGATTCATCCTCAATATAAAATTGTTGAGTTGCACAAAGACCGGAGGTATGGAGGATATGATCTTTTTGTTTTAGCTCATGAAGTGGAGCAAGTTTAATTCCTCCCATATCCTGGCTCTAAAAGACTGAGGATCGATTGGATTAGTGTTATGAACTCTCAAACCCGAGTAATAGATGTTTCGGTCCAAGATGATGTATTCCAAGAGAACATGGACATTCTCGTTCGTCGGAAGAGTTTCATATCACCGTCAAAACATATTTCAAAGAAGTATAAAATGATGAAATTGAGATAGAATAGGATTTCGATGAAGATTCTGACGATGAATTTGATAATGATTCCGATGAGGATTCCAACGCATAGAACATTCTATGATTAACTTTTATTGTACTTACGTTATTAGAGTTACGTTATTATATTTATGTTATTATACTTATGTTACTATATTTATGTCATTATACTTATGTTATTATATTTATGTTATTATACTTATGTTTATTATATTTATGTCACTATGCTTATTTTATTAAATTTAACTATTAATTCATGTTACTTATGTCGCATGTTCGATGGCTTGAGGACGCAAGATAAAGGAGGTTCCATCTACTCTGCCTCTGCCATCATCCATGCAGTCATCTCAGTAACTGATGTAGATCGAAAGAGTCAAGCACCCATGGAGTTAAAGTTTGGAACAATCACTAGAGCTCGGATGAAGAAACTCAAGGCTTCAAATTGAAATAAGGACAATAGGATGGTAGCTTACATGTGGAGTCTTTGAAGAACAAGTTTGAAGGGTTTTGAGATCAAGGACAGGCTTCCAAATTGTTTTAAATTTGTTGAATAAGCAAGGATCATTTAAGGAAGCAACTCAAGGGAGAAAATTGGTTAAGTGTTGGAGAAGGGCACCCTACAGCCGATGGTAGCCCTATTCCTACCATCGCTGGTAGGCTTCTAACCAAAAGGGGCTGACGAGATCACGCCCTACCACCGATGGTAGGTCTCACCCTACCGTCGCCAGTGGGGTTCAACTGAGACAATGCTAATGCGATTTATTTAAGGGGTTTAATTGAAGGTTTAATGGGTATTTTAAGTCATTATGTTGTAGGTTAGCTAGGGATAGACTTTAGCCTATAGATATCCCATTATAACTCATTGTAAACAACATTGATGAATTTGCTGAAATTTAAGAGAGATTCTCCAATTGCTTTCAGGTTTCTTTAACTTCTTATACTAGCTTACTAAGGGTTAATGTCCTTAGTGGTGTGAACTACTGTTAACTTAGATTGTAGAATCTATGGAACCAATTGATCATTCAAATTCCTTTCATTAGTTGATTCCTAGAGTTTCCTTTCTTTGAATCAATTGATCTTGGGTCTTCTAATTGTGTAATTGGGGTTTTGAGGCATTTGTTTCCTCATGGTTCTAATTATCAATCTAGGAAAGAAATTTAGCCTCTCAATATTAGGTTTATGAGGCTTATATCCTCATAGGTTTCTTATTAGAGTGTTGAGCTCAAAATCCTCAATTGAGGTACTTCAAGAAAATGAGGTGATCCTTAGGAAGGAGTAGAATCCTAAACTACAATCAAAAGTGGATCTACATCAAAGTGCTATCAGACCAAACTCCGTTTAAAGGTTAGTTTTTGTAGTAATTTGTTTAAATTTGTTGAAATCATATAAAAAAAAAAAAAGAAGAACTACTTGATTATCTATAAAATTCCCATGTATATCATGCAAAAAGTAAGTATAGAAAAGTAGATCAAAAAGTTAATTGAAAATTTGGCTGATTAATTACAAAATTGCTTGATGTTTTGTGATGAAGATGTTTTCCGTTGAGTTAGGATTCAATTTAAATAAGTTCTATTCAATTTGGAGATCAATTGATTGGTCAACTGGATTAATTTGTGAAATGTGTTTCGTATTTGTAACTACAGAAAAAGTGTGGATGAATTTTGGCATATTTTATGCTATACTGATTTAATTTGAATGCCATTTGTGCTTAAATTCATCCGCATCGAGTGAAGACTCTTCCTGAATTGGTTGCATCTAATTTGGATTCGTAGATTTTGAGATATCTTCGTTTTAGTAAAAGGTTGTTGTCATCCCCTATTTTCTAGAAAAAATTTTCTTGGTACTTTTTTTTTCTTTGTTTAGTCTCATTGTTTTGAATTGCTTTTTCTAGTTGTTTCCTTGCATGTTTCTAATTTTTTGTTGATGATCAATCTTGTTTGTTGGCTCAATTCCATAGATTACATTCTTTGAAACTCATACACCTCAAGTGTTTGATTGTTTGTCTCATTGAACACGTTTCCAATTAAGTGTATTGATTGATTTGATTACTTGGGACTGTTGCTCTTGGTTTGAGTTGGCTAAGAGGTTGAAGGATATCATAGAGGCTTGAGCGTTGAGTGTTTAAGAACAAAGGCAAGAGGGTGAGCTTATATTGATAAAAGCCAATTAAGAGAGTTATACACGAGTGACTTGAATGATCATGAAAGAGTGTAAACACTTAGGGAGTGATTAGGATGTCCTTTGTTTGACTTCTTTGTTTAATTTACAAGTTTTATAACATCTACGGAAGGTCCATTACCCACTAAATCTCATCAAAAAGAAACTAGTGATCCTACAAGATGAATCTAAATGATACTCTAAGATCTATGCAACAATCAATTGAAAGATTAGTAAGGCGATTCCAAGGTATTGCTAGAGATGTGGAAGAACTTAAGAGGGCTAAGAGTAGTGCCACAATAGAGCAAGTAGTTGGAGATAATTTTGGAGGAGATATTTCACCTCATCATCAAAGACCTTACGACAATATGTCGGTTCACAGCCCTTATCCATTTCATGAAGGTGGATACCAACAAAGATCACAAGCTAGAGTTGGAAGAAGGGGAGGACAAGGTGGAAGATGATATTATAGACCATATGAAAAGGTTCCAAGACATGCAACATGACGTGGGGATAATTTGCTTGAAGATTTTGGAGAGAATCCTAATCTTGGCCAAGTATACCATGGTGGCTACTATGGTAATCAACAAGGGGATAAGGCTCTAGATAAAATCTAGCAGAAGGTGCCAAGCTTCAAGGTGAAAGTGATCTAAATGTATTCCTTGATTGAGAATGGCAAGTGGAGAACTTATTCATGGGTAAAGAACTATAATGACATTATCAAGGTGAAGCTAGTCATAGTCGAATTCTCTGGTTATGCACTCCATTGGTGGGAAAGAGTTGTCACTCAAAGATTGAGAAATGGAAGACAACCAGTAGAAACTTGGGCAAAATTAAAGACACTCATGAAGGAGAGATTTGTACCAAAAAATTACTATAGAGAGCTTCATTACAAGTTGATGACTCTTAAGTGAGGCAACAAAGTGTTGAAGAGTACAGGCAAGAAATGGAATTATACACTTTGAGATTGAGCTTGGAGGAAGACAAAGATGCTTCAATTGCTAGATTTCTAAGTGGCCTCAATAGGGGCATTGCTAATCCACTAGAATTATACCCTTACACCACTTATGAAGACATGTGTCATTTTGGCTACTAAGATTGCAAAGGAAGAGGATCTGTTTCTCTAAAACTAATCTTTCTTTTTCAAGGAGTATACTGCCTAAACCTCAAGCATCAACCTACAAGAGTTGGCCAAAGAAAGAAGATACACCTAAGGTAGCTGTCAATGATAAACCTAAGCCTAAGGTGGAAGAAAAAAGAAGGTGAGTACCAATCCAACAAAGTGTGTCAAGTGCAATAGTGTGGGACACATAGCCGTAAATTGTCCTACCAAGAGAGCCTTGATTATTAATGAAGAATTGAATCATTGCATTGAAAGAGAATAAGATGATTGCAAAGATGATATTGTTGACAAGGAAGAAAGTAATGAAGATAAAGAGATTGACTCTTTCGAAGCCGTTGAAGAGGGAATGAGTTTGGTGGCCATTAGAGCTTTGTCTACTTAAGTCTTTGCGGAAGAAGCAAGCATCCAAAGGGAAAACATCTTTCACATTAAATGCTTAGTGGGAGGTAAAGTTGCTAATATTGTATAGATAGTGGTAGTTACACCAATATGGCTAGCACATATGATGTTAGTCAAATGAAACCGGAATTCCTAACGCTATAGTGCAAGCAAGCGCACCTGACACCGTAGACGTGGGTTCACCCCGATTGTCAATTTTCTCGAGGAAGGCAAGGTTCAATTACTCTACCATTACTTCGATGTTTAATCTCAAACACGTTGAAAGGATTGTGAACTAACAAAACTATAAACATAAACACCAACTAGAAAATATTCTAAGAAATAGGTAAAATGGAAGATTGGATCTCGGAATCCCCCCTAATCTTGTTACTACTTCAATTAATTGGAATTAATGAGAATTGTAGTTGCATTAATGAATTGGATCATCATACTTGTAATTTGGTAATCCCTATCTCTACGTAAAAGCCTCTCTATTCACTATAACTTTTAGACGAGAATCTCTTCTCTCCTTAACAAGTTACGAATGCAATAAATGCAGGTGATATAGGACCTAAGAGTGCATGTTCTATCTATAGTCAATGCCCCAATTAATCCCCAAATCGATTGCCCTTGGATGTTCTTTCTTTTTCTATTCCAAACACCCCTGCACTAATTCAAGTTGATGACACTTAAATTGCAAGGAATAAAATAACTAAAGAACAATTCATTCAATAGCAACATCCAATTTCATCAATTTCATAAATAACAAAATTAGGTTTCAATCCTTAATCCAAACAATTAACTACTCACAATTCATAGCATAAAATTGAAATTAAACTAATTTAAAACTAATACAGAAGGAAAAGAAAGGCTTAGGAGTGAATTCGAAGTCCAAATTGCAATCCCAAACTGCGCCCTAGCTCGTCTCTCAAGTTGCTCCACTGAAGCTGGAATTCATTATTTCGATCCTCGATTCAGTTTGCAATCCTTCAATTTGTGTTCTATAATCTAAATTCTACCTAATTGAGGTGAGAATTAGGGAAATTTGTCATAGAAAATCGCCCCAATTCACCTCTTACAGCCCTAGTGGAGTGACTCTCAAAGAATAGAATGAAATCCTCCTCAAAAAAGCTGTCAAAAATCACTAAGCATAGCTGGATTCGGGGCCTACCACTGACGGTAGGTCAGGACTCCCGCAGGTCTCTCTCTTTAATTTCTTCTTTGTGCACGGAACCTCCCATCGGCGATAGGGGGAGCCTACCGCCACGGTAGGCTCTTATCTCCAACTTGCTTGTTGCCAAGATGCCTACTGTAGCAGGTAAAGTGGCCTACCGTCAGCGGTAGGCTACTGTCTGGTCATTGTTTTGCGTTATTTTCAGTCGTTTTTGCTCCATTTCGAGCCGTTTTTGTGTGTTCTTTCTTGTGCTTTCTTCGGAAAGCACCTACGACAAGAATGAGAGATATTAGACTCAAATGTATACTTTATACCTTAAAAATACCGAAAAATGATGAAATTAATATATAAAATACTAGAGAAAATAACGGCTATCAAATACCCTCACACTTATCCATTGTTTGCCTCAAGCATCATAACTAAATGGATGGAATGAAAAAGTTCAAAAGATTTCTTTTCAGACATAGGGTTCACAGAAATGGAAAATAAACTGGCCCTAAGTAATTGAGCAAATAGGAAGACAAAAGATATCAAAAGCAGCAAAACAAAACAAAACCAATTAAAGGGAAAATGAAACTAAAAACGATGGCACTTCAAAAGAGTACTCAACCACTTAACCATCAAGGTAAAACGAAAAAACGCGGACAAGATACCCATGAGACAACACTTACAAATAAACACTGCATACCAATAGTGTGTGTATCTTCTGTTCGTTCCGTTTTCATAGAAACTAAGGAATGCTAAGTAATTAATGAAGTGAAATCCTTCAAACGATAATGCATAACAAGCTCATATTTTTCTAGTCCATATCCATTCCAAGTCTTAATTTCTTATCCATTCGAAGTCTTAGTCTAAGTCATTCCCGGATTAGGTAGGAATTTTTGGCTTGTAATGTCGAGCTTGGGATACAAAAAGTACCAAACAAAGGTAAAGGGAGACAAGAACAAATAAGACAGACCCAATGCAACCGAGACGAAAATATGGCAAAATTAGAGAATAACTTCCTAGCCGTCTTTCGCTCTTCTCACTCACCATTGAATAACCTCCATCATTTTTTTCACACACCTCACCCAACATATTTACAATATTTAGCCCTTAACAAGAGAGAAAACTAGTGTATTTTATTTTCTCGATACAACATGCACAAGAAAAGGTAAGTACTACTCTTTTCTCTTTTCTCTTTCTTTTTCTATTTTTTTATTTTATGTTTTCTATTTTTAAAGCAAAACAAATAAACTTTTCTCTCTTGTTCTTTTTTCCATCGTTCATATGCACCAATTGTGAAGTACCCCAACTACCCCTCTCTATATCATTTTATCTTTTCTGCATTCTTTCACCCACATACTTATCTATTACTTTCACTCAAGATGGCTAAACATGTTATTAAACATTGGCTCCACAAAATGAGGTTTAATATAGTGTGATTTTTAAAAGACGAAGAATAGAAAGGAGTAAAACCTGTTAGCCCTAAGGGCATTATTGCATATGATTTTGATTATGATTAACATATGTTTGTGTGATGAAACATTAAGCTTAGTTTTAATAGAACAAAAGAAGCATATTTGAAGTCTCAAGGCTATACTCTTAGAAACAAAAAATCTTGGTGATCAAGGACAAATGAAGGAGAAAAGATCAAACCATTGAAAACCTTCAAGACTTGTGTCTTAGTTAGGGATGTGCTAAGGTATTCTTGTAAAACTCCCTAACTATCATCTTTGTTCGTTGATCAAGTGTGAAGCTCCTTGGATGAATTTCTTTTTATAAACCATTCTTGAAAAATCCAAGTATTCGTGATAGAGTTTTTTTATGCCTTTGAAAGTTCTCTTATCTCTAAAAGAGTATCAAGAACACATGTTTTTGAAATAGGAAGAAAAGCTCTTTTATTGTTAAAACTAGCTGTAAAATCTTTCTCAAAAAACTGGCCATCTGATTTTTCAAAAGGACAAAAAAAAATTAAAACCAGTCGTCCGAATTTTCTAGCTTTAGAAAAATCGGTCGTTCGATTTTTGTAGGATGTCGTCCGATTCTTTTTGTTTCAAAACCAGTCTTCCTATTTTAAAAAACCGGCTCATCCGATTTCCATTTTACAAGGAAATCAGACGTTCGATTTCTGAAACCAGTCATCCAGTTTTCAGTTTTTTCCACTGAAATATTACTGCTACAGAATAGTAACGGTCACTTGCTCCCTGTTCTATAAATTGAGTTTTTCATCTACAGTAAATGCAAGGAAGTTGGTTGAAAATTTATTGACATCATTTTAGAACATTTAAAGAGCTTTAAAAGTACATTCATTCAAATATCTTCATCGCATAAAAAAAAATAGAACAATCTTCTTGGAGCTTCACTTGTGATCATCCATCAAAGAAGAAGTAAAGAGGAGCTTGTAGAAGTATTCTATTGAGTTGTATTATTTATCTCAAGCTCACTTGGTAACATTGTTCCTTACTTATCTCTTGTTCTTTTGATATCAAAGGTTTGTGTTGAAAAATCCCTTAGGTCATCCTTTGATTTTTATTGTGTTGAGAATTGAGGTTGTGTGCAAAACCGTTGTTGGGTGATCCTCAAACTTATGTTCGTTGTATATTTTCATTATAGTAGATTTGGTAAATCCTTAGGTGTTGACTCAAGGTAGTGGATGTAGCTCTTTGAGAGAGTGAACCACTATAAATTATCGTGCATCTTTATTCTATGCTTTTTACTTGATTGTCGTAACTGTAATATTTTGTTTGATTTGGTTTTTTTTATTAAAAAGAGTTTTAGTATTCCTTCTCAAACAAAATTGGAGGTTTATCTTTTACTTACACAAAATATTTTTGAAAATTAGCCAAAAACCTTATTCACCCCCTTCCCCCTAAGGTTTTTCAAAACCCTTGGCACGAAAGCACAAATAAGGGAGTAGGGGTTAACTTCATAAAAGGATAGGCATATGAAAAGCTCAAACGGTACAATGAAGGCCTGAAACTATCATTTCCGGGCTTAACTCAAACTAAGACTTTTACTTCAAAGAACAGAAAAGCACAAGAATGCATGCACGAAATGTCAAAGGATTCTCACTAGGCTGATTTCCTAAAATTCCTAGGTTTCTACTACTAACAACACTCATAGTTGCTTGAAAACCATCAAACATGAAAAATTAGTATGTAAATATGGTTTTCAAAACGACCAAATGCTATACCCTTTCAAAAAATCCTAATAGTATCGTGATCTAGCATTCTACCGAAAGTGGTAAAAAGATTTTTTAAAAAAAAATAAAAGACAAAGAAGACTATGAAAATTGATTTTTTTTTAAATTTTAAGATTATTTGATTTTTGTTTTCATAAAGAAAATTAAAAGTAAGAGTATATACAGAAATACCCCCCACACTTAAAACCACATTGTCCTCAATGTGGGGGCCAAACCAATACAAAAACAAATAAACACGTACATGGGAGGCGCTCCCGCGGATAATAAGTAGTAAAGCACAAGGGAAGCCATCCCCACACAAAACAAAATAAAGTACGGCACATAAGAAACTAAGGAATGAAAACTACTAAAAACAAACAAAACTAAAATAGCAAAAGAAATAAACAAAGAAATATGGTGGAGGAAAAGAAACTAAAATGAAAGAAGGGAAAAGAAAAACTCCCTATTGGGGCCCAAAGTCCCTGCTACTGCCACTACAGCTGCCCTGATGGGGCATAAACTTGCCCCACAGGCAGGCCAGTATCACCGTCTGCCAATCGATGGAGGCCCTCTGATGAGCCAATTCATCTGCATACTGGCGAGTGGACTCTACAATCTTGGCCAATTGCTCACCATGGATCTCTTGAGTGACATGGAACTGCTCAAAGATAGTCCACTTCTCGGTCTGAAAAGCCGCAATGGGGCCAGTGGAGGGCTCATCCTCTCCGGAGAGGTAATAGGACTCATCGTCCTCACTCCCCTCATCCTCGTCGGGCCACAAGGAAGATACTCCTTTGCCGGTCTGAGTGGTCTTCTTTATAGATCGAAAATTGCGAAAGTTGGGATTCCCCTTGAAAATGAAATAGTATACTTGGCATTACAAAAGCAAAAGAAAAGAGTAGTAGCATAGAAAAACTAAAAAGGCATAATAATAAAATTGAAAAGGAAACAAAGCTTGAACAACCTCAGTGCATGCCTGTCTCTCTTTCCTGCCGCCTGTTCTCCTCGGATGAAGGGATCCAAACTTTCTTTTTTTCATCTCAGGAGTATCTGTAGTTGTTGAATGTGGTAAAGGTGACTATCCGCAATGGCCCAGTGGACTTCTTCCTCTCCCCTGCAAAATTAACATTAAAGGAAACAAAAACCTTAAAAAAAATTAACAGGGTAACGATACACACGCCTTTTAGTAGTATCGCAACCTGTATTGCGTATCGTGTGTATCATTAAGGAAGCAAGAGAGAAAGAAAATTTATCATGGATTTTAGCAAGCATATACATGTCAATAATTTGGACTTCACTTTGTCCATCCCCGTTTTGGACAAAAGTGTGCCCAAAAAAATGAGTGTGGGCACAAGGAAGAAGGATACGGAAGTTACCCCTGTGGAATATACAACACGGTCAAGGGACCAGGCCCATATATCAAACTGCAAACAACTCGTATCGAAACTCCACGCAGGGTCCTCATCTATAGTCTTCTTATTGGAGTCCATATTAACCGTGTTCCCCGCATCTCGAATCCCAATAATGGACGCAAGATGCTCCTTATGAAGAACAATCCGAACTGCTTTTATTGCTAAAATAACAATGGAAGATCCTTATCCGTTTTGTGATACATATTTACATAAAACTCATGAACAAGGTCGGGGTAATAATCTCTAGAAATACGGAGTAGAGGAACCCAACCCCAATCCCCAAAAAGATTTTCCAAGTTAAAATATTTGATGACCTCCTCACCAAACTATTTTTCAACAATAATTTTAAGTTACTCCCTTTCAGCTACCCATTTACGGGCCTCCGTAGAGAGGTACTCTGGAAATGGTATAATATCAGGAGTATAAGAGTCGAGCATCAGGCCCTCTACCTGAGCCCTCTTTGATTTTGATTTTGAAGAACAAGCTACTTTTTTAGGGGTCATTTGAAAAGGGAGTGAAAAAGAGAAAAGTACAACGATGGTAAAAAAGAAATGACAGAAAAAAAAAAAACAACACAACATAAGCTTCCCGTACGGAAAAAACCAACAACACCAACACAAGAAAAACTATAGAACCCAATGAAAATACACAAAGAGAAAATAGACTATCGTAGCCCGTGTGTGCTTTAGTGAACTAACATTGCCCGTGGGTGCTAATATGTGAAATAAGTAACAAAAACAGTAATACTAAAGATAAAAGCTAAAACAATAGAACAAATCAAACACAAAATCAAGATATAAAAACTAAAACTACAATTATAAAAGGAAAAAAGGATCAAGAGATAGCCTAGGATTTCTGGAAAAAACAACTCGTCGTCTCTGACAGAATTTGTGACATTTGTTGCCTTGGATAGTGCTGGAGTTCGCCTGAAAGTGGCCAGAAGTCCACTAGAAAAATTTTTCAAAGATTTCTGCAATTTATTTGTTAGAAACCAAACAATACACACACAAAATTAGTAATTATTAAAAAATGCACAAAAACAACTAAAACAAAAAAACTACAGAAAAAGAAATAAAGGAGGAGAACTTCAATAAAAGGAGAAAAAGTCGAAGCTTTTGAAAGAAAAAATGGAAGAAATAAGGTGATACTGTTGGATTTTGTAGTGGTGTGATGGAAGAGGAGAAGATTTGAAGAAATAGAGGAAGTAGAAAAAGAAGAGACGAACAAAAAGAACTAGGGAGAACAAAAACAAACCAAAAGAAGGAGAAGGAATTGCTGCCAGAATGCATGCCGCTGGAAGTTATGGAGGAGTGATGATATGAACCAGTTAGACATGCAAGAACGTTAACGAGTTGTGACAAGAGCCAAGGCAAAACAACGAAAGAGTCACAAGGATCAAATTGAGCAGGAGAAGTTTCAAGGCTTAAATTTTGATATCCAAGACTTTATGAGGCTTAAATTTTAATGTCCAAGACTTTAAATTTTGATGTCCAAGACTTTATGGGGCGATATCCTAAAGTTTTGGATAAGATAGAAATTGAAAATTCACCTAGGTGGATGGTTGGAAGCCCTTTTACCCAAGCTGGAAAACTACCTCCTATTTTTGGCAATATGTTGACTAGTGTCTAGAATAGTCCAAATGAAATTAAAACACCTCTATTATCTTAACAAGTGTATGTATAGGTTATATCTATCCTTTGGGCTGAAAATATGAGAGGGAAAAATTCCTATTTTCTTCCTCAAGTCTCTATAAGTATGTAGTCTTCCATTTTGAAGAAGCTAATCAAGAAATTTTTCAAGACAAAGGTTCTTCTCTTAGTATTCTTAGTTATTAGCTTAGTTTTTAAGGTGAACTTCTTTGAACGAAAAATCACTTTGAAGACTTGTGGAAAGTTCCAAGAGCTTCAAGGTTGATCATCAAAATTCCTTCATACTAGTTACTAAACTCTTGTAGAAAACTAGTCTTCAGGTCTTCTTCTTGTTTCATTGAGATCTAAGGTTCAAAATACCTTAAGTTGCTTTAACTTTGAAGAAAAGATTTTGTTTAAACCTTCTTGAGGTCTTTGATTTAATATATCCAAGGTTGCTGGAAGTTTAATATTTTCAAGTCCATTCAAACGCATTTTCTCTCTTCTACTTGTTACACTTGTTTTGTTTGTTCTCTCCCTCACTTCTTGGACGAAATTTTATGCTCTTGAAGATCGTTCTGCATCATCTGTTATTAGAGCCACCTTCAAGTAAGTGTTTTGAGATATATTACATACCAAAAAAAAAAAAAGAAGACAAAAAAAAGAGAAAAGAGACAAGATTGCTGGAAAATGGCAACACAAAAATAGAGTGCTCTAACGGCCTGAATATGACTAGAACTTTGCAATCTTTTTACATGGAGTTATACTACATTCACCTGAGAAACAAATGAAACAAGTCTAATGTAATTTGGAATTCATTTGATATCACAAAATAGTCAAAAAACTTGAAGGTGCACCTGGCTTTTCCTCAGACAAAAAGTGCTGAAATGATTTGAGCATATCTTTTGTTTTACTAATCCTTTTTCTTTGATTCTTGAGCCTAAACTCAAGAATTTTGAGTGAGGATTCTTTCTAGACAAACTTGATTCAAATTAGACTTTTGGAAGCTCCCTAGTTTTAAAGGTGAGAATGACCCTAACATTTTCTTAGATCGGGAGAGGCAAGTAGAAAACATGTTTATGTTGAAAAATTGTAATGAGTTCTTAAAAGCTAGACTTGTAATAGCCGAATTTTCCAGCTATGCTTTACATTGGTGGGAAAGGGTAGTAAACCAAAGAGTTAGAAGTTGTATACCACCGGTTGATACTTAGAGAAAGTTAAAAGCTTTGATGAGAGAAAGATTTGTGCCCGAGCACTACTATAGAGATCTTTATTATAAGCTCATGACTTTAAAACAAGGTGCAAAAAGTGTAGAAGAGTGTAGACAAGAGCTTAAGCTCTATATCTTGAGGTTGAACTTGGAAGAAGATAAGGATGCTTCAATGGCTAGGTTCCTTAGTGGTCTCAATAAGGAGATAGCCAACCAACTTGAGTTATATCCACATACAACTTATGAAGACATCTGCCACCTTGCCAATAAGATCGAATCCCAAATGAAAAGAAGTGGGATGTTGCGATTCTCATTTCCCAACCAAAGACAAGTTGCAAAAACAAAACCACCTACTTCCAACATCAAGCCATGGCAAAGAAAGGAGGAGGCTCCTAGAGGTACTTTCCAACCTCCAACCAAACCATTTCTAACCCCCCAAAGTGCTTTAAGTGTAATGGTGTAGGACACTATGCAAGTAGTTGTCCGACAAAGAGAGCTTTGATCTTTAAGGAAGATTTGAATGGTTAGATTGAGAAGGAGGAGAATGAAAGTGCCCAATGTGTTAAGGGTGAAGAAAATGGTAATGATGATGAACATGTTGATTTGAACCCTTTAGAAAGTGATGATGATGTCTTGAGCTTAGTTACCATAAGAGCACTAAGTGCTCAAGCTTTTGATGATAACATGATTGAACAAAGAGAAAACATCTTTCATTCTAAATGTAAAGTTGAGGGAAGGATTGACAACCTTATCATTGATAGTGGTAATTTAGTAAATGTGGCTAGTGCTTATCTTGTTGAGAAGTTGAAATTACCTACTATAAAAATTGATAAACCTCATAAACTCCATTGGCTAAATGATAGTGGAGAAATTAAAGTGTTGAGACAAGTTGTGGTACCAATAGAAATGGGAGCTTACAAAGATGAGATACTATGTGATGTGGTGCCCATGCAAGCATGCCATCTCCTCTTGGGAAGATCTTGGAAATTTGATATAAAGTCCCTCCACAATGGAGAAAAAACATACTTATTCTTTTGTGAAGGATGGAAGAACATTCACTATGAGTCCTCTTATACCTCAAGAAGTGAGAAATGAACAAAAAAAGATGGGGAAGAAAGAGAGGGCCGAAAGTGAGCTAAAAAAAAATTGAGGAGGGAAACAGAGTTTAGGAAAAAGAAATGAGTGAAGAAAGAGTGATGAAAAACAAGAGTGAAATGAAAAAGAGTGACAAAAAGGAACAGAGTGAGATGAAAGAAAAGAATTGTTTCTTCGCAAAACCCAGTGAGGTGATTGGAGCAATTGAAAGAAAAGAAGTGGTGTTGCTCTTGTATTGTAGGGAATCTTTTACTTCATCTAAAGAAGACTTACCCTCTTTTTCAAATGAAATTTTGCAGGTTATTGAAGATTACGAGGACATATTTCCCGATGAGATGCCCAGAGGTGTTCCACCAATTAGATGAATCGAACACCAAATCGATCTTGTCCCTAGGGCATTCTTGCCAAACCGACCGGCCTATAAGAGTCCAACAGAAGAGACTAAGGAGCTGAAAAGGCAAGTTGAGGATCTAATTTCAAAAGGGTATGTGCATGAGTCCATGAGTCCTTGTGCAGTTCTAGTTTTACTTGTTCCAAAAAAAGATGGTACATGGAGAATGTGTATAGAATGTAGAGCCATAAACAACATTACTATTAAATATATGCATCCATACCAAGACTTGATGATTTACTTGATGAGTTGCATGGTTCTAATCGTTTCTCTAAAATTGACTTGAAATCCAGATACGACCAAATTAGGATGAGAGAAGGTGATGAGTGGAAAACCATTTTTAAGACTAACTTTGGTTTGTATGAATGGATGGTTAAGCCTTTTGGTTTAACTAATTCTCCTAGTACATTTGTGAGATTAATTAATCATGTGTTGAGGAATTTTATTGAGAAATTTGTTGTTGTATAATTTGATGACATTTTAGTCTATAGCAAGACATATGAAATGCATGTTGAACATCTTAGGGAAGTACTAAATGTCTTGAGAATTGAAAAACTTTTTGTTAACCTTGACAAATGTGAGTTTTGTTAGGAGAAAGTTACATTTCTAGGTTATGTGGTGAGCTCACAAGGACTTCAAGTAGATGAAGGTAAGGTCCAAGCAATTAAGGATTGGCCAACACCAAGAAACACATCGGAAGTGAGGAGTTTCAATGGCCTAGCAAGTTTCTATAGGTGGTTCATCAAAAATTTCAGCACACTTGCTAGCCCTTTGACTGATGTGATCAAGAAAACCGAAGGATTTAAGTGGGAAACAACGCAAGAACAAGCATTTCAATTGTTGAAGGAAAAGTTGTGTAGTGCACCCCTTTTGTCACTACCAAACTTTGAGAAAACTTTTGAGGCAGAATGTGATGCATACGATATTGGTATAAGTGGTGGACTTATGCAAGATGGAAAGCTCTTGGCCTATTTTAGTGAAAAACTTAATGGGGCAGCCGTGAGGTACTCAACTTATGACAAGGAAGTTTATGCTTTAATAACAACATTAAAGCATTGGCAACACTACCTATGGCCAAAGGAGTTTGTTGTGCAAATCGATCTGAGGCTTTGAAGTTTCTTAAGGGCCAACATAAACTCAATGAGAGACATGCAAGATGGATAGAGTTCATTGAAACATTTCCATATGTCATCTGTTACATGAAAGGTAAGGAGAATGTGGTAGCCGGTGCTCTATCTAGAAAGTATACTCTCTTATCTACCCTTCAAACAAAAAATGTGGGTTTTGAAATGCTTAAAGAAATATATTCTAGTGATCATGACTTTAAGGAAATTTTTGAGAAATGCTTGTTAGCACCTTTTGGAAAATACTTTTTGCATGAAGGATTTCTTTATTGTGAAGGTAAATTGTGCATACCATCTTGTTCTACTAGAATTCTACTTGTCAAAGAAGCACATTGTGGGGGTTTAATGGGACATTTTGGTGTCACTAAAACCTATGAAATTCTTTATGAACATTTTTTTGCCACATTTAATAAGAGATGTAGAAAGATTTGTAGGAAATTGTATTGAATACAAGAAAGCTAAATCGTGAACGCTTCCACATGGACTTTACACACCATTAGAAGTTCCTAAAGAACCTTGGGTTGATATTTCTATGGATTTTATTCTTTGTTTACCTAGGACCTCTAGAGGTATGGATTCTATTTTTGTTGACGTGGATAGGTTCTCTAAAGTGCCACACTTTATTCCTTGTAGAAAATCTGATGATGCTAGTCATGTAGCTAGCTTGTTCGTTACTTGGATAGTTAGATTCTATGGAATTCCAAGGTCTATTGTGTCAGATAGGGATACCAAATTCTTAAGCCTTTTTTGGAGAGTTCTTTGGAAGAAACTTGGTAATAACTTGCTTTATTATATAGCTTGCCATCCACAAACGAATGGACAAACCAAAGTGGTAAATAAAACAATTGACCAACTTCTAAGGGCTATTTTGTGGAAGAACTTGCAACAATGGGAGGAGTATTTGCCACACATTGAATTTGTCCATAATAGGCACCTCACTCTACTACTTCTCATTCTCCATTTCAAGTTGTTTATGGTTTTAACCGTCTAACTCCCTTTGATTTGGTTCCTTTGCCTATAGATCAAGCATTAAGCAAGGATGCCAGCAAGAAGGCTAATTTTATGAAAGCAATTCATGCAAAGGTCCATGAAGCCATTGTCAACTCCAACAAAAAGCTTGCAGAGAAAAGAAATGTGGGAAGAAGAAAAGTGGTATTCAAACCCGGTGATCGGGTTTGGGTGCATTTTAGAAAGGAAAGATTTCCCCAACAAAGAAAGTCTAAGCTTGATGATACCATTTCAAATCCTTGAGAAAATTAATGACAATGCCAATAAAGTTGATCTTCCATGACATTATAATGTTAGTGCCACTTTTAATGTATTCGATGTGTCTTTATTTGATATAGGTGATGGAGATTCGAGGACGAATCCTTTTCAAGGGGGGGAGGATGATGTGAACCCGTTAGACATGCAAGAACATCAAGGAGTTGTGACAAGAGCCAAGGCAAAACAACTAAAAAGTCACACGGATCAAATTGAGCAAGAGAAGTTTCAAGGCATAAATTTTGATGTCCAAGACCTTATGGGGCTTAGCTTTTGATGTCCAAGACTTTATGGGGCTTAAATTTTGATGTCCAAGACTTTATGAGGCAATATCCTAAAGTTTTGAATAAGTTAGAAATTGAATGTTCACCTTGGTAGATTGTTGGAAGCCCTTTTGCCCAAGCTTGAAAATTGCCTCCTAATTTTGGTAATGTGTTGACTAGTGCCCTAGAATAGTCCAAATACAATTAAAATACCTCTAATCAAGTGTATGTATAGGTTATATCTATCCTTTGGGCTGAAAATATGAGAGGGAAAAAAATCCTATTTTCTCCTTAAGTCTCTATAAATCTGTAGTCTTCCATTTTGAAGAAGCTAATCAAGAAATTTTTCAAGACAAAGGTTCTTCTCTTAGTATTCTTAGTTCTTCGTTTAGTTTTTCTATCTTTTTCAAGGGTGAACTTCCTTGAACGAAAAAGCACTTTGAAGACTTGTTGAAAGATCCAAGAGCTTCAAGGTTGATCATCAAAATTCCTTCATACTAGTTACTACACTCTTGTAAAAAACTAGTCTTGAGGTCTTCTTCTTGTTTCATTGAGGTCTAAGGTTCAAAATACTTTAGGTTGCCTGAACTTTGAAGAAAAGATTTTGTTTAAACCTTCTTGAGGTCTTGGATTTAATTTATCTAAGGTTGCTAGAAGTTTAACACTTTCAAGTCCTTTCAAAGGCACTTTCTCTCTTCTGCTTATTACACTTGTTTTGTTTGTTCTCTCCCTCACTTCTTGGATGAAATTTTATGCTCTTCAAGATCATTCTGCATCAAGTTAAAAGGGAGAGTGCCGAGAGGGAAGCTGGAGGAGGTACGGGATGTTGGAGGAGAAGAGAGAGAGAGAGAGAGAAAAAGACTTAGGTATTTTGGAGGAGAAAAAGGGAAAGAAATTGCAGAATTGACTAAAATCTAAAATTGGTGCTCAAACAGGTCTACCCAACCCGTTTCCCTTTGAAATAAATTGACCCGCAGTTGAAACCAAACCCAACCACAAATGGTAGGTGAAGACCTACTGTCCGCGATAGGTCTCTGCCTTAAAGTTTCGAGAAATGCCCACTATCTACCGTTAGCGATAGGTTAACCTACCATCTGCGGTAGGTCTCTGTTGGAGCCGCCGTTTTGCTTCTTCTTGAAACATTTATGCCCCAATTTATTCTTGCTAACCTCATTTACTCGTTTTGCCTTTAAAGTGGATTGTGGCAAGCAATCGTCTCCTCTAAAATACATTACAACAATAAAAATGGAAAATAAGTTAGAAAGAAGGTGGACACAAAAGGATACAATGTTACATCTTACATACAAAAACATGTTGGTGATGTTTTCTTAGCCGTTTTGGAGAACGAAGGACTCCTTTATTAGGTTTCCACGTCTTTTCTATAGTACGGCTGAAGACAATGCTCATTTAAAATCTTCTTGTAATGGAAATGAAAGAATTTAAAACCCAAATGAAGAAGTGAAATCAATCATTTAGGATTGACTTCAAGAAAGATAATATAAATTTCGAACAATTTCAACTCTTTAAAGTAAAGTAGAAGATTGATGAGAATTAAAGGTGAAGAAAAACTTATTCGCGCTTTTTCATTGCATAAGGATCATTTCCTTTAGCCTTCTCGCCATTTCCTTTGAACTCTAGGAAACATCTCCTCTTCTTATCGTTATCCTTTGGTTGAGTCCATGGTTCTTGCATATATGAAGAATCATTAACAAGAACAAAGTTAGTTTCATGAGTAAGGAGATTCACTCCCTCTCTCTTTTCAATGACGTTTATCTCCATTTATTGTCGCCCTTCTTTATGACCCCATGACTTTCCATGCGACTCTCATTTTCCTTTTCTGGATCGCCAACCTCAAACTCACTCTTAGTCTCTAGCCAGTACTTTTCTCTCTTATTTTCCTCCACTTCGCTCAAAACCTGAGGAGGTTCTTCAAATATTGGGAAACCGTCATGCCTCCTCTCCATTATTCCTTTTTAAGCCCCCTCTTTCTCGGTTACTGGATCAATTTTCTCCTCTTCATCCACAAATATGGGAGCCTTTATTTCTAGTTCTTTTGCTCTTAGCACGGTGACCGTCTATGCTTGTTCATCTGAAATCCGCTCTATAGTCTTGGGCAAACTACTAAGCGGTCTGTAGCGATCATCCTTGCTAATAGCATGATTTGGCTCTCCATACTGTGCATAGAGGCTATTTGGCTTCTCTGGATTTCTTCCATGCTCTTTACTCCGGCATCTGTAAAATTGAAATGTCTTGCAACAGGATCTTCTAAATGTGGTTGTAGGGGTGATATAGGTACCGATGAAGTATGGTTGTATAGTGAAGATTGAGTATAATCTCTCGAAGGCTCGTTCGATTGGGTCCTCCAATGCAAACTGTACTAGTTAGAATATGTATCATACTCTTGCTAGTTTCCTTGGAACATGGCTGGCTAATAATATTAATGTTGAGATGCAATCACTGTGTTCTCAATCCTTTGTTCTAATATTGCGCCAATTGGTATTCCATGGCGTTATCGGTATCCGTGTTCTTTTCTCTAGGACCTAAATTTAATGGAATATATAATCAGCACATGGTCCAAAGATAATAACTCGGAATTCCAAAGTCCATACCATAAACACCCGATCAACAAGAATAATGAACAATGTAAAGGTGATCTAAGCAATAAAGACAAAATGAAATGAAAATAAAACTATACAAACGAAAGAAAAGAAAAACTATACAAATGACTAAAACACCAAAAAAAAATGGTATTTCTTTAAACCTATCGTGTCCATGGCAATGGTGCCAAAAAGTTTATGTTTGTAAATGAGGCAAGAATTCTTAATGCTACAGTGCAAGACAAGTGGACCTAACACCATAGAAGTGGGTTCACCTCGAGTGTCGATTTTTTCTCGAGGAAGCAAGGTTCAATTACTCTACTGTTACTTCGATGTTTAATCGCAAACACGTTATTGAAACTATTGTGAACTAACAAAACTATAAACATAAACTAGCAAATATTCTAATAAATAGGTAAAACGGAAGTTTGGATCTCGGGATCCCCTTAATCTTGTTACTACTTCAACTGATTGAAATTAGTTATAATTGCAGTTGCATTAACGAATTGGGTCATCAGACTCCTAATTAGGCAATCCCTATCTCAAGGAAAAAGCCTCTCTATTCACTATAACTTTTAGACGAGAATCTCTTCTCTCCCTTAAAAGTTATGAATGCAATAAATGCAGGTGATATAGGACCTAAGAGTGCATGTTTTATCTCTAGTTAATAACCCAATTAATCCCAAATCGATTGCCATCGGCTATTATTCCTTCCTAAATTCCAAACAGCCATGTGACTAATTCAATCTAATGACTCTTAAATTGAAAAGAATTAAACAATTGAAGAAGAATTCATTCAATAGCAATATCCAATTCCATCGAATTCCAATCAATTTCATGGATAACAAAATTAGGGTTCAACCCTTAATCCAAACAATTAACTACTCGTAATTTGTAGTATAAAATTGAAATTAAACTAATTTAAAACTAATAGAGAAGGAAACGGAAGGCTTAGGAGTGAATTCGAAGTCCTAATTATGCTCCCAAACCGCGCACGAGCTTGTCTCTCGAGTTGCTACACCGAAGCTTGAATTCGTTGTTTCGATCTTCGATTCAGCTTGCAATCCTTCAATTTATGTTCTCTAATATAAATTCTACCTAATTGAGGTGAGAATTGCCAAAAATTTGTCACAGAAAATCGCCCCAATTCGCCTCCTAAAGCCCTAGTGGCGTGACTCTCAAAGAATAGAATGAAATCCTCCTAAAAATGTTGTCAAAAATTACTAAATATAGCTGAATTCAGGGCCTACTGATGACGGTAGGTCGGGACCTACTGTCTCCAGTAGGTCTTTGTCTTCAATTTCTTCTTTGTGCTCTGAACCTACCATTGGTGGTAGGGGGAGCCTACCGTCTGCGGTAGGCTTCTCTCTCCAACTTGTTTGTTGCCATGATGCCTACCGCAGCCGGTAGGGTGGCCTACCATCAGCGGCAGGCTGCTGTCAGGTCACCATTTTGTGTCATTTTTTGTTATTTTTGCTCTATTTCAAGCTATTTTCATTCTTTTTTGTACTTCCTTCGTCAAGAACCTACGATAAGAATGAGAGATATTAGACTGAAATGTATACTTTATACCTTAAAAACACCAAAAAAATAATGAAATTAACATATAAAATACTAGACAAAATAACGACTATCAACATATCTTGTTGAAGAGTTAAATTTACCTCTTCTCAAGCATCCTAGGCCTTTTAAGCTTCATTTGTTAAATGATATGGGGAAGCAGGTTAATAAACAAGTGATAGCACCTATTACCAAGAGATCATGATGAAATTCTTTGTGATGTGGTTCCTATGCAAGCAGGGCATTTGTTGTTGGGACATCCTTGGCAATTTGATAGGAAGGCTATTCATGATAGTGTGAAGAACACCTACTTTTGAAAAGAATGGAAAAAAGTTCATGTTGAATCCTTTGACTCCTAGTAAAGTCTTGGAATAACAAAGGAAAATAAAAGAAAAAGAAAGACTAGAGAGTGAGAAAAAGAAAAAGAACATTGAAGTGGGGAAAATAATTGATGAAAGAAAAGTGAGTGTAGAAGAGCCTAGGGAGGAAAATTTGAATAGAGATAGAAAATGAGTGATCAAAAGAGTGATAGTGGAAAGAGAGAAAAGATGTGCTTCTAGGCAAAGAGAGCGAGATCATAGAAGCCATTCAAAAAGAAGAGATGGTTTTACTTCTCTATTGCAAAGGTACATTTGTGTCTAATAATGATCATTTTTCTTCTTTGTCTAATGCAGTAGTGAAGATTATTGAAGAATACAAGGATGTCTTCCCCGAAGAGATACTAGTGGGCTTCCTCCTTATACTACCTAACTTTGATAAAATGTTTGAGATAGAATGTGATACCATGCGTGTGAACATTGGAAGAGTTTAGATGCAAGAAAAGAGGCCCTTGGCTTACTTTAGCGAGAAGTTGAACGGTGCGCATTGAATTACACTACATATGATAAAGAGCTCTATGCACTTGTGAGGACATTGAAACATTGGCAACATTATTTGTGGCCTAAGGAGTTTGTGGTGCACACCGATCATGAGTCCTTAAAGTTTCTTAAAGGACAAGAAAAGCTAAACAAGAGGCATGCAAGACGGATGGAGTATGTTAGCCCTAAGGGCATTATTACTTGTGTTTTGATTATGATTAACATGTGCTTGTGTGAGTATGTTAGCTAACCCTTCATAGAGAACAAAAGAAGAACATATGAAGTCTCAAAGTCTCAAGCAAAAGATCTTGATGATGAGGGCAAAATAGAGAAGAAGAGATCAAGCCATACCAAGATCATATCAATTGAAGACATTGAAGACATTGTATTTGTGAACTAGGTATTATCTTGTAAAACTCTCTAATCTTAGTCTTTGATTCATTGATCATACATGAAGCTCTTCTCTTGATTTTCCAAAATATAATCCTTTGATAAAATCCAAGTATTCTTGACTAAAGATGTTTTAAATAGTTTTCTTATCTTTAAAAATTGTCAAGAATGCCTTTGAAACTTGGAAGAAAGTTTTGTTCAGAAAAAAACTTGGCTGAGGAAAAACAGAAATTCGGAAGTCCGTTTTTAAAACCGATCGTCCGTTTTTTCAATGTTTAAAATTCGGCAGTCCGTTTTTCAGAAAAACCAAGTCCGAATCTTTCTGTTCAGAAATTCGGCAGTCCGAATTTTTAACCGGTCGTCCGAATTTTTAATTCGGCAGTCCGTTTTTAGAAAACTCAAGTCCGAATCTTTCTGTTTCAAAGAACCGGCAGTCCGGTTTTTAAAACCGATCGTCCGTTTTACAATTCGGCAGTCCGGTTTCTAAAACCGATCGTCCGTTTTTTGCTGTCAGTGTAAAAAATATTACCGTTGCACAGAAGCAACGGTCATTTCTGAAATTTGACAGCCTATTTCTTAGGCAACGGTCTTAAGCTTAAAAAACCCTATATATACCCTCAATTATCAGCCATAAATTCAACAAGTTTGGGAATCATTCATTGAGAAAATTTAATACATTTCAAGAGCTTAAAAATTCATTTATTGCAAATTATTTTCAAATCCCAAACAAAATCTTCTTGAGCTTCATTATTGATCATTCATCAAAGAAGAAGAAAAGAGGTGCTTGTAGAAGTATATCATTGAGTTGTAATTTTCCTCTTCTCAAGCAAAATTGGTAACATTGTTCCTAACTCTCTCTATTCTATTATTGTGATCAAAGGTTTGTGGAAAACCCTTTGGGTGATCCTTTGATTAATTGTATTGTTGTGCTTGAGGTTTTGGTGTAAAACCCTTGAAGGGTGAACCTCATTGTGTATTTGTGTAACCTTCTTTGAAGTTAGTGAAATTGTGAAATCCTTGGGTTGAGTCTCAAGGTAGTGGATGTAACTCTTTTGATAGAGTGAACCACTATAAATTGTTGTGCCTATTTCTTTCTTAATTGTCTATACTATTACATTGTGTTTTGAGTGGATTCCTTTTAAAAAGAGTTTTTAGAAATCTTTCACAAACATATTGGAGGTTTATCTTTTTAATCATACAAAAGAATTTTTTAAATTATCCAAAAACCTTATTCACCCCCCCCCCTCTAAGGTTTTTCAATTGGTATCGAGAGCGTGGGCTTCTTAAAAAAAGGACTTACATCCTTGAAGCTAAAGATCTTCTTTTTACTATGGCAAATATTTCTAGCTTACCTTATGTAGAAGGCTCTTCTACAAATAGACCTCCTCTCTTTAATGGAACTAACTATACTTTTTGGAAGTCTCGAATTAAAATATATATATGTTCTATTAACTTTGATTTGTGGAGCATTGTAGAGAAAGGCCCTTACATTCCCACAATAAATGGGGTAGCCAAGAAGATTGAAGAATTTGATGAATTCGACTCTAGGAAGATGACTCTAAACTTCCAAGCCATGAATATTCTAAGTGGTGCCTTAGATGCAAGCGAATACAATAGAGTGAGCGGATGCGATTCGGCTCATGAAATGTGGAAGCTACTAGAAGTCACTCACGAAGGAACTAATCAAGTAAAAGAATCAAAGTTGGCTATGTTGGTGAGAGACTATGAATTATTCATGATGAAACAAACTGAGAGCATTAGTGACATGTTCACAAGGTTCACCAACATTACAAATGGCCTAAAGGCATATGGGAAGGAGTACTCAAGAGGGGAAGCAAATAGAAAAATTCTTGATGCACTTCCAAAAGCTTGGCAACCAAAAACGCTAGCTATTGAAGAATCAAAGGATTTGAGACTACTCCCGATTGAAGAACTCATAGGGTCACTTCTTACCTATGAAATGAAAATAAAGAGATTGAATGAAATAGAAGATGAAGAAAAGGGAAGAAAAGGCATTGCACTCAAGGCAAATGAAGATGATCAACCGTATTCATCAAACAATGAAGATGAGGTTGATGATGATGAGGAAATGGCATTAATAATGAGAAAATTCAAAAGATTTTACAAGAAAGGCTTCAACAATAGAGGGAAGAAACCTCCACTCAAGAAAGGAGGTCAAAGCTCATCACTCTTCAAAGCTAGATGTTTTGAATGCAATAGCACCGATCACCTCATAGCCGATTGTCCCAAGGCCCTTGAAAAGGAAAGAGGAGCTTTAGAAGCCAAGCTTGAGGCATTGAAGAAGAAGAAGAAAGGCAAAGGTCTAATTGGAACTTGGGATCAAGATTCAAGTGACAATGAAGAAGAAGAAAGTGCCAACATATGCTTCATGGCACTAGAAAATGAGGTACAATCTTCACCCTCTAACTCATCTAATCTCATTGATGATATTTGTGATGATGATCCTTGTACCATGCTTATTGAAATGTATGGTGAATGCGAAAAGGTTTCCAAAAGAAACAAAGAGTTGAAAAACAAAAATAAATTTTTGCTTGATGAAAACTCAAAACTTATTTGTGAAAACAAATCTCTCCTTGAGTCTCTAGAAATCTTGAAAAACGAAAGGGAGTGTTCAAACAATGATTTTCAAATACTTGCTTTAGAAAACAAGAACCTTTGTGAAAAGATTTCATTTCTTGAAAAATGTTTGATTGATCATGATGCTTTAAAGAAAAAGGTGAGTGATCTCACTCTCTGTGTTGAAAAATTCACAAAGGGAAAAGAAAATTTTGAAAAACTTCTTGGCTCTCAAAGATCACCTTTTAACAAAAATGGTATTGGATATAATCATTCCAATATTTTTTCTAAACAAACACGTTTTGTAAAAGCCTCCTCATCCCTTTCACACTTTTGTTGTACTTATTGTGAAAAGAGTGGTCATAAAGCCCCAAAGTGTTTTATTAAGAAAAAGATTGAAAGAGGCGTGAAAACCATTTGGAAAATTAAAGAAAACCAAACTAACGTCCATGGACCAAAAAAGATGTGGGTACCAAAAATCATTTCTACTTCTTCTTTTGTAGGAACACAAATCAAGGCCATCTAAATGGTACTTGGATAGCGGATGCTCAAGGTACATGACCGGAAATTCATCACTTATGAGCAATCTCAAAGAAACCGAAGGTGGATTTGTAACGTTTGGAGATAAGAACAAAGGAAAAATCATTGGAATGGGCAACATTGGTAACAATTCTTCCTCTCTTATTAAGGATGTTCTTCTAATTGATGGTCTTAAATTCAATTTGCTTAGTATTAGTCAATTATGTGATAATGGAAAAAGGGTTGTTTTTGAAAGTGATTCTTGCTCTATCATTGATAAGCATGAAAACAAGACTATTTTTGTTGCTAAAAGAGTTGGAAACGTATATGTCTTTCATCTTGAAGATTTTCTTTCCCAAAATTTGAAGTGTCTCTCGGTTCATGATAATGATGCATTTTTGTGGCATAGAAGACTTGGTCACGTTAGTATGGATTTATTAAACCAACTATCTTCAAAAGAACTTGTTAGAGGCCTACCAAAACTTCATTTTGAGAAAACTAAACTTTGTGATGCTTGCCAATTTGGAAAACAAATCAAGACTTCGTTTAAACCAAAGAAAATGATTTCAACTTCAAAACCTTTGGAACTCGTTCACATGGACTTATTTGGACCAATGAGGACCACTAGTCTCGGTGGTAAGAGGTATGCTTTTGTAATTGTTGACGATTTCTCTAGATTTACTTGGACGTTGTTTTTGAGTCAAAAAGATGAAGCTTTTCATGAGTTTGTTAAACTTTTTAAAAGAATTCAAACCTCCCTTGATTGTAAATTGATCTCTATGAGAAGTGATAATGGGAGAGAATTTAACAATCAAGATTTTACAAAACTTTGCGATGACTTTGGAATAACACACAATTTTTCGGCCGCTAAAACCCCACAACAAAATGGTGTTGTGGAGAGGAAAAATCGTACGTTACAAGAAATGGCAAGATCTATGCTTTGTGAAAACTCCCTTCCTAAATATTTTTGGGCCGAGGCCGTTAACACCGCATGCTACATTATGAATCGTGTTATCTTGAGACCTTCATTAAAGAAAACTCCCTTTGAACTCATTTTTTAATAAAACCCCCCTCAATTGGTTATTTTAAAGTTTTTGGATGCAAATGCTTTATTTTAAACACCAAGGACAATCTTGGAAAATTTGATCGAAAATCCGATGAGGGAATTTTTTCTTGGTTATTCTTCAAACAAAAAAGGCTTTTAGAGTTTTCAACAAAAGAACTTTGTGTGTTGAAGAGTCCATTCATGTTAACTTTGATGAAACTAACGTTTTCGACAAGAAAGTTGATGTTGATGATGACATAGATAACACTCAAAGCAACCAACCTTTGTACACTCAAGCAATGGAAGAGCATGCTATGGAGGAAGAAGAGATTGAGGAAAAACAAGGTAACGAACAAGAAACTCAAAATCTTCCTCAAGAGGTGATATATCCAAAAGGACACTCCAAAGATGAAATTATTGGAGATGTATCTCAAGGGGTAAGAACAAGAAGGTATTTTATCGATAACTTTGCCTTATTATCACAAATTGAGCCTAAGCTCATTGAGGATGCTTTATGTGATGAGTTTTGGATTATTGCTATGCAAGAGGAATTAAATCAATTTGAAAGAAACAAAGTTTGGACTTTAGTCCCTAGACCACATAATCACCCCACAATTGGCACAAAATGGGTTTTTCGAAACAAACTAAATGAATCCGGAGAAGTCATTAGAAACAAAGCTAGACTTGTTGCCCAAGGATTCAATCAAGAAGAGGGCATAGACTTTGATCAAACTTTTGCTCCGGTTGCTAGACTTGAATCCATTAGGATGCTTTTAGCTTTTGCTTGTTTTAAAGGATTCAAACTCTTTCAAATGGATGTTAAAAGTGCCTTTTTAAATGGTGATATTGAGGAGGAAGTTTATGTTGAACAACCTCCCGGTTTTGTACATGAAAAATTTTCCAAATTATGTTTTCAAACTCTCAAAAGCTCTTTATGGTTTAAAACAAGCCCCAAGGGCTTGGTATGAAAAAAATTAAGTGGTTTTCTTCTTTCAAATAACTTTTCAAGAGGTGTTGTGGACACCACTCTTTTTACAAAAAACCTCTTGTAACAATGATCTTCTTCTTGTCCAAATATATGTTGATGATATCATTTTTGGTGCTACTAATATCTCTTTATGTGAAGAATTTGCCTCACTCATGCAAAAAGAATTTGAAATGAGCATGATGGGAGAATTGACGTACTTTCTCGGCCTCCAAATCAAGCAAACTCAAGATGGAATCTTCATCAATCAAGAGAAGTACACCAAAGAGCTTCTCAAACGATTTGGGATGAGTAATGCAAAAGGTATCGGTACCCTCTATGAGCTCGTCATTGAAGCTTGACAAAGATGAAAAAGGTAAAAGTGTTGATGAAAAGACTTATAGAGGTATGATCGGTAGTTTACTTTATTTAACAGCTAGTAGGCCGGATCTCATGTTTGCAGTATGTTTGTGTGCTAGATTCCAAGCATGTCCCAAGGAATCTCATTTAATAGCTGTAAAACATATTTTGAGATATTTAATTTCATCATATGATTATGGCTTGTGGTACTCTAAACAATCTTGTTTTGATCTTATCGCCTACACTGATGCGGACTACGCCGGATGTAAGGTAGAAAGGAAGAGTACAAGTGGAAATTGCCAGTTCTTGGGAGGTTGCTTAGTATCTTGGTACAGCAAGAAACAATCGTGCGTGTCTCTATCAACCGCCGAAGCGGAATACATCGCAGCCGGTTGTTGTTGTGCTCAGGTACTTTGGATGAAACACACTTTAATTGATTTTGGTGTTTCTTTTAAGTGCATACCTATCTTGTGTGATAACACTAGTGCCATAAATATTTCCATTAATCCTGTGCAACATTCAAAAACAAAACATATTGAAATCAAACATCACTTTATTAGAGATCATGTTGCTAAAGGTGATGTATCTTTAGAATATATTTGCACGGAAGACCAAATTGCCGATATTTTTACGAAACCTCTTTCAGAAGATCGTTTTTGCTATTTAAGAAAATTACTTGGTATTGGGAGATTTAATGAATAATGTGTGTTGCTTGTATTTGCCTTTTTTTTTTTTTTTTTTTTCGACTTGCTGATGTTTTAAGAAAATTCGGACTCCTATTTTGAAATTAGGACGTCCGGTTTTAAAACCGGACTCGTACCCCCTTCTTCAAAAAAAATTCCAGAGATATTCGGACTCCCAAACCGGACGCTGTTCCAAAAACTCGGACGTCCAAATTTTGCAAAAATCCAGAAACCGGAAGACCGGTTTCAACTAACGGTCGACCGAATTTTCCAAATTTGCGTCGGGAATGCGTTTTTAAAATCAGATTTTCTCACAACCCTTCACATTCCTCTCCACACTTTCTCTCACTCTCTCGACCGAAAAACTCTCTTCCTCTCAAACCCATCCGATTTCTTGATCCGATTTTCAATCTTCTTGTCATTTCTCTTCAAATTCATCTCTTGTCACAACAAAGAAGCATTCTTTCTCTCTGATTACTATCTATCAATCTCCAAAACTCTTCATCTCCTCTCCAAACCCTAACCTCAAAATTGTTCAAAGATGGTTAAAACAAAGAATGCCCAAGTTGGTTCAGGGCAAAATCCTGAAGAAGCAGGCACCAGTAGAGGAAAGGGGAAAGGAAAAAGAACACCTGCTGGAACTGGGGCTGCCACTGCTACTGCTAGGGTTTCTAGAACTGCAGATAGATTTATCTCAGTAAAGGAAGCTGCTCGGTTTGAAGAATGGACTCGGAATCACAGAAAAATTGCTCCGGGTCATAGGGTGGACTTTGATGATATGCAAGGTATGGAGGTTATCCCAAATATCTTTGAAATAATTGGTTGGATACCTTTATTGATTGTAAATGAACTGTACTATGTGGACATGATATATGAATTCTATGCTAATCTCCACAAAGGTAGAGTTGAAAAAGTGGATAATGTCTCCCATCAATGGTTAGTGACCAGAATTGGGGGAAGGGATATAGCATTTGATGACAGGCTATTGAATGCTATTTTGGATACCCCTCAAGATGGTATAAGATTTTATACCAAAAACAAGAAATGCTATGATGCCAATTTATACAGTGAAAAACGATTTGCTGAAATTTTCACTAAGGGGGAGATATTGAAACGGCATGATAATAGAAATGTGAATAAACTGGATGCATATGGGCGAGTGCTTCATCACATGATTTCAAACATCATCGTTCCTAATGTTGGGCATAAATCCTCTATCACTAACATGCATGCTTTTGTGATGCTGGCCTTGCATGAGCACAGAAGAATGAATTTCGGGTTTATGGCTATAGAGCATATGTTAGCTGCCCAATCTTCTCAAAAGAAATGCTTGCCATATGGTTGTTTCATCACTAAAATCCTCCAACATTTTGTGATTAATCTGGTTGGGATGGGTAATCACATTGAACCTGGCAAGATATACACTCAGCAGACCTTCAAGAGAATGGGGTTTGAAAAAGACGAAGCTGGGATGTACATCCGAGGTGGACAAGGGCTTGGTGACAGTGATGATGAGGAAGATGATGATGAAGATCCAGAGGATATGGATATTGAAGAAGAAGATAGCGAGGAAGAAACAGAGGCAGAAATCCAACGGAGAGAAACGAGACAGAAAAAAAGACAAGAAAGAACAGAAGAAGGCTCATCTTCAGGAAGCATGAGTCAACTTATGGATATGATAGTCTCTCTCCATACATGTATGAACACCCGATTTGAGGCTTTGGATGGAAAAATTGATGCCTTGGACCAAAAGCTGACCGACACACAAGAACGAGTGAAGAGACTTGAGCAAGGAAGAGGAGCTGGAGATGATTGAACCTTTCCTATAAACCTTTCTTCCTCTTGTTTTTTATTCGTAACTCTTTTCAAAACTCCTGTTTTCAATTTTAATGACATCTTTTTAACTTGCTTATTCCAATTACAACTGTGCTTTTATGTGATTTGGTCATTGCTCTTTAGGCTCTTTGTTGTTTATGGACTTCATGATGACACTTTTATGTTGAAAGTCCTACTATTATCTCTTCTATGATCCCTTGGTACTTTTCTCCTACAATTTTTTGATTTATGACAAAAGGGGGAGAAAATAGTGCAAGATGTAAGGGGGAGAAAATTTTGTTGATATTTATAAGTTATCATTTATGCTTGTTTACAATGATTATTGATGCAAGGGGGAGTTACCTCCTTTTCTTGGTGATTGTTATGCTTTGCCTCTTTGCATATTTTGATGCATCACCATATTACTCTTGCTCTTTTGTTCTTCTTGCATATGTGTTTGTCATAATCAAAAAGGGGGAGATTGTTAGCCCTAAGGGCATTATTACTTGTGTTTTGATTATGATTAACATGTGCTTGTGTGAGTATGTTAGCTAACCCTTCATAGAGAACAAAAGAAGAACATATGAAGTCTCAAAGTCTCAAGCAAAAGATCTTGATGATGAGGGCAAAATAGAGAAGAAGAGATCAAGCCATACCAAGATCATATCAATTGAAGACATTGAAGACATTGTATTTGTGAACTAGGTATTATCTTGTAAAACTCTCTAATCTTAGTCTTTGATTCATTGATCATACATGAAGCTCTTCTCTTGATTTTCCAAAATATAATCCTTTGATAAAATCCAAGTATTCTTGACTAAAGATGTTTTAAATAGTTTTTCTTATCTTTAAAAAATTGTCAAGAATGCCTTTGAAACTTGGAAGAAAGTTTTGTTCAAAAAAAAACTTGGGCGAGGAAAAACGAAATTCGAAGTCCGTTTTTAAACCGATCGTCCGTTTTTTCAATGTTTAAAATTCGGCGATCCGTTTTTCGGAAAAACCAAGTCCGAATCTTTACGTTCGGAAATTCGGCGAGTCCGAATTTTTAACCGGTCGTCCGAATTTTTAATTCGGCAGATCCGTTTTAGAAAACTCAAGTCCGAATCTTTCTGTTTCAAAGAACCGGCAGTCCGGTTTTTAAAACCGATCGTCCGTTTTACAATTCGCGATCCGGTTTCTAAAACCGATCGTCCGTTTTTTTTGTCGATGTAAAAAATATTACCGTTGCACTGAAGCAACGGTCATTTCTGAAATTTGACAGCCTATTTCTTAGGCAACGGTCTTAAGCTTAAAAAACCCTATATATACCCTCAATTATCAGCCATAAATTCAACAAGTTTGGGAATCATTCATTGAGAAAATTTAATACATTTCAAGAGCTTAAAAATTCATTTATTGCAAATTATTTTCAAATCCCAAACAAAATCTTCTTGAGCTTCATTATTGATCATTCATCAAAGAAGAAGAAAAGAGGTGCTTGTAGAAGTATATCATTGAGTTGTAATTTTCCTCTTCTCAAGCAAAATTGGTAACATTGTTCCTAACTCTCTCTATTCTATTATTGTGATCAAAGGTTTGTGGAAAACCCTTTGGGTGATCCTTTGATTAATTGTATTGTTGTGCTTGAGGTTTTGGTGTAAAACCCTTGAAGGGTGAACCTCATTGTGTATTTGTGTAACCTTCTTTGAAGTTAGTGAAATTGTGAAATCCTTGGGTTGAGTCTCAAGGTAGTGGATGTAACTCTTTTGATAGAGTGAACCACTATAAATTGTTGTGCCTATTTCTTTCTTAATTGTCTATACTATTACAATGTGTTTTGAGTGGATTCCTTTTAAAAAGAGTTTTTAGAAATCTTTCACAAACATATTGGAGGTTTATCTTTTTAATCATACAAAAGAATTTTTAAATTATCCAAAAACCTTATTCACCCCCCCTCTAAGGTTTTTCAGAGTATATTGAGACTTTTCTATAGATCGCCCGATATAAGAAAGGTAAAGAAAACATTGTAGCTGATGCATTGTCCAAAAGGTACACTCTTATCTCTACTTTGCACGCTCAAATTCTTGGTTTTAAGATACTTAATAATTTATATGCTAGTGATCTAGATTTTAATGATATATTTGAGGGTTGTTTTCTTCTGCTTAATGATAAGAATCTCATATATGATGGTTTCTTTATCATGATGGTAGATTTGCATTCCATCTTGTTCCACTAGGTTATTGTTGGTTAAAGAGGCTCGTTTTAGTAGCTTAATAGGACATTTTGGTATTCTTAAAACTTATGATATCTTGCATGAGCATTTCTTTTGGCCTCACATGAGAAAAGATGTTGAAAGATTTATTGGAAATTACTTATAATGTAAAAGGGCTAAATCTACTTCTTTGCCACATGGTCTTTATACTCCTTTAGATGTGCCTAAAGTTTCTTAGGCTGATATTTCTATGGATTTTATTCTTAGATTGCCTAGATCACTAAAATGTCTCATTTTATACCTTGCAAGAAAACCGATGATGCTAATCTGCTTGCAAACTTGTTCTTTACTTGGGTGGTACGATATCATGGTATACCCAGAACTAATATTTCGGATCGTGACACTAAATTTCTTAGTCATTTTTGGCGTATTTTGTGGAGAAAACCTGGCACTAATGGTCAAACGGAGGTGGTCAATAGAACTATTGGGCAACTTCTTAGGGTCATCTTTAAGAGAATTTCCGCCAATGGGAATAATTCATTCCTCACAGTGAGTTGGCTTATAATAGAGCTAGACATTTTATTACTTTTTATTCTCCTTTTGACATTGTTTATGGTTTCAATCCTTTAACTCCATTTGATTTGGTTCTTTTGCCTGTAGATCATATTGCGAGTATAGATGGAAAACGGAAGTCGGAGTTTGTCAAATCTATTCACGCTAAGGTGCATGAAGCTAATGAGTCCAAGAACAAGAAATTGGTGGTTAAGCGGAATGTTGGAAGGCAATGAGTTGTTTTTGAACCCGGAGATTGAGTTTAGGTTCATCTTTAGAAGAAACGCGTTCCTTCTCAATGCAATAATAAATATAATGCTCGTGGTGATGGACCTTTTCAAGTTCTAGAATGCCATAGTGATAATGCCTATAAAATTGACCTTCTGGGTGAATACTATGTTAGCGCCACCTTTAGTGTTTCTGATTTGTCTCTTTTTTATGTAGGTGAAGATTTGGAGACGAATCTTTATAAAAGACGGGGGGATGATGTAGATCGAAAGAGTCAAGAAACCTTGGACCAATCACTAGAGCTCGAATGAAGAAACCCAGGGCTCCCAATGGAAATGAGAATAATGGCATGGTAGCTTACATGGAGGAATTTTTTAAGAACAAGTTTGAAGGGTTTAGAGATCAAGGAAAGGCCTCAAAACTGTTTTGAATTTGTTCAATAAGAAAGGGTCATTCAAGGAAACAACTTGAGGGAGAAAATTGGCTAAGTGGTGGAGAAAGGCACTCTACCACTGACGGTAGTCCTGCTCCTACCGTCGTCGGTAGGCTTCTGGCCAAAAGGGGCTGAAGAGATCACACCCTACCGCCAACCATAGGTCTCTCCCTACCGTTACTGGTAGGGTTCGGCTGGACAATGTTAATGCAATCTATTTGAGGATTTTTTTTTATTTGGATTGTCTTTTCATTTTTTAATCAAGGGTTTAATGGGTATTTTAAGTTATTAAGCTAGAGGTTAGCTAGGGATCGGCTTTAGCCTATAAATATCCCATTATAACTCAGTATGAACAACATTGATGAAATTGTTGAAATTTGAGAGAGATTCTCCAATTACTTACTGGTAATTTTACCTTTTTAGACTAGCCTGCTAAGGATTAATGTCCTTAGTGGTGTGAACAATTGTTGCCTTAGATTGTAGAATCTATGTAACTAATTGATCATTGGAATTCCTTTCATTAGTTGATTCCTAGAGTTTCCTTTCTTTGAATCAATTGATCTTGGGTCTTCTAATTAGGTGATTGGGTTTTGAGTCCTATGTTTCTTCATGGTTCTAATTATCAATCTAGGAAAAAACTTTAGCCTCTCAATATTAGGTTTATGAGCCTTAGATCCTCATAGGTATCTTATTGGAGTGCTGAGTTTAAAATCCTCAATAAAGGTTCTTTATAAAAGGAGGTGATCCTTGGGAAGGAGTAGAATCCAAAACTACAATGAAAAGAGGATATACATTAGTCACCTACTTCGACAGAGCAGGATCCACCAACAGAGTAGAAGGCACCGTCCGACACACCTACTTCATCTACTGCACCTACTATATAGCCGTCTCCTTCTGCGGCTCCTGAGACCGATTTTACAACTTGGAAGCCAAATCTTGATGATTCTCGACAGTTATTGACTCTGGATGTAGATCGGTAAGTTCACTAAGCATAATAAATATATATTTTTCATTAATAAAATATAATATATACTAACATTAATTTTGTGTAACATGTAAAGACTACATCCATCTTCAGGAGACCCCACCCACATCACAGGTGTCTTGCAAGAGCGGTTCACTGCGCCTTACCACAGTTGGACTTAGGTCCCCGCAGTATGTCCGAGATATGTGGTGGGAAGAGTTTCAGGTAAATGATCTAATATTGTAATTGTTTTACTTGTCTTAAGTTTTTTTAACAAGTCTTTATACTTATAATCTTGTATCTTTTGATTCTTATTCTATTCTAATCTTTATGCTTATACTTGTTATATTATATTTTCATACTTATACTTGTCATATTATATTCTAATATTTCGAATTTTCATTGAATTTTCAGAAAAAAGATGAGTATGTGACCCGGCATTACCCATCGTCAATATGAGGCATGCATTAGAGGTCCAGGTCAGTGAGCTTTGGTCGCGAGAAAGAGGCCCGTTTGGATTCCACATATATTCTAGGAGCAGATGTTGAAGTATTGCGATGGCCCCAAGTATAAAGCTATTTACGAACGACATAAAAGGAACAGGAATGAGGGATCAAGAGAGGGGGGGAGGCAGGGAGCCGAGAAGCACACAAGTGATTCCATCTTCTTAACAGATAGGATATCAAAGAAGGTAAGGAATTTTTTTTCATTACTTCACTGTATTGATTTCATTACTTCACTACTTCATATAAGGTAAGAATGGTGTTATTGCTTTGCAGCAAGCGGATTTATCAGAGAGGTTCTCTAAGAGAAAGTACTTATGTGGATTATAAGTCAGGAGAGTTCTAAGTAAGTTTAGTAAACTTTATAGCCATATGAAGGGGCATAAGAAAGGACAGTATGAGGAAGCTGCGACTATGGGTACTGCTATGCTCGATGAGCTCCACTTAATAGCTATTGTAGTTGGTGACTTGACCACGACCGTTTATATAGAGATGGTTTAGAGGCAGCTCATCTCAGAGCTGAGAACAATTGGGTTGCAGCTGGATTGTCAGCATGTTGTTTGGATGCCGAGTAGAAGATGATGAGGAGAGTGGAGGCTGTTTTTCCAATGTCTCTGCTGCTTTCGATGAGCACATGAAGAAGTTTGCAGAGCAGAACCACTTGGCGCATACCCTTATTCCATCGATAATGGACCTCGTCAGAGTTGTTATGGCTGTCGCTCCAGCAACATCTTCATCGATTGTAGCAGCAGCGGGGACCTCTGAAGAGCCAGTTCCATCTTTCTCTATTCCCCCCTCTATTGATTCCCCAGGCATCAGTATTGTTGATCCCTCCCCTCTCCTTACCCCCCTCCCTTCCCCCTCGCCATCCTCCGCCGGCCATCTAGTGATGTTAGGGGTCTCGAGAATATTTGATACTTGTACGTTCTATGTTTATTTGATGTTTTATGTATGAATTTTAGTTTATAGATGTTTTATGAGTTTCATGTTTTATTTATGAACTTTAGTTTATCAATATATATGGTTATGGTTGTGTTTATTGCATTGTCAGGAAGTTTGGATCCTTTTTATAAATTATATTAAAAAAACTTACCGACAAAAAGACTAGGTAACAAGTTTTTTTCGAATCAAGTACCAATAATCTGACCGTCAAAATAGGTTGTCGGTATTTATTACCGACGGTCAATATTCTCGTCGGGAAATTCGTCAATATTTGTTACTGAAAGAAAGGTGTCGTTGGCTGGTTAACCCCCACAAATAAGAATAATTCTGTCGGGAATATGGTCGGCAATAAGTATTACCGATGGTAGCGCGTCGGTAATTTTTATTATCGACGAGAAATGCCCGATAACCATTTTTTCATTGGTTTCCTGTTGGTAATAACCACATACTAACGGAACACCGAAAAACTATTCCGTCGATAGATAACTTTTTTTTTTTTTTTGTAGTGAAATCTTGGGTCTGTCACTGGATATATTCATAGGGTTGTCGAATACTTTCATAATCTAAATGATTTTAATAGGAATTACATATAAGGAAACATAACGGAAAATTAGTTAATGTATGGTATTAGAATATTATCAGAAAATCTTCTTACATGTCAACCCTGAGTTGTTTCATATGTTTTTCTTTGTTTCAAAGAATTTTTTTTTTCTCTTTAACACTTGAAAAAAATTTTCCCGAATAACTAATTTATCTATTTTATATTTAGAGCTCTCTTTCTAGCTACTTACTCATTGTCTATTTAATAATTGAATCTTTCTCATGAGTAATATACAATGTGTAAAATAATTTTTTTCTTCTATAGTTTAAAATTACTTTAAAAATAATTATTTTAAATTAATTATTTCTCTATGTAATTCTCTGGGTAACTCCCAAAATAAAATATTCTTTTTCTTATATGTGTAAACATATTTTTACAAATAATTCTCACAACTTACTATTTTCTTTGTGTAATTTTTCATTATCTAATATGTAATTAACTAATATTATAATTTTTTACTTTATTTAAATGCCTTTACAATTAATTCTTTCAAGCTAATGTTTGCTGCATGGAATATTCTTATCCTCCTCTAATATCAGTTAACATTAATTAATTATTAGTTATTTTTATATTTTCATTAGTATATATTATTTTTGAATTTTAACTTGCTTAATATGTTTTATTTATGTTTGTTGACAAAATATGTTAACTATCCTAACTTCATTATTTCTTTTCCTTGCAAATTTTCTGCAATTTTATTATCTTGTATATAACTCTTAAATAACTATCTAATTAATAAAATCCTCCAACTCCATAAATTTAACTCCTAAGTATCTCTTCTATGTCTTTTAAAAAGTAGCTATCTAGTTACCAAAAGCCATTAACCCCTCCATGTATTAGTCTTCCATTAATTAACTATAGGAAATATTAAGATATTCAAAATGTAAGAAACTAAAATGTGTTAATCATCCTATTAGAGACTTTTAAAATGTAAAGATTTTTTCAGAATAAAATAGTAGAGATTTGAGTTGCACAAAACGCGTCATTTTGTAATTTATAATGTATTTATTAATCTCAAAATATAAACTCAATTTAAAGCTTAATTTTTATAATAATTTAAAGCTTAAATATCAAAAGCATATGTTGATCTGTTAACACCTGTTACCGCAGGATCTAAATTCCATCCTAGCTTGCTTGTGGTGATTGGCATCCTATGATAGGAATCTAGATAATCATTCACACTTATATATAAGCTAAATCTATATCCCTTTCCCCTACCGGAATAGTAAAAAGACTTGTGTGGATATAATTCAATTAGTTTTGACATTGTAAAATTGGTAGTGGGAAAAAAATTTTCACTAAACCTTTTCCCCAAATGCAGACGTCATATTAACTTAAAAAATGGGGGGTTTTTCTTTTAAAAATTAAATACACATGTTTGATCTCTTAATTTCTTGTACTATCTCGCCTTCAAAGAAGTTGTGGAAATTCCCAACTTCGAATGGTCCCCAAAATGGCAATTCTTGTTGTAGTTTTCAATATAGGTTGACAATATGAGAATTATCAAGTTTTTCTAACTTTAAATTGCAACTTGAAACTTCAAACCATTTTGAAATTATTTGGCCAATTCCAATACGCGTATTTGTGTCCGCATGTATTTTTTATTGCTTTAGAAAATTTGATAGAAAACAGAATCAACCAATAAAAAATTTATTTCGGACACCAATAAATACAAGCGAAATATAAAAATATGTATAAAAAATTCAAAAAAATCATTATTTCTCTCCAAATTTTTCTCTCTCTATCCAAATCTCTCTTTCTCTCTTCTCTCTATAAGAAATTCAAATATTCAAGAATTTCAAACTAAGATCTACTAGGATTCGATTGTGATAGTGCATTATTCTACATTCATTTTTTTATAATTTCATCGGTTTAAAAATAAAAATAAAAAAAACCCCAGAACAGACTTGGAGAAAGCTGCAATATTTGGGAAGAATTTCGGCCACTTGGGGCGAAATTCTGTCCAAATTTTGGCTGGCCCTCCTCCCCCAAAGCTCAAGTGTGATTTTTTTAATTATTAATGTTATTTATGTTATTATATTAAATATTTTTATTAATTTTACATAATTATGTTAGTATTTTAATTAATTTTAATAGTTGTTTATGTTAACGCATGTTTATGTTCATATTTAATGTTATAAGTTCTAAATTTAATAATGTAATGGTGTCTCGTTTAAAATGTTTTATGAATTAATTAATTTTAAAACGTTCGTAATTATTATTATTATTATTATTATTATTATTATTATTATTATTATTATTAGTGTTCCTTTATTTATGCCTTTTTTATAATCTTAAATTTTGAATAATTAATAATTAAGTAATACCCAAATAATAATTTACTAATAATATATTTTGAAAGTAATAATACTAATGGTTCCATAAGAATATATTAAGCAATGTTATTGAAGGGTAAAAATAGTTTTAAATATTAATTATAATGACTTAGTTTACTTAATTCATATTTAGTTGGTTAAAAATTTCGTTACTAAAAATATATGGAAATAATTTATTTGGAATAACAAAATTAGTACCCAATAAATATTAAATAATAATTCATATTTAATTAATTAGAATAATTTAGTTCATTATTGAATTTTTAAAAAATTAAATTTATTAATTTGGAACACATATAATTAATAAGTAAATAATAAATATTAAATTAAATACATAAAAAATACGGTGGATATTAAAAAATTAATTAAAAACTTTTTAATTATGAAGGGTTATAAATCAGAATTCAATAAGGATAATAATTAGTAATAATTAAATTAATATGCAAATCATAATATATGAATTATTTATTAATTAGGAAAATAAAAAATAAATATTTATGTTTTTTTAAAAAAATAAAATCGTTTAGATGGATCGTACCAGACACGTAGGAGAGATAATAGTTTAGGTATGGTTGCGGACATGAGCAGTCGTATTTAAAGCCACACCATTACAGTCACATCTCGGGCACTTAGGGGCTGATATAGCACTTCAGACATCCCCACAGCTCCTGAAATTATTGGCGCTGGTATATTTCATGACACTAGTGTGCCTCTATTTTTTATGCCATTTTCCAAACCTATTTGGATGCGTATGCCTGCTCCTACATCACATGAGCTGTATATCCCGATACCATATCTACCATATGATTTTACATCTATCCAGCCTTCTTCATTTTATCCATGATCATCCTCCTATGATCCATATGCGCCCGGTTCATCTAGGCATCCTCCTATGTTCCAACCACATAGTCTTTTCAAGGATATCCCTCCACAGCATAGATATACTGGTGATCAGCATTTTGTTCCACCCATGGAGACATCCTTTTTTGATGACCTGATGATATGACACCTAACAGACCCGAAATACTGCTATGACAAATATATAGGCGCTCAAATCCCTTCATATTTAGGCGTGATGGGATAGACTACTGATGATGAGGGTGTAGATGATATCGTTATGTTAGGGGAGACGACTGTAGGTTCTGAGAGGATGACAGATGTTCAAATGGAGGAGGAGAGAGAAGATGTGAGACAGGAGGTGGGAGATAAGGCAACTGACTCACTTGATGATGACGGGGATGATAATACGACTGATGAACTTCCCTAGTCATCAGGCCATATGGCTGTGCCTGGTAAGGGGAAATGTTTTATGGGTAGTATTAAGAACGTGGTAAAAAAATTTACAGGATCCCAGACTAAGGCAGTCGATAGGACGACACAAGCGAGTAGACGTCCCGATCTTGAACCAGCTAAGGCTTCATCTCCGGCACAGAAGATGAAGGCAAAACAGCAGGATATGAGTTGGCAGCTCTAGGGATCTGCCGAGGGAGGTCCCCGGATTCCAGATTTGAGTCATTAATATAGAATAAATCATCTTCGTATGCTCAAATTTCCAAATGTATACAAAAGCAATATTGCTTAAGAATATTCATTTCTTTTTATTTTGTTTGTTTTTCTCTATATATAATATGTTGGATTACATTATTATTCATTCAAAAAAAAAAAAGAATGAGAAAACACTATGTCTAAAGCCAATTCCAAGCTCAAAAAGAACGTGTATGCTATAGTTTCCATATCCTACATACATGAATAGGGAAAAATATAGGGGGGTTTTGGGGGGGTGGAAGAGCAGCATGATCATGATCACTTTCAATGGCTGTTGTTGTTGTTGCTAGTAGTTACACTTGGATTGTTGTTGGAGTTGACATTCTGACTAATATTATTATTAGGTGCTGAGTTCTGATGAGAATTTCCAATGAGAGAAGTGATTGCCGCTGCTAATGCTGCTGTAAAATTAGGATCAGCAGTGAGTGCACTAAGGGTATCCGCCAACGGATTCTGCTGATTAGGCTGCCCTTGGTGGCCGTGCAACGGTGGTAGTCCAGTGGTAGTCGCAGCCATCGTCTGGTGGCCTAATTGGTTATTATTAGCAGCAACATCAGAATCATGTGACATTTGTAGACCAGAAAATTTTGATTGGTTATACAATGCCTGGCTAAATATATGTGGCAAAAGTGCTGCTGCTGGATTTGAAAGTAAATTTTGAGGTGAATTTGGAAAAGGGAGTTGAAATTGGTTAGGAATATTTCTTTGAAATTGTGAAGGATTGGGATTTTGTGTTAGGTCCAATGTAACAGTGGGAAATGGGGCGGAAGCCGATATGGTTGCCATGCTAGATGAACATGGTAGGAGAGTTCTGGCTAGAAAATTTGAGTTCATTAGGCCGTCAGCACTCGGCATTGATCCTGAAAGTAACATTCTTGCTGCTGAAGATGTTGTTGATGCCATTGCTATTGCAGCTGGTGGTAATGGATGGTTGTGATTTCCTTCATAGGTTGTGATTAAGATTGTTCTATCATCTGCACATCTTTGAACCTGTAGTCAATAATACAAGAAAATTATTACTACTAGCTAGTAACTTATAATAAATGAGGGAATTTTTTCCTTTTTTTTTTCTGGGAAATCACCATATATATAATGTCAATGTGCATTAAAAAACTTTTGAATCGAAAATGAGGAAAACAAGAACTCAACACCTGGGCTGCTAATCACTTCACCAAGATATCTCTAAATTGGTTACCATTGACTACTCAGAGTAATATATATATATATATATATATATATATACTCTCATAAAAAGTACTTTAATTGTTCTTAAAAGCTGAGATGTCTTATGTGCGTCAAAATAAATAAATAAATGATGACATTATATTCTTCTTGTTCAGAATTCAAGAATTTCATACTTGTTTTCGAACCGGACAACCAGCAGCCATGGTACATCTGTAATAGGCTCGAGGACATGGATTTCCCTTAGCCATCTTCTGCCCATATTTTCTCCATTGACAACCGTCAGTGATCTAATCAGAACAAACAAATTTCTGTTAGTACAATCTAGGGGGGAGTGGGGGGAGCCCCTCAAAGGATAGAAATTTTAATGTAAAATTGACCTAATCCAATCGGACAAACATACCAAGGGTGGTTTAAAAAAAAAAAAAAGGAACAAAAAGAAACGTACCATAGGTGCCTCGGATCGGGCTCGAACCGAGACACGAGCTTTCCTCATTGTAGCCTCAGTAGCTTGATCCACATTTTTTGAAGGGTGACCAAGTCTAGGAACCTTATTAGGACACCATGCTTGTGAACCTTTTTCTGGACTATCATCTCTCCCACTTCCCTCAATATTGTTCATCGGTGACCGGGACCCATCGTAGCCGCTACGGCCTTCCGATGAAGATAATGAGGCCTCGTCTGTGTCGGCAGTACCAACAGCAGCATTAGCTAAACCAAGATCCATGAACTGCCTAGGCACTATTAGTCTGTGTTCGTTTTTTCCATCATTTTGATCTAATTCAACGTTTTGTTCAAGCTTTTGTTGTTGCATCATTGTCATCAAATGCATCTGAAGAGTATTATAACTATGCGTAACTTGATTTAATGTCTCCTTTAAACGCCGATTCTCTCTGTTCATTCGTTCTAATTCAGCTTGAAGAACTGCTAGCTACAACAAATAATTCATAAAATTTATATCAATAAGTGCTCCTTGATCAAAATGACACAAGTAGATTAAGCCAAAAAAGAAAATGCAAACTTATCCAGTTATTAATTTGGCCTATAATTAGTTATATGCATTCTTTAAACTATATTGCGACACCTTATTTTGATATCCTCACTCATAATAATGTCTATAAAAGAATCTCCCAAAAAATACATCCCTTGTTTTGGTTTAAAACCAAATGAAGAGAAATTCATGTGATAAACTAGTAGCTGTCTGTAGTAGTAGAAATATTTTTTTGAAATTTTAGGCGTCTTAAAATCCAACCACATCCCTTCATAGAGAAGGTAGTAGCAGAAGTATTCTTTTAAAATTATCAGGCATCCTAAAATCGAACAAATCCCCCTCACAGACAACCGAGAAAAAAAGAGGGAGAAGAGAGAAAATTTGATGACACAAGGAAAAAAAAAAAGAAATGATCATATAAGGTAATAAAATGAGTGTTGTTTTTGTATACCTCACTTTTAGCTCTTTTATCATCGGAGTGAGGAGAGATTCCATCATCAACTATTGATTGATCACTACTAGTATTTCCTGTGACCAGATGCAAACCAGTCTGCACCACATACAATTATTCATTATAATTCATATATAAAACCCCACCAACAGGAATTAATTAAAATTCAGAAAATTAATTATATAAAAAATGTCTATATATATCTTACATTAACATTAAAATCCAATTCAGTAGACACTGTCCGATTCCTTATATCAGCATCATCGGCGGTGGCGGTGGGATGATCAGTAGTGCTGTGCGAAGCCTTGGAATCACCAATAATATCTTTAATAATATCTTTTTTATGATCAGCAAAGAAGTCCATTTCATCAATAACAATTTTCTTTTCTTGATGATCAAGATGATGACTAGTAGTGGTGGTGTTGCAGTTAAGATTAACCGGGAACTGAATAGTAGGTGGTGAAGACCTGTTGTTGACACTTGGGTCCATTTCCATAGATAATACACCTTCCTCTTTTTCTTCTTCTTCTTCTTTAAACTTAACTATCTTCTGACGGTGGAGATTATTATTATTATTATGAAAAAAGAGTAGTGGAGAGGAGATGGGATCTGGATCAAAAGAGAGTCCACTTCCTTTGGCCATATATGAAGAGGAAATAGAGATATTGAGATAGTCAGACAGAGAGAGAAGAGAGAACTAGGAAAGTCTTTGAATAAGAGCAAGGGACTCGGCAATAAAAATGGGAGGTTGAGACCAGAGAAGCAAGACCAAATACATTACTAACATTCAATTCAATTTAAAGGGACCTTTTTGTGTTTCGGTGTGTGTGGGTGGGGGGGAAGGTTATGGGGTTAAGGAGTGCGTTCTAGATTTGTTTGAAGAGAAATTGATGGGATTTGGTAGGGAACTCAGAAAGGACCACTTCTACTTCTCTCTAGTCTAGTCCCGCGAGTCCCTTTATCTTCTACTACTACTATTACTAGTTTAGTTTATGGTCTAGTTTCAAGCTAATGCCTACAACTTTGCTTTGTCACCATGTAATAAATAAGTGAATTCGTTTAAAATGCCACTAAATAAATATGTCAGTTCCTTTTATTATATATATACATATATATTATAAATTAAATCAGGACAAAATTTGGAGAGTATTACTCCGATTTTATTAGAGAACACAAGAAATTGCAAAACAAGCAGTGCTTAAGATTTACTACCCCAAGAAAAAAATATGCAACAAAGCCACTAAAACCACAAAAGAAAATTTGATAAGTGTTGTTTGGCTATATTTTTATGTTAATTTCATCATTTTCGGTATTTTTAATATGTAAAAATATATATTTTAGTTAAATATCTCTTATTTTTGTCTTAGGTGCCCTCTGGAAGTGAAAATGGAAGTCGTCGACAAAAATGCAACACCTACCGCGCGAGGTAGGCTGACCTTCTGTCGTCGGTAGGTGCCAAGGGTCAAAGGGAACGGTACAGAGACCTACCGTGGACGGTGGGCCTCGCCCTACCATCAGCGGTAAGGTGTCCTAGCAAAGGATGTTGGAGTCCAATTCAAACTCGATGTTCTTAATTTCTTCTCCAGTTTGGACTTGGTTTTCTTGTATTTTTCACCTCTATATTAAAGGTTTAATTGCAGCTATTGTAATAAGTTTTTACATACAATTAGATAGGTAGATATACAATTTAGGATTAGTTTAGATTAGTTAGATTAGGAGTAGACTAATTAAGTTAGATTATATTAAACACTCTTTAAAGTTCTAGCTTATATATTTCCATTAATTAATAGAATTTCAAGATTTCTGCAAGATTTATTTTCTTCGATACAAGAATTGAAGACTTATTGTCAAGATTTCGATCTTCAACTTGGTGACTCGAAAGAAGAGCTTGGAGACGTTCGGGATTCAACTGCAGCTTCGATTTTTAATCCTAAGCTTTCTCTTCCTTTTCTTGTTATTGAATTTTATGTTAATTTACAGTTTTATTAATATGAATAGAGAGTAGGTTTTACTGTTTAGTTTGGATTGAACCCTAGTTCTTGATTATGGAGTTCTTGGTTTAATTTCTTGATTTTAATATTTGTTTTGATTTAAGTTGTCTTCTAGTTACATTTGTGTGTAATTTAATTGTCCCGAAATTAGATTATTTGCAAAGTTGTTTAGAATTGAAAAATGAAGAACAATCTAGGGCAACCAATTGGGGGTTAATTGGGGCAATTGACTAGAGATACGATATTGCACTTTTAGGTCCTTTAAATCACCTAAGTTTATTGCACTCATAATTTATTAGGGAGAAAAGAGATTCTCTAAGGGTTAATGAGTATGGTGGCTTTCATCTTAGAGATAGGGATTCCCCAATTTGAGAGATGACCCAACTTAATTAATCCAACATCGTTTTCATTAAAGTTTTTCCAATTGAATTAGTAACAAGGATTAGGGGATTCCACCATTCCCAACTCTTGTCTTTGTAATTCTTTTTTAAAAATCGTTTTTATTTTGCTTTCTTTCAATTGAGTTACTTGTTTTTATTTGCTTTTAATCAACAACATCATCTTTATTTCAGGCTAAACATTAGAAACATGATTAGTACTTGAATCTTCGTCAATCCTTGAGAGATTTGACACTCTGGTTCAACTCACCTCTACTTTGTTATATTCACTTGTCTTGCATCCTAGTAATTAGGATCACATTTCACTTTTATTACTTTGATTTTAGACACATCAAAACTAATATAAGGTAAGATGAAAGACGAGCTACAAAAAAACTAAGGGCATCTACGCAAATAAGGTGTCACTACAAAATAAAGACCTTTTACCGATGGTTAGATCCGTCTGAATATCGTCAGTACTACGTAGTTTCCAACGGCCACAAGACTGTCCGCCAGTTTTTGTCAGTAACAGTTATTAATGATGGAAGCGTTGGTAATTCCTGTTCCCGACACACATATTGACAGTTGTTTATTTTTTCATAGTATGTCTCTAGCTGATGCTTGTCTTCTATGGGTAACAAATACCGATGGATTTGCTAACAATCAATTTGTTCCGTCGCTATTACTTGCCAACACCTTTACTGACAAAAAGTATACCGTCGGTGTATGTACCGACGACACTGTGCCAACGGTTTTCTCTGTCAGTTACTAATTTTTTTAAAAATGTTTGCTACGGCCTTGCCATTGGTGTCCTATCAGTAATTTTCTTTCTATAATTTGTAAAACTAACCCAAAACTCCCTGAAATATTAAAAAAACCTAACACCAGCAATATATATTCATAAACTCATGCTCATACATAAAACATCAAATCCATAAAATATCTATGAACATCAAAGAAATATAAAATGTACAAGTATCAAACATCCTCGGGATCCCTAACATCATTAAAGAGGAAGGAAAGAGGAGAGGGAGGGGGAGGGGTAGGAAAAGGATCAACAGTGTTCGTGCTTGGGGCATCAATAAAGGGGGAGGTGATGTGAACCAGTTAGACATGCAAGAACATCAAGGAGTTGTGACAAGAGCCAAGGCAAAACAACTAAAGAGTCACAAGGATCAAATTAAGCATGAGAAGTTTCAAGGCTTAAATTTTGATGTCCAAGACTTTATGGGGCAATATCCTAAATTTTTGAATAAGTTAGAAAATTGAAAATTCACCTTGGTAGATGGTTGGAAGCCCTTTTCCCCAAGCTGAAAAATTGCCTTCTATTTTTGGCAATATGTTGACTAGTGCTCTAGAATAGTCCAAATGCAATTAAAACACCTCTATTGTCTTATCAAGTGTATGTATAGGTTATATCTATCCTTTGGGCTAAAAATATGAGAGGGAAAAATTCCTATTTTCTCCCTCAAGTCTCTATAAATATGTAGTCTTCTATTTTAAAGAAACTAATCAAGAAATTTTTCAAGACAAAGATTCTTCTCTTAGTATTCTTAGTTCTTAGCTTAGTTTTTCTATTTTCTTCAAGGGTGAACTTCCTTGAAAGAAAAATCACTTTGAAGACTTGTTGAAAGTTCCAAGAGCTTCAAGGTTGATCATAAAAAAATTCCTTCATACTAGTTACTACACTCTTGTAGAAAACTAGTCTTGAGGTCTTCTTGTTTCATTGAGGTCTAAGGTTCAAAATACCTTAGGTTTCTTGAACTTTGAAGAAAAGATTTTGTTTAAACCTTCTTAAGGTCTTGGATTTAATATATCCAAGGTTGCTAGAAGTTTAACATTTTCAAGTCCTTTCAAAGGCATTTTCTCTTCTACTTGTTACACTTGTTTTGTTTGTTCTCTCCCTCACTTCTTGGATGAAATTTTATGCTCTTGAAGATCATTCCACATCAGGAGGGGGAGTAGAGAAAGATACTCTCACATCTGAGGACCCCACAACTATTGTCGTTGATGAAGATGTCGATGGAACGGCAGCCATAGTAGCTCTCACGATGTCCTTCATCAATGGCATAAGAGTCTACAGCAAGTGGCTCTGCTCAGCAAACCCCTCATGTGCTCGTCGAAGGCAACATAGACACTGGAAACAGCAGTCTCAACCCTCCGCATGATCTTTTGCTCTACATCCAAATAGCAAGGTGGCAATCTAGGTGCAACCCGACTACTCTCAGCTCTAAGATGAGTTGCGTCTAAACCAGCTATATATAACCGGCCAAGGTTCAATCCACCAGCTATAGTGGCCATCAGCTAGAGCTTATCGGGCATACCTGCGCCCGTGGCTGCAACTCCCTCCTCAGGCTTTTGTCGGCCCTCGTAAAATTTTGACTACAATATAAAATATTAGTTGGATAATAAGTTAGAAAATATTATATAAAATTTAAAGTTATAAGTTATAAAACATTACATAAACTTAAGTTATAAATTTCACTAAACTTACCCAGAACACCTCTGAATGAAAATCCACATACTGCCCCTTCTTATCCCTGGTCTGATGCTTGTGAAGCTCCTCCAATTGCTTACTCTTGGAAAACCTCTCAAATAAATGTGCTTGTTGCAAAACAACAACACAGTTGTTAATTACATTATAATGAAGTAATGAAAAGTGTTCTTACCTTCTTCAATTGATGCTCTGTGAAGGAGATAGAACCACTTAAATGCTTCCTCGCTTCCTGACCCCTCCCCCCATCCCTCATTCCTATTCTTTTTATTCTGTTTACAAAAAGTTTTGTACTTAGGACTCTTCCAATACTTCATCATTTACTCCCAGAATATCTCCAGAATCCAAACGGGCTTCTTCCTTTTGGCCCGAGCATCACTAAACAAATCTCTCATCCAGTCGCCGACCTGACCTCCCATGCATGCCTAATCTTAGTCGTAGATAATGTTGGGTCTCATATGCATCTTTTCTGAAAGTTTAATGAAAATTCAAAAGACTAGAAAATAATATTTGTATAAATATAAACATAACAAGTATAAGATTCAAAAAAAGATTCAAAATGTTATAAGTATAAAGACTTGTAAAAAAAATTAAGACAAAGTAAAACAACTACAATATTGGATTCAATTACCTAAAACTCTTCCCACCATATGTAGCGAACATCTGGGGGACCTCAGACCAACTGTGGTATGGCCTGGTGAACCGCTCCTACATGACAACTGAGATATAGGTGGAGGTTCTCGAAGAAGGATGTAGTATGTACATATTAATGTTAGTATATATTTTATTTAATTATAGTTTATAAATGATAAGTATATGATTTTTATGTTTATTGAACTTACCGATCTATATTCAGCATTAATAATTTCCGAGTATCAACAGGAGGTGGCTTCCAAGGTGTAGGATTCATAGAGGGAGCCACAGATAATGATAGCTGTGTGGTAGGTGCGGAACATGAAGCAAGAGCATCGGAATGCGCCGATAGTTATGTCTGCGTCGGCGAATCCTGATGTGTACGTATCTGTGGATGTTTATGTGCCGGAGTCGATGGATCCTACTGTGTTAGAGTTTGTAGATCCTGCTGTGTCGTAAACGGTAGATCCTGCTATGCCAAGGGCAGTGGTCCTCGGGCCATCAAACCTGTAATATAAGTAAGGAAGATAGAATTAGTTACAGATAATAAACATAAGTATATTAAGGAATATAATAACATAAGTATGATGACATATAAATACAATAAACATAATTAAAATATAACGTAAGTATAATAACATAAGTATAATAAAAGTTAATCATACAATGTTCTATGTGTCGGAATCATTATCAGATTTAGCGTCAGAATCTTCATCGATTTCTTCATCGAAATCTTCATAAGAACCCCATTCTATTTTAATTTTCATCATTTTGTACTACCTCAAAATATGTGTCGACCGCGATATCTAATTCTTCAGATGAACGAGACTCGTGGACAAGAGGTCCTACATCTTTAATTGTCACATCTATTGTGAACGCTCGTGAATGTCCACGGTCTCTTGGAATGTATCACGTGCACATCTTAACTTTTTTAGAATGACCGCAAGATAGATGTTTTAGGAGTTGACCACAGTGTTGCATGAGTTTGTGCATCTGTATACACATTTGACAAATTAATAAGGTTATGTAACAATCGTAGTTAATTAAATTTAAATGCTTTCGAAGAGATTAACTTACTTTAACTCTAAATCACTTTGCAAGTCACTCACTTATTTTCTCTTGAATTCCATCATCCGATATATTCGAATTGAGATTTCTAAGTTCTAATTCGATTTCCTACACAAGTAAATTTAATGTTTACAAGATATGAATATATGTATACGAAAGTATGTTAAGGGAAGAATATCGATTAACTTACTGAAGTAAGGTTCCACTTCTTCGAAATTAAAGAGGATAGTTCCTCGCGTCTTTCCATTCTCGATCATCCAAGAATCTTTTTTTCCTTTTGCCGAATTTTCTTCCTTGTTGATTGCATATTGATAGAACATCACCCTGATGAAGAGGATTCCCGACATCATTATTTCACCTAACTCATTTGTGGAGTGTTGGTACGCTCTCTTCAAAGTAGTAGCTAAAGAATATTGCAGCCTCCTCGCTCTCTTCAAAGTAGTAACTGAAGAATAATGCAGACTCCTCAATTAGGTAAGCATTGCAGATTGATCCCTCGGCTCTTGCCTTATTTTTTATTGTCTTCTTTATATGGTGCAATTACCTAATATATTGCAAGTATATTAGAATGAGTTATATAATTTAATGAAAATGACATTTGACAAATAATTAAGTGAAGTTTTATAGGTTACCTCTCAATGGGTACATCCACTTATATTGGACCGGTCCACATACTCTTGCTTCTTATAGCAAATGAATCAGCAAATGCTCCATAACATCGGAAAAACCCGGAAGGAATATGCGTTCTAACTTACATATCAAAATGGGAATACTTTCCTCTAATTTATGCATATGAGACTCACTTATTTTCAGCATGCACAAACCCCGGTAGAAAAGATTCAACTCGGCCAAGCAACTCCACACTTTCGTCGGAAGAAGTTCTCTAAAGGCAATGGACATCAATCGTTCCATGAACATGTGACAATCATGACTTTTTCATGCCAATCATCTTCATGTCTTTATAATCAACGCACCTTGCCAAGTTAGATGCATATCTATCTGGTAGGTGCAGCTTTTCAACCCAATCAAGCACCAATATTTTTTGTTCCCTCGTCAAGTACTAACATATCGTTGTCTTTGAACACTTACTCCCACCACTTTCTTCTATCAAAAAGTCATATCGATTGCAATACAAGCATAGATCCTGTTTAGCTTAAGAGAGATCAAACACTTTTTTTTTTCATTGTGCACCACATCAATGTTATGATGCACTAAAAGGGTAAGCCAATCAGGGAGATCCCAAAATATAGTCCTCATTTCCAATTGTGTTCCTTCCCTCTACCATCTTCCTTGCCTAATTCTTTTCCTCTTTCTGTGATTTTTGAAAAGTGTCGGACCCTTTCCTATATCTGATCTTCCAAAAGTCTCAGTGGTGGCAACGAGCGGTCTTTACCTCTACCCTTCTTGAAAGACCTGGAATCTCGTCTAAATTGATGACCCGATGGCAAGAAACATCTATAGCGATCGAACCAAGATTATTTTCTCTTATTTTGCAATCGAAATGACTATGTTAGTTCCATGTAATACGGACAAGCCGACGCCCCTACTGTACTCCAATCACTCAACATACCAAACGCCAGGAAGTGCATTTTGAAATTCCGTTTTTTTAATATGTCATAAGTAATGGTCCCGCCATCCCACAACTCATTTAATTAATCTATCAACAGTTGCAAATAAATATCCAAGTTATTTTTTGGATTCTTCAGACCCACGAAGAGAACTGTCAAGAACGTTATCTCCTTTTTCATACACATCCAAGGCGGCAAGTTATATGGGGTTACAATTACTGGTTACGAAGAGTATGTCTTTCCTGTCATTTCAAAAAGTGAAAATCGTACACAACCAAGTCTCACCAGGGAGTTAAAGGGAAATAAAAAATCGTCTTCACCAGTCTCTTCGACCCCGGTTTCTTCTTCTTCTTCCCTCTCTTCATCCTACTGATCTTGTACCGTTGACCGCCACAAAACTTACATTATGTTCTGTCGAAGTCCTCCTTCCAATAAAGCATACAACCATTGGGACACACATCAATCCTTTGCACGGGCAATCCTAACCCATATATCAATTTCTATGTCGTTTGCCAATTTTTTACAATATTATTTCCTGGTGTAAATGCTTCTTTATGAATGCACAAAAAATCATCGTAAACTTTTAAGTCCCTTGATTCTCATATTTGAGGTGCAATAACTCTTCACAAGTAGATAATACTGAATGTCTGTCATCGCCTTCAACCAACATTGTCTCTACTGTTTTTCACGTGTCAAAAAACTTTTTTATCACAGAATTATGTGGTTCTTTATGATTGGTTTCTTCGTGAGGGATAAAGTTTGAACGAGCTGCATTAATTATTATCTCACGATTTGAGTTTATTTCCTCCGGTATTGACTGTGAATATCTACCCCAATATTTGACTGGATTGTACCAACACGTTCCACAAGAACACGTCCCTCATCATGTGGCCATATTTTTTCACTATGACCTATCCAATCGTGATAACAAGGCACAAAATCCCACCAAAAAAATGATTCTTTAGACTATCCGCTTCTATAAATTTCTTATTTTTACACTTTGATCATGGAAATCTCATCTCTTTGTTACTTCCACTATTTGTTTCAAGACAATGAAGAATAAAACAATTAACCCCATTAATGAATTCACTGGTAAAACCCTTAACCCCTGCCACTATTCGTTCTTAGTACATACAACTACGATGGGGTATATTATCCATAGATTCTAAGAATAATTAGGATACAGAATTGTTAGTTCTTAAAAGTTTAAATAATCTTTAGTAACAAGAAGATATAACTTCTAATCCTTTATAATCTTTATAAACAAGGTTCCTCTCTTAGAAAGTATAACAATGTTTCCCTTAAAAGATTAAAAAAGTTCAACTTCTCTTTTCATTTAAGTTCTACGTAAAGTCATTACTAAAAGTCTAAGTTTTTAATCAGATTGAAAAACTGTTGGCAGAGTTTCCTCTGTATTATGAACATTTTCCAGGCACATAGACCACTCAAACAAGCATCAAACACATACCAAACAAATAATTAAGAGTTAGGGCTTTCCCGTAAAGCTTTGAAGAGTCAGGGCTCTCCAGTAAAGCTTTAAAGAGACAGGGCTCTCTAGTAAAATAAAGTTTAAACTAATTAAATAAATACCTCTAACGTGTATATAATGGACAATAAGTCACTGAAATCTTCATGAACAAGACTATAAAGAATAATATTGAACAAGGATATTAAAACTTCTAGATTCCAAATACAATTTTTGAAGTAAGATAATATACATTAAATACACAAAAACTAACCATATATGCTAAAATTACTTAATCATCATAACTAAAGATCATTTTTAGGTAATAATTCAAAAAGTAAGAGTACAAAATCTAAATCATCATGAAGCTACCAATAACAATATGCTAAGTTCAAAATTTCTATTATTCATACTAACTCAAATCCATAAGAACAAACAAAAACAAAAGCATGGTAAAACTCTAAGTGATTAATATATTGAAATAATAAAGTTTATAAAAGTATAATAAAGTTATTAAAAGTATAATAATTAAACAACCTAAATAACTTAAACTTAAATCTATACTTTTTTACAAGTTCTCAACATTCTAAAATGATATATATCATAAAAATAATACATTAACTTTTTTTCACTTAGGACCTTGTTATTAGACAAGTAGTATTCTACAAACTATATTGTTCACATTATTTACATATTATTTAATATTCTTTTCCATATTTACATATTATTTAAGGAAAATGTCAAATATCTCCTAAAACTCACAAAGGTTCATTAACATTCATAGAGGCATTTGAGGTCCCTTAAAAATAAAAACCATAAAAACTAAATCCCCTTAAAGAGTTATCATCATCATAATCACAATCCCCAAAAGAAACAAATGGATGATATACCAAAATAAACAAAAGGTATAATAGAAACTATATGATATGATTTTACAAATGTTATAGTCTTATAGATTTTACTTTGATCCCTTTGTAAAGCCATGAAAATATTCTTAGGTAGCAAAAAAACTTGTTTTATATATATACATATATGTATGTATATATATGTATATTTATATATATAGATATATATACATATATACATATATATAGATACACACACAAATATATATGTTAAAGGAACGTAAAGCAAGAATCTCATGATCTTGAGAAATCCTCCTACTAGAATCAAACTATTTATTCCTTATATTTATTCTATACTAACTAATACCGATATTAATTTATATACTAAGCATAGATTATTGAAGCTAATCATCTTAATTTAGGGGACTACTTGAACAAGCCGAAAAGAGTCTCTCTTATTAAGAGTTGACAATAAATATTATTAAAAGGGATGACCACTATTTCTATACTCCATGATTTCATACTACAAAATACTCATACCTTCAATAATTTACTCTTCTAAAGTCATCCATGTGATGCTCATTACTTTTCACAGAATCTTAGAATTTCGATCAAATCCCGGCCTAACTGGAAAAATCCCCACAATCATATGATGCCTAACAAATCTTGAATCCCTTCTTTCTGCTAGTAGAAAATGAACTCACATAGAAGAATGGGAAACTTAACTGCCTCATTCTTCTTTTTGTGGTTTTAACATCACTTCTAAAGCTTGATCTCAGCAACAATCTTCTAGGGGAAAGAAAGAATATTTCCCAAGGAAATTGGCGAATGGAGAAGTGTAACACTTTTAGATCTCAGTTATAACAACTTTTTAGGTGGAGATCTTATGGAAATTGAGTGGAAAAATCTACCAAATTTTCAAGTTTTGGTTCTTTTTCACATGCAACAAGCTTTGGCAGGAAACCTTCCAAATTCTAATGGTAGAAATGAAGAAACTGAGATTTCTTCGACTTAACAACAATACTAACGGATTCACAGGAATTATACCTCAAGAATTTGAAAATCTACCTACTGGTACAATGCCAAAAGAAGCCAATACATTTTACTTAAAATAAACAAAATTAAAGGAAAGAAACAACAGGACATAGAGGTGAGGTGATCATCATCCATCAATCCATTATCACAACACAATTTGTCACAAAATAAGAATATAAATGCTGAAAAAAATCCTAGTAATTTAACTAAAAAATAGAATCCAAGAAAAAATTTAATAATCAATTTCCCAAAACAAAGTTCAGCTCCCAAGCAAAACAAATCCCAAAAAAAATTAAAATTTATATCTGTAATTCTATGCAGCAACGACGACGGACAGTTCCTCCAGTAGTGGCAGTGAGAGCTTCAATCTTCATCATGGTAGAAGAGGAAGTGAAAAATAGAGAGAAAGAAGAAAAGAAGAAGAAACATAGATATCATAAATTTGTTGCTCAGAGAGAGAGGAGAGAGAGAGATAGAGAGAGAGAGAGAGAGATAGAGAGAGAGAGAGACCTCACTTGTGTGCATGGACGGTGGGGGTCGCCTGAGGTTGTCGACGGCATGGGGCATCCATCAGTGAGCTGGCGGGAGAGAGTTAGGAGGGAATTGGTGTTGGGAAATTTGATTTTGTGTGAAAGGATTTGGGAAAGAAGATAAAGGTTTGCCCAATTTTGATACATCTATTACTTTAATACCGACGACATTTTGACGGAACACATTGTCGGTAAAACTTTTAAATAGTTACCAATGACTAGGTTGTCAGTCAAACCGTAGGAGAGTTAAATTTATTGCGGACGACATAAAAAAGTTCGTCGTTAATATCGTAAGAAATTTAATCCATTTATCGATGGGAATTTTACCGTAGCAAAAGTTGTCGATAATATAACTAACCGACAGTCAAAGCCATCAGTGAGAAGCAGCCACTTTTTGGTTTTCGATTTTTTTCTGGGCCTGGCCCACTTTAAAATACCGCGGACTGAAGTGGGCCTTTTATTTTTTTTTCCAGTTCAGGCCATAACGCATAATGATTATGTGTTATCTGTAATGATAACGCACAACTATTTTGCGTTATCCGTTAATTAAGCTAATCAACCTATGTGGCTAATAACGCACAATGGGTGTGTGTTATGACTGGGCATAACGCATACTTGTTGTGCGTATTCAGCCAAGTAATTATATTTTTAATTTTTTTAATTCTTTAAATTTTTTTTCAATTTTTTTATTTTTTAAATTTTTTTTTTTTGCTTACAATTGTGTTATTTAATTTATTTTATTTTTTTGAATGAACATTTTTTTTGTTTTTAATCAAAATTTCTTTTGGGAAAACTTATAATTGTATAAGTTTTTTTTTTAGTAATTTGTTTAATGAATTGTTTTTTTAATGAAAATTTGTTTTGGAAAAACTTATAACTGTATAATTTTTTTAAAAAGACTGTATTTATTATATTTAATTTATTTTGTGCTATTTATATCATTTCCTTGAAAAATATATTTACATTTTGACCATTTCATCGCAAGTTATTTGAATAAGTAATACTAAAGAACCTGTAAAAATTTCGAGCAATGATGTATTAATTAGAAGAAATTGAAAGAAAATTTTCATTAATATAAACATGTTTTATTACAACTATTTCAAGAAAATGTCAAACTTATACAATGTTCGGTCCGGGGTTATTACAATTTTTCCTATTATGTCCCAGCATGCGACATCTACCACATCTTAGGGGAGAATCCGAATTTCTATAATCCATTTCCCCCTGAAATCTCTTGCCTTGTTTCCTACCCCGTTCCTTTTTCATGTTTGGAGGATAGAATGTCAAATTAAAAGGGACATCCCTCCAAAAGTTCTCACCCAAGACTGGATGAAAATTCGTTTGGTAAGTTTTTTTGTACGTTTGTCGCGAATATATCTCCGGTACATAAGCATCTGTTCTTGACCCATTTTCTCTACACACTGCAAGAACATGAGAACAAGGCAATGTATATGTTTTCCATTTTCCGCAACTACAAAATTTATTATTTAGCCGCAAATGTATAGACGTTGTTGCCCGTACCAGAAACTCAGATTGGAGATTTGACCATGTATATTCCATCTTGCGGATTGTAAGTTGTAACTTTGTGTTCTCTTGATTTTAGTTCAATCTGCAAGAACTTATCAAAAATTCGAGTTGGAAATGGATGCACACAATTTTTTGCCTCTTCACGATGTTTGTGAAAGTACTTAACTAGTTTGTTGAATATTAGTTCAACCAGGGCTTTTAAAGGTAAAACCCTAGCTTTCTTCAACCCACTTTTAATTGCCTCGGAAATGTTGGTTGTCATGATACCGTGTATGTGACCGCCATCATGCAACAGTGTCCATTTCTCTGCGTCCAACTTCATCAAGTAAATGTAAGCATCCACATATCTTTCTTGAATCTCTTTCATTACACGGTCAAATTTCCATTGTTTCGTTTCTGTTCCGGCCTGCCACATCAAGCTTTTTAGGGTTGTATTTTTAAAAGTCTTATTGAAATTTGCTCGAATGTGGCGTAAGCAAAACCGGTGAACTGCAAATGGTGGTTGCCACAAAGGTTGACTTTGAATAGCAGAGAAAATATCTTTGTGGCGATCAGAAATGAGGCATACGTGGCGATCTTTGACTACGTATTGTCGCAAGTTTTTAAGGAACCAATTTCAACTCTCGGAGGATTCTTATCAACAATTGCAAAAGCAAGTAGGAACAAGTGATTATTTGCATCCCACGTACTTGCGATTAATAGCACACCCTTGTATGGTCCCCTTAAGTGTGTTCCATCCACAGAAGTTACCGGCTGGCAATATGGAATCCGTCTATACACAGCAAGAAACACCAGAAAACAAATTTGAAAACATAATTGGGGGGACTGCTTGTTCAGTGATGCAAAAATTCGTATACAGTCCTCGGGTTTATATCCTGTACAACTTGTAAGTATTTAGGTAGAATACTGAATGTTGTATTCCAACTACCAAAAACCTCTCGATGGCAAATTTTCGAGCATATACCATACCCGCTTGTAAGTACAGCCAGTTTGATACAATACCTGCACTTCTTGAATGATGTTCGAAACAGGTATCTCAGGATCGTTGGCAACTAGGTGTGATATAGACAATGATATAGATTTTGAAGACAAGTTTCTGTGTTTGTTTTGTGCAATCTGTATAAGGCATGTGTGTTCTTTGACGAATCTGGTTATTTCCCACTGATTGTGCGTGGCTTTCATTTTTATACGGATGTACCATGCACAGTAATTATCGTCACTGTGATGCTAACATCTTGCAGTCCATTTATCAATCTTACTTTTCAAAACCCGGCACTCACGCCCCACACTGACAGAGTACTTACGAACCGCACTTACTGCCTGTACTTTGTCAGCGAATCTCATGCCTAACTGTATGTCAGTCATGGAATCGTTCTAGTCGAGTAATCGGACAGTACCAGATTCTATAATATCATCTATAGGGGAACCCGAGCCAATATCTAGGAATGCTCCAGATAGTGTGTAGTCATACCTAGCATTGCTGAACCATTGGCTGCTCTCCCATTATTGCACTGTGTTTTCGGTGACCGGGTTGACAGGGTTTACAGGATTTGGTAGAGTTTGGAACTCTCCTTCTTCCGGGTCATTGTCATCATCTGATTTAGATTGACTAGAAACGGCCTCATCTCCGTTTGACCCGTCAACCTCATCGTCATCATTGTTTACGGCACTGTACAACATAGACGGTTCATCAGAAACCATCTGTGTTACAGCCGTAATATCTTCGGGCAAAGTTGTTGTGTTCCTGTCATGTGTAATTGGAATATTTTGTTGTTAGATAAGCTCGAACTGGAAAAAAAAAAAAAAAAAGGCCCACTTCAGTCTGCGTTTATTTAAAGTGGGCTAGGCCCAGGAAAAAACCCCCAATTTTCCTCCATTTTCTTGTCTAAAATTGTTAAAATCCCACTACATTCACTTTCCCATCGGTGGTTACCAACGGTTTCAATTTTCGTTGGTAGTTCTCGCCAGTAAAGTGGTGTTTTTTGTAGTGTTTATAACGGTGATCAAGGATGCAATGACCATGAATATCATTAGAGAGCTCTAACAAATTATGAAATGTGTGGTTCTTCTTATTGAGACAAAAACATTGGCTAATCGATAAGGTACCGCATTGGCTTCCCTGTAAATGTGTTGTACTTAAAAATTGAAACCAACAAGGAAAGAAAAAAATTTCTGAAAAGTTTGGTCCAGGTACTAGGGTACCTTGAATCTCTTTGTAAGCCAAGTAGCCACATTATTGGAATCAGTCTAAATATGTAGAGCTGAGAAACCTAAATCATGGGCAAGCTTGATTCCATGAAGGCAAGCAAGAGATTCAACAGCATTGTTAGTAAGATGAAAACAAAAGAAATAAGAGAAAGCATAAATAAAAGTAACAAAAGAGAACCGAAGACTCCCCCAATGGAGAAAGTACATTATTACCTTTAGAAGCACTATCAATATTGAGAACACAAAAGATTCCAACCCAGGCTTCTTCTAGAGAACATATTTTCAATTAGGATAAGTGGAAGGGTAATGGTCCGAGAGAGGAAATGCAAATTGCGAGCCTACGCCAAATCATGAATAAGAATAGAAAAATATTTGCCTGCTGTCGTTGCACAAAGGCTGGACCCCTTGAAAGATGAACGTACAATGAGTTACCCATAGGGTCTGACAAATAAGGGCAGGAAATAATTTCTGTAGCAAGGAAGGCAGCGAAGCATCTTTCTACCAAAATAAAAAACAATCTGGCATAGTACTAAAAATGTGTAAGGGAAGAATAATACCACAAGTGTGAGCCACAAAAGTCCAAAGATCATACACTACAAAAATCTAGTCAAATCCGACGGCAAGGAGATGTTGGCATTCCGTCCTTGTGGCTATGATACCAACAGGACACCGACGGGAACGAGTCTGTCGGCTATTTTACGTCAGTAACTTCACTTTCTGACACTTCCTCCATCGGTAACCCTATCTTTCGAGGGAATATCGACAGAATTACTAGTGGGATGTCGGCTGGGGAAAAAAGTTCATTGCCATCGTTAATGCCGTAGGTAAAATATACCGACGCAGCCGTCAACTGGGTCTTATCTATCGGTATATTTGTTACCAATAGCCATAACGACGAAGGGTGAATAAATTATTTTAAACAATAAAATAGATTACCGACAAACTTCCATAGGTAAGGCCTTCGTTAAGAAAATAATTTTTTTATATAATTTATAAAATGGGTAAAAACCCCCTGAAAAGCAACAGAATTCCCAACATAAGCAATAATATTAAACGTTCAACATAATTAACAACGATCAATATAAAATACTAAATGTTCATACTAAATAATATTAAACATAACATAATATATGTACATATATATAACATCCTAATAAAAAATATAAGTTAAAATAAATCAAATATCCTGATCTATCCCTGATGTTATGGTTCGATCTTCCTCTACTCTCTCTCTCTCTATTCGATCTTTCCTCTCATTCATGCATATGAGACTCATTTATCTTTGGGGGGCACAAGTCTCGGTATCACACCTTTGCCAGAAGGAGCTCTCCAAAGGCAATGGACATTTGTCGTTCCATGAACACGTGACAATCATGGATTTTCATGTCGGTCAACTTCTTACGCCACCGCTTTGTTCCATCAACAAGTTCAGTTTGTTGCAATACAAACGCAGGATATTATTTTTTAAGTTCCCTTTCACATCCATAATAGTGTTGAACACATTATCAAACACATTCTTCTCATTGTGCATCACATTAATGTTATGATGAACTAAAAGGGTATGCCAATAAGGAAGATCCCAAAATATACTCCTGCTTGTCCAATTATGATCCTTTCCCCTGCCATCATCCTTGCCTAATTCCTTTCCTGTTTCGGTGATCTTTGGAAAGTATTCAACCCTTTCCCATATCCCTTCTTTCGAAAGTCATGGTAGCAGAGACAAGCATATTTCACCTCTACTCCTCTTGCAAGACCTCGAATCTCATCTAAATTGATAAACTGGTGGCAAGAAATATCAATGGAAATCGAACCAAGAGTGTTTTCCACAATTTTCCAAATGAGAGAACTGTGTCTATTCCATTTAATATGGGCAAGCCAACGCTCCCGCTGTACTCCAATCGCTCAACATATCGTATGCCAGGAAGTCACTAACCGTTCAAAGAAGTCGGCCCGTATTTGGAAATTTTGTTTTTTAGATATGTCATAAGTAATGGTCCTAACATCCTACAACTCATTTAATTCTTCTATCAATGGTTGTAAATAAACATCCACGTTACTTTTCAGACTTCTCAGACTCGGGATGAGAACAGTCAAGAAGGTTACCTCCTTTTTCATACACATCCAAGGCGGCAAGTTATACAGGGTTACCATACTGGTTACGAAGAGTATGTCTTTCCCACCATTCGAAAAGGTGAAAACCCATGAGTATACGAGCCAAGACTCATGTTCCTTGTTTCTACTGAAAATTCGAGTAAATCCTGTCAAAATGCTTCCAAGCTTCTCCATCCTTAGGATGACTCATCACATCCGGCTCCTGTGAGCTTTCAGAATGCCATCTCATGCATTCGACAGTTCTTCTTTTAAGCATAAAATCTTTGCAATATAGGAGTTAATGAAAAGTAAAACATTGTCTTCATCGGTCTTTTCGGCACAAGTTTCCTTTTCTTCCCTCTTGTCTTCTACTTATCTTGTACTGGTGACTCCCACAAAACTTATATTTCGTTCTATCGTAGTCCTCTTTCCAATAAAGTATATAACCGTTGACACACACATCAATCCATTGCACGGGCAATCCCAAGCCTAATATCAATTTCTGCATCGCGTACTAATCTTCGACCATATGATTGCCTGGCAACAAATGCTTATTTATGTATGCACAAACATCATCGTACGACTTTTAAGTTATTGGTTCTCAAACTTAAGGTACAGTAACTCCACAGCCACAGATAAGACTGAATGTCTATCGTCACCATCAACCAACTGTGTCTCCACCACTTTTAACATGTCAAAAAATGTTTTTGCCTTAGGATTAGGCGGCTTTTCATGATTTGTTTCTTCCTGAGGAAAAAAATTTGGATCAGCTACATCAAATATCATCTCACGATATGAGTTGCTTTTAATCAACATTGATTGTGAACTTTCTACCCTAACATTTGACCTTGTTGTACTAGTGAATTCGGCACGAAGACGTTCCTTATCATGTGGCCACATTTTTTCACCATGAGGTGTCCAATTGTGATATAAAGCACAAAACCCCACTTTAAAAGATGTTCTCTCACAACTTTAGAAAGTATAAACTTCTTATTTTTACACTTTGAGGATGGACACCTCATCTCATTTTCACATCCGTTGTTCGTTTCAAGATAAATTCACTTATAAGATATTTAACCGTGGACCCTCTTTCTCTATACATCCAAGTACGATCTGGTATATTCTCCATGGCTTATAAGGATCATTAAGAAAAGGAATATTGTTAGTTAATATTATAAGTTGTGATTATAATCTTTAAACTTTATAGGTACCGCAAAATCTTATAATCTTTACAAAAATAATTTAAACTTTCAATCGTTTACAATCTCTAAACATCTATTAAGAAGGGAAGTTAACAAAAATATGTCGAAAAGTCAAAGGTTTTCTCAAGCTTATCATCATCAAGATAGTTTCCTTTCATGTTTTATGGTAACTCATTACATAAAAATCTTCATTTTTTATATGTTGAGAAAAATTTTAGCATAGTTTCCTCTGTATTATGGAAATTTTCTAGGCATACAGGACACACAAATAGGCAACAAACACATACCAGAAAAGAGGGCTCCCTTGTACATAGGCCATAAAGAGTCAGGGCTCACCCGTAAAGTTTTAAATAGTCAGAGCTCCCTCGTAAAACTTTAAAGAGTCAAGGCTCCCCGGTAAAATTTTAAAGAGTCAGGGCTGCCTTGTAAAACAAAATCTAAACTAATTAAACACATACCTCTAATGTGTATATAATGGACCGTAATCCTCACAAAATTATAAGAAAAAAGTGAATAATATTTTTTAGTAAAAGTAATCAGCCATACATATAAAGGGATATATAATTTAAACTATATATAAGGAAGAACATTTTTAATCAATAGTACAATATGTGCAGAGAAGGAAAAGAAAGGCATGAAAAGATCACAATGTCGCTAAAAAATTAAAGGTCTCGGTGACATATGGTTATATATGAAACAGTTCTTGAATCCTCATATGCTCAAGCAAATCCAGTTTTCAATTTACACCTCCAAGTCTTTATTAAGTTATGTTTCTTCTTTTTATATATAGTACTTGTAATTTTGCTATATTTGTACTTAATATTATTTTTGATTTATTAATTATGTATTTTCAATCAATAATGTGAAATTACATACTAAAAAACAACAGTAAAGGACAAAGAGTAATAATTCAATTATTAGGTGATTGAATTATAAAATTTATATTTACAATTTATAAAAGACAGCATATATATTTATAGAGAATGGCCTTTTGGAAGAATTACTAGTGGCTTCAAAGGGAGACAATTGGACAACTTTACTAGGTGGATCATGAGGTGGTGGGAATAAATTATATGAAATCTTCCCTAATAGTTGGAATTATGAGACTTCTTCTCATCAAAACCAAGAAGATTTAACATTAACCCTGTTCATAGAGAGGATCAGAGGAAAAATTGGTAGATATGAAAAGTTAAACTGAGGAAACCGAGTAGAAATTGCCATAAGATTCCAAGAATCACCAGATATGACCTCTTTCAAATTACAGTCTGGAGCATTATGAAAGCTCTCAAAACTAGTAAAGTGGCCCAAGACAACCATCGAGTTCCAATTATCCCAAAGAAAAAAGACATCCCCATTGCACACCAGTGTTAGTATATGCCCTAAGACCAATTGACTCACATTTATGATTTATGAAGCATGTATTTTTTAATTGTATTTTATGCTCTTGGTCATCAAGTATGTGACTTGATAGTAAAACCCTTATAGCTAATAAAATACTATTCTTATTTGTCCCTAGTTTATTACATCTTGTAAACTAGTGTGAAGTTGATTGGTGGTCAAGTTTTACTGATCATGAATATGAGATATAAAATCAATTCATAAATACATATTGAGAATATTGTATTGCACATGACCCAAAGTGAAGAAGAAATATTGCATAGGTTTAAGTTATAAGTATTTCTTCTCAGTTTTATATTTGGTGTCCTTCGACCTAATGTTTCTAATGTTTCTTGCATGGGGAGAAAAATATGTTTTGACATAGTCAAACATCACTTTTAATTAGGTGATCATTATGATTATTGGTTGGCTTATTTTCTCGTCATGGCTTGAATATTGGAAATAGTGAAAGGGATTTGTCCCTCTCTTTTTAGAGAGAGATATCCATGGGCCCCTTGATAAGGAAGACTGGAAAATATGCATGGCCATGCTCAAATAAGTATTAATAAGGTGTTATTAATATTATTTGTTGGAACAGTCTACCTGGTGATCAAGTAAATGGTTAATTAATTTTTATAAGGATGACTTGATCCATGCCTTATACTTAATTAGGATATCGTGTGACAAAAGGACTAAATATTAAATCTGATGCTAGGTTATTATTACATTTACTTAACTTGGGTAAGCATAATGTCTTGCTAGAGGCCGCTTATGTTTTGTGAATAAATGTCTAGGACATTTTTCCATTCACTGCCAACGTTAAGTGAACCTACAGGGTCACACGCATAGACGATCTTGTGAGCATAATGTCCACGTTCAATGAATCTAGATTGTGTCCAGATTCGTTGAACGTATACAAAAGGGGAATCAAATTCCATATTGTATTTTCTGGTAGGTTAATAATTAATTAATTTTATTTAATCGAATAAATAAAATTAATTACTTAATATTACTCATCCAACCGTTGGATGATTATAGGAATAGATGGACGAGATTAAACTGTCATTAGATGATAGTTAGGGTTTTGATATTGACAGCTATAAAAGGTTATGTTAACCTTTTCTTGGTGGCCATCCTTTATCTGATTAAAGAAAAACAAAACCCTAAACCCTAGAACGGCGATATAGTATCTAGCCTACTCTCTCCGAAATACGACCGATTACCAGATAGTCAGGATCAGTTCTGAACAGTTTTCAGAACACAGAAGGGGCTAGCATCCCGATCGCTTGCAGAGGAGTTCGTCGCGTGGATACCAGTAGAGGGCGAAGCGAACAAAGCAGCGCCTCCACGACGAACAATTAAAACATTGAGGTAATTTCTATCCAATCGGTTTTTCTAGTATGTGCAGATCCTGTTGGTGGATTTCCGTAGTTTTATTTTACTTTGTTTTTGCCTACAGATTCCAACAGAGGAAAAATTTGTAGATATGAAAAGTTAAACTGAGGAAACCGAGTAGAAAATGCCATAAGATTCCAAGAATCACCAGATATGACCTCTTTCAAATTACAGTCTGGAGCATTATGAAAGCTCTCAAAACTAGTAAAGTGGCCCAAGACAACCATCGAGTTCCAATTATCCCAAAGAAAAGCGACATCACCATTGCACACCAGAAGTCCATATGATTTTCCGCCTCTCTAGAAATAGAGAGCATATGAGACCAAGTAGGAGAAATAGGAGGATGGTTGTGAAGCCTATTCTAATGACAAGGAGAGTCATCCTAGTTAGACTTCATGAATTGAGACCAAATATCATCTTTAGTATAGAAATTCCACCAAAGCTTGTAAGAAAAAGCAGTGCCAATCTAAGATAAGGAGTAAACACCAAGCCCATTACAGTCAAGGGGAGAGAAAATAGAAGACCAAAATTTCAAGTGATGTTGATCTTGTCCCTTGGAGTTACCCCAGAAAAACTGAGCCAAGAGATGATCTATCTCCTTGAGAACTTGCTTAGGAGGACTAATTATTGATTCCGCAGACAAAAGCATAATAAAAACAACTACGAAAACTATCAACAGGATCTGCACATACCAGAAAAATCGATTCGATAGAAAACTACCTCAATGTTTTGATAAAGCTAGGTGTGGAGGCGATGTCGTTTATGCTTCGCCCTCTATCAGTATTCAGCGACGACCTCCTTTGCAATCGATCGGGATGCTAACCCTTCGGCGTTCTAAAACCTATTCAAAATGAACTCTAACTATCTAGTAATACTTTGGAATTTTGGAGAGAGAGGCAAGACACAATTCTCACCGTTCCAGGGTTAAAGGTTTTTATTTTTTAATCAGAAGAAGACCACTACAGAAAGAGGCTAACTTAACCTTTTATAGCTGTCAACATCAAAACCCTAATTGTCATCTAATGACAATTTTAATCTCATCCGTCTATTCCTATAATCATCCAACGGTTGGATGAATATTATTAAGTAATTCATTTCATTTATTTCATAAATAAATTACTTACTTATTTAACTTAGCAAATAAATACAATACGGAATCTGATCCCTTCTTTGTATACGTTCAACGAATCTAGACACGATCTAGACTCATTGAACTTGGACACCATGCTCACAAGATCGTCTATGCATGTGATCCTATAGGTTCACTTAACGTTGCAGCGAATAAAAAATGTCCTAGAGATTTATCCACAAAACATAAGTGGCCTCTAGCAAGACATTATGCTTACCCAAGTTAAGTAAAAGATATGATAACCTAACATTAGTTTTAATATTTAATCCTTTTGTCACACGATATTCTAATTAAGTATAAGGCATGGGCCGAGTCATCCTTATAAAACTTAATTAACCATTTACTCGATCACCAAGCAGACTATTCTAATAAATAATATTAATAACACCTTATTAATATATATTTGAGCATGACCATGCGTATTCTCCAGTCTTCCTTATCAAGAGGCCTATGGATATCTCTCTCTAATAAGAGAGGAATAAATCCCTTTCACTATCTCTAATATTCAAGCTATGACAAGAAAATAGCTCAACTAATAGTTATAATGCTTACCTGATTAAAAGTGATGTTTGACTCTGTCAAAATATATTTTCTCCCCATGCAAGAAGCATTAGAAACATTAGGTCAACATCAAACCGAGAAGAAATACTTATGATTTAAACCCATACAATATTTCTACTTCACTTTGGGTCATGTCCAATACAATATTCTCAATATGTATTTATGAATTGATTTTATATCTCATATTTATGATCAGTAAAACTTGATCATCAATCAACTCCATACTAGTTTAATAATATAAAATGTAATAAAACTAGGGACAAACAAGAATAGTATTTTATTAGCAAAAAGGGTTTTACTATCAAGTCATATACTTGATGACCAAGAGCATAAAATACAATTCAAAATACATGCCTCACAAATAACCAATATGAATGTATGTCAATTGGTTTAAGGCATATAACTAACACTAATAGCTGTCAAGAGATGGAGCGGAATAGAGTTAAGAACATGCTTGATCAGAATGAGACGCATACCTTGATCAATGATGAATGTTGCCTGCCTTTGACTTTAGCAAGAACTTTGTTAACCATGGAAATACCCCTTTATCAAAGAAAAATAGACACTATGTAACTTTATTGCATTGGAAAAGACTCTACTCTGACTATCCTATGGATCTCCCATATCCGGTGAATTATTGATCAGGAGTTTTCTAACAAAGTTTTAAACCTAATACTTACAAGTGCACAAGATCAATGTAATACATATCAAGGTATCGAACCGCAGAGAAAGGGTCAACTACTGAAATTATTATCTACCTAAATTAATTTTATAAAAAGAAGAATGAAATTTTATTATCTAAGAAAATTATACCAAAATTTACTTAAAACCAATGAATAAAATAACTAAATTAAAACTAACAGGAGATTAACCAAAGAAGATGATTTAGAATCTTGAATCCACCACTAACCTATATAACAATAATTTAATTTTATTTAGGAGAAAGATTAAACCTTTATGTGGTGATCTAAGCTACAAGCTTCGGTTCACTAAAGAAATAGAAGTTTGCATTAAGCTCTCTACAAGAATAAGAGTTAATATTTAAAGAAAGAAAATGACATTTAAGGCTTAAAAGGGTACTAAGGTGAAAATCATGAAAGTTGGTAAGCTTGAAAGGCACAAACAATTCAAAGAAGGCCTATAACCGTTGTCTATGAGTCAAATCATGAAAACTTTTCTATTTCGCCTCAAAAGGTACTCAAGTAAGTTCTAGAATGTAGGGAAAAGATTTATCAACTCTATGCAACTCAAAAATAATGTAAAAGATTAATTAAACACTAACAATGACCCATGTGCTCAAGTGTAAGTCATGCAAGAGTTATAATAAATATAGAACATAAGTCCATCACCCAAATTAAAAACAAGAAAATATTATTTTACTCAACTTATTCAAGACATTTTTAAAGAAACTCAAAAGGAATCATTGTTTAAGTGAAATCATATTTTTGGTTTTCTTCTCAAAATAATGTAAAAAAAATAAAATAAAAAAATTCAGCAAAAATTGAACAAGATAGACAAGAAAAAAAATAATTGACACCAGAACAAAATCATCTTCTCCCCCACACCTAGACCATACATTGTCCACAATGTGATAAAAGAATACGAAGAGTAGAGAAGAGAAAAGAAAATAGCAACCCAACCTGGTAGAAGAAGCAACATTAATGTATGTCTGCAAGAGTAGTAAACAATCTCTATAATTCTATGATAATGATAAGTTGTTTTATTACCCTACAAAACAAACACTTCATACCTTTCTACCAATCAAGTGATAATAAAATAAATAAATAAATAAATAAATAAATAGATAAACAAAAAGAAATTTGGGTTGCCTCCCAAAAGCACTAAATTTAAAGCCTTCAGCCAGACTCTATCACCAACTAGTCCTAATATGTAGGATCTACTAGCATAGTAGATTCAATTTACCTTCTTCTATGTCATTGGCAATAGCAGGCTTCAACCGTTGTCCGTTAACAATGAAGGTTCGGTTGTCTTTAAGATCTTCAATCTGAATAGCACCTGAGGGGAAAAACTTGTTTGACAATAAAAGGTCCATCTCAACGAGATCTCAACTTACCAGGAAAAAGACGTAATTTAGAATTAAAAAGCCAAACTTTTTGGTTAGGTTCAAATAATTTTCGAGAAATTATCCTGTCATGAAAAGCTTTAGTTTTAGCTTCATAAATCTTAGCATTCTCATATGCCTCATTCGTAATTCATCAAGTTCATTTAATTATAATTTCCTATTAGAACCAGCTTGCTTCTAATCAAAATTAAGAGCTTTTATAGCCCAATAAGGTCTATGTTCTAATTTTACTGGCAAGTGACAAGATTTCCCAAAAAGGAGTCTAAAAGGGGACATTCTTATAGGAGTCTTATAAGCTGTGCGATAAGCCCAAAGTGCATCATTCAATCTTTGAGACCAATCCTTCCTATCAGGGTCTAACAGTTTTCTCAAGAATAGATTTAATCTCTCGATTAGTCACTTCTACTTGACCACTTGTTTGGGGGTGATAAGGGGTAGCCACTTTATGAGTTATAGCATACATCCTAAGAAGTGCTTCAAAAGAACAAGTAAAAAATGACTTCCTCCATCACTAATAATAGCTCTAGGGGTACCAAATCTACAGAAAATATGTTCTTTAACGAATTGAATAACTACTTTATGATCATTTGTTCTTGTAGCTATAGCTTCCACCCATTTAGACACATAATCTACTGCTACCAAAATATAATGATAACCAAAAGAAGATGGAAAAGGACCCATAACATCAATTCCCCAAACATCAAAAATCTCAACAATCAAAATAGGTTGTAAAGGCATCATATTACGTTTAGAAATAGAACCAGTACGTTGACACCTTTCACATGCCAAGTGAAAATTATGAGCATCTTTGAATAAACTAAGCCAATAAAAACCACTTTGAAGAACTTTAGCAGTAGTTTTACAACCTCCAAAATTTTCACCACATGCACAAAAAGTTAAAACACCTATGAAACTCACATTCAAGTATGCATCTACGAATTACTTGATCAAGAAAATGTTTAAACAGGTAGGGATCATCCCAATAATAATATTTAACCATTGAAAAGAATTTATCCCTATCTTGTTTATTCTAATGTGTTGGAATTTCACCTGTAGAGAGATAGTTAACAATAGGTGCAAACCAAGGGATAGGATAACGTGATAAAGAAAATAACTGCTCATCAGGGAAAGTATCTCTCAAAAGCAACTGATTCATCATGATTATTATCCCACAGTCTAGTGAGTGATCAGCTACTGAATTTTTTGAACCTTTCTTATCTCTAATTTCAATATCAAATTCTTGCAAAAGTAATATCCATCTAATCAATCTTCGTTTAGTCTCTTTTTTAGACAATAAGTATTTTAAAGCAGAATGATCAGAATAAATAATCACTTGGGAATGTAAGAGATAAGAACGAAATTTCTCAAGTGCAAAAACTACAGCTAATAACTCTTTTTCAGTTATGGTGTAATTTCTTTGAGCATCAGTAAGAGTTCTACTAGCATAGTAAATGACATGAGGTTTCTTGTCAATCTTTTGGCCTAAAATAGCTCCCACAACAAAATTGAAGCATCACACATGATTTCAAAGGGTAAAGAAAAATTAGGAGCCTGAACTATAGGTGTAGATATAAGAAGAGAATGAAGTTTTTCAAAAGCTTTCATGCAAGATTCATCAAAATTGAATGCAACATCTTTGCTCAAGAGATTAGTTAAAGGTCTAACAATCATGCTAAAGTCTTTTATAAATATTCTATAAAATCCTGCATGGCCCAAAAATGATCTAATTTGCTTGACAGATTTATGTGGAGGAAGATTAGCAATTAAATCAATTTTAGCTTTATCTACTTCAATTCCTTCTTTAGACACTTTATGTCCCAAAACTACTCCTTCTGTGACCATGAAATAACTCTTTTCCCAACTTAAGACTAAATTAGCTTCTTCACATCTTTCTAAAACAGCAAACAAGTTATTAAGGCAATCTTCTAAAGTAGGTCCAAAAACAGAAAAATCATCCATGAAAACCTCAAGAAACTTATCAACCATATCAGAAAATATAGCAAGCATACATCTTTGAAAAGTAGCAGGTCCATTACATAATCCAAAAGGCATTCTACGAAAAGAAAAAGTACGAAAAGGGCATATAAAAGTAGTTTTCTCTTGGTCTTCGGGGTACACTAGAATTTTGTAGTATCTTGAGTAACCATCTAAGAAGCAATAAAAGCTTTGACCAGCTAATTTTTGAAGAATTTGATCAATAAAGGGTAGAGGGAAATGGTCTTTTCTAGTTGTAGCATTTAGTTTTCTATAGTCGACACACATTCTCTACCCAGTAACCTCTCTAGTAGGAACTAACTCTCCTTCCTTATTCTCAATTACAGACACTCCTGCCTTCATTGGTAAACTTGTATAGGACTAACCCATGGACTATCATAGATAAGATAACACCAGAATCTAAGAGTTTAACTACCTCCTTTTTTACTATTTCTTTCATGTTAGGGTTTAGCCTTCTTTGCAATTCCCTAGAAGGTTGCACATTTTCTGTTAGATGTATTCTATGCATGCATATAGATGGGTCTTCTCCCTTTAAATCAGCTATGGACCACCCTATAGCCCCTTTATGGTTAGAAAGAACTTTAATTAAATCCCTTTCCTGGTCAGATTTTAACTCAGATGAAATTATCACAGGCAAAGTTTCATTTTCACCTAAGAAAACATATTTAAGTTTAGAAGGAAGGGTTTTCAATTCAAGCTGAGGTGGACACACAAGAGAAGGTACAGTAGAGGATTTTGCAAGCACGGGCAAAGGTTCATGATTCAAAACCTACGAAGAGTTTTCAAGTGGTGCAATACAAGTAAAAATAGAATTTCCATTATCCATGCACATAGTATTCTCATTCTCAATAGAAGCAGATTCTTTAGAACACATTAAAGGTAGAGTTTCTACAGTTAATTCATCAATCATATCTACCAAATAACAATCATAATCATCTTCCATAAACGGCTATGAAGAAGCTTTAAAAATATTCTATCTAATCCTCATATTCATCACAGAGACATACATTACCCCAGTTTTACAATTAATAGTAGCATTTACAGTATCTAAGAAAGGACGACCTAGAATAACAGGAATATGATTCTTGGAAGATTTATCAGGTTCTATATCTAGGACTACAAAGTCTACAGGGAAGACGCCTTTATCAATTTGAACAAGAACATCATCTGTCCTCCCTCTAGGCACCTTGATAGACCTATCAGCTAATTGCAAAGTCATATCAGTTGGTTGCAATTCTCCTAATCCCAATTCTTCATAAACAGTGTGAGGAATCAAGTTAAAACTAGAACCTAAATCTAAGAGTGCCCTATCTATTTTATGATCATCAATAAGACAAGAAATAATAGGAACACCAGGGTATTTCTATTTAGGTGGAGTGTTATGTTGCAAAATGGAGCTCACCTGTTCAGTTAAGAAGATTTTCTTAGAAAACATTACTTTTAGATTTTCTTTTGAAAGTGCACATGTCTTTAAGAAATTTTGCATAGGTCGGGACTTGCTTAATGGCATCTAAAAGTGGAAGGTTGATTTTTACTTCTTTGAAAGTTTCTAATATGTCTTTTATTTTATTGTCCTTTCAAGATGTGGAGGTGGTAATAAAGTTTGAGGAAAGGGAACCTTTGGCTTGTACGAAGTCATAGGAGAAGATTCTAGAGTTTTAGAATTAGAGGAAGAAATTAGTTCCTTTTCTACATTCTTTTCAATTTTAGTCTCCATATCAATCCCCTCAGTTTCATTTTCATTTAAATCACTATCTTTAATAGGTTCTTCTACTTTATTATCTACCAACTTCTCGTTCCTAAGAGTAATGACAGCTTTAGCTTGCTCATGATAATTAGCTCTAGGGTTCTCTATTGGATGACTAGGAAGCTTACCCTCATCTCTTCTACTTATTGCATTAGCTGCCCTATTTGAGTTTCTAACTTAGCAATAGATTGAGTGTGTGAGTCTAGAATTTGTGTCTTCACTTCCAAACTTTTCAAAGCAGATAATACTTTTTCTTCAAAAATAGAATATCCACTTTGACGAGGGTGAGGAGGTACATACCTTTGAGATGGAAAACCAGGGTGAGCAGTCATACCAGATTGTTTGTTCTGCTTATATTCTTGCTGGCCTAATTGACCTTCCCCTCCTTGTTGCCTCCTGGAGAAATTAATTTCTCCAGCCTGGATTGTACGTGTTTGAATATGGGTCGTTTTGCCTATGAAATTCTTCAGCTGCATTGACTTGTTCTTGCATAAATTCTTGAAATATTGAAGCACTAGGACAGTCATAGATACATGAGAAGGACTAGAGCAAATCGCACAAACACCTTGCACATTATGAGAATTAGTAGGCAATGTATTTAAAGCTAACAATTGATCAAACTTTTTAGTTAAGGCATCGGCTTTCAAAGAAAGATCAACATTTTGAGAAGCTTCATACATTCCTCTGTTTCCTATTTGTGTAGATGTGCCTATACGTGAGGATGTGGCATGTTGTTGTGAATTATCACTCAAATTTTCAAATAAATCTCACGCCTCATCTACAATTTTATGAAGAACGGTACCACCATAAGAGGAATCAACCATTTGGCGATTTCTCTCATCTAGTCTTGAACAAAAACTTTGTATTTGTTACCATTTAGGGACTTCATGGTAAGGGCAACTACGAAGAAGTTCTTTAAATCTCTCCCAACTCTCATGAAATTGTTCATTATTTTGTTGGGAAAAAGTAGTGAATTTCTCTCCTTAACCTTGTAAGTTTACCCATAGGAAAATATTTTTTTAGAAATTCCCTAGACATCTCAACCCATGTACCTATTCTCTCACGTATATGTAACCAACGTTTAGCCTTATCCTTAAGAGAAAAAGGAAAAATGTGCAATCTAATAGCATCATCACTAACATTGGGTAGTTTAAAAGTTGTGCAAATTTCTAAGAACTCATCAATATGCTTCTAAGGATTTTTGGAATCAAGTCTATACAAAGATGGTAACATTTGAATAGTAGAATCTTTGATTTCAAAGTTATTAGCCTCAATTTCAGGTAGTCTATTACCTATTGGTGAGTTATAAGTGTTAGGAGTAAAATGGTCCCTTAATGCTCGTGGATTTTCAACCATTTTACCCTCACAGGTGTGAGTGATTTTTCCTTGTGCTCTAAGTGCCTTAAATGTACACTCTATCTTAGGGTCAAATTCTTTTAAATCAATAGAGAGCGAACGACGACCATGCATTAATAAAAAAATTCAAGAAAGAGAAAAAAAATTACTACAAATAATAATGAAGAATAAACTATCAAATAATGAAATAAAAATAAATAATAATAAAACGTTGAAGACAATGAAAAAAATTTTTCCTGTCTTTTTTTTCAAGAATAATAATAAAATAAATAAAATAAAAATAAAAAATTTAGGAGACAATAACACAAGCAATTAATTTAACTTTTCTCAGGCAGTGGCGCCGAAAACTTGATCGGGATTTTTCTAACAAATTTTTAAACACAATACTTGCAAGTGCACAAGATCAATGTAATATGGAAGTATCAGGGTATCGAACCACAGAGAAAGGCTCAACTACTCAAATTATTATCTACCTAAATTAATTTTATTAAAAGAAGAATGAAATTTTATCATCGAAGAAAATTATACATAAATTTACTTAAAACCAATGAATAAAATAACTAAATTAAAACTAACAGGAGATTAACCAAAGAAGATGATTTAGAACTTTGAATCCACCGATAACCTATATAACAATGATTTAATTATTTAGAAGAAAATATTAAACCTTTATGGGGTGATCTAAGCTACAAGCTTTGATTCACTAAAGAAATATTGCGCTTAAACGCATGACATAATCCATCTAACCATTAGCATGACTTATTCAATTCTATGACATAAATCATCTAAATTAGCATGAACTATTCAATTCTAAAACCCAGAGTATACTTGCAAAAATTACATATCTCTATTGTAGGAACAATTAAGAAATCATTACTTTCCTATCTAGAAGAGGAATCAACAAGACCTATTTGGAACTCTCACCTATCCCTCATTCTTAAGAAAAGACCTAATTCTTAGTAACACTAGCCAGGAAGGTAGCACCTCGAGGAAATGTAGGAAGAACAAGAACCCTTGAATTGAAATTCCATAATGTATTGCCTAAATTTACAAATTGAAATCACTAATTTTCAAGGAAGAATAAGAAACATAGTACCCTAGGGTTTCTTTCAAATATCATATATTGTCATTCATCCTTTCAAATGGATGAGAATAAGAGTATAAATATAGGTCCTTTGGAGATTAGAACCAAATCCTAACTTCTAATCGAGCTTAAAGAGAGTAAATAAGCATCTTATTGTTAGTATATGCCCTAAGACCAATTGACTCACATTTATGATTTATCAAGCATGTATTTTTTAATTGTATTTTATGCTCTTGGTCATCAAGTATGTGACTTGATAGTAAAACCCTTATAGCTAATAAAATACTATTCTTATTTGTCCCTAGTTTATTACATCTTGTAAACTAGTGTGAAGTTGATTGATGGTCAAGTTTTACTAATCATGAATATGAGATATAAAATCAATTCATAAATACATATTGAGAATATTGTATTGGACATGACCCAAAGTGAAGAAGAAATATTGCATGGGTTTAAGTTATATGTATTTCTTCTCAGTTTTATATTTGGTGTCCTTTGACCTAATGTTTCCAATGTTTTTTGCATGGGGCGAAAATATGTTTTGACATAGTCAAACATCACTTTTAATTAGGTGATTATTATGATTATTGGTTGGCTTATTTTCTTGTCATGGCTTGAATTTTGGAGACAGTGAAAGGGATTTGTCCCTCTCATTTTAGAGAGAGATATCTATGGGCCCCTTGATAAGGAAGACTGGAAAATATGCATGGCCATGCTCAAATAAGTATTAATAAGGTGTTATTAATATTATTTGTTGGAACAGTCTGTCTGGTGATCAAGTAAATGGTTAATTAAGTTTTATAAGGATGACTTAGTCCATGCCTTATACTTAATTTGGATATCGTGTGACAAAAGGACTAAATATTAAATCTGATGCTAGGTTATTATTGCATTTACTTAACTTGGGTAAGCATAATGTCTTACTAGAGGCCGCTTATGTTTTGTGAATAAATGTCTAGGACATTTCTCATTCACTGCCAACGTTAAGTGAACCTCTAGGGTCACACGCATAGACGATCTTCTGAGAATAAGGTCCACATTCAATGGATCTAGATTGTGTCCAGATTCGTTGAACGTATACAAAAGGGGAATCAGACTCCATATTGTATTTTCTGGTAAGTTAATAAGTAATTAATTTTATTTAATCGAATAAATGAAATGAAGTACTTAATATTACTCATCCAACCGTTGGATGATTTTAGGAATAGACGGACGAGATTAAACTGTCATTAGATGCAGTTAGGGTTTTGATATTGACAGCTATAAAAGGTTATGTTAACCTTTTCTTGGCAACTGTCCTTTATCTGAAAAAGAAAAACAAAACCCTAAACCCTAGAATGGTGATATAGTATCTAGCCTCCTCTCTCCGAAACACGACCGATTACCAGATAGTCAAGATTAGTTCTGAACAGTTTTCAGAACACAGAAGGGGCTAGCATCTCGATCGCTTGCAGAGGAGTTCATCGCGTGGATACCAGTAGAGGGCGAAGCGTAAAAAGCAGCACCTCCACACCGAACAATCAAAACATTGAGGTAATTTCCATCCAATCGGTTTTTCTAGTATGTGCAGATCCTGGTGATGGATTTCCATAGTTTTATTTTATTTTGTTTTTGCCTACGGACTCCAACACTTATGCCACTCAATTACAAGCCAAGACGTCAAGAAACAAAGTTAAGAAGTCAAATACACTCAAAATTCACAAAAGGAAAGTTTCAACTTAGCCATACCGCAGGCAGTAGGGTGAGCTCTCATGTAGTGATTTCATCCAAAGCCCTACCATGGTGGAAAGGGTATCCTCCCGCTGGGCGATAGGGTTTCTTCCTAGCTTCCACTTGATGTTTGATTCTCCCAAGTCTTCCATACTTGCTTCTTTTCATTTCCACTCTTGCACCATAGATACTAGGGTGTTTTGGTGCCTCTTTGGTCTTCATCTTTCCCTTCCAAAGCATTCCAAACAAGGTCTTGAAAGTTCTTCTCGAATAATGCCACAATCCCTTTGTTCTCTTCTCTAACTTCCTTGCCATTGACCTAGTGATCGTTTCTCGCATCAAGTCCACCATCTCCTGAGCATCCTGAGTCATATCACAATGCCAACGACAACGACATTCCAAGCTCTAAACATAGCTAACATGGCTAGTTTCCAGCACATGTTTTCACCAACTAGAAATCAGGCCATCGTGAGTTTACCAACCAGCCAAGCTCATAAAAGAGCTACAATACGCTCTACGAGGCCAGGTCATCTACAATAAGTGGATTCAAGAGCTATTGATTATGCATTGCAGAGGCAGTTCGATTTAAAGTCAAAGTATTTGATCGACATGCTTACCGCAAGCTTTATCCATAATGGATTAACAATATCACCACCATTCCCAAGGGTTATAAAGTTCCAGATTTCACCACCTTCTCAGGAGATGATATGAAATCCACTACGGAGCACATTTGTAGGTTCACAACTCAACATGGTGAGCGAGGGCAGCGAGTTCCACAAATTGTTGTTATTTCCCTTATCACTCATGGGAGCTTCTTTCAAATGGTATACCAATTTTCTCCCCAACTCAATCAATAGATGGACCGAGATGGAGAAGTTATTCCATTAACATTTTTACAAACCACTCCCAAATTTTTTAGTTGCTGACCTGTTTGCCATTAGGCAACGAGAAGGGACGACCACCATTGATTTTTACTGAAATATTTAGGGATTAAAAGGTAAATTAAATTTCACTATTTTCTTGAATATGAATACGTTAAGATGGTAATTGGTGGCATAGCCCCACAGTTAAGAGAAAGATTGATCCTCCATGATTTCTCTAATCTATCTCGGTTCGCTTCACAAGAGACCAAGTTGGAAGAGTTTATCAAAGAGAAGTAAAAAGAAAGAGGTGCTCGCTTTACAAAATCAGACAATGATCCTGATCATTGGAGAGATTTTTTAGGGGAAAGAGGACGAGCTAGTGATGTAATGGCTACAGAGGTTGTAGCTGGAAAAGCTTAAATATGCCTAGCAATCAAAACCTAAAAAAGGAAAGGAGACAACTCGATCGGAAAGAAAAGAGAGATATTCATTTGATTCTCGCAAGCAGATCAGATCTTTAACCATCTTCTCAAACACAAGTACATTAACTTTGTTAACGGACAGAAACTTCCCCCTACAAACAAGATCAAAGGCAAAAAATATTATAAGTGGTATAACTCTTTCAGTCACCACACTGATAATTGTGTAGTGTTTAGAAATTCCATTCTAAGAGGGGAGATTCAAGTTCCCAAAAAAGGTGAACTTGGAGCTACTAGTTTACTCAGATTCCTTCCTACCCATGGATGTTAATATGGTATCAGCATTAGAAAAGGGGATCAAAGAGCGTAAAACAAGTTTGGAGAGTCAAACAACCAAAAGGTTCTATAGTAACTAGAAAACCACTAAAGAGAAATGAATCAGGTAGTAGCTCGTCCCACAAGAGGACTGATGGAGACCATCTCAATAAGACCAATTCACAAGAAGGTCCAATCGGGTTTAAGGCCAAATAAGATTATGAAAACTCAACTAATTCATTTGACTATATGAGTGGTCCAATGACAAGGTCTAAAGCCAAAAAGATACAAGATGTCCTTAATCATTTCATTCCCAAGGCTCAAGCCAAAGAAGGAATCAAACTTCAAGATTATGAACCCAGGTTTGTTAATTCTTTGGTGGTGATGGACCAAGGGTTACACACACTTAAATCGTATTTTGAGCATCATTTCAGTCTAAAAAATGTCATAAATTTCGTCCAGATTAGGTGAGATTAATGGTCATAAGTTCCCAATAAAATTACAACTTCCAAGACTCATCTTTATACCTTTTCGAAGCTCTATGAGTCTACTTTAATACGCAACAAACAATTTGTCATTTTGAGTTTTCTACAGGAAGATACACTAAATTTACTAAAGCCGCTCATTGTTGTCTACAGAAACTTTACCTACAGGATTAGTATGTTGGTTAAGCATATTTGGAGTATTTTCAAGAATTTTTGTGTTCCACTTTTTTTTTCTTTTTTTTTCCCTTTTTCTTTTCTTTTTGGATTTTCGGATTTTTTTCACAATTTTTTTGTACTTTTTTTTTTTTACTTTTCAACAAAGATAAATAATATGCTAACAAAACTTCACAAAACCTCAAATGATGGAAGACCTCAACCCATTATCTATAAAGAGATAGGAACCTTGGTATAATCCAACAAATTAGAAAACCTTGACCCACTACCTATAGAGAGGAAGGAGCCTTGGTAGGATCCAACAAGTTCAAAATGAAGATGAAAAAAACAAGAAAAAGATAAAAACAAATAAAGGTAGAAAATAGAAAATAAAAAACAAAAGGGTATAATTCAAGAATCACCTTGAGCTCTGATACGAAAACTAATAAGAATCAAATGATGCGGAAATATTCCCAAGTCTAGATTCCTAAATATTGATATTTGGCAAAGCCAATTGATGGATGATGCTTCGATGGAGTTAAGACATAATTCCAACCTGTAGTAGAAAACCTTAACTATAACCCCACTCTTCAAATAACTATAAGATAAGAACCTTAGATATATGATCTAAGACCCTTAAACAACACTTAGTAAATAAAGAACAGAAGCTAAAGAGCCACCACAAAGAGAAGTGAGCCTTGATTGAGAAATCTAAAGGAATCATAAGGACCTAACCTAATAACACCCAAATAAGTTCTACAAAGAACTAACAAGAAAAGGATAAACCTAGCCAAATTTATAATATTCAAACCTAAAATTACAAGAACATTCCCTAGAATATTTATAGATAGTTTGTAACATGTCTCCAAACTAAATGCTAACATAAGAAGTAGTAATTTGAATAAAAATGAAAAAATAATAAAGACTTATGGAAAACACGTAGTTAAGGATGTCTAAACTACCAAAAAAATTCTTGGAATGCTCCAAATATTCTTAACCAACAGGCTAATCCCGTAGGTAAAGTTTCTGCAGACAATAATGCGCGGTTTTAGTAAACTGAGTGTATCTTCCTGTAGAAAGCTCCAAATGACAAACCGTTTATTGCATATTAAACTAGACTCATAGAGATTCAAAACAATATAAATATGACAGCCTGAAGCCTGGTAGATTTATGCATTTTAATCTTTAAAATTTATTCAAAAATAGCTTCTGAATAACCTTTAAATTACAAGCCTTAGAAGTTGTAATTTTATTGGGAACTTGTGACCATTAATCTCACTTAATCTGGACGAAATTTATGAATTTTTTTAGACTAAAATGATGAGCAAAATACACTAGATGAAATTTATGAATTTTTTTGGACGAAATGATGCTCAAAATATACTAGTTAAGTGTGTGTGACCCTTGGTCTATCGCTGCCAAAGAATTAACAAACCTTGGCATATAATCTTGAACTTTGATCCCTTCTTTGGCATGAGCATTGTGGAAGAAATTACTAAGGACTTCTTGCGTCTTTGTAGCCCTAGAGCTCGTCATTGGACCACTCATATAGTCAAATAAATTAGTTGAGTTTTCATAATGTTCTTTGACCTTGAACCCAATTGGACCTCCTTGTGAGTTAGTTTTATTGAGATGGTCTCCATCAAGGACCTTCGTAGCCACCTCAAGAAAGCTATGGTGTTGCCAATGATCAAAGAATGACTAGACACAACTAAAGAGTAGGGCGACTTGAGACAACGTTTAACTAGGCCCTCAACCAAGGTCGGTCTCAAGAAACATCTGAATGGGGCAAGAAGGATATTAGACCTTAGGCAAGTAATAGATTTGTTAAATATGGAAAAGTATCATTTAACACTCCCTTGATTTGCTAAAGTAACAAATATTTTCACTTGGAATCGTGTACTATATATCTTCTAACACACTCTCTAGTATACTTCCTTTAGTAGGGTTTATCTTTTAAAATTTAGAATTTATCTTTTATTCTTAGGATTTTATTAATAAAAATACCATAAACTGAGCGTATTAGAGAGAATATTAGAAGATGTACTAGACATCCTAGTCGAAAAAAGTATGTCCAGATGATAGATAATACGAAACACAAGGAATATGAATCAAAATGTTCATATTCCCGCTCATAGATTAGTTCATAACAAAATTTTTTGCTTTCGAACAATAATGACCAATTCTCTTTTTTCTTAAAATAAATAATTGTAACAAAACTAGGAAATAAGATGAGAGAGAGCGTTAGAACTGTCAATCAGACTAAATGGATTGGGCCTTCCTTGACCCGAGCTCGACTGGATAATTCAGGCTTAAGAAGAATGATTTTGAGCTCCGCTTACATTTGTTTGGACCGGATTCAAGCCATCCCAACCTGAATAATATTTTTTATAAAAAAATTAAAAATAAAAATTTGAAAGATAATGAAAGAATTTTAATTTTAAAAATTTTTATTATTTAAATTTCATTTTACATTTATAAAGTTACATATTTAAAGAATTAATTTTATATAGTTATATGTAGTTTACATACAAATTTGTCGCAAAACAATTGAGAAGTTTTTTTCAAATAAATCAAAATTTTATACAGGAAGGATTAATTCCTACGAAATATTTTCAAAAAACAACTCATAGTTTACGTCATGCAGGTGGTGAAAGATTACAAATCAATTTTAAACTACCACGTGCATACATTTGCAATAATAAAGTTTGCATTCCTGAAAGCTTTTTATTGGCTAAAAATATAACAAACCAAGTTATACTTGGAACCCCTTTTATAAAAAAGATTTTTCCTATTACTCATATAGGAACAGATTGCCTTATAGGTACTTTTGAAAATATACCTGTTTCTTTTCAGTTTATAACTGAACCCAATACAAGATTTATAAATGAAATTAAAGATTTTATTTTAAGAAAACAAAATCAAATATATTTTATAAATTTTGAAATTAACTCTTCTACAATAGAAGAAGTTTTACAAAATCCTAAATTACAGGATAAAATTAAAAAACTTCAGAATAATATTTCTGTAGAAATTTGCAATGATCATCCTAATGCTTTCTGGAGCAGAAAAATACATGAAGTTAAACTTCCTTACATAGATGACTTTGATGAAAGTCAGTTACCAACAAGGGCACGTCCTTGTCAAATGAATTCTAAATATTTAGAATTATGTAAAGAAGAAATAGCTTCTTTATTAAACAAAAAATTAATAAAAGAGTCAAACTCACCCTGGTCATGTACAGGATTTTATGTTAATAAACATAGTGAAATAGAAAGAGGGGTACCACGATTGGTTATTAATTATAAACCTCTCAATAAAGTATTAAAATGGATTAGGTATCCTATTTAAAAAGGATTTATTAGACCGATTATACGAGGCTTTAATATTTTCTAAATTTGATTTAAAATCAGGATATTGGCAGATTCAGATAGCTGAAGCTGACCAATATAAAACAGCTTTTAATGTTCCTATAGGCCACTTTGAATGGAAAGTGATGCCCTTTGGAGTAAAAAATGCCCCTTCTGAATTTCAGAAGATTATGAATGACATATTCATTCCATATAGTGACTTTATATTAGTCTATATTGATGATATTTTGGTATTTTCCAAAACAGTTCAACAACATTTTGAACATTTAGATATTTTTAAAAAAATTGGTTATACAAAATGGTTTAGTTATATCCAAACCCAAGATGGTTTTATTTCAAACGAATATTAGATTTTTAGGTCATAATATTGAAAAGGGAAAAATAATTCCTATTAATAGAAGTATAGATTTTGCTTTTAAATTTCCAGATGAAATTCTGGATAAAACTCAATTACAGAGATTTTTAGGCAGTTTGAATTATATTCTACCTTATTATAAAATTTTAGCCTCAGACACAACTATCTTATATGATAGGTTGAAAAAGAATCCTAAACCATGGACTTCTCAACATACTGAGACAGTTAAAAGGATTAAAGAAAAGATTAAATCTTTGCCTTGTTTAATTTTAGCCAATCCTACTTGGCAGAAAATAATAGAAACTGATGCCTCTGATATAGGCTATGGCGGTATTCTCACCCAAATCTGTCCTGTTAATAACAGAGCACATTTAGTCAGGTATCATTCTGGCAAATGGACTAATAGTCAAAAAAATTATGCAACTGTGGCTAAAGAGATCTTAGCTATTGTATTTTAAAATTCCAAGATGATTTATATAATCAGAAATTTATTGTTAAAACGGATTGCCAAGCGGCAAAATTTATGTTTAATAAAGATTTTAAACATGATGTCTCTAAGCAGATGTTTGCAAGGTGGCAAGCTCATTTAGCCCCTTTTGATTTTGATATTGCTTATAAAAAAGGTGAAGAAAATAATCTTCCTGATTTTCTTACACATGAATTTTTACAGCATGCAGGGCAGGGGAAATAATTTCCGAGGTCGTGGCAGAGGTAATACCTCACAAGCCAAAGGCAAAAATGTTGTTATACAACAAGGTAACAAACAGCTTATAGCTAAAAATATTGTCAATCTTAAAGATGATGAAGCCCTCTTATATGAGGAATTCAAAAAGCAATATCTTGCTAAAAAGGAAGGTCAAACCTCCTCTTCAAGTTCATATGCTCAGATTATATCTGATGAAGATAATACTACTTCATATCATACACATTCTCATAAAGAAATTATATTTCTTTTAGAGAGTAAAGATTTACAATGGAAACATGATCCATGGTTATTAATGCAAAGATACCTGGATATATCGGCATATGCCTCAACCTCGTATAAACACAGGTTATTTTATGAGCAGATACTTAAAGTAAGCTCATGCGATATAACGCATTTCCACCCCAGTGGATACAATGATGCTAAAATTTATAATTTTAGCAAAATTATTATTAAAAGGATTATATCCATTGAAGAATGGGGTATTTCCCCTCTCAAAGAACGGGAGTTTATAATTCCTGAGACAAAAATGTCTTTAAAATATAATTATTGGGATTATAAAGATGCATTTTATAAAGCATTTTTATATGAAAATCCTATGCATAAGCATACTTGGTTAATCAAGATCTGTGACAATGTTTATAACAGTCCCATACCAAATTGGTTGATACACTGGTGGTCCATATATGGAACATCTGGGAAAATACTCCCTGAAAAATTCAAAGCATTATATACTGAGTGGGTAAATTTATCCCCAAAATTGGCTCATTATATCAGCATGGAATTATATTCTGAGGATATAGCCTCAATGATATTTTTTAGTGAATTTTCCATACCGTGGGTGTGGAAATGGTCTCCTGAAGTGGGTTATACTCCTCAACATATTCCATGTTTAAAACGAACTACTTATAGTAGATTCTGGGATCGCTTGATTAAAACAGACCCAGAAACAAAATCCATATATGGTAAAAATATTTTGGATAACATCCAAAGCCACAATGAGTCTTATAGAAGTTCAAAGGAACAAGGAGAGATTAAATCTCTCAGCCCCTTCCATCATATTACTACCAGGTTAAAGCTACAAAATGATGTTATATCCAAAGAAGAATTGATTAAATCTTATTTAGAAGAAGTTAAAAGGGAGCTGGTTAAAAATTTGCTTCCTACAGAAGATAAAGCGGATATATCCATGACCGGCTCTTCTAATAAAGATTATTTAGCCGGAGAATCACAAGATCCAGATATAGATGAAGAGTTGTCTCATACAGCAATTGACCAGATGGTCCAAGAAATTGAAGATGAAGCCAAACAAAAGTTAAAGTAATGTGGCCGACAACATTATTGTTATACACAATGATTGTCCTTTAAATGGGACCCAGCAATAGTGCATAGCATTATTACGGATTTAAAATCCTTTTGTAAATTGTACTGTTCCGGATTTAAAATCCAATTGTAAAAATTGTAATAGATAGGATTTGAAGTCCGCCTTTCCCCAATTGTCTATATAAGGAGTCATTCTCCTTCTCTTAAGGGAGGACCATAGAGTTAGAATTCTCTACTTCTCCTTTACTCTCTCATTGTAAAGTTTTTATATTTTAATACAAGAGTTTTCAAGTCTTCTCTCCATCCCTGGTAAGCTTTCCTTTTCTTTTCTTTATTTTGTTTAAATAAATTTATATATTTTTAGCCTCATGGAAGGCTAAGTCCTTTCATGTTAAACTATGCTATCATATATATCACTATGATTATGTTGTGAAGATCCTTATTTTGTCTGGTTGGTTAGTAGTCTTATGTAAGAACTCGCGGTTTGGGTTAGCAACTCTGGATCTGGCCATAATTATTGGAAGATAAGGGTTAGCCTGTTGTAAGCCGTTGTGAAGGCGTGTTAAGGCGTTGATCCCGGTTTTATTTTCTATAATTATGTTGATAGATCTAGATGTTCTGTAAAAGTACTACCTTAAAACCTGGGATCTTACATGGAAGACTACCGCCGGACCTAATTTGGTATCAGAGCCATGTTATTGTGTGATGTATATGATTCATAGTTTAACATGAATTAATTATAAATTCAAATGAATTTATTAAGAGAAAAGAGAAACATTAAAAATGTTTCTAAACAAGAAATGGATATTCCTGAAAACTTAGAAGCACTTAATAAGTGGACAATCCCAAGGGTTGATTTAAAAACTGTATATCAGTTAGGAACCTTTGAAAAACTTGGTTTAAAACAAGTAGTTAAAACTACTGAGGAGTCAGTTTCCTTAGATAATGAAGAAACTGAATTAAAATTATTATCATTAAATGATATAAATAGATATAAAGATTTATAGAAATTTATCCATATTGGATTAGTACAAATTGCATTTAAACCTCTCACTTTAGAAGGTTTACCTGAAAGTTTTATTGCATGTCTAAGAGATGCAAGGAACTTAAATTGGAAACAATCACTTATAGGTGTAATTCAATCTAGTCTGGCACATGGACCAGTCTATTTTAATGTTTATCCTAATCTCTCACTTTCTTTAAGTGATATTAATATATTTGATTCTTTAACATTAAATGTTAAAACTCACGGATATAATTATATTGCTGGATCAGAACTTATATGTATCTGTTATCGCATTTATTATAAACCATTATTTACATTAAATCCTAATTGTAAACTAATGGATAAAAAGATAAATGAGACTGTTTTAATAGAAACAAACTTTAATAGATCTAAGATCTCAACAAGAAGAATTATAAAATGGGATGAAATCCCTATGCCTCCACAGTGGAAATTGGAAAGAACTAGTTATATCCAGTCAAAAACTGAACATACTATCGATCATATCGAACAGACTCCAGAAGGAATTGTTTATATACAAATGGATAATACTCCATCCAGATTGGGTAATATCCCAAGGACTTTTTCAACCAGATCTGAAAGATCTTATATCTCACCTCTTATAGAGGACAAGGATTATATTCCTTACAGGGTCTCTACCTCACAGGTAAGTGAACGTGATGAGAATAATCATCATGTGGATAAATTTTTAAAAACAAAAGAAAATGTTGTAAAAGGTGTTTTTAACACTAAAGATCCGGACATAACCGAATCTGAAATGAATTTTTCATTATGAATAATAATCCAAAAATAGATTTTAGTCCTGGATCTGAAGCCAGGAAAAAAGTTAAAACTGAATTTGATTTACCTAGATGGGAACCATTCAGGAAGTGGTTTTTTCCTAATTTAGATGGTAAATTAAAATATTATATTTCAGAAGAATTTTATAAATTTTTATCTTTTCATAATATTCTATTTCCTTTTGTTCCATGGTTCATGTCTAAGTATATTGAACCTTACATTTCTGTTTTAGAAAGAGATTATAAGCTCTTAAATGTAAATATAATTAAAGGAGTATGGCCTCCTCAACAACCTTTTCTTTTAGAAAAGGAAAATAATATTGTCAGTTTTGCAGCATTCTCGAAACTCTTTGAGAATGATACGTTAAACATTACTGTAAAACAAATTAATAAAATTATAGAACAACAAAATTATACAAACATTTATTTGAATGTTATAGGAGAACAAATTCTCTCTCTTCATAAGAGAATAGATTTATTATTACAGAAGCTAGATAAATCTACTTCGATAGAATCTTCAGGAAATAAGGCAGTTATCTCTACTCCCCCTTTGCAGCCTCCTCCTGAAATTAAAGATTATAAATTAAAAAAGATGTCAGATCTAGAATCAATGCTAGATCAGAAATTTAAAAAATTAAATATTAATACTTTGGAAAATGAATTTTCTGATAAATTATCAGAAGCAAAGGATTATAAGCCAGTTATTAGAGATGAACTTAATAAGTTACATAGGTTTGCTGATAGGCCAACCCAAAGAATTCATTATTATAATCGTCCCTCTCCTGTAGATATTCTGCATGAGGAACAAGACTATGTTTATAATAATAGTTATAATGGTAAAAGTATATATAAATGGAATTTAGATGGTTATACTGAAAACCAGATTTATAATCTAGCTCATAGAATGCTTATGTATAGCACAGTCAGTAAACTGATTGGTAATAGTGACAGTAATATTGCAAAAATGATAGTTGCAGGATTTACTCGCCAACTTAAAGGTTGGTGGGATCATTATCTTTCCCTTCAAGATAAAGAAGAAATTTATCATTCTGTTAAACAGGAAGAAGATGGTCGTACTAGCGAACAGTCAGTTTATACACTGATAGTTACTATATTAGAACATTTTACCGGAAAAATTTCGGATGATAATGAAACTAGTAGAACGTTATTACAAAATACCAGGTGTAAAACACTTACAGAATTTAGGTGGTATAAAGACCAATTCCTTAATAGAGTTATGGAATTACCTGAGAGTAATAGCTCTCATTGGAAATCTAAGTTTATAGACGGATTACCCCCATTATTTGCGGAAAGAGTTAGGAAAACTCTTAGGAAAGATAAAATCTCTATTCCTTATGAAATTCATACTTATGGAAGTCTTATAGCGACTTGCAGAACTGAAGGTATAGCCTTATGTAATGAAATTAAGTTAAATCAACAGCTTAAAAGGCAAAAGGTCGATCGAAAGGGGCTCGGTTAGGCCAATTTTGTAGCCAATTTGGGATGGATATTCCATCACAAAGAAAAAGTAGTTCATAACTACGTAAAAGATGATCAATATATAAAAAAAGAAAAAGAGAAGATATTCTCAGAGCTAAGCTAGAGAAAAAAGCTAAGAGAAAATCTGATAGATTAGAACGTAAGAAAGACAAAAGTAACATTGTCTGTTATAAGTGTAAACGCATAGGTCACTACGCTAATAAGTGTAGGATGAAGAAAAAGATAAATAATTAACATTAGTGAAGATTTAAAAGATTCTTTAGAAAAATTATTTTTAGAATCTGATGACTCTGAAGATATTACTTCAAAGATCGTAAATAGATCATATCTCTGATTCTTCTGATGATTCAGAAGAAAACATGTGTCCTTGTAAACAAGGAGATAGTGAATCTGAAAAAGAAAATTCAGAAGATGATTACTATAAATTAATATCTCAATTTAAAGATTCAGATATTAATGTTTTAACTAATAATCATATTTTAGAATTCTTAAAATCCATAAAAGACCAAGAATTAGGGTCTAGGATCATAGAAAATCTAGATGATATCCCATCTTCTAGTACTCATAGTACTAAGATAGAAGAAGAATTTCATTATATTATTATAATATATTGTAATTATAATAGATAATTTTTACTATAATATAATAACAATTATAAATAATAATGTATATGAGAGGCTTAGGTTTGAATGGGTCAAGCCTACCTAGATCCAAACTCAGTCCAATTTACTTTCGAACTTAAAAAACAGATTGATCTAAAAAAAAAGGTTGAATGAGCCTGGCTTTCGATCGACCCCATTCCATTGATAGTCCTAAAGAGGATTGATAAATGAGGTGATAGCTCAATGATTTTTCCTTACACACTTTTATTTAGTATATGCTAAATAAAAGATTTCAATTTTAAAATATTTTGAACGCGATTTTATAACATTTTAATCGTGTACCATGTATCATGGGTCCTTCCTGAAGTAATTAAATACTTGTATGTGATGATGAGTACCAAAATGATGAGAGAGAGGATTCTTTTTATAAAATAAAAATAAAAAATGAAAATAAAATAAAAGGAGGATAATATAGGAAGTCAAGTGTGTGAGCTGTGAAGGATGGGACCATTCTATGGAAAACTTGGACTCCACAGCGGGAGTTTTAGACAATAGGCAAATTGACATTGATTGCGTCTCGGTTTGTTAAAGGAAATTGATATTGACGCGTTCCAAAATTCACCGCCCCTATTGGCCCGGCACTCTCTCGTGACCACGGACTCCTCAATACCCAAGTCCTAAAATTTAACAACAAAGGCCTTGCGTTTTCCAAAAAAAGGAAAAAAAAGACACAACCAACAAAGGCGTTGCGTTTTCCAAAAAAGAAAAAAAAAAGACAACCAACAAAAGCGTAGCTTTTATTGCATCATTTTTCTTTTCTGTTTTCATTTTCGACAAAATTTCACAGCTGGACAGTGTCGTTATCTTTTATTTATTTATTTATTTTTAAGCCCAAAGAACCTATCATTACTGAAGAAACAGGATAGGGATACATCTCGCAACTATATACCATAGGCCAAGTGATGGAGTCTATATCAGTGAAGCTATAATTACAACATGAAAATACTATAGAAAAAGTCATTAAAAGATCGTAGCCCAAGCAAAAAGAAAAACAAACAGTCATCCATCTGACTCATGCTACTATCCAGCAGTAAGGAGAGCCACGTGGACTGACAGAAGCCCGTAGGTAACATATAGTTTTGGAAAAATTGATGTCAGCTAAGAAAACAATGATAGCTACGTGCCGGCAAAAGCAAAGCTAATCAGTGAAGTGGTAGAAAACGTGAGGGTACAGCCGCCATTCCCGTCGCCACAAAGGTAACCAACACTGAATTTCTGGAACCTAGCGTCGCCAACCACCTACCTCGCAGTCCCGCCGACTAGTAGCCGTGAAGGCCACTGACAAAGCAAACGGAGTGGTCTTCGAGCACCGATCGGACGACCACCAGCACCCATACGAGCAATCAACGGCTCCACAGCATAGAAATTTCGCAGCCATAACCAATTAAAGGGTAAAACAAAAACCAAAACCAAACCAAACAAGCCAAGCAAGAAAATCCGCACAAAAAAGAAGGAAGAGGCAAGCATGAAACTCAGAAACTAGAAAATCCAACCTTATATGACAAAATTAGAACCTAACAACCGGCAACATCTCCCTAAGAGGAAAATCAGCACCCACACCACAACTTGGCTGCCAACACCTCCGGAGATCCGAAGCTTGAATTCGACAAAACAAAAGAGGGGGCGACACCAATGCGAAGGAGAAGGGAAAAAGCAAACATGTCTTAATTTACATAAATAAGTAACCAAAAACCTTTGCTACCGCCTCTGTTTACACCGGCAGACAGTACCATTATCTTAATATGAGTAAGGGTGTAATAAACTGCAAAATGAGTCAACCTTCCAAGAGTCGTAGCGCTTTGGTGAGTTTCATATTGATCGAACTCGAACCTGAGTCGAACTTTGCTAAGAAAACGGGTCAAACTCGAGACTTCCTAATATTGATTTGATATCTCTCCTCTAACTCACCAATTTGGTATATATAAATATTAATATATATATATATAATAGTAATAAGTTTTCAATATATTATACTCTCTTCATTTGTTTTTGTCATATTGTTTGAATTTTCATATATTTTTTCCTTGTTACAATATGATTCCAAATTTTCAAGGCAATATTTAATTAACTTTTTCCCATAATACCTTCCTATTAGTAACAGATTCCCACAGCTTTTTATTCTTCTAACATAGAAACCAGAAAAATAATAATAAGGAGAAAGAAAACTATGAAAGGCATTTTGGACTACATAAAGAAAAAATATCTAAAATTTCGTATTTTATTAAACAGTTTAATGTCCAAAATGTGACAAGTGGAAAATAACGAAGGGATTAGAATGCAAAATTTTTTATTCATTACATTTTGGACATTGTTAAAAAAATACGAAATTTTATATGTTTTTTCCATATGTAGACTATAATACCCTTCGTAGTTTCTTTTTCCTCATTATTATTTCTACTAGTATCTATTTTATAATAATAATAAAAAGATGTTGGAATTTGTTACTAATAGGAGAGTATATAGGAAAAAGTTCATTAAATATTATCTTGAAACTATAACGTGACAAGTAAAAAAAAATACAAGAAATTCCCATAATGTGACAGGAAAAAAAAAAAAAAAAAAAGAGGGAGTATTATATATAAGAAAAAGTCAAATTCAAGCTCAAACTTGTCTACACAAAGTTTCGAAGCGAACTCAAACTCATGCCAGATTCAATAACCTCGACCGAACCCAAGCTCGAATTCAGACTCATTAGAAAAAGGTTGGAGTCGAGCTCAAGCAAAGATAAGTTCGAACGCGATTCGACTATTTATACCCTTAAATATGAGTATTAGATAAAATCTTATCTCATATTTTTTAAAAACCAATCTTATCACGTAATATGACATGCAAAATATATATACTACCTCAATTTTATATTATATATTCTTTTAATTAAAAAAATCATATTATCTATCGTCTGCTTACACTTTTATTGTTTTAAAATAGATACTCGCTTCATTTCACATTATCTTTTCACCTTATTAGGACAGGATACAAAATTTAACGAAATGATAGTATTGTCTAAATTCAACAGAAAATAGAATAAATTACCCTTTGAATGCCATTAATAGTCTATATAAAAGTTTCTAGACAATTGTTTAGCTCCAAAAAGATAGGGGTTTATACGAAAAATTGTTATTTAATACTCTCTTGATTTAATGATGTGACAAATTTGTTGAAATGGAAAAGTATATCCCAGATAATATAAAATGGAGAGAGTATCACTTTAGTAAATTTTAGGAATAAATGATACTTATATATATACACCTCTATTTTATTACAATTAAACAATTATTTAAAAATTTTTATTAATTATTAATCATAATTAAAGAGTAATGCATTCTAATTCCTTTTTAATCTAGACATTCAATAATTTTTGTGTCTTGTACTCAACCGTCCGAGACATAATATAAAATGTAAGTAGTACAACAAAATAAGCCATACGTACTAACTAAATCTTCTACATGGCTCATGTTATACAGAGCGGTTTGAACGTGATAAATGTGAAGAAGTGCATTCCTCTCGTCCACAGGGTCTCCACCAGACTACTCGATGCCCAGGTAGAAGATGTAAATCATGGTGACTCAGCGACTCTGCAGATTGGAGGCCAAGCACTGGTGTATACAAGGAACTACCCTTCACATTGGAGAGGTTGAAATTTCCATACTGCCTCTGCTAACATTTGAACCTTGGACCTTAGAACCAACTCTACAGCCCCAGAACCAATTGAGTTATGCCCATGAGAACGAAGAAGTGCATTCCTTTTCCAAAGAATCTTAACCTAGTTGTATTTTACTAATAAAATTTACTGGCTATATTTTAGTAATAAAACTTACTAAATAAAAGATTAAAACTTTTTTAAAAAATATTACAAACGACCTAGAGCATTTTCCAAACGTTAAATTAGATGAGAGTATTAAAACATCTATTGTCGATAATATTTTTTGTAACATCTCATGTTACATTTCCTTTTATAATACTCCTTGCGTCCTATATAAAGATGATCCTTGCGTCTTTGTATAAATTTATTAGAATGATGTGTATTTTATTAAAATTTCTTGAAAAAATGGAGATTTTTTATTAATTAAGACGTAAAATAATGAGAGACATATGAGACACTTAACATGTTAACTAACATATATAAATAGAAACACGACCATAATTTGTGACGAAAGTAAAAAGAAACTTGGACCATCTTTGTGGTACAGAGGGAGTTTATTTTTTCCTTAGGGTTTATTTTTGCCCTTTAGAGTTTATTTTTTATTTGGTAAATTTTATTAATAAAAATATATCAAATTAAGAATGTTACACGAAATTTACTGGAGTTGTCATAGACAATTCGAACCTGCATAAAACTTACAACTTTTTTTTTTTTCTTTTGTAGCTAAGCCATTAAACTTCCAACTTAACAAATTGCATTCCTATGTGCTAAATTATTACTCCCTCAAGTTTTTACTTGTTATATATTGAAAATCACACTGTTTTAAAAAATGCAAATTTCAGATTTTTTTTGTATAGACTAGAATCTTTTCAAAATTTTCTCTCTTTTCATTATTGTTTTTACTAATTTTCATGTTAGAAGAATAAAAAAGGATTGAAATTTTTTATTAATAGAAGGATATAATAGAAAAAGCTTATTCATTATTATCTTGTAACCAAAATATAAGTAAAAAAAAAATAAATGAATTATCATAAATGTGACGGTAAAAAAAATTAGAGAAAGTACTTGTATTTGTTAGGTTTGAGCTCACAATAGATAACTTTTAATAAGGATTTAATAAATATAACACCAAGTTTAGCAAGTATAACGGAGCAACTCATTTTTTAAAAAGCTCTCTCTCTAAAGAAATGCTCTCAGATCTCTTTCTAGAAAATTTACATTTTTTAAGTTTTTAACACAAACCAAAGGCAAAGAATAAATATGGGTGATGATAGAGACCTTTCGAATGCTAAAAATGAGGTAAAAATCAACCAAAAATTCATTTTCTTTTTAAAACGCAAATTTGCTTACAAATTTCCCGATGAAGTGAGACAAAATATCCAAGTTTGATCAGGCAAATTCGGATGTTTGATCATTTTTTGTACAGTGTTAAACATTCATCCCCTTATAAACCATAAAAGTTTTTTATGTGAACACCCTTATGTTATATAAGGGATTGAATAACATAAGGTTATTCACATAAAAAACTCTTATGGTTTGTAAGAGGATGAATGTTTGATCCTTTACAAAAAATAGCCAACCCCCATATTTTACCGATATTTTTTTAAAATTAAACTTTTTAATTTATACATTTATAAAATTTGGTCAAACACTCGATCAACCCTTATACACTATAAGGGAATATTTGGTCAATCTCTTATGTTAAGGGGTTAATGGAGAATTACCTTATGGTTTATAAGGCGTAAGTCAAAATCCCCTTATAAAATGAGGAGTTTTATAAAGGATTGTTCATCCAATCTTTTATAAAACTTTTCATTTCTTAAAGTTAAAAAGATTTTGAAAATTTTTAGAATTTTAAAAGTTTGAATTTTTAATACATATATGAACCAATTAAAGTAAAAACAGTAAAATTATAATTAACGTATTAAATTATAAATATATATTAACTTTTATTTCCTTGAAATTTGAATCCGAGCTACTTGAATTTTTTTTTGTTAATTTGAAGATGTTGGGAGATTCTTTTTTTTTTTTAAAAAAAAAGAATGTAAAAAAATACAGGATTTTAAAAAATATGAGTTGTCTGATATTATATACCTATTAAACTCGGTCTCATATTTATTCAACCCCCTTAATATCCTATATTGTACATGCTACTTCATTAATCTTTAGTCTCAAGAGTAATGTGAAAAACAATTTTTCCCTTAGTTTACTTGTCACAAAATAATTTCAAATACTGTGTTAATAGAATGTTTTTGCCAGTGAAGTACTACCTTGTTATGGGATTACAATTATTGAAATGATATAAATTATATTATTAAAGTTATTAAGCCAAAAGATTTGTGATAAAGTATAACTTCGGAGAATTAGCTTTACGAATTACTTTAGTCTTAAATTAGAACTTTAATATACCTGAATATATGTTTTAAAACCACAAGTTAAAAAAATAATATAAAGATGTATAAGTTTTCATTTTTTTTTTTTTTTTGGTTTTTTTGAAAGGAGATGTATAAGATTTTTATGAATTTACAATGAAATATGTACATTTAAACAAAAGAAAGAGTTAATACAAAATGAGTACCTTTTGTTTGACCATTTTATCAATTGAGTATCTAATCTTAAGAGATTCTTAATTGGGTGTCAAATTTCTCTCGCAAGTTTTCCGATTCGGCTAAAAAAATATAATGGCACACCTGTCAAGGTCTTTTTATTTTATCTTTTGAAGAGATAGTTGTTTAAAAATATAAACTTCCAAAACTACCCTTGATAGTTAATATAAAGAGATGATTGTTTAAAAATATGAACTTTCTAAGCTACTTTTGAAATTAAATGGCGATGAAATTTTTTGTTTCTCTCGATGTTTTTGACGAAAATGATGCGTATTGTTGAGAAGACAGATGAGTTCGTGTGCAAAGAGATAATATTTTATTATATTTTCCTCTCCATTAAAAGAGTAAAATAACTTAAAAAAAAAAAAAAAAGAATATCATAGACATTTACCTTTTTCTGTTTAATTGAATTCACCACATTCAGTTGATAATTATTTAAGATTACCTAGGAAATTCACAATGTTTAAGGGGTTGATAAATGTAACTCGGGAATATGAATGTATAGCGCAAAAAATAATTATTTTTCCTCCTCTTTCTCTCTCTACACCGTTTCTCTTTGACTTCTCTCTACTCCTTCTCCACTTTAAAACTAAAATATTTAACATTGAACTTGTATTGGAGGTAGATATGGATCATTATGAAGAATTTGTAGAAGAAAAAATATCAATTTAGATGTAAAAAAAGTTAAAAAATTTTTTTTTTTCAAAATTGGGGCTCGGATCGCTCGGACGGGCGACACGGACATGAGCGGATCGCCGGTCTTGCCAACCCGAGCTTAGGTAGAGTTTTTTTTTTTTTTTTTTTATAGGAAGAAAGAATTTTTGTAAGGTATTTGGAAAACTTTAAACATGAATAACTTTGCGATCGGATGTCTGTTTCACGCGTATGACCACTCTTTTTCGATGGCTCTCGTAAAGATAAACGCAACGGCATCGTTGAAAAAGTGATCCGGACGCATTTTGGGGAAAAAATTACAAACTTGGTGCCTTACAAAATTGGTGTCGATTACGGATATTTATTTTTAATTAGAAAAAAAAGAAGACTGCTCCTCTGTCTAATTTTCAAATTGGTGCCTTAATTTTTTAGTTAATAAGAGAAAAAGTATTAGAAAATTACAAAAACGTAAATTAAAACGAAAAGAGGACGTTTTTGTGGGAACGGTTGGTGGAAACCGCTTAAAGCCGTTTCCATTGCGTAGATCTCAAAAAAATACCCGAAATGCCCGCAAGAATCGCCTCAATCGGACGTGCGAGCGCAAAGTTATGTCCCGTTAAAATTTTTTACTATACGGGACAAATTTTTTGCCCCGAAACGCGTCTGGATCACTTTTTCGACAATGCCGCTACGTTTATCTTTACGAGAACCATCCAAACGAGTGGTCATACGCGTGAAACAGACATCCGATCGCAGAGTTATTCATGTGTAAAGTTTTCCAAATACTTACAAAAATCCTTTATTCCTTAAAAAAAAAAAAAAAAAACCTGAAGCTCGGGTCGCTCGAACCATCGACCCGGACCTGCTCAGGTCACCAGGACCGGCGATCCGAGCTCCAATTTTGAAAATTTTTTTTTCAACTTTTCTTATATCTAAATTGATATTTTCTTCTACAAATTCTTCATAATGATCCATATCTACCTCCAATACAAGTTCAATGTTTAAAGATTTTAGTTCTAGAGTGGAGAAGGAGTAGAGAGAAGTCAGAGAGAAACTGTGTAGAGAGAGAAGGAGGAGGAAAAATAATAAATTTTTTACGCTATACCTTTATATTCCCAAGTTAAATTTATTTGTCCTATGTTTAAACAATATTTAGTATTAATTCTAAAACAAAACAAAAATAAAGTTTACCAAAATTAACGATTTTCTAGGACCGGCCCACTCTATGATGACTGGTCTGGTGGCCCGGGCAATTTGACATGTAGGACAACTGCGTTCTAATTCTACCGTCGGTGGCGTGATTCTTCATTGACTGCCTTTCTTCATTTGTTTTGTCATGCTCGCGCAAGAATTGGTTAACAACTGACACATTTTTTCCTTTTTTCTTTTGGGACCAAACCTTTTTTTTCCCCTGGAATTTGGGACCAAACCCTTGATATCAATATTATGTACCATAATATTTTTTCAACCTATTCTTCTTGGATCAACCTGAGACATAAAATTGCATTTAGATAAACTGCATTTATTTATTTATTTACTTTTTCCCAAATAATTTGAGGGTTTGTAATAATTGGGTTACTCATGATCTAATTCTCAAAACAGGTTGTTTTTTTTTCAAAATTTAATGAATTTTCATATTTTTATAATTTTCATTCTTCTATTTGTCATGGTGTTGTAGAGTTTTAGTAGTTTATTCTGAATTTTTTTTTTAAAAAATAAAATAGTGATTCAGTTCAGTTTAATTAGTGTTGATCATCTTCTAACTCATTTAGACAAAGGAAACATTTTACAACTGTTGGATTCCGTATATCATTAAGTAGCTAAAACAAAATTTGTTTTGACCTTAGATTTTATTTAGTGTTGTAAAGGTAGACAAGAAATAGAGAAAATCAAAGCATTCCTTTTCATTCATTCATTCATAATAATCAAGTTACAACCTTCACAGTATGACCATATATAGGCAAAGGGAATTAAGGGATAAACATGAAGCATAAGGATAGAACTTTATCCTTTAACATGGATAATTAAATAGGGTGGTGACCAGTCAACCAATCTTTCATATTCTAATGGTTCTAAAGAGTATATTTATTCTTATAAGAATTATCCATTTGACTTATACATGGACATGACTAATTCATAAATAATTTTATGACACTTTCTCTTGAATGTCATGACATTAAGTGTTGGAGATTTTAGAAATATTATGAGCATGACATATGAATCATAAAAGTTTTTAAAACATAATTGATGTGTGTAGAATCAAAGCAATAAAAACGGAAAATTCTAATCACTACAATGTCAGACAAGTGTACCTAACAAAGTAGAGGTGAGTTCAAGTGTCGAATCTCTCAGGGACGGATGAAGGTTCAAGTACTACTCGTGTCTCTAATATTTAGATGAATAAAAAGGTTGTCGTTGAGAAAAACTTAAAAACAATAAAAGCAATTAAAAGAAAGCAATAATAAAACGATTTTAAAAGATTAATAAAAATAAGAGTTTGGGTTGGTGAAATCCCCCTAATCCTTGTTATTTGCTCAATCAGAAAAGACTTTAATGAAAACGATGTTTGAATTAATTAAGTTGAGTCATCACTCAAAATCGTGGAATCCCTATCTCTAGGATGAAAGCCACCTACTTACTAACCCTTAGAGGAAAATCTCTTTCTCCCTAACAAATTATGAGTGAAATAAACTTAGGTGATTTAAAAGATCTAAAAGTGCAACGCCGTATCTCTAGTCAATTGTGCCAATTAACCCCCAATTGGTTGTCCAAGATTGTTCTTCCTTTTTCGATTCCAAACAACCTTGTGAATAATCGAATCTCATGACAATTAAATTAACAAACGAACACAATTGGAAGACAACTTAAATTAAAACAAGTATCAAAATCAAGAAATCAAACGAAGAACTTCATAATCAAGAATTAGGGTTCTACCCCGAATCCAAACAAGAGAAACTACTCACTATTTATATTGATAAAGCTGAAATTAAATTAAGGAATTCAAGAACAAGAAAAGGAAAAGAAAGCTTAGGATTAGAGTCTTGAAGCCGAAGTCGAATCCCAAACATCTTCATAGAGGTTCTTCATAAAAAGAAAGTGATCTTGGGAAGGTGTTGAATCAAATATACAATCAATTGTAGATTCACATCACCCTCCTAAGTTGCTTATTGGTCAATGCCTAAACTTGGAGCAACCAATGGAGCAAATTTGAAGAGGAACAAATCAAAGAGAGGTAAATATAGAGCCTATCACAGGCTGTAGGCCTTTTACCTACCATCCACAGTAGGCTTCTGTCCAAAATGGACTTGTTGTGCTTAAGACCTACCGCATGTGGTAGGGTGCTGAATTTATTTAATGCAATGTTTTAGGCGGGAATTGCTATTTTAATCCATTTCACAGCTTTAATTAAGTCCCTATTGGTTCTTGGGTTGACCAATGGCCATGTTCAGGTTATGGTTTAGCCTAATTTCTCTAAATACCCTATATAGCCTAATTGTAAGACTAATTGATGATTTTATGAAAATTGAAGAGTGATCTCTAGGGTTCTTAAGTTTTGAGGCTTTCTCCTTGAACATCATCCAGGGTTTGATTATCAATTCCTTAGATTGATTTTATTGAACACTTGGATTGGGAAGATCCAAGGGTTCTCAATTTGATCTTAATTCCTACTCTTTGATATTACATCATGGTAATTGTCCTAGAGCAAGGTCTTCTTCACAAGAGACAAATTAGGTGATGGTAATCAACCCTATTTTTGAATTGGCTTGTGAGGAAAAGGATACTCTATATGGATTCAAGAGGTTCCTAGAATTTAACTAGGGGTTGCTTGTGGGCGGGGAGTATTCAAGTCCTACTGAAGGCAAAAATTCCTTGGGAGGTTTGATTGAAGGCTTTTGATCTTTGAACGACAAGATTCATATAATTTGGTATCAGAGCCACCTTCAAAGTAAGCTCTACTTTGTGTTTATTTGCTGAAAAATTCGTGAAAAAAATGAGTATATGATGATCTATACAAAATACATGAAGATCATGAAAATTCTCTGATAGAAAATTTGATGCCATAAAATTGGCTTGATCCGAAGAAATATTGAATTGTTTTGATAATTTTGACATGGATTTCAACTCCTATGAGGTATTGACCAATTGCAATATGTTTCACTCAATTTGGACTTGATTTGTTAGATCAATTCGATCAAATGTTTGAAAGTATCTAGAAATCGGATATGTGGAAGTGTAAATTAATCTGAGCATATCTTACGTAATACTCATCCAATTCAATTGAAATTTTTGCTCAAGTCCATCTCATAGAGTTATGCTTCTTTCTAAACTAACTGCAATCGATATGGAGTATATTTTTTGAGTTATCGTGCTTTTAATCACAGGGTGTCGGTGACCCCTGTTTCTTGTGAAAATTTTGTTAATAATCTTATTTCTTTGTTTTGCCTAGTTTTGTTTTGCTTAGTTGTTTTTGTATTCTAATTGCTTTCTTTCAGAGTTTATGCTTCTTTGTGTGATCAAATTGATTTTAAATGGCCCTAATTGCTCTTGGATTATGTTTGAAACTCTTCCACTACAAGTGTTTAATGAAACTCCTCTTTGAACTTCTTTAAATCATCAACTAAGTGTTTAATTAGAATTTGTCTTTGGTTGATTTCCCTTGGTGATTGTGGGAGAGGAACTTTGAAGACTCAAAGAACTCTTGTGAGGTGAGAGTTTGGAAGAAAAGGCAAGAGGGTGAGTTTATTATTATAAAAGCTATAAGAGAGCCAAACACGGGGGAATTGAGTGATCATTACCAGAGAGCATACACTTAGTGAGTGATTGTGAGGTCTTATTTCTTGTTTCTTTTGCTTAATTTACAGGTTTTATTACGTTTATGGATGCTCAATTACCAACTATGCACAATGAAAAAACTAGTGAAAGTCCTCATTGCAACTTGGATCCAATGAGGATCATCATCATACAAGAGCTTCAATCTATGAGAAGAGAAATGGGAGATATGCGAAGGGACATAACTAATCTTTCTATAGAGGAAAGAGGTCAAAGTCACGTTGAAGACATGTTATGGAAACTACAATCATCATGGTTCATTTGAAATACTAATTCAAAGCACTCTTCAATTCTATGTTGATGTTAGACGTACCACTCCTAGAGGTGGAAGAAGAGGAGGTCTGGGAGGAAGGGGATACAATAAATAACAAGATAACGTTCCAAGACATGAAGCATGGCATGAAAATAACTCGTTTGAAGATTATAGGTAGAATTCTAATGTTGGCCAAGAATATTTTGGCGGTTACTATGGTGGACAACAAGGGGATGAGCCTTAAACAAGATCAAGTGGAAGGTGCCTAGCTTCAAGAGGGAAAGTGATCCGAATATGTTCCTTGACAGGGAATGTCAAGTGGACAACTTTTTCATGGCGAGAAATTATAGTGACAATGTCAAGGCTAAGTTAGTCATTGCCGAATTTTCGGGTTATGCACTTCATTGGTAGAAAAGGATTGTCACCCAAAGGGTTGGAAATGGAAGGCAACTGGTTGAAACTTGAGCCGAATTGAAGACTCATATGAGAGAAAGATTTGTACCTGAGCATTATTATCGGGTATTTCTCTACGGATTGATGACTCTTCGGGAAGGTAGAAAAATTGAGGAATATAGGCAAGAGATGGAGTTACACACTTTGAGGTTGAGCTGATAGGAGGACAAGGATGCTTCTATTGGTAGATTTCTAAGTGGGCTCAATAGGGACATTGCTAATCAATTAGAATTGTACCCTTATACCAGTTATGAAGACATGTGCCATTTAGCAACCACGATTGAGACTCAAAGGAAGAGAAGTGGTTTCTATAAGACTACTCTTCCTGCTTCTAGGAATGTTGTATCTATGCCTCAAGAATTTAATTTCAAGGATTGGCCAAAGAAGGAGGAAACACCTAAGGTGACTTTTAAAGATAATTCTAAGCCTAAGATAGGGGAGAAGGGTAGATTGATTACCAATCCAACTACGTCTTTTAAATGCAATGGTTTGGGATATATAGCTCTTAATTTTCCTACTAAGATGACTTTGATTTTTTGTAAAGATTTGTATGGTTGGATTGAAAAGGATGAAGAGGAATGTCATTAAGATGTTATTGACGAAAAGGATAGTCAAGATGATGGTGTCCTGAATTTATGTAATGTGATGTTTTAGGTGAAAATTGCTATTCTAATTCAGTTTAAAGCTTTTAATTAAATCCCTAATGGTTGTGGGTTGACCTATGACCATGTTTAGGTTAAGGTTTAGCCTAATTTCTATAAATACCTCTCTATAGCCTAATTATAAGACTAATTGATAATTTTATGAAAATTGAAGAGTTATCTCTAGTGTTATTAAGTTTTGAGGCCTTCTCTTTTAACTTCATCTAGAGTTTTATCAATTCCTTAGATTGATTTTGTTGAACATTTGGATTGCCAAGATCCAACGATTCTCAATTTGATCTTAATTTGTACTCTTTGATATTACATTCTTGTAACTATCCTAGAGTAAGGTCTTCTTCACAAGTGACTAATTAGGTGATAGGTAATCAATCCGGCTTCAAGAGGATTCAAGAGGTTCCTAGAATTTAACTAGGGGTTGCTTGTGGTTGGGGAGTATTCAAGTCCTATTGAAGGTTAAAGGTCCTTGGGATGTTTGATTAAAAGCTTTTGATCTTTGAACAACAAGATTCATATCATCGAGAGCTTGGTAATTTTGTAAGTTTAATTGGACTTTAATAGAGGAAGGTTAATGGTATGACCCGGAAAGCACAAGAAACCGTAGAGCTATTGCTAGGTCCGATCACAAGAGCCATGGCTAGAAGAATGGAAGAGGAGAACCGAGGAAAGATAGCAAAATTTGAAAAGATGACCCAAGACGTAGGTTGGCAAGTGATAGGAGATCAAGAAGAGGATGTTAAAAGGTCAAAAACCGTCCTATGGTCTAGTTTGCAATTGGAAGAATCTAAGGAAGTAACCTTGGGGAGTTGGGAGCTTCAATAAATCAAAAGCATGATTTTTTTGGACCTTACCGTCGACGGTAAGGTCCTATAGCCAAGAAGGGACTGGAGTTATTTGACCTATCGCTCAAGGTAGGTCGAGAGTAGTAGGTATCGGCTGGAGGAGGAATTGGAGAGTTTTTAACTTCCTTAACTATTAGATTTTGTTATAGACATGTTTTCACTTGTACTTAAGTGGCCTAAGTCCCTTTTTAAGCTCTTTTAAATTAGTCTAATACCTAGGATTGGAAACTAATTGTAAAGACCACTTTGTAAACACTTATTTTGTAGCCATTGAGGGAAAGCTTGATATATTTGAGAAATCAAAGAGTGAAGAACTAGGGTTCTTGAGTTTTCTTTTATCTCTTGTAAATTAGGAGTTTCCATTGTATAATTCAAGGAAAGGAACTTCTTGAGTCTTCAAATTCAAGAGTCCAAGTCTAATTTCCAAATCCTATCCATCCCTTGAGGTGCTCATTCCATAATTGGTATTGTTTGGGAATATAGGTGCTTCTTGAAGCGTGGAGGATAGGTGAGGCTTTTGCAAGCCTTGTTGATTCTCCCGTTGCATACAAGAATGTCTATTTGTATCTTCTTATTTATCTCTTATTGTACCTACAGTTGTGTGTTTGTGTTCTTCGAATTCTCCAAAATAACCATCAAAGGAATCCTCAAGAAGCGAGTTGCGTCTTGGGAGTGAATGACCTTCAAGGGAAGCGAAGGAGGATCATACCATGTGGCATTAGAGCAAAGTTCTCTTTGAGGTGAACTTTTGTGTGTTTATTTGTTGAATTTGTGTTTAATAAAAAGCCATTCATAGTGTATGATAAAAGGCAAGTAATCTAGAAAATTTTCGGACAGAAAATTACATGTGAAAAAAAAGTGATGGAAAGCATATCAAATGAGGTTAGAATTATGTGAAACTATCCAGTATAAATTCTTGTTGAGTTGTGGTTCCTTAGAAACAAATTTAACCTGATTTGGATGTGATTTGGGTGGTCAATTGAATGCAAACTTGCAAACTGCCTGTTGGGAACATGTGGATTAAACTATCTATATCTTGTGTTATACTACCTCAAATTGAACGAAATTTGTGCCTAAATTCACCCTCTTCGAATTATGCATTTTTATAAATTGTGTTGACTTTAATTGGAGCTGCCATCACTAAGTTATTGCGATTTTTGTGATAAAATGTCTTGCCCCCTATTTTCTGGAAAATTTTCATAGTACTCATGACATGTTTGAATTAATCTTTCAATTGTCTTTGTTTTGAATTTGAAACTTCTTTGAATATATTTCTAAGTGTTTTACTGATCTCTTTGTGGAAATTTGACTCATTCGTTGACTCATACTCTTGAATTTTTCTTTGACATTCTATGCCTTCTACATGCTCGACAAAAGTCCTCTTTGAATTCTTTGTTCTTATCTTTGAAGAATTACTTGCGTGATTTTTGCTTTGGGAATTTCTTATAACTGGGTAGTTTTAGGAATTACTAAGTAACTCTAGCGGGTAAGGAAAAAGTAAAAGATAAGAGGGTGAGCGCAAACACGAGGGTTGAGAGCAATTACCATTGCACGAAACACTTGGGGAGCGGCGAGGTCCGTGTTTTTTTTTTTTTTTTTGTGTTACTTGTTTTCTATTTTGTAGGTTTTAAATGTTCTAGTCATGTATGGATGGAAGAGAAACCGGGAAGAGTATGTGAGATTTCATGAAGGTTGCAGCTACGATGCTCATAATCAAGGAGGAGGAAATGCTTACGATGGAATCAACCAAAGTGGTACCAACTTCACTCCATGAAAACAAGATGGTGTATGTAATTACTCGCCTTGTGTTAGATCCTTTGAGCATACTTCTTATAGTTGCTGTGAGGGAAATAGAATTGAAGCAGAAAATGGTATTTATAGGCCTTTAAAAAGGGTTCCAAGGAAAGAAACTAGAAATGAGAGGAATTATGTGAATATGGATGAGTGGTTTCCATACAAGAGGAAATATAAGCTGTGGAAAGAGTTCACAAAGCTTGAAACAAGCTCCTAGATTGTGCAATCATAACTTGCAGTTCTTGCCTACTTCATATGGGAAGTTTTTTCTTACTATCTAGAATGGGAGAGTGAGGTGGAATACTTGTTTGATACCTATAATGTAGATGAAGATGACAAGGCTATCTTAGCTTCTTGTTCCTTCTCTTGTTCGATTTTGGAATACATACTTGTTTATAGAAGGGGGAAAGGAGTGGGCTTCAATACTTGGAGTGAGCTAAAGGGTGCCTCGAGCGATAAATTTTGAGTTGGCCAATTTGAAAGGCTAGAATGGTTTCAAGCAATGGGAAACTCTAAAGGGAAGCAAGAAATGTATATTTCTTCTCAAGGGATTGAAAAGAAATAGTCCATGAAACCATCATTGTTGGAAAAGTCTTCAATGGTCAATGAACTTCTACAAGCTAGAATTGAAATTGACGAAAGTGTTAAAATGCATGTCGAAGGAGAAATGCCTAAAGAAGATTTTGGTTACTCCATGAGCGACATGAGCTTTGAAGAAGAGGAGAGCATTGAGTTTGAAAGAAAAGATAGAGTGGAAGAAAAAGAGACTAGTTGAAAATTCAAGTTTCTTTGTTTTCCATTTCTTCTTTAGGTGAAAAGTGTGAAAAATATTAGAGCCCTATAGAAGAATAGAATGATCTTGAGGAAAATAAGAGAACAAAAGAGATGAGTGAAGAAAAAACAAGAGAATTCAAAAGAAGAGTTGGATGTAATTGAAAAGAATGAGGAAATAAATTTCTTTGCTAAACCAAACTAACTCTTCTCTTGCTAGTGAATTTCCTTTTGTGCAGAATTTTGGAGAGCCAAGCAAGAATCAAGAGGAAAGACTCATCCACAACTCCATCAAAACAATAAGCTTCTTTCCTTCTAATTCTTACTTGTGTTTTGAGATTTATTTTTAGGAAATTAAGTAGTTCTCACTTTTTTTCATAGAACATGGAGATTATTTCATTTTCCTTAACTCTCTTGGAACATATCTTGAAAGGAGATACTTCATTGAGTTTAATTCCTTATCTTGTGCAAGTCCTAGAGTTGATGAAAATGATTTCATTGTTGCTAATTGTGTTTCTTGTGTGCTAGGAGTTGAGGATAGAAGGAGCATGGGGAAAGATCATGGCCCTATTCTTGAAAATTTATCAATGAGCCTATCTCTTAACCCTCCTTCTTTATGTTATGAAGTTTCTCTTGAGGAATTAAAATCTTTGTCGGATTCTTATAATTTTCAAGTGAATTTAATTGGTGATATGTGTATTATTTCTTTCAAAGTAAACCTTTTCCTTCTTGGGGCATCTATGACAAATTTCCTTTCTTCTCATTTCTTTCTTGAGGATCTATTGATGAGTACTAATGTTGTGCTTGATCCTTCTTGTTATGGCTTTGGTAATTTAGATGTTACTTCATTGTCAAGCTTAACAGTGTTGGCTTTGAATTTGAATTTGATAGGAAGTCCCTCCAACATGTTTGCACCATAACATCAACGAGAGGAAGGAGAAATACCATAGAGTTCGAAGGCCAAGGCGAAAGTGTTGGAGGAAAACTAATCTTATGCTATAGAGATTTGACATTGAATATTTCTTAAAACCTATTTCTCTTTTACCTTTTGTTTTCCTTCGAAGAGTTAAATTGTTCCTAGAATTGAAAGCCTTCTATGTGATTTTGGTTAGGAATTGTATGGTTAATTTTTTCACTTATGAGCTAGTTCTTGATATTGACCATATGCTTAAGTATTCTTCTTCATGTGCTTTTCTTGAAAAACAACTTATGATTAGTATTGCTAGAATTAAACCATCTTATCATGACTTTGAGTGGTTACATGATGATGTCATCTTTGATAGACTTTTACTAATGTCTCAACTTCTTTTGCATCTATGTGGAATAAGATTTGTATCTTCCTTCGAAATTTTGCTGAAAATTGTTACGATGAGAGAGTTCGTTGTTTCTTTTGGACCTTATTTGGTGATTTTCATGCTAAGTTTAAAAGAGATTTTTTTGAGAAATTGTGATTATGAATCATCTTTTCTTTATGCTTCCAAGAAAAATTTTGATGGATTTATTCCTTCCATTAAACTCTTGTGCCTTGTGAGATATAAACTTGAATTTTCCCTCATGAAGAACAAAGGGTTATAATCATTGAAGAATTTTTGAAAACTTTGTTGTTTGGAATCATTCATGGATTTCAATCCTACCATTTTCATTTTAAGGAATATATATGGTTGCTAAATTTTAGAAAGAAACTGAATGATACTTTAAAGGTGTTTAAAGCCCATCTTTGTGATCCTGTGAAAACTACCTTTAGAAATAGTATTCTTGAACTAAACTTGAAGAATCTTGTTGAGAAACATCTTGTCTATTCTAGTGCCTTTGTTAACTTTCTCTTCAAAGGTGAAGCTTTAAATGAGAGAGTTGTTCAATACACAAAGTCTTGTGTCAAGATTGAGAATCCATCTCTTGGTGCTACCTTGCTTTATTCTCTAACCTTCAAGGAGTTTTTGGATGAGTTGATTTTCAAAAGAGAATTGAAAGTTCTACAAGTTTTGATGTTAAACCAAGAGTGTTCTTTGTTGAATAATGTCTTGAAGCTCTTTTGGAAGAAATTGCATCAAAACTTCTTGTTTTACCGTCTTTATTTCAAAGGAATATTTTGGAAACATGATTTGGCAAAAGAACGAGTTAGCACTTCTAAAGATTTTATGGGAGTTATTGGTGGACTAGAAGTGTTAGTCTTGAATTTCGTTGTTTAGAGCTCTTGATCAAACAATTGATAAAATGTTCTGAAGATTCTTTGAAAAGGAAAAGAGAATGGATTTGGTATTTTCACTTGCAATTTGAAGAGTTATTTTGGAAATTTGATGTTGCAAATGAAGTGCAAAATGATCTGAAACCTTTCAATACCGATTCTTTGACTTCCAAAGGGAGTTTTCTAGCTATTGACATTTGTGATCTTGAGAGTCTTTTTTTGGTTAAGACTTCTTGGATTCTTCAATATATTTCAAAAATTTTGCAAAAGCATTTGTCAAGAATCATGAAGGAACTTTGCAAATTGTTGAGAATCTAAGTTTATATTACCATCATCCTTTTAAAGAGACTATATTTCAAACTCTTGATCTTCTTGATTTACTCCTTGAGTTGGAAAAGGACAAAAGCTTTTATTATCATATTTCATTTAAAGATGGTGACATTAACCTTTTTTTTTTTTTATTTACAAGAATTCAATACTTTCAATTGTGCTTCTTTTTGAAGAATTCTTGTAAATTTTGGGTGGCTCTTGAATAGTCCTTTTTGGAGTTTCTTAGCCTTGAACTTCTTCGCTGACACTTCCTTTTCTTATCATAGACCATTTAAGGAATTATGTTACTTATAGAAATCTTATCCTATTGCGACGTTGGTCGACAAACTTAATGCTTTATTTGCTTATTCACTTCTAAGTCTCGAGTGCTTGGGTAGCTTTCCCAATATTGTGCCTTTTAATGTCTCAATTTCTAATGTTTCCCGCCTCTTCTTGTTATTCGAAGGAACGGATTCGAGGACGATTCCTTTCAAAGGAGGGGCAGGTGGTATGACCTGGAAAGCGCAAGGAAGCGTAGAGCTATTGCAAGGTCTTGTCACAAGAGCCATGGCTAGAAGAATAGAAGAGGAGCACCGAGGAAAGATAGCCAGATTTAAAAAGGTGATCCAAGACTTGGCTTGGCAAGTGATAGGAGATCAAGAAGAAGACTTTAAAAGGTCTAAAACTGTCCCATGGTCTAGTGTGCAAGTAGAGGAATCTAAAGAAGTAAACTTGGGAGAGTTTGGGAGCTTTAAGGAATCAAAAGAATGATTTCTCTGGACACTACTGTTGACGGTAGGATTCTGGCCAAGAAGGGATTGAGGTATTGGACCTATCACACGTGGTAGGTCGAGACCTACCGTCGGCGGTAGGTCTCAGCTGGGGAGGAATTGGGGGGTTTTTAACTTCCTTAACTACTCAATTTGGTTGTAAACTTGTTTTGACTTTTTGCTTAAGTTGTCTAAGTACCTTTTTAAACTTTTTTAAGTTAGTCTAATACCTAGGGTTGGAAACTAATTGTAAAGACCACTATATATACTCTTATTTTGCAGCCATTGAGGGGAAGCTTGATATATTTGAGAAATCAAAGAGTGACAAACTAGGGTTCTAGAGTTTTCTTTTTCTTTCTTGTAAATTAGGAGTTTCCATTGTATAACTCAAGGAAAAGAACTTCTTGAGTCTTCAAATTCAAGAGTCCAATTCTAATTTCCAAATCCTATCTATCCATGAGGTGCCAATTCCTTAATTGGTATTCCCGGGGAATATAGGTGCTTCTTGAAGTGTGGAGGAAGGTGAGGCTTTTGCAAGCCTTGTTGATTCTTCCCTTGCATACAAGAAGGTCTATTTGTATCTTCTTATTTATCTCTTATTATACCTGCAATTGTGTGTTTGTTTTTTCAAATTCTCCAAAACAACCATCAAAGGAATCCTCAAGAAGGGAGTTGCATATTGGAAGTAAATGACCTTCAAGGGAAGCTAAGGAGGATCATACCATGTAGTATCAGAGAAAGCTCTCTTTGAGGTAAAGTTTTGTGTGTTTATTTGTTGAATGTGTGTTTAATAAAGAGCCATTGATAGTATTTGTTAAAAGGCGAGTATGAAAATATATCAAATAGAAAATTACATGTGAAAAGGATGTGATGGAAGCATATCAAATGAGGGTAGAATTGCGTGAAACTGTCCAATATGAATTCTTGTAGAGTTGCGGTTCTTTAGAAACAAATTTAACCTTATTTGGATTTGATTTGGGGGTCATTTGAATGCAAACTTGCAAACTATTCAAAAATCGAGACTGTTGAGAAATGTGGATTAACTGTCTATATCTTGTGTTCTACTCCCTCAAATTGAACAAACTTTGTGCATATATTCACCCTCTTCGAGTTATACATCTTTCTAAATTGTGTTGACTGTAATTGGAGCTTCCATCACCTAGTTATTGCAATTTTTGTGATGAAATGTTTTTCTACCCTGTTTTCTGGAAATTTTCATAGTACTCATGACATGCTTGAATTAAGGTTTCAATTTTCATAGTACTCATTCGTGGACTCATGCTATTGATTTTTCTTTGACATTCTATGCCTCTACATGCTCGACAAAAGTCCTCTTTGAATTCTTTGTTCTTATCAATCAAGAATTACTTGCGTGATTTTTGCTTTGGGAAATTCTTGTTACTTGGAAATTTTAGAAAGCACTAAGTAACTCTAGTGGGTGAGGAAAAAAAAGACAAGAGGGTGAGCGCATTGATATAAAAGCCATAGAGGGTGAGCGCAAACATGAGGGTTGAGAGCAATTACCATCGAGTGAAACACTTATGGAGCAGCGAGGTCCTTTTTTTTTTTTTTTTACTTGTTTTCTATTTTGTAGGTTTTAAATGTTCTGATCATCTGTGTATAGAAGAGCAACTGGGGAGAGTATGTGAGATATGATGAAGGTTGTAGCAAAAGTGGTCATAATCAAGGAGGAAATGCTTATGGTGGAATCAACCATAGTGGTACCAACTTCACTCCAAGAATTTGTTTGGATTCTTTGCTCTTCTCTTTCTATTGCCTTAAATTCACCAATTTCTTATTTTTCTGTTGTAGGTTCTTTTCAACTAGTTTATGCCCCATTTCCATTGAGGTGAATTATTTAAGCACGATCCGAAATTAAGAGAATACTATGGAAAGCCCGCCGCTCTCAATTTCAATACGGGGACTAAACACTGTTTGTGTTCTAGATAAGGCGAAGGAGAGGAAGAGCTAAGGGATCCACCACTGCCCCTACCAGTGACAGAGCATACTATGGCAGACTGTGCTAGGCTGTCCATTACTAGGACGAGGCCGAGCATAACGAGACAGGCGGTGGATGACAACGATTTAGGTATCAAGCCCAGCATCATTCAGAAGGTACAAAACAATGTGCAATTTGATAGGCTACAAGACAAAGATCCCAACGCACACATCGCCAATTTCTTGGAGGTTATGGTACTTTTAAGATCAATGTAGCATCAAAGGATGCAATTAAACTTCGCATATTCCCATTCTCCTTAAAGGATAAGGCAAAATTGTGGCTCAAATCATTACCTCCATGTTCTATTACAACATGGGAGTCTTTGGCAGAAAAATTTCTTGGAAGGCACTTTATCTCGGGCCGTACCGCAAAACTGCTGAATCATATCCTCTCATTCCAAAATGTTGAATGGGAAAGTCTCTACAAAACTTGGGAAAAGTAGAAGGAATTGATAAGGAAGTTCCCTCACCATGGTTTGTATTTTGGAATCCAAATCCAATATTTTATAAATGGTATTAGCTTTGGAGCTAGGCTACGCTTCTACCGGTGGCTCTACCGAAAGCAAGACACCCCAACAAGTATATGACTTGATCGAGCAAATTGCCTTAAATAGTTATACTTGGGGGGAGGGCTCGAGATCAAGGGCGAAAACGACCAGAGTACATAACGTAAATTCGCTAACATCTTTGGAGTAAAGCTTGGCCGCCATGATTGACAAAAAGTTCAAAAAATTAAATTTGACTATCTTCTTCTACGGGTGCACAACAAACGATGTCTTGCAATTTCTGTAATGGAAGGTACCCTAATCATGAGTGCCCAAATGTGGACGCTTCTGTGGCAAGTTGATTATATCCAAGGAAATAGGCGAGGGAATAATCCTTAGTCAAATACGTATAACCTTGGATGGCGCAACCACTCAAATATTTTTTGGAAAGCAATGAAGGGCAACAAAGACCTCAAAATCCTCCGGGATTCTGACATTGTGCTCCGAGACAACCATTGCCCTATAATGCATCTCCTTCGAATCAACCACCAAAGTCTCATCTCGAAGACATGCTCATAAAATTCAATAGTGCAACTGAAGCAAGAATGCAAAATCAAGATGCCCCTATTCAGAATTTTGAAACCCAGATTCGTCAAATTGTTAAGATAGTTGCTGAAAGACCTCAGCGAACTCTTTTGAGTAACAATGAGGTAAACCTGAGAGAGCATATAAATTCTATCTCAGTAATCTAAAAAAAAGGTTCCAAAAAAGGAAACAATGGTGGCGACTCTAGAGATAAGCTCCAATAAAGAGAATACTAAGGCACTAAATATCTGCACATCCCAAGAAGGCCGAGAAAAGATTACTAGGGGGCCAAAAATTGAAGTATACAAGCCAAAAGATTCCTTATCAGGCAGCCCTTAATTGGGATGAAGCAAAGACGAGATCAGGAAATTTATTGATATCTTTGAGCAATTAAAAATTAACTTACCTCTTTGTGATTTATTTTTATAGGTACCCAAATATGCTAAATATCATAAGAAGATGCTTTCAAAGAAAAGGAGATTAGAGAAGCATTAACATAGACGTTGGGTGAAGAATGTTTGGCAATACTAATCAACACGGAAAAGCTGCCACGAAAATTAAATGACAAAGGGAGTTTTTCTTTCCCTTGCATGTAGAAAATTTTCCTATTGACAAAGGATTAGCTGACCTAAGCGCTAGCATTAGCGTTATGTCTTATAATATGGTTAAAAAACTAGGCTCAGGAGACCCAACACTCACTAGAATGTCCATAAGTTTAGCGGATAAAATTATAGGACATCCTAGAGGGGTTATAGAAGACGTTTGGTTAAAGTTACAGACATTGTTTTTCTCGTAGACTTTGTGATCCTTGACATGGAAGGGAATCTCGATTTCCCTTTAATATTAGGACGGCCTTTCTTGTATACTTTGAAAGCTTTAATCGATACGGACAAAGGGAAATTACGTATGAGGGTTGGAGAGATTGAAGTAGTTTTTAAATTTCTGATAACCCCAACCCTCTCTTCTAATAATAACGACACATTGTTTCTTATAGATCATATTAATCATAATGTGCATCGTTTGTTTTTGGAAAACAAGTCTACCCTATCCAAAAGACCAAATAACTTAAAAGGCGAGTCCTAAAGCAAAGAAGGAGGGTTTTAATGACATGGTGCATAGTGGCGAAAAGGAAAAGAAAGAGCCAAAATGTCACCAGATTCTCACGATCCGGGAGGTACTAGCGGCACCTAAGAGGGAGTAGTATTAAAACTTTTGTATATTTTTGTACTTTAATTGTAACATAGTTTAGTGTTTTTTTTTTGTTGCTTTATCTTTTAATTTTTCATTTTTGGTAAAGTCACCAAGTGAGTAGGAGAGATATTCCCTAAAAATACGTTTGCTAAGCTTTTTATTCTATATGTAGGTAAAAAATGTTGATAACTCAGACGAAAATGGCCAAAAAATAGAGAATTAAAGCCAAGGACATAGCTTTCCGAATCCGGAAAGCCCCTATTTGGATCTAGAAAGAGGAGCAACCTTCAAGAATTTTCAAGCCGAGACTATCCCAGATAGTCTCACTATCCTGGTCCAGAAAGTCAAGAATTAGGCGGGTTGGGTCGGTCTTCTTCGCGGATCGGCCCTCTAGGGAGTTTCCTTTTCCCTTACTCACTTGTCTTTATTTATTTTCTATTTTTGCGTGTTTTGTTTTCTTTTTGTTTGTTTATTTTTATTTTCTTTCATTCTTCACTTTTGTTTTGTTCTCCCACATCGATGACAATGTGAATCTAAGTGTGGGGAGAGTTTTAGTTGTTTTAAGTTTTTTTTTATATTGTTTATGTTTTAAAGTGTTTCTTTTTATAAAAATCCCAAAATCATCGAGAAATTCAAAAACTCCAAAAAAATTGAAAATTATGAAAAATCTCAAATTTTGTTTTCTTTTAAAGAAAGTTTTTATTTTTGTCATTCTTAAGAAAAAAATATATATTTTCCTTTTTCTTTTAGTCATTAGAAAAGCATTGAAAGAGTGCAATTAACTTGTTGGAACTTTGAATAGGCATAATATGTAGTTAACTTCTCATACTTCTTTTGTTTATGCCTTGTGAATTGATGGTTTTATGCATAACGCATTCTCATAGGAATAGAAATATGCTTTAAGAATTTGTGAAACTGTCTTATATGATTTATTTTAAAGCATCACTCTGGAACTTGTTTCTCCACACCTTGAAACGAAGAGTCCAGTTTTTGTTAACTAATGAGATGATGATCATAGGCCTTCTTTGATCCATTTTGAGCCTTTGTTTCCTACCCTTTTAACACTAAATCCTCAGTACCCTTTTTGAAGTTTCATGCCAAGGGATTCGTTCCCTTCTTTTCTTTGTCCTTAAACTCACATTTAAATATAAAATCCTCAATTGATGAGCTAATGTTCTATACCTTTGAGTTGGTTTGTGTAAGAATCACAAAAAAGTGTGGGGGAAAAGTTAAAAAAATTTTTAAGAGAAAAGGGTATTTTGGGAACTTTTGTGAGAAAGAAATCAAATGAGAAGAAAAGGTATCAAGGGAAGAAAAAGAAATATGAGAAACCCCTTTGTGAGAAAGCTTGTATTTTCTCAATCATTTGTGGAAAAAGAAAAAAAAAATGAGGAAGGTGGAGAAAAAAATAGTGAAAAGAGAAAAAGGAATGAAAAAAAAGGAAAAAAAGAGAGAAAAAGAATGAGTTCAAAAGATAGTACTTTTTGCATTTTATCTCTTGATACCTTTTATTCCCTTCTTTTCACATATATGCTTTCTTGATTTCTCAGTGATTGATGACAGCTACATAGTTTCATGGGGTTGTGAGCGTTGAACGAAAGGTAGAGAATTTTTCGAGACAATGGAGTGAAAGCGACTTAAAGATTATAGATAACTTTGAATCTATTCCCCCTTTTTGTCGCATTAGCTCATGTTCTCATTAATTTTGTTTCCCCTTTACCTTCATTTGATAACCACTTACATCCCTAACCTAATGTTACAAGCTTGAAAGTCCTACCTAGTCGGGGGATGACTTTAGCTAGAACTTGGAGTAGAAGGGTGTTGGAAAAGTCTAGCATATAGAGTATAACTTGATAAAGTGAATCATATAGTTAATTTATTGAAATTGTTTTTGCATATTTTTTAAACTAAACCTGAGCAATGCACACGCACACCCCCCTCATTGTTTTCATGTGCTAAAAGAGAATGTTGAATGTGTTAGTTAACTTTTAAGTTGTGTCTTGATGATATTTTAGCAGTTTTTTGTAACTCTTGGTTGTGTAATTGAAGGTGGCTAATGTGAACCGGACAAGTCAATCTGTTAGTATATACCTAAGACTAATTGACTCACATTTATAATTTATGAAGCATGTATTTTGAATTGTATTTTATGCTCTTTGTCATCAAGTATGTGACTTGATAGTAAAAACCTTATAGCTAATAAAATACTATTCTTATTTGTCCCTAGCTTTATTACATCTTGTATTATTAAACTAGTGTGAAGCTGATTGATGGTCAAGTTTTACTGATCATGAATATGAGATATAAAATCAATTCATAAATACATATTGAGAATATTGTATTGGACATGACCCAAAGTGAAGAAGAAATATTGCATGGGTTTTTAAGTTATAAGTATTTCTTCCCAGTTTTATATTTGGTGTCCTTTGACCTAATGTTTCTAATGATTCTTGCATGGGGAGAAAATATGTTTTGAAATAGTCAAACGTCACTTTTAATTAGGTGATTATTATGACTATTGGTTGGTTTATTTTCTTGTTATGGCTGGAATATTGGAGATAGTGAAAGAGATTTGTCCCTCTCTTTTTAAAGAGAGATATCCATGGGCCCCTTGATAAGGAAGACTGGAAAATATGCATGGCCATGCTCAAATAAGTATTAATAAGGTGTTATTAATATTATTTTTTGGAACAGTCCGCCTGGTGATCAAGTAAATGCTTAATTAAGTTTTATAAGGATGACCCGGTCCATGCCTTATACTTAATTAGGATATCGTGTGACAAAAGGACTAAATATTAAATCTGATGCTAGGTTATTATTGCTTTTACTTAACTTGGGTAAGCATAATGTCTTGCTAGAGGGCTGCTTATGTTTTGTTAATAAATATCTAGGACATTTTTCATTCACTGCCAACGTTAAGTGAACCTACAGGCTCACACACATAGACGATCTTGTGAGCATAATGTCCACGTTCAATGAACCTAGATTGTGTCCAGATTCATTGAACTTATACAAAAGAGGAATCAGATTACATATTGTATTTTCTGGTAAGTTAATAAGTAACTAATTTTATTTAATCAAATAAATGAAATTAATTACTTAATATTACTTATCCAATCGTTGGATGATTATAAAAATAGACGATTGAGATTAAACTGTCATTAGATGACAATTAGGATTTTGATATTGACAGCTATAAAAGGTTATGTTAACCTTTTCCCTGTGGCCATCTTTTTATCTAATTAAAGAAAAACGAAACCGTAAAACCCTAGAACGGCGATATAGTATCTAGCCTCCTCTCTCTGAAATTCCACCGATTACCAGATAGTCAGGATTAGTTCTGAACAGTTTTTAGAACACAGAAGGGGCTAGCATCCTGATCACTTGCGGAGGAGTTCGTCGCGTAGATACCAGCAGAGGGCGAAGCGTAAACAGCAGCGCCTCCACATCAAACAGTAAAAAACAATGAGGTAATTTCTATCCAATCGGTTTTTCTAGTATGTGCAGATCCTGTTGGTGGATATCCGTAGTTTTATTTTATTTATTTTTGAAAAACCTTAGGGGGGGTGAATAAGGTTTTTGGCTAATTTTAAAAATATTTTTTGTGATTAGAAAGAGAAACCTCCAATTTGTTTGTGAAAGAATTCTAAAACTCTTTTTGATAAGAATCTACACCAACAAAATCTTATAGTTTTGGCAATCAAGCAATGAGCATATAATTGAACTTTAAAGAACATGCACAACAATTTATAGTGATTCACTCTCACTAAGAGCTACACCATCTACCTTGAGACTCAATCCAAGGATTTCACAAATCCACTATCTTCAAGGTTGGTTACACACAACACAATGAGGATCACCCTTCAAGGGTTTTACACAAAAAACTCAAAGTTTACACAACACAACAATAGAGCAAATTTATCAAAGGATCACCCAAAGGTTTTTCCACAAACCTTTGATCACATTAAAAGAATAACAAGAGTAAGGAACAATGTTACCAAATGAGCTTGAGAAGAGGAAGATACAATTCAATAGAATACTTCTACAAGCTCCTCTTTACTTCTTCTTTGATGGATGATCAACAATGAAGCTCCAAGAAGATTTTTTTCTATTTATTTTTATGAGATGAAGATATATGAAAGAATTTACTTTTAAAGCTCTTTAAATGTTCTAAAATGATCTCAATCAATTTTCAATCAACTTCCATTTGTTTTTGCAGCTGAACAAAAATCAATATATATATATATATATGAAGGAGAGAGAAAGTTACCGTTGCACTGTGTAACGGTAATATTTTTCACAGTAAAAAGGAAAACTGGAAGATCGATTTCTAAAAAAGGACGTCCGATTTCCTTATCCAAGAAAATTGGATGAGCCCTTTTCTGAAATAGGACGACCAATTTTTTAAACAGAAAGATTCAGATGCATCCTACAAAAATCGGATGATCCCTCTTAAAAATCGAACGACCGATTTTTTTAAAGCTAGAAAAATCGAACGACCGATTTTAAAATAGGACGTTCGATTTTGAAAATCGGATGACCTATTTTAAAAATGGGATGACTAGTTTTGAATATCGGATGACCCTTTTTGAAAATTGGATGACCATTTTTTTGAGAAGGATTTAAAAGCCAGTTTTCCTTAAACAAAAAGAACTTTCCTTCACATTTCAAAACACTTCAAAACATGTATTCTTGATACACATTTAGAGATAAGAAAACTTTGGAAGGCCTAAAAAACTGTATCAAGAATACTTGGATTTTTCAAGAATAGTTTATAAAAGGAAATTCATCCAAGGAGCTTCACACTTGATCAACAAACAAATATGAGATTTAGGGAGTTTTACAAAATACCTTAGCATATCCCTAACTAAGACATAAGTCTTCAAGGTCTTCAATGCCTTGATCTTGGAGTGGCTTGATCTCTCCTTCTTCATTATGCTTTAATTGCCAAGATCTTTACTTCTTATGTAGTGTAGCCTTGAGACTCCAAAAATGCTTCTTTTGTTCTATAGAGACTAAGCTATAGTCATCACACAAACATATGTTAATCATAATAAAAAATATATAAAATGATGCCCTTAGGGCTAACAGTTTTTGCCTACGGTTTCCGACACAATCACCTATGGACATGAAGAATAGACCAATCACTAGAGCTCAAAGAAGTAAACTCAAAGCTATTGAAGATAATGGCATGGTTGCTTACTTGGAGGAAGCTTTAAAGAGCAAGTTAGAAGGGTATGAAGGCCAAGAAAGGGTGTCCAAGTTGTTCTCCAAGTGTTCAATTAGCAAGGACCAAACAAGAGAAAAAATTGGAGGTGAATTTGGCTAAGTCTTTGAAGGGAGCTACCCTACCGCCGACGATAGCTGTGCCCCTACCGTCACCGGTAGGTCTCGGGAGGGAAAATGGTTTTGTAATTTTTAGGCAGGATATTATTGTTTTAACTCATTTTTCCATCTTTTAGTCATGGGGTTCATGGATAATTCAAGTCAATAAACACTTTTTTTAGCTAGGGTTAAGGCTTGGCCAATAAATACCCCATTATTAACTCTTTGTAACTAATCTTGGATGAATTTTGCTGAAATTGTGGAGAGAGTATTCTCTTTGTCTCTAGGGTTCTTTCCCTTGCGTAGTTAGCTTGCTAAAAGTTAATGTCCTTAGTTGTAAAGAATATAACGCCTTAGGTTGATGAATCTATGGAATTCAATTGATCATCTTAATTCCTTTTATCTATTGAAGCCTAAATTTCTTGTTTCTTTTATTCAAGTGATCTTAGGTATTCTAGATTGTGTAGTTGGAGTTTTGAGGCCTTAGTTTCCTCAAGGTTCTTATTATCAATTCAGGAAAGAGTTTTGTCTCTCAATTTTGGTTTTATGAGGCTCAGATCCTCATAGGTTTTCTATTGGAGTGTTGAAGTTACAAAATCCTCAGTAGATGTTCTTCATGAAGGAGGTGATCTTGGGAAGGTGTGGAATCAAAACTACTTGCAATTGAAGATTCACATCAAAGTGGTATCAGAGCAACCTCCAATAAAGGTCAAATTGATCTGTAAGTGTTTAAAATTTGCTGAAAAAAAAAGTACTTGATTCTATGAAAAACATACATGAAGATCATGCGATAGTAGTACAGAAAAATCACTGAAAAATTTATCCGAAATTCAATTGAAAAATCGAATGAATTATGTGAGAATTTATTGATGGTTTTTATAGAGTGTTCTCCTTTTAGTTAGGTTTCATTTGGAATAAGCTATTCTCAGTTTGGAATACAATTGGTTGCTCAATTTGATTGAATTGTGAAATGTATTTCGGAGTAGCGATTGGAGAAAACCTGTTGATTAATCGGATCATATCTTGTGTTATATTGATTTAATTCGGACGAAATTTGTGCTTAAATTAATCCTTTTCGAGTGAGGAATCTTCTTGTGTTGTTCTCATCTATTTTGGATTCGTCCTTTTAGTGTCAGGGTGTCATTATCCCTTATTTTCTGGAAAATTTATTTTAGTACTCTTATGTTCTTTGTTTAGCCTAATTGTTTTGATTTGCTTTGATTTTTACTTCTAATTGTTTCCTTGTGTGCTTTTAATCCTTTGTTGATGATCAATTAAACTTTTTGGCTCTTTTCCGTGGATTACTTTCTTTGAAACTATTACACCTCAAGTGTTTGATACTTTGCCTCTTTGAACATTTATCCAACTAAGTGCATTAATTGTTTTGCTTGCTTTGGATTGATACTCTTGGTTTGAGTTGGCCAAGAAGTTTGAAGGATCTTATATAGACTTGAGTGTTAAGTGCTTGGAAAAGGCAAGAGGATGAGATTATCTTGATAAAAGCCAATAACAGTGTAAACATGAGTGACTTGAGTGATCATCAAAGAGTGTAAACACTAAGAGAGTGAATGGGAGGTACTTGTTTTTGTTTTCTTTGTTAATTTTTCAGGTTTTAAAACATAAATTCAAACATTCAAACATGGAAGATGATTTGCTTAATGTTCCACAAGCCTTGAAATGATTGGAAAAACAATTATCGTGCTAGCAAAGGGTGTGAAGGACTTAAAAAGAGAAGAGGAAGCCATTTTTTTAGCAAAATTGTAGAAGAGACTTTGGTGGACACCCCAATACATGATAACCAATGGGGATATGGTAACTTTTCTCCTCATACTAAATCTTATAAGCATAATTCTTATGATTGCTATGAGAACAAATGACTTGGAGCTAGAGATTATTATAATGATATCTCTTGTAAAGGAGTTCCAAGAAATGATATAAGAAATGGAGAAAATTATGTGAATATGGATGAAAGGTTCCATAAAAGAAGAGATGATTATGAGGGATACTTGACTATGGAGGATATAATTATAGAATATGTTCTAAAACTTTGGGAACTATATCAAGACCTTTTAGTTACAACAATTTGAAATTACCTCTTTGTTCGGAACTTTTGATCGTTATGATTATGAAGCATGTGAGCAAAAAGTGGAATCATTGTTCTATTCCTATTACGTAAATGGAGAAGAAAAGTTCCAATTGGTGTTCAAATATCTTTCTTACGAGGTCAATGTTTGGTGGGATAGTAAGTGTGAAAATATAAGGAGAATGGGAGCTCAACCAATCAAGACTTGGAGCTTAATGAAGTAATCATTGAGGAATAGATTTGGAGTTGGAAACCATGAAGGACAAAGATCAGGTCAAGCAAAGGAAAAAATCATGGACTTTTCAAGGGGTGAAAAGTCTACAAAAGCAAATAAGATTTCACAAGCTCAAGATGTACTTGATAGAAAAGTTATTCACCATGATAAGAAGAACACTTGTACCTTTAAAGAAAGAAAAATCAAGAGAGGAGAAAGTGAAGAGTGTTGTGAGCAGAAATGAAAGTGACGGAAAAAGAAAAGAGAGTGAGTGCTTGATTGAAAATCATGAGAGTTTAAAAGAATAACAAGTGAAAGAAAAGAAAGATGAGATTGAAAAGAGTGAGGAAACAAAGGAAGAGATGAGCTTAATGATTTTTTAGTGGGATAAAAGAGAGAAAATGAAAGAGAGTTGTTGTGACATTAGTTCATCATTAAACTCACTTTCTAGAGAGGAGGTGAACTTTTTTACTAATTCCAATAACCATTTCCTTGCTTGTTTTTCTGTAAGTGTGCAGAAATTTGAAGCTCAAAACATGGAAAATGAAGGAATTCTTGGCTACAAGCTCTACAAAACCATAAGCTTCCTTCTTTTTACATCTTTCTTGTCTTTTGATTTCATTATCAACAAATCTAATAGTTGTTCTTTTTGATTATTTTGTGATAGAATTCAATCCCAGTTCTTGAACTTCTTAACTACAAGTTGTGGAACAAAGCCAAGTCATATGATGAAAGCCAAAGAAAAGGCATGGAAAAGGAGCTTAGCATTAGCTTTGAAGACATATCACTAAGCCTTTCTTTAAACCATTTTCTTTTATACCATGAGTTCTCTTTTAAGGTGTTAAAGTTGTTCTTAGAGTTGCATGCCTCTTATGTGACTTTGGTTGGAAATGTGATGGTTAATCCTTTCACTTGTGATCTAGCTTTTGATATCGATCATATGCTGAAGTGCTCTTTTCCCTGTGCTTATCTTGAGAAACAACTTTTTGTTTATATTGCTAGAATTAAAACCATCTTACCATGACCTTGAGTTGTTACATGATAATCTTTTCTTTGATCGTCTTGTTGGTAACTTCTCATCGTCTTGTGTATCTATCTGGAGTAAGATTCATATATTCTTTGGATCATTTATTGAAAGTGGTTTTGATGACAGCGTTAGTTGGTTCCCTTGGTCTTTATTTAGTGATTTTCATGCTAAGTTTAAAGGAGAGCTTGTTGAGAATTGTGATTATGACTCATCTTTCCTTTATATTGTATTGCAAAATTTTGATGGGTTTATTCTGTCTACTCAAATCTTGAGTCTTACGAGTCATATTTTGAATTTCCTCATGAAGAACAAAAGGTATTAATCGTTGATGGATATTCGAAAGCTTTGTTGTTAGAAAATCTCAACGCGTTTCAATTCTATCATTTTCATTTCAAGGAGTTCATGTGGTTGCTATTTTGTGGAAAGAAAATGAATGGTAGTTTTAAGGTGCTTAAAGTTCATCCTTGTGATTTTGTGAAAACTACCTTAAAAAATGGCGTTTTTGAACTAACTTTGGAAGATCTTGATGAGAAACTTATTTATCCTATTTCTTTCATTAGTTATCTTTTGAAACGTGACATTTAAAAAGATTTCTTGGTTCAGAACACAACTTCTTCTGTCAAGTTTTTGAATCAATCCTTTAGTGGTATTTTGTTTTATTCTCTAACCTTCAAGGAGTTTTTGGACGAGTTGATTTTCACTTCTCTATTGCAGAGATGAACTTGGAGGACTCTCTCAATTGAAGAAAATTGAACATCAAATTGAATGGGTGACTGGAGTGACATTGAGTTATGCTATTCATGACAAGGAGCTCTATGCAATGTTTCTCAATGGACAACGAAAGTTCAACAAGAGGTTTGCAAGAGAAATGAAACTCATAAAGACATTTCCATATGTTAATTGGAACAAGAGAGGTAAAGAAAATGTTGTAGCCAATTCTTTATCAAAGGTACAATCTATTCTTTACTTTACAAGCTCAATTACTTGGTTTTGAGATATTTAAGGAATTACATGCTAGTGATATTGAAATCAAGGACATATTTGATGCTTGTTTTATTGTGCATAATGATGAGTACCTTATACATGGTGGCATTCTTTACCATGTTGGTAAATTGTGCATTCTTTCTTGTTAGTTTAGATTGTTGAAAGCTAAAGAAGCTCATAGTGGTGGTTTGATGGATTGTTTTGATACTTCCAAAACTTATATTATTTTACATGAGCATTTCTTTTGGTTTGGCATGAAAAGAGGCATAGAAAGGTTTATTGTTAATTTCTTGGAGTATAAACGAGCTAATTCTGTAACTTTGCCGCATGGACATTATACTCCTTTGCATGTGCCTAGAGGACCTTGTGTAGACATATCTATGGAGTTTATATTTGGACTACTTAAGTTTCTTAAAGGCATGGCTTATCTATTTGTTGTGGCATATGTTGATGAGATCTTGATTGATAGAAAAACATATGTAAACCATTTGTGTTATCTTAATCAAGTTTTGTTTGTCTTGAGAAATAAGAAACTACATGCTAACCTTGGGAATTGTGAGTTTTGTGTAGAAAATGGCACTTTCCTAGGATATGCAGTGAGTTTTCAAGGTTGCTAAGCAGGTGCAAAAATGGTGCAAGCAATCAAAGATTGGCTTATTTCCAAGAGTGCGTTTGAAGAGAGAAGCATCCATGGTTTACTAAGTTCTTTGATAGTGGAACCAAGAAGATGACCAGATTCACATGGGAAACTTGTTCACCTCATCTCAAGCTTTTTAATAGTTCTACTATTCTCCACTCTTCTTTTGAAGTCGATTATGGTTTGAATCTTCTAATTCCCTTCGGCATGTTTTCTGTTTCTATAGATCATGCTTTGAGCTTGGTTGAAAAGAAGATGACGAAGTTTGTCAAGTTATATCCTTTTCAAGGATCATGATGTTATTGATGTCAATAACATGAAGTTTGCAGTGGAAAGACTAGTCTTTGATCCCAGCAGATGGGATTGGAGTTACTTTGGAAACAACCGTTTTCCTTCTCATCATATGACTAAGCTTGATGGCCGTGACAACGAGTCTTTGCTACTTCTTGAATGCTTTAGTGTTATATTGATCTTCTGGTTGAAATTCATGTTAGTGCTGCATTCAATATTTGATATATCTTTGTTTTATGAAGGCGAAGATTCGAGGACGAATCTTTTCAAAGGAGGGGTGGATAATGTGAACCAGACAAGTCAATCACCTATGGACCTGATAAAATGGACCAATCACTAGAGCTCAAAGAAGGAAACTCAAAGCTATTGAAGATAATGGCATGGTTACTTACTTGGAGGAAGCTTTAAAGAGAAAGTTGGAAGGGTTTAAAGGCCAAGAAAGGGTGTCCAAGTTGTTTTCCAAGTGTTCAATTAGCAAGGACCAAACAAGGGAACAAATTGGAGGAGAATTTGGCTAAGTCTTAGAAGGGAGCCACCCTACTACCGACGGTAGCCATACCTCTATCGTTGCCGGTAGGCTTCTGCAGGCACCAGGTTTGGAAGTTGCCAACCTACCGCGCATGGTAGGTTCTACCCTACCGTCAACGGTAGGTTCTACCCTACCGTCGCCGGTAGGTCTCGGAGGGAAAATGGTATTGTAATTTTTTAGAAGGATTTTATTATTTTAACTCATTTTTCCAGCTTTTAATCAAGGGGTTTATAGGTAATTCAAGTCATTAAACACTTGTTTTGCTAAGGTTAAGGCTTGGCTAATAAATACCCCATTATTAACTCTTTTTAACTAATCTTGGATGAATTTTTCTGAAATTGTCGAGGGAGTATTCTCTTTGTCTCTAGGGTTCTTCACCCTTTCTTAGTTAGCTTGCTAAGGGTTAATGTCCTTAGTTGTGAAGAATTTACTGCCTTAGGTTGATGAATCTATGGAATTCAATTGATCATCTTAATTCCTTTCGTTGATTGAAGCCTAGAGTTCCTGTTCGTTGATTCAGTTGATCTTAGATCTTCTAGATTATGTATTTGGGGTTTTGAGGCCTTAGTTTCCTCAAGGTTCTTCCTATTAATTTAGGAAAGATTTTTTCCTCTTAATGTTGGGTTTATGAGGCTTAGATCCTCATGAGTCTTCCATTGGAGTGTTGAAGCAACAAAATCCTCAAGAGAGGTTCTTCATGGAGGAGGTGGTTTTGGGAAGGCTTGGAATCAAAACTACTTGCAATTTAAGATTCACATCAGTGGCATGCATTTTTTTTATAGTTCTAACTTTTGTGAAGTTTGTTTTATAAATATTTTTGTGTTAGTTTTGTGGGTATATCGTCTGTAAATCATCTCGAGACCTTACTCGTCCTCTTTGGTAACTTATGGGCTTAAAGTGCTTATTGCACATGCTAAGCGCAATTGTGAGACCTGCGAAAGTGGCTAGTTTGTTTTTTTAATTTTTATTTATGTGTTGCTTTTAGCCCTTTGCTCGATGACAATCAAAGTTTAAGTGTGTGGGAATTTGATAAGTCCATTTTTACCCTTTTAAGCGTTGTCATTTTTATCAGTTTTTGTGCTTAAATGTTTATAAAATAGAGTTCATCGAACCCTGCCTCTTCTCTTATTCTTATAGGTAACTTTGGAATTAATATATGTTGAAAATAAGTCAAAACGAAGGCCTTTTGAGCGAAAACGAAGCAAAAAAAGAGAAGAAAGAACAAGCTTCCCTAAACAGTGTCCATGGTCAAGCAATGCAACTTACAATGGATTTTTAACCTCCTTAATTACCTTAATTGTAGTTGTGTCCTCCTTTAAGATTTTATAATACCTCATGAGATTTCTAGAAAGCTAAATTTTGTCGCAATCAGAGTTTATTTGGTCATCTAAAGTACTGTGCAAAGATTTGCTTTTTCTCATGATGTTTCAGTTTGACACATTTCAATAAAACGATCATAACTCGAGATATACAACTCCAATCAATACGATTCAAGATGTTTTCAAAGCTAAGGGATATATATAAATCATATAAATATCCCAAGACCTGTATCGTCCATTAAATATCTCAAAAAGACTCAAGAAGCATAACGTATGTACTTGATCCGAAAAGTAGCACAAATAAAGAAACTTTTGGGCCGAAACTTTCCAGATCCGGAAAAGGGCATATTTGCATTTTTGGAACTTTTCCTTTTATATTCCTAATTCCTTCCTTTTATAATATGATTCCAAACCTTTTTCAGAAAGGATTAGGGTGATTGTAGCATCAAAACTCTCTATTTAAACTCTTCATTAGCTAGATTATTAGATAGCTTAGGTCTTAGATCCAATTCTATATTCTTGTAAGAAGACCAAACTTGGTAGTTTATTCAAGTAAATGGGAAGAAGACGAGCTTGAGCAATCGCCAAGATCGTGGATCTTCAACCTTTTCTTCTAAGCTCCCTAAACTTATTCTCTAATATGAATTTGTCTATAAATTTATGTTTTAGAATAATGTTTAACGGCTAATCCGTTTTGTGTTTAAATGGGGATGAACCCTAGAATTCTTACTTGATTGTTTATTTGAATTTCTCGTATTAATTATTTAATTCTTGTTTGGTTGTTATTCAATTGTTGTGATTTTTTATCGATTTTCTAGAGATTGGTAATTTCACAAGGTTAATTGGACTTTGATAGGAGAAGGTTAACCTAGTGCTTAATTGAATAATAGGAGTTAATAATTTTGTAGGAATACTAATTACAGTTCTTAGGTCATTAATTAATCACTATAATCTATAACTCGTTCATAATCGGGTTAGGGTGAGAAGGAATTCTTCTCTAACAGATTAAGTTGAATAGGAAGGCCTTCACCTAGGACTAGGGATTATTCAACATTTGAGCGAGATCCAACCAACAGGTTTTATTTATTAACTACAACAATTTTCCAATTAAAATTAACTTAAGGTTCTAGGGAGACTCTACTATTTAACCACTCTTTTCCAAACTTGCTTTAAAAACTTTTAATTGTTTCTTAGTTTAAATATATTTTCAAACTGTTTCATTTAATTAAACAGTAGAGGCATATTTAGTACTAGTGCTTGGTCGTCTCGAGAGGTCGACAATCTGGGGACTTTCCTCACCTTATTACACCAATAGGTATGCTTGCCTAAAAGTGAAATTTTGTTAGGATTAGAAGCCTCACATAATTGTTGCAAATTCCATTAATGTGGTGTTAGAGGATCCAACAGCCAACATGCCCCTCCGCATTGGCTATAATATTTATTACATATCTCATAGATTCACTAATGAACGAAAATCATATTTAGGTAAAAGTAGATTTGGTTGTTGATGAGGCTACGTCTCTAATTTCTTAAATATCTGGCGAGCAAATGGGTTTGATTGAAAAGATGAAAATGGTTAATGAAGAGATCTGAGAAAAATATGTCCACATTCAAGATTCGTCATATTCTGATTATCCATTTCCTAAAGGGTTAGGATTTGTTGATTTTCTTACGGAACATTTGAAGGAAAGGGCAAGTTTAATCCCATTTGATAAGTATATAGTACTGGAAATCAATGAGAAGTTAATCTCGGTTTGGCCTTTTCTCAAGGATCTCTAAAAAAATAGAATCAATGGGAGGAACTCAAAGAACCTTGGTTGCAGATTATTAACCTTGCATACGCAATGGAACATGTAGTGGACTCTTGTTTCTTTCAAGATAACAAGATTTGGAATATTATGATATGCTTTTACATTTTCTTAGAAGAAATTGAGTTGTCTACATCAAAGGTAATGCAAATGATTAAACTTCATAGCATTGAAATGAATTCCAGACATTCCATTCATAAAAATGTTATGACTTCAAGAATTGATGAAGAAATTGTGGGATTCAAGACTAAGGCAAAAGCAATAATTGATCAACTAACAAGTGGAATAGAGAAGATTCACTACAAAAAAATAAGCAGTTACCAATGGACTTTACCAACGGTACATTTTACCACCGCTAAACACCGACAGGATACCGATGGCAACTTATATGTCGTCATATTTTCACAATTCTAGCTAGAAGAATGAAGAAGAGTGCGCCAAAAAATGACGACATTTTATAGATGCTAAATGCTGTCGATAAATGAATTACCCACTGTTTTTAGACACGGATAAGTTTGCGTCGGTATGTGAATTATTTTTTTGACGGAGTTAATAATGACAAAAGCCGTCGGTATCTTCTGAATAATTTTGCCATCGGAAGAGCTGTCGGTTTCTTGTCCGTAATAAGTCACAGATTTATAAGAAACGGGCAAACGTTTCCCTCATCCTCAAACCCTTCTCAATTCCCTTCAGCTCCTCCTGCGATTTCACCAACAGCGACAACCATAAGAGATGACCAGCTGGTGAAGCCACTGCCCATCGGCGCCGTTGTCATTTTCCAACAGGTAAGCTCTCTCTCTCTCTCTCTATGTGTTTCAAGCATAACTTCTTCTTCTTCTTCTTCTTCTTCTTCTTCTTCTTCTTCTTCTTCTTCTTCTCCTTCTTCTATTTTCTCTAAAACCTTAAGTCCTTGCTGTCGGACAAAGAGTTTGTATACGCTTGCCATAATCGGAGAAGCTCGCCGTTGCCGCCGGTTGCCGAACAGTGAGATGGATATTGTTCTTTTCTATTTTTCACCTTCTATATATGTTTTTATTAGTTATAAAACTAAACATATATATGTTTTCAGGTTCTATTTTTTCTCTTTTTCAGCTTCTATTTTTTGTTTGCTGATATTGAATTTTGTTCTAAGAATTTGATTAGTAGTATGAACAAAAGTAAGGAATTTACGTTCTTGGGGTTCAAAAATTCGATAAAATCATTTGTTTCTTCCATTTATAAGATGAGGGATTATAAGTTCAATCCTTAGCATTTTGGTGATTTTATGATTAGGTTTTCGGTTTCGTTTATCATTGATGGTTTTTCTGCTTTGGGTTTGGTTTCGTTTTTCATGGAACAAGTTTGATGTAAAAATTGTGAAAGGAGAATCTGTTTATCTCCTTTTATATAAATACTTGAGAAGAAATGGATCAAAGAATTCTATGTTTCTAATGCAATGTTGTTTCTTACTGATATGTGTTGATTTTATTGAAGTTTATACGAAAGCTTTTGACAGTTTTTTTGCAGTTACCATCTAAATTTCTCAACAATAAACCTTTATTGGCACCAAATGTCCTAACAATAAATAATATCAAACTAAGCAAAAGTTATCACATTATACAGTTAGACTCAGAATAGTTCTCTCGTATGTTGTTAGGATCGTCTAATACATTTGTATACACTTTCATTAAAAATGACGTCTTTTCTCAAATATTTATCTCATTAGAAATAATCACAAACATCATATTCATATCCTTGGAAAAAATACAATTTTTAATATTAGTATACAAAGACTAGATTTAAAAGAAAAAAAATATACAAAGACCAAATCTATATGAGATAGATTTTCTATTATATCTCTTTCTTTATAAAATATACTCTATAAGATTTATGTTATAGTCCTTAAGTATAACTGTAAGTTTAAAGCTACTATTATTCTCTTTTTTCTTATAGTTTTGTGTATGAGGTTTTCAGTGACTTATTGTCCTTATACACGTTAGAGGTATGTGTTTAATTAGTTTAAATTTTGTTTTAGGGGAAGCCCTGACTCTTTAAAATATTACAGGGGAGTCCTGACTCTTTAAAGCTTTATGGGGGAGCCCTGACTCTTTATCTTTATTTGTGTTGGTTTGTCGCTTGTTTAAGTAGCCTGTGTGCCTGGAAAATGTCCATTACATGGGGAAAACACTGTAAAAAAATTTTCAATCTTATGGATTAAATAACATTAATGACCTATATTATCTTATGTATTCATAAGATAACTAATGATAAATTTTTGACCTATATATACTGTTGAAATTGTATGCATAGAAGACTATAATTAAGTTTTTGTAATTGCTTCTTGAAATAGTTTGGTGAATTAGTTTAAAACGGGTATGTGTTTTTTTTCCTATCTATATATCCTTCTTTGTTGCTTACGTTGGTAAGTGCTTCATATTTCATGCTTTTCTTGATACTAGTTTGATGCTTGAAGCTTTTGAAGAAGTTTTTTTTACAGAGGAAATTTGAAAGCCCTCAAGTTTTGATATTAAATCATTGGTGTGCTTTATTGAATGGGTCCTTTGATCAATCTTGGGAGGTTTTGCATTAAAACTCCTTGCTTAGCCATATTCCATTCAAACATATATTTTGGAAACATGGGTTAGAAAAAAGAAGAGATAACACTTCAAAGTACTTTTAGAAAATTCACTTGTTGTTTGGAAGTGATTGTCTTGAGTTTCCTTATTATAGGTGATGTTCAATGACTTGAGAAAATATTTTGAGGTGTATTTGAAAAGGAAAAGCGAAAGGATTTGGTATTATCATTTACCATTGGAAGAGGTATTTTTAGAATTTGATGTTGCAAGGGAAGTACAAAATAATTCCAAAAACTTATATACCAATCCTTTGATTTGAAAAATGAATCCTCTTTTTAATTGTGTCTTTGATGTTAATACTCTTGTGTCGGAAAATCCTTGGATTCTTCAATGTGAATTTAGAGTTTTGAACCATTATGTATCAAGAACCCATGAATAAAATGTGGGAAATGTTGAGAATATAAGCTTTAGCTATCAGCTGATAATGATTACGATGAGGATTTTGACATATAGAACATTGTATGATTAACTTTTAATGTACTTATGTTATTTTACTTGTGTTATCATTGTAATTATGTTTATTAACTTCTTGTCACCATACTGAGGTTATTTAGATTATTTATAATTATACTTATGTTTATTACTTGTAACTAAATCTATCCTCCTTAATTATATTACAGTTTCGATGGCCCCAGGACATAAGAGAAAGGATCCATCGCTCCTGACACAACAGGAGCCACCTCCTATTCTTGTTCTGATGATTGATTCAACCTCGATACGACACAGCAGGATCCACAGACTCCAACACAGCAGGATCTATTGACTCCGGCATAACAAGATCTACAGACATGTACAGATCAAGATCTATTGACACTGACACAGCTACCGACACGTTCCCATGCTCCCGCTTTATCTTCGACAGCGACCACATAGCCATCATCATCTACGGCTCCCACTACGAAGCTTGCGGCTTGGAAGATGCCTCCAGGTGATACTTTGCAGTTATGACCCTGAATATAGATCTGTAAGTTCAATAATCATGAAAAACGTATCGTTATCATTTATAAACTATAATTAAATATAATATATACTTACATTGATATGTATAGATTACATCTATCTTCGAGAGCCGCCACCCATATCTTAGCTGCCATGTAGGAGAGGTTCATTGGCCACAGTTAGTCTGAGGTCTTGCCGAATGTCTGCGACATGTGGTGGAGATAGTTTCAGGTAAATAAATCCAATAGTGCAGTATTTTACTCTGTCTTAATGTTTTTACAAGTCTTTATACTTATAATATTTTGAATAATTTTTTGAATCTTATACATATTATACTCGTATTTATACAAATATGATTTCCTAATGTTTTGAAATTTCAGGAAAGATGCGTATTGGAACCAACATTATCCATGACCAAGATGAGGCATGTATGGGAGGTCAAGATTGGTGACCAAATGAGAGATTTTCTTGGTGATGCTCGAGCTGTGACGAAGAAGCTTGTTTGGGTTCCGGAGATGTTTTGGGAGTAGATGATAAAGTATTAAGAGAGTCCTAAGCACAAAGCATTTTGTAAACGGAATAAAAGGTACAGGAATGAGAGACAGGGGGTCAGGGAGCATGGAAGCTCACTGCGAGTTCTATCTCCTTCACAGAGCGTCAGTTGCAGAGGGTAAGAACTCTTTCATTTTATTACTTCATTTCATTACTTTATTTATAATGTAATTAATAATTGTGTTGTTGTTTTGCATCAAGTGGATTTAACAGAGAAGTTCTTCAAGAACAGGTACTTGGAGGAGCTCCACAAGCATCAGACTAAGGATAAGTAGAGGTAGTATGTGGATTTTAGTCAGAGGAGTTATGGGTAAGTTTAGTGAAATCTGTAACTTATGTTTATATAATGTTTTATAACTTATAAATTTAAATTTTATTATAATATTTATAGCTTATGATCCAACTAACATTTCATACTGTAGACGAAATTTCACAAGGACCGACAGAAGGCAATGAAAGAAGCTGCAACCACGGGCGCTGCTATGCCTGATGATCTCCAGCTGATGGCCAATATAGCTGGCAGATTAAGCTATAGCCGGTTATATGGAGCTTGTTCCAAGGCAGCTCAACTCAAAGCCAAGAATAGTTGGGGACTACAGTTGGATTGCCACCTTGCTATCTAGAAGCGGAGCAGAGGATCATGATGAGGGTTAAGGCTATTGTTTCTAGTGTCTGGGCTGCCTTCAACGAGCACATGAGGCAGTTTGCTGAGCAGAGCCACTTGCCGTACAACCCTATGCCATAGATGACGGACATCATCAAAGTGGCTATGGCTGTTATTCCATCGATATCTTCTTCGACGATAGCTACTGTAGGGACCTCAGCCGCGAGAGTATGTTCCTCTACTCCCCCTCCCCCCTTTATTGATGCCCTGGGCATCAACACTGTTTATCTTTCTCCCTTCTCCCCCACCCTCTAGTGAACTAAGAGATTCTGAGGATATTTGGTACTTGTACATTTTATGTTTCCTTGATGTTTTATGAATGTTTTAGTTTATGGATATTTTATCGGTTTGATGTTTTATGCATGAGCATGAATTTATGAATATATACTGTTGCTATTGGGTTTTTTTTTCCATTATGAAGTTTTTGGTTTGTTTTAGAATTATTAAAAAAAAAGTTACCGACAGGATACCGACTATTGGACTTTAGCAAACAAGTCCTAAAAACTTTAGTAAACAATGGAAAAAACCATCGGCAAATGTCGTTAGTGTCACGATGGACAATAACCGTCAATATTGTCATCGGTATAAATTAGTGACGATTTATCATGGCCATTGAAAAGACTGTCAGTATTTGTTACCGATAGAAGAGAAGCGTCAGGTGGTGACTGATGTTAATAAAGAAGGGATGTCCTAATCACTACAATGCAAGGCAAGTGGACTTAACAATGTAGAGGTGAGTTTTAACCTGAGTGTCGAATCTCTCAAGGAATGGGAAAGGCTTAAGTACAAATCATGTTTTTAATGTTTTGTGTAAAAAGAAGATGTCGTTGAAATAAAACTAAAAAGAACAATAAGAAAGCAAGAAATGTAAAAATAGTTTTTAAATTAATTAAACCAAGAGTTTGGTGGTGGAATCCCCCTAATTTTTGTTACTATGGAAAAACTTTAATAAAATGATGTTGAATTAATTAATTTGGGTCATCATTCAAATCGGGAATCCATATCTCTAGGAGAAAGCCACTCTACTCACTAACCTTTAAAGGAAAATCACTTTTCTCCCTAAAAAATTATGAATGCAATAGAATCAGGTGATTTAAAAAACATAAAAGTGCAATATCGTATCCCTAGTCAATTGCCCCAACTTATCCCTAGTTGGTTGCCCAAGATTATTCTTCCTTTTTCAATTCCAAACAACCTTGCGAATAATCTAATCTCACAGCAATTAAATTGCAAACAAACACAATTGGAGAACAACTTTAATTGAAACAAACATCGAAATCAAGAAATCAAACCAAGAACTTCATATTCAAGAATTAGGCTTCAACCCCTATCCAAACAATAAAGAACTACTCACTATTCATTATAATGAAACTACAATAAAACATAAAATTCAGTAACACGAAAAGAAAAAGAAAGCTTAGGATTGAAATCAAAGCCACCATTGAAATCCCAAACGTCTTCCAAGCTCGTCTTTCGAGTAGCTAAGTTGAAGATCGAAATCTTGAAATTTTGTCTTCAATTCTTGAATCCAAGAAACTAAATTGCAAACATCTTGAAACTTTACTAACTAATTGAATGTATAAAAGCTTAAATTTAAAGAGTGTTTAACCTAGTCTTACCTTACTAATGTAATTGTAAAACAAATACAATCTATAACTAATCTATCTAAGAATTTCCAAGTATCTAATTCTATCTAAGCATCTCTACGATAGCTGCAGAAAACCCCCTTACATAGAGGTGAAAAGTACAAGAAAACCAAGTTAAAATTGGAGTAAAATATAAGAAAATCGTGTTTGTTTTATGCTCAACTGCCCTTTCCAGCCTACCCTATCGCCGACAGTAGGGCGAGACCTACCATTTGTGGTAGGTCTCCGTTTGCCAGTGTCCCTTTATACTACGAAACCTACAGGCGACGGTAGGTCAGCCTACCCTCGCGCGGTAGTTTGGCTGAATTGTTGCCGACGTCTCCGTTTTCGTCGTTTTCGCTCTGTTTTCATTTCCTTTTATCGTTTTCACTTCTGGAGGGCACCTAAGACAAGAATAAGAGATATTAAGCTAATATATATTTTTTTATATTAAAAACACCAAAAACGATGAAATTAACAAATAAAAAACATAGACAAATATGCGCTTATCAGTGACATACCACTAAACAATAAAGTGTTACTATATGCCCTAAGACCAATTGACTCACATTTATGATTTATGAAGCATGTATTTTTTGAATTGTATTTTATGCTCTTGGTCATGAAGTATGTGACTTGATAGTAAAACCCTTATAGCTAATAAAATACTATTCTTATTTGTCCCTAGTTTATTATATCTTGTAAACTAGTGTGAAGTTGATTGATGGTCAAGTTTTACTGATCATGAATATGAGATATAAACTCAATTCATAAATACATATTGAGAATATTGTATTGGAAATGACCCAAAGTGAAGAAGAAATATTGCATGGGTTTAAGTTATAAGTATTTCTTCTCTGTTTTATATTTGGTTTCCTTTGACCCAATGTTTCTAATGTTTCTTGCATGGGGAGAAAATATGTTTTGACATAGGCAAACATCACTTTTAATTAGGTGATCATTATGATTATTGGTTGGCTTATTTTCTTGTCATGGCTTGAATATTGGAGATAGTGAAAGGGATTTGTCCCTCTCCTTTAGAGAGAGATATCCATGGCCCCTTAATAAGGAAGACTGGAAAATATGCATGACCATGCTCAAATAAGTATTCATAAGGTGTTATTAATATTATTTGTTGAAACAGTCTGCCTGGTGATCAAGTAAATGGTTAATTGAGTTTTATAAGGATGACTTGGTCCATGCCTTATACTTAATTAGGATATCTTGTGACAAAAGGACTAAATATTAAATCTGATGCTAGGTTATTATTACATTTACTTAACTTGGGTAAGCATAATGTCTTGCTAGAGGCCGCTTATGTTTTGTGAATAAATGTCTAGGACATTTTTCATTCACTGCCAACATTAGGTGAACCTACAGGGTCACACGCATAGACGATCTTGTGAGCATAATGTCTACGTTCAATGAATCTTGATTGTGTCCAGATTCATTGAACGTATACAAAAGGGGAATCAGATTCCATATTGTATTTTCTGGTAAGTTAATAAGTAATTAATTTTATTTAATCGAATAAATGAAATTAATTACTTAATATTACTCATCCAACCGTTGGATGATTATAGGAATAGACGGACGAGATTAAACTGTCATTAGATGACAGTTAGGGTTTTGATATTGACAGCTATAAAAGGTTATGTTAACCTTTTCTTGGTGGCCATCCTTTATTTGATTAAAGAAAAACACCTAAACCCTAGAATGGCGATATAGTATCTAGCCTATTCTCTCCGAAATACGACCGATTACCAGATAGTCAGGATCATTTCTGAATAGTTTTCAGAATACAGAAGGGGCTAGCATCCCGAACGCTTGCAGAGGAGTTCGTCGTGTGGATACCAGTAGAGGGCGAAGCGTACAAAGCAGCGCCTCCACAACGAACAATCAAAACATTGAGGTAATTTCTATCCTATCGGTTTTTCTAGTATGTGCAGATCCTATTGGTGGATTTCCATAGTTTTATTTTATTTTGTTTTTTTTCAACGGATTCCAACATAAAGAACCATGGATAAGTGCGTCAGGAACAGTGTGTACCAACGGCTAACTTGGGTAGTAGTTGGTACTGACGAATACTGGCTGATGGTCTCTCAACCGTCAGTTCACCATCAGTAATTACCTTGTACTGATGGGATGCCGATGACATTAACTGTCGGTATTTGGCTATATTCTTGTGGTGATTGAGATAGTTTCCATTGTTGGTATAACGGGACAAGGTAAGAGTACATTGGCCAAGAACGTTTATAGTAATCCTTTAGTTAAGTATTATTTTCATAAACTTTGTTGGTGTTATGTATCATAATCTTACCAATGGAAAGATTTGCTATTAGAAATTTTGAGTAATGTTTTTATGCTTCATGATGACGAAGTTCAGGGTTTGAAAGAAGAAGAATTTGCTGAAACTCTATATAGACATCTAAAAGAGCAACATTGCTTAATCGTTATGAATGATATTTAGGGTTTTAAAGCATGGTATGAATTGAAAGAATCCTTTCCAAATGATCATAATGGAAGTAGAATCTTGTTTACTAGTAGAATTCATAGATTACCATTGGTTCTCAAGAAAAAATTAGTGCAAATACTCATCTTTTATGTTTACTTAACAAAGTTGGAAGTTATTGCAAGATAAACTATTTGGTAAAGATTGTAAATACCCTCCAAGTGTGCTAGAATTTTGCTTGCGAATCACTAAAACTTTTGAAAGATTACCTCTGTCTATAGTTGCTATTGCAGGTGTTCTTGCTAGGAGAGCTGATGACCTTAATTTGTGGAAAGAGATTGCGGAAAATCTAAGCTTAAAGGTCCTTGGTGAGGGTTGCATGAACATTCTAGAATTACGTTACAAACATTTACCTGATGTTTTGAAACCTTGCTTTCTATATTTTGGAGCATTTCATCAAGGTAAAGTAGTTAAAGTGCGAAAGATTACACAATTATTGGTTGTCGAAGGATTCATACCAGAAATATTGCAGGGGACAAAAAGTCCAGAGGATGTTGCAATTGACTTCTTGATGGATTTAATTTCCAGAAGTATTGTCATTGCTGTTAAAAGAACATCTAATAATGGGATCAAGAACTGTTGCGTTCATGATCTCCTATTTTATTTTTGTCTTGTGAAAATTGGACAAGAGAGATTTCTAAGGCTCATAAAGGATTCTCATCTTCTTTTAAACATATGCAGCATATCTGATGAGTATTCATACTGAATGGAGGCTTTTCATTGAATCAAATTCTTCATCTTTACATTCTCAAACTCTACTCTTACATGACAGAACTCGGAATCATCATAATAATCTTTCAGTTTTCATGAAATTCAAGTTTCTTAGAGTTCCAAACATGGAATATGGCATATGTTTCATTGAGTTTCCTAAAAAAATTATTTCACTTATTCATTTGAGATACTTAGCTATTCAAAGGACTTCATCACTTCTAAAGAATATAGAAAAGCTCTAAAACCTAGAAGTTCTATGTGCATATTGCTCTGTTCATCACATTATTGCAGTACCAGCTACTATTTGGAGGATGAAAATACCAAGAAATATTTGTCTAGAAAGAGCTGTGTATTTTTTTTGGACAAATTTCACAATTAGGCAATGTAGAGAACCTTTCTTGGCCAATTCTTTGTCAGAATGAATATGGGTAACAACTATTGAGAAGATTTACGAATCTTCAAAGCTTGAGATTTCGATTTACGGGATCCTCAAACAGATAGTCCTCTGTTTCCTATATTGGGCTCTCTAACAAACCTTGAATAATTGAATGTGATGTTTCCAATGGTAATACACCAGCCCTGTAACTTTAGACTTCCCCTAACATTGAAAAAACTTACTTTATCAGAATCCAACATACCATGGAGTGAAATTTTTGTAATTGGGAAACTCCCTAATATTGAGGTTCTAAAATTGTTAGGTGATGCTTTTGTTGGAGAAAAGTGGGATATGGAAGAAGAAGTTCTTCAAACTCAAACTTTTTAATCTTGAATGTTCAAAACTTCAACAATGGAATGTATGTATTAATCATTTTCCTTGTCTTCAACGAGTTGTTCTAGAAGATCTTAACCAATTGGAAGAAATCCCTCTTTGTTCTGCATAGATTTCTACTCAGAGTCTAATTGAAGTTTGTACTTGCAGCACTAGAGGTGAAAGCTCAGCTAGACAAACCTTCACTAAACAATGAGAAATGGGAAATCATACATTCGATGTTGTTAAAATTTAGTTTATTTATTCTTCAATTAATCAATTTGAGATTCTCAACACACTCCCTCATGCCCAAGCCCTGTCATCCGGGCCTGGAGTGTGAAACCTTGCAGGACATTATCTGCGGGTGGCCCAACAACTTAGCTCTAATACCATGTTAAAATTTGAGCTTGGACATAACTCACCCCAAAAGGTACCACAAGAGGAGGAGGATTACCTAAGCTTGTATTTAGTTTATTTATTCTTTAATTAACTGATGTGGGATTCTTAACGGATGTGCTTATTATATCATCGCAAGATTTTCTTGATGATCATGTTTCTTAGCACTATATTCAATGTATATGAAATTTGAATAAATGGCTTTTCTGGGATTGATGAATACCATGACCAAACACCCATTTCCCGCCCAAATCTCTTTCTCTCTCACTTGTCTCTAACTTCCCTTGAAGATTTAGACTCTAAAAATGGATAATTTTGAAGATTTTGTACATGAAAACATTGATTTTGAGGTAAAAGAGAAACAAAAAATGCTGAAAATTTGAACGGAAGCTGTTGGCGCACCAACACACCTTGTGCGCTAGACAGCAGTGTAATATCCAGCTGGTGCCCCAGGCATTGATGCACCAACCAAGTATTGCGTCACTGGCTAGCACATAGGTTGGGTTTGTGCGCCAGCAGTTTCCATTCAAATTTTCAGTGTTTTTTATTGTTAATGTTAAATATGCTTTATATTAATTATTTTTCATGTATAAGCCAGTTTTTAATTTATGTGTGTTATATATGTCAAAGTTAGTGTTTAACTTGTTTATGTGATTATTAATTGCTTAATTTTGGTTATAAAATTCACATTATGTTTGGCTTCATGTAGTCATTAATGTTATGTTGAACATGTTAATTAATTGTTAAAATACGGGTTCTTGATTTTTTTTACCTTATAATATGGTATAGGAAGAGAATGATTAAGATTCCGAACAATTTGAGGAATTTATACATATAGAGGATTTTGTGGACCACAGTTATTTATTTCAATCGTATCAATTATTTGATTCGAAAGTTGATTTGGTTAAATGGATAAAAGACAAGGCAAAGAAAGTTAACACATATGTCATGACTATGCATTCTTTGTAATAAAGTGGTCTTTATCATCGACCATTTGTTAATCTTTGTTGCAAATGTGGGAAGGAAAAAAAAGTAAGGCAATAGTGAACGATGAAGAAGAAGAACAAGTTCCTGGAAAGAAGAGGGGTCTGTATGGAACTAAGAAATGTAACTGTCGATTTAAGTTGAAAAGCGAGGAAGATGTTAGTAGTGCACATTGGAAATTATACATAAAAGAAGAAAGGCACAATCATCAAATAGGTGTCTATCACAATCACTCTCGTCAGCAAGGCTGACGGAGAATGAACTAAAGATAACTGAGGAATTGAGTAGGCCTCAAGTGGAACCTCGTTACATAATGGTGATTTGTGAGATAAGAATCCGGATACCTCTGCGAAGTATGTTATATTACTGTTATCTTTTTAATCTTAACTTAATTATGTTAGACTAATATGATTTTATATGTTTTTTTCTATTTAATAATCAGTTTATATGAATTTTTGCAGTTCTCGAACCATATATAATGCTCAAGCCAAGACTAAGAAGAATAGGATGGATGGACGTAATACAATGGAGAAAGTGTTGCAGCAATGTACTAATCTTAGATATACATGCTATTGGAGGAATTGTGAAGAGAGTAGAGTCCTTAACGATGATGATCAAGACGTGGCCTTATGTACTAATACTAAACACAACGTACAAAACAAACAAGTGAGTTGCATTATTATATGCATGTTGTCATGTTAGTTAATTTTCTAGTTGTTAAATATCATTCGAAATTGATTGTTTAAGTTTAGATGTTAATATGATTCTAAAGGTAATCATTATTTTTTTAATTAATATTTAAAATGAATTAGTTAACTTTTATTAGTAGTTTACTTTAGTTTAATTATAATATTTTAGTATGTACTTTAATTTATAACATTGAAATTTATAAATGAATTAGGTAACTTAACTATCCACTTGTATAATCATGAATATTTGAAGTTTTATTAGTTCAATTGTAGTTATGTTTATAGTACTATGAGGTATTTAGTTTCTTAAGTTTAAATATTTATTATATTACTTAGGTACAACATACCATTGCTTGAGGCAGTCGAGATAACACCTACGGGCAATAATTTCTCTGTAGCTACTTCTTTCATGCGTAATAAACAAGCTGCTACTTATGAATAGGTGTCCAGCAGCTTAAGAAATTTTTATTTTGATGTGCCCGAACAAGTAGTGGTCATAACCAACAAGGAGATAGGTTTGATGCCTGTGATATCTTTGGCGTTCAATAAATCCTACTACATATTATGCAAGAGATATATTGAGCAAAATATCGAGGGAAAATATCATTGAAATGATTGTGAAGACAACCTAGCGAAGAATAGTCAACTCCGCTAATGAGGTTGATTATGCACGAAGATTGGAAAAATTGAATACCAATTGGAGTAGCATGCAATGGTTCTGGGAGTACTTGTATGATGAACTGTAGAACATGTCTGCCCATAAATTTTTTATAAGAGTGTGGACCATTAATATGTTGCACTTTGGGTCGAACACCACGAATATGGTTGAGTCTAAAATTTAGTATTGAAGATATGGCTCCAAACATGCCTCAGTGACTTAGATACTATTTTCAGTAAGATACATTCAAAAATTGAGTCATAGATTTACAGAATTAAGACTGTATTTGAACATTCCCAATTAAAGGAGAAAGATAATGCAAAGAGTTATCTACTGTTAGCTGAGATTTGTGGAAGTGTAAGTCATTTGGCCATGAAAAATATGAATGAAGAGTTAAATTGAGCACCCAAGGTCATGGGCAATCCAAAAAATCTTTGCGGACATTAGATTAGGACTTAACACTGTTTTCCATGTTCATATAAGTTGACCACTAGATACTGCAGGAACCTTCCTCTAAAGGTGCAGAATCTTCACCGTTTCTAGTCATCACTTGTGATACGGTATTGGGATCGAGCATGATCAATCAAACCTCGAAGATGACATGGAACATCACTTGTGGGATAGGACCAGTATTGTAGTAGAGTTTAGTGAATGACCACCATTATAGGAAAGTGATTACATATAAGACTAATTCTTTTTATTAAAATTAATTATCATTTTATACTAATTATGTTTACTTTTTGTAACAGTACATGGAGCCGCGTCATTGTGCCCGAGACATCTTATATCCCGTGTTGCCATCAAATCCCAAAGGCGCATTGACAAAATATATTTTGTCTATAGGCTATGAGTGCTATAGCTTGACTGTTAGGACCACCAATATTACTAATTTTAATATTTTTTGCAATATAGTTTGCTCCAAAAATCGCTTAAAAACAAATAATAAGACGAAAATATACTATTGACAAAAAAGATAGAAATCTATTGACTATATTACATTAAAATGAAAAACTTTTAATATGATAACTTACAAATAATTGTAGAACCATAGGTGGACTTCCCTTTTCCATCACTGTGATTGCCCGTAATTCTGGTAAGATTCATACCATTGCCTGTGATTGCCTGTGATTATGTCATGTGTCTTGCACTTATTTTTTTAACAAAAAACATCAAGACAAGATTCTTTATTCTAAACGTAAATTATTGGGGTCTACTATTGCTTGAGATAAAGTACGGAGATTTTTAGTAATTATTGTGGGACCTTCGAGAATATTTTTCCACATATATATGCATATATATGTGTGTATATATAAATATATACATATGTATGTGTATATGTATATACATACATATATATAAATATATATAATATATACATACATACATAGATACCTATATATACATGTTTTTTATTTTACTAATCTTATTATACTTATGTTTATTATATTTATGTCCGTACACTTATGTTTATTACATTTTAACTAATTCTATCATGTTATTTATATCACAAGTTCGATGGCCTAAGGACGCAAGAGAAAGGATCCACCGACTCTGACATAGGAGGGTCTATAGACTCCAACCTAGTAGGATCCATCGACACGGACACATGAGGATCTACCGGCATACCCAGTAGGGCAGTCCTGCTTCATCTACCACACCTACCACACAACCATCATCTTATGCACCTCCCGAGATAGATCTATGGCTTGAAAGCTGAATGACGGTGATAATCAACAATTGTTGACGCTAAATATTGATCGGTAAGTTTACTAAAATAAATATATACTTGTCATTAATAAAACTAATATAATAAAATATAATAAATACTAACATTAGTTTTGTGTACTATATACAACTACATCCGTTTTCAAGAGCCGGCACCCACATCTCAGGCTCCATGCAGGAATGGTTCACTTGTTCTTACCATAGTTGGACAGACGTTCCATTAGATATCTGAGATATGTGGTGGGGAGAGTTTCAGATAAATTAATCCAATATTGTAGTTGTTTTACTTGTGTTAAGTTTTTTAAAAGTCATTATACTTATAATCTTTTGAATTTTTTGAATCTTATACTTGTTATGTGTATAGTTATACTGGTTATATTCTATTCTTATACTTATACTGTAATATTATTTTCTAATCTTTTGAATTTTCAGAAAAGATAAGTATGTGGATTTTAAGTCAGCAGAGTTCTGGGTAAGTTTAGTGAAATTTATAACGTAAGTTTATATAATGTTTTATAACATATAAACTTCAAAGTTTATATAAATTTTATAACTTATTATCAAACTAGCATTTCATATTGTAGTCAAAATTTCACAAGCTACGATAGAAGGGCGAGGAGGAAGCTACGACCACGGGCACTGCTATGCTCGATGAGCTTCACTTTATGGCCATTGTAGTTGGTGGCTTGAGCCGCAACCAGTTATATGGAGCTAGTTTGGAGGCAGCTCATCTCAGAGCCAGGAGCAGTCAAGCTGCAGCTGCATTTCCACCTTGTTGTTTTGATGTGGCTCAGAGGATTATGAGGAAGGTGGAGGTTGTTGTTTCTAGCGTCTCTGATGCTTTCGACAAGCACATGAGGCGGTTCTCCAAGTAAAACTACTTGGTATACACACCTATGCCATTGATCATGGACCTCATCAGCGCAACTATGTTTGTCATTCCATCGACAATATCTTTATCGATTGCAGCAACAACAGGGAACTCAATAGCGAGGGTAAGTTCTTCTACTCCCCCTGCTACCTCTATTGATGCCTCAGGCACTAGCACTATGGATCCCCTTACTCCCTTCCCCCCTCTCCCCCGCCCTCCAGTGATGTTAAGTGATGTGAATCAACTTGTAGAAGCTTGATTTATTAAATCACCAACCCAAGATCACCTCCTTTGTTGAAGAACTTCTATTGAAGATTTTGTAATCAGCATACTTCACTATGGAACCTGTGGAGAACTAAGCACCATAAACCCTATAATGAGAGGAATGATTCTTTCCAAATTTTGAACAAGAAGCTTAGGAAAACAATGGCGCTAAAACCTAAGCTACACAATTTAAAGACCAATCCAATCAATCGAAGAAACAAGAAGTTCCAAGATTGATTAAAAAGAAATTGATGATGATCAATTGAATTCTATTGACCTAGAATCTAGGTTCGTCAATTGTTCACCAATTAAGGAAACCCTTAGAAAGTAAGATGGGTTGAAGAACCCTAGAAACTCATCAGGGAATTCTTTGAATTTCATTCAAAATTCAACTTAGTTGAAATAAGCTATAACATGATATTTATGATGTTTAGGACTTAAACCTACTTTTACCATGGTCTTAGGTCACTAAAAGACCATTTAGGACCTTAACTAAAAGCTAGAAATGGAGTTAAACACTAAAAATTGTGTAAAACGTTCCATTGAAATAAAACTCTACCCTACCGCGATGGAAGGCTGAGGCTTCATTTGTTGATTTTAGGCAGAAGCCTACTGGGCCGGTAGGTGCAGGGCCTATAGCTAGTGGTAGGCTCTATTTCCAACTCCCCTTCAATCTTTGCACCTCTAACTTGCTCATTGGTTAGTCAACTTTATATATGTATGAATCATGAGCAACTTGGAAGGTTTACAACTCTCTTCAAAGCCTTCAATATTGAGTTTTAATCCTTCCTTCGTGGATTCTTCAATAAATGCCACCATTCCTCTTGTAATTCAATCCTCATGTTTTCTTACCTTCCTTGCCCTCGCTCTAGCTATTGGTCCTTGAATTAACTCTTAGCTTCTTGAGCATCCCCGTGCATATCATTAGGGTTCTGAGGATGTTTGATACTTGTACATTTTATGTTTCTTTAATGTTTTATGTATGAATTTTAGTTTATGGATATTTTATGAGTTTCATGTTTTATTATCAACTTTAGTTTATCAATATGTGCCTACTATTCAGTTTATTGCATTTCATGGAGTTTCGATGCTATTTTATAAAATATATATAAAAAACCAAATTATCGACGGAATACTAACTATTCGGCCATGGGAAATAATTTTTAATAAATCTGTTACCGACAACTAGGTATGGAAATTGGACGGGTCTAACTGGGTACTCACCTATCCCCAATCCATCTGTTCCTATTTGTTTGGGATCGTAGAGATGGAGATGAATTTTGTACCCAAACTTAGGGATGGATTGGGGGCAGGGATCATGTTCTCCCCATCCAACCTGCCCCATCCTCACCCATCCGCACTCGCCATACCCATCCTCACCCATCCGCACCATCCCTACCCATCCCCATTATTTTATACATATATATAATTTGTTTAGTATAATGATAAACTAAAGACCATAAAAAAAGATATTACTCTATTACTCACTCACAATCTTGATTCTCATTCTGTTACCATATTGACTTTTGTTATGTATTATTTATGTTGATGATTGTTGAAATAGAGTATGAGCTTTTTTATTATTACACATGATTAGACATTTTTTGCGAGGATTATTACTTGTATTTTTTTTAAAAGTTTTAATTAATTTGATTTTGTGGCATGCATATTATTATTTTGTGTTTAATATGGTTATTGAAAATAATACATATAATTCTCCGCCTGGATCCCCAATGCCCTAATGGCCTTGGCGGGGACGGGTTGGGGATTGGGATTAATTTGGGAGGTTGGATGGGGGATGGGATGATTTTCATACCCAAGCACAGGGATGAGTTGGGGATGGGGACAAAGTATGGAGGTGGGGATAGGGTCCCCTCCCCCATTGCCGTCCTTGCCAATGGCTGATGTCGTCAGTACTAGTTACTGACGGTTCATTAATCTGTGGTAAGGCCATCACTAATTATTACCGATGATTAGGGAGCATCGAGTAGTGAAACCCCACGAAAAAATAATTCTTCCATCAAGAATGCTATCAGAAATAAGTACAGACGGGCGTCTGTCGTTACTCTTTGTTACCGACAACAAAGGCCCGACAATCGTCTTTCCATTTGATCTCCATCGATAATGACCATGTACCAATGGTACACCGACAGTTTTTTCTATCGGTAAATGATGACTTATTTTATTGTCACTATTTGAATTAAATCTACAATACTTCGAGTCATGAATAATCTTCAAAGCACAACAATGAAAAATCTAAAATAATATTCTGAATAAACTCTAACCTAAACTAAGACTATCCTCCCTGATGGGTGCTAGAATCCTCTATTTATAGAGGTTTATTGAAAAGAAATTAGGAGTTTTCTTAAAAGAAATTAACTAAGGAGAAATCCTATTTAAAAAGAAGAAAGCTTACATAAATGAAAGTAATAAAAAGGAAGACAACTTAAAGAGAAAGTTCTAGAATGTAATAAGGGAAAGTAACACAAAGGAAAATCTATAAAATTGAAATTTTTCTGTGTAGCCGAAACTCTTTAAAATTACGACATGACCCCTTGCATTGCAAGGAGAATTAGTTCTACGTTTCGCACTTCAGAGCCCTCAATTTCAAGCGCATCACGAATTGACCCCCTTGGATTCAAGCGCATGTTTTTTGTTTAGTTTGATTTCGCGGCCTTAGACTATTCTGTAGAAACTCTCTTGAAAATTTTTGATGCAAAAATCAAACAATCTAGCATAGATTTATGGAAATGTTAGCGCCGATTCAACAATAGCAAGTAGACTCTCTTGGTTTTTTCAAGATTTTGCAATTAAGTCCTTCTATTTCCGTTTTCTTTTTCAATTAAATATTAGAAATTCAAATAGGTGTAAAGAGAGTTATTTGCACTAATTTGAACCCAATATTCACTAGAATTAACATAGATAATCCTCAAATTAAGCATATTTTCTAGTGTAATATCTCATATACTAGATGAAAGCAGTACATAAAATAATGAGAAAGACATAGATATCTTTATACACTGTGACGTAGACAACTTCTGAAGGCCATTCTCACAACATCCTTGCTAAAAAAATGAATTTTAAAAAAATAACCATAAAAAAGATGTAGAAGATAAGAAGTGCCACAAGAATCCATGTGAAGACCATCTTCTATTCAAAAATCTTGTCTCTCGCACTTATTTTCCAAAAAGTGTATCATTACATTCACTTTTCTTTCCCTATATAAAAAATGCATCCCTAGAAAGACAATCTGAAATTTTCCCTATTAATCTATTGTATCTTGAACTCACTTGCAATAAAACTTCATTTGAATTTCAAAATTATCTCCATCCTCTTTATTTATATATTTACTAAAATCTCTTTTCTATTTTAATATTTGTTCTAAATTTTAATTACTCAGTATTAATATGATAAATCTTTTAATCAGTCTCATTTTTCAATTAGTTATTATAAGTTTTAATTAAAAAAGTTAAAATCACAATTTTCTATCTCATGATCACATTTATGTATATATATATATATATGTATTCACTATAATAAAATACATAAGTGGGCCGATGGCCTTCACTCACAGACAAGATAATACAAAAAGAAGACTAAGTGAACTTAAATAAAATAAAGCTTAAGGAATCATTTTGCTTGAAATTTAGTTGATCATTTGGTGAAAACATTATGCTCGACCTGTATTTTTTTCTTCTCGTCCGCGTTTTGATAGGAATAAATCATCGTAATAGGCAAAGTCATTGAAATCCACATAAAGATTCGAGTTTTAATTGTCGGGCATGTGATGGCTTTTATCTAGGATTGTATTCGAAGATTGCAGTATCAGAGACGGTTTATCTATAGAGCCAAGGTCTATGACACTTGGTGATTGGAATTTAGCCAATAAAGTATGACTAAATTCTATAGAGGGTGACAATTGTGTGGTAGGTGCGGCAGATAAAGCGGGATCATTTAACGCACCTCCTATTGTGTCGGTGGATCCTGCTATGTCTATGCTGTTGGATCCTCATGTGTCCGTGTTGAGGGATCCTTCTATGTCAGAGTCTATGGATCCTACTATGTCTAAGTCGGTGGATCCTTTCTCATGCGTCCTCGGGCAATCAAACTTATGATACAAGTAACATGATAGAATTAGTTAAATATAACAAACATAAGTAGAATGACATAAATATAATAAACATAAGTGTAATAATATAAATATAATAACATAAGTATAATGACATAAATATGACAAACATAAGTATAATAATATAAGTATAATAAATGTTAATCATATAATGTTCTATGTGTCAGAATCCTCCTCGGAATCATTATCGGATTCATCGTTGGCATCTTCATCGGAATCCTATTTTATTTTAGTTTCATCATTTTGTACCTCCTCGAAATATATTTTGACGGCAATAACTAATTCTTCCGACATACGAGACTTACGAACGAGAGGTCCTACATCTTTAATCATCACATCTATTGCCGAACCCTCGTGAACATCCACTTCCAATGCATCATCTAAGACTGAAATATCTAATAGTTGTGGTCGCGTCTTCATAACACTAACCTGATCAGTCCTTGGTGTTTTAGAGCCAGGATATGGGAGGTATGAAACCTCCTCTGCTTAAAGAGCTAAAACGAAAGGATCATATCCTCCATACCTCCGTTCTTTATGCAACTCAACAATTTTATATTGAGGATGAATCCCATCGATAAATATGATCCTTCACACTATCGACATTTATAAATTTAATATTTTTATACTTTTCACTTACTCCCATTATTTGTTTTAAGACAATGATGAATAAAATGATCTACCCCATGAATGAATTCACTTGTAAGACCTTTAACCCCGAGCTTGTGTTGTTCTCTGTATATATCCAACTAGGATCTGGTACATTTTCCATAGATTCTAAGACTTATTATTAGAAATAATTGTTAGTTCCGTAACTTCTAAGTTACGATTATAAACTTTAAATATTAGACATACTTAAAAGTCTTATAATCTTATAGTCTTAACAAGAAGATATAACTTCTAATCCTTTATAATCTTTATAAACAAGGTTCCTCTCTTTCAAAGCATAACAAAGTTTCTCTTAAAAGATTTAAAATTTCCAACTTCAACTTTCATTTTAAGTTTTAAATTAAGTCATCACTTAAAAGTCTAAATTTTTTATAAGACTGAAAAAATTTTGGCAGAGTTTCCCCTGTATTATGAAAGTTTTTCAAGCACTCAAATAAGCAACAAAGCAACTCTAATTATAATAAACAGTTAGAGCTCCCCTGTAACACATCTTCTATAACTTAAGGAGTCAGGACTCCCTCATTAAACATCATCTATAGCTTAACGAGTACGGGCTCCCCCTAAAACTTTAAAGAGTCAAGGCTCTCCCTTAAAACTTTAGATTTTAAAATTAACCAAACACATTCCTCTATTGTGCATATAATGGAGAATATGTCACCAAAATCCTCACAAACAAAACTATAAGAAAAAAAGCGAATAATATCTAATTATAAACTTGCAACATTACAACTCTAGTATAATGAAATGTAAACTTAAAGTAATTAAACTACTTAAAGTCAAATCCATACTTTTTTAAGAGAGAAAGTCGAAGAAAGACATCAACAACTTTAGCATTATCAGCAAGAAATTTTAGATTCACTAAGGTCAAACACAAACAACAACAAGAAGCCCATCTATCTTAAACTCTAAACCTTAAAAAAAATTTAAGATAAAAAATACCTATGCTTAATCTTAATTCTCATATGACCAACCAGTCATGAGGCCTTCTCGGAATTGGTAAGAGCTAATGTTACTATACTAGTAGAAGTGTAAGCCTTATTTTACTACATTATTTACACTCTTTTCTAATAGAATTTGTATTATCTTTCATTAGGATTTGTGTATTGAATTATGAATTATTGATGATGACTTAATCTTTAGGTTGGTAAACAATAATACCAATTCTTAAACTTCCTACCAATCTACTTTCAGATTTATAGCTTCAACGTCTAGAAAGTACAATCAAGAATTCATTAATTTAAATGTGAATTTAGTCTCGTTACTGTTTGTAAGTCTAGTACTTGTATAACCTCTTGTGGTGTGGCAGGTGACATAAAGTGTTCTTGTGACACATTTTACTTTTTTAATTATTTTTGTATAGTTTTCAATACTTTGAGGTTGAGAGTTGGTTTGGACTTTAAAAATGTCCTTTCTCTTCTCACTTTTTATCCTAAATAATATGTTTAAATAATTCAAAGGCAACTATCCACAAGAAAAATGATAGTTTCAACAAAATTGTAAAATAAATAATTTCTCATCCAACATAATATATAGAACACTTTATGAAGACATGATAAAAAAGGCTAGAAGTTTACCACTCCCTTGTAGAGCTTGAGAAAGAAAGCAATTATTGTGATCAGTGACGCAACGGCGGCGACAGTGGAGACTTCCCAGTGAGTAGTTGTTCCATTACAACTCAGTGAGATCAAGAAGAATAAGAAGAAGAAGAAGAGGAGGAGGAGGAGAAGAAGAATGACAGATAAATAGAGAAAGAAGAAAGAGAGAGAGAGAGAGAGAGAGAGAGAGAGAGAGAGAGAGAGAGAGAGAGAGACGTACTAGAGAAGAGACGCACCAGGAGCTCCATATGTCATCAGTGGGGTTGTGGGAAGGTCGTTTGGCATCAGATTTCAGTTAGTGGTTAGCAGGGTTGGGGAAGGAAATTTGGGGGAAGGGTTTTAATTTTGGCAGGTAAATTGAAATTGGGGAAGGTAGAGACTGAAGCCATTTCTGAATTATTTACTCCTTTGTTATCAACGGCAACACTGATGAAAAGGCTGTAGGTAATTTTATTTTAGAAGTTACAGATGGCATCTTTCACTAAGCCTGTCGGTAATATATATATATTACCAATGACGGATTACATTAGTAGCTTTCATTACTTTATGGCGCAATTATTCCCTCCAACTTTTTCATGGAATATGTGAAAAATAATTCTATCTATCAGAAACATCGTCAGTATTTAATGATGGTCACTATTCCGTCGTTAAATTCCGTCAGTAAAATGATCCACCGATGGCCATTTTTGTCGGTAACAAGCTGTCACTTTTTGGCACGTAGTTTCCCTCTATTTTTTTTATTGATTGTTAAATTCTGACGAGATACATACATTACTATCGGCAGTCCATCAGTATTTACTTAAAGTTTTCATTACTGTTGGTAATGTCCTTCGGTAAACGATATTTTATTATTTGTTTCTATTGTTCTCTTCTTTACTTTATTGGCTCATTATTTTCATTATGTGCTACGTTTTTTTCTAAGGCAATGATGTACTAGTTTAATTTGCTATATTATTTCTTTTGATTTCATTATTTGAGAGTATTATGGAATTAATGTATTATTATTGCTCTTAATGCTTTGAAGTTCTTGATCAGCATCTAAATTAACTTAACATTAATTAATTAAACTTGAACCGGAGGAACTTAAATAAAATAGATTAAGTAATTTGTCCATAAGTTGCATGCAAGATATAGACCTATACTTGTGTGGTCTGTGTGATCTCCTACGGCATCATATGCTAATGCGTTTTATGCATTAAAATCAATACATAGACATATGGTTAGTTTATTGATAAAAATAGGTTTTGTAAACTTCGACAAAGAGGTACTTGAAAATTTTCACTACTAGAAAATAATAAGATATGGACCGATTAGCGACCAATGCACGTCTATCGATAACAGTGACGAATTTACCGACCAAATTTTTAATTACCGACTGAAGTTAATTTAGAGACGAAATTTCAGTCAATAATCAGTCGTTGACTTTAATTATTTCTTAGAAAACAAATTGATTCAGTTATCGACCGATAGTTTCAGTCGGTAACTTAATTTTATTTTTTTAAAAAATAATTACAAAGTTACCAACTAATTATTCAGTTGGTAAATCATTCAGTAAAATGAGAATTTCAGGTTTTCAAAAACTTTTTCCCCTTTCCCTTTTCATTCTTTTCTTCTCTCCAAAACCTTATCCCCCAACTGCAATCCTCACCCTTCACCAAACCCCTCCGATAACGTCTAGGAGACACTACCGTCCTCAGTTGACCGTTGCTGTAGGTATTTCTCCGAGTTTCTCTCTCTCTCTCTCTCTCTCTCTCTCTCTCTCTCTCCCCTTTGTTCTTTTTCTCTTCTTCTTCTTCTTCTAATTCTCTCTTTTCGTTTCCCCTTCGCACAGTCTTCTTCTGCTCACTCTCTCACTCTTAGCCGCCGCATAGAGTTTGTCACCGTCACTTGAATCTGCTCATTCAGAGGTCCGTCGCTGCTAACCAGAGACTAAGGTATTATGTATTTGCACACGAATTAAAGCTTTAAAAAAGTAAGCAAACTTTTGAACAAGATATCTTTTATATCCTTACCTATTATATCTATGGATAATCAAGCTATATTTAGTGGTTTAAATGTTGACTGTGTTGGTTGTAATTTGTAGTAAGAACAAGATAGGAACCATTAAATTGCCACAGTTATCCTAAAAGGTTTAGTTCAACTCCCCATTGTTCATTCTAATCTTTAGATATTCAAAAATGAAATAGATGAAGATATTTGTCAAAAAAAACAGTGAACTCATGAAATTCGTTATGTGAAATATTCTTGACAAAAACACTGGGTAAATAACAAAAATATGTTCATCTGAAACGTGTTTCATGAAGACTAGTAAAACTTTTCCCAAAATTGGTAAAATGAAAAAAACAAAAAGAAGGAAAGAGATTAATTAACTGTAGTGATAAATCTTCAGGAAAAAGAAAAACAAAAGAAAAAGGAAAGAAAAAACAAAAAAACATTATGAGTCCAGAAGAAAGAAAAGAAATAAATGATCCTAGTTACACAAAATTAGCTAAAACTACATAAATTTTACATTGTTCCTCTTTTATGCCATTCATTAATATTCAATGAATATGACCATTTTGTTTTGAAATTGTACGAAGTTGAGTAAATTTTACCAATATTCCTAGGAAAGCAGAGATATTTCATAAGTACTACTAATTAAAATGTACAATCCTAAAGGTGTATAAAAAAATACACAAATTAACCATCATTCATCGAAAGAAGTAGGGCTATAATTTAAGATGAAAAGGAAAAGAAAGAAAGAAATGTAAACCATCTTTATGAGACATATATAGGATAGAAAATAGTAGTTTATAGAATTAGAGTGTGGGACAACATTTATAGTATTAGAGTTAAATGTTCTTCCTTTAATATCTTTTATAATTCATCACCACTAATAACGATAGTTTCTACATGAAATGAAGCATATGGGCGCATAATATTTATAACACTTATAACCTTTTATTTTATAAAAGTAGATTTGTATGAATATATCACTCAATCTAAATACCATTATGTGAAAAATAAGTGTTATAAGAATCAAATTTAAAAAAATTAATAATAAGAAGTTTATATTTGATATTTTCATTCTTCATTTTAGGTATATTTTTCCAGTCTTAGAGCATCGTCGCTTCCTGATCGATATAAAGAGGTGTATATTATGCAACATTTTGAACCTTTTTCGCTATTATGGGGGAGCCCGGACTCTTAAATAAACAATTTTCGTTTCATTATGAATGAATTGTTGTCTTTATGGGGGAGCCTGGACTCTTGAAACTTTGATAGATTTGTTGTCTGTTCCTTCAGTATCTTTCACGGCAGACCACGAGGCCTGTATCCAGAGGGAGAGGAGGTTATGGGGATACATACAACAGGCACATGACAAGTTCGCTAGCTCCATCACCTCATTTGCCTCTCAGTGTGGAGTGCAGCTAGATTTGGTTCCCATTCTCTTCCCTCCTTTCCCGATGTCGGATGACGACGGTAAATCTCAGTCGTCGATCGGTCCTCCCTCCTCCTCTAGCCCACCTCTACCTACGTAGACTTTATAGTTATATACTTGTATTTGATATATAGTTATATATATACAAATATATACATAGATAGATATATGAATTCTGGACATTTTACTTGATTGTATTATAGAAGCTTTTGTTGATTTTATATTGTTTGTGGCTATTATTTGTTTTTAAATTCAGGTGAATATTTATAATTATTTTTTTAAAAAAAATAGGAAGTTACCGACCGACACCGAATGATTTTCGGTCGGTAAATAATAATTTTTTTAAAAAAAATAAATTAAGTTACCGACTGAATATTTTGGTTGGTAACTTACTATTTATATTTACATTTTTTAATTACAAAAAATAAAGTTAACGACCAAAGTATCGGTCGGTAACTCCAGATATTCAGTCGGTGACAGTTCCTGACCGATGTTTTATTCGGTCATAGCCAGTTACCGACCAAAATACAGCAACATAACGAATCAGTCGGTAACTGGATTTCAGCGACCAATTACTGACTGAAATGTTGGTTGCTAAATCTATTGAATTTTTATAGTGTTTGGATGTCAATCAATTATTGAAATTCACTCGAGAATAATGAATTATTAGGATAATATATAATGATTAACTAGTGAAATCATGCGCCTTATACCTTTTGAATTATAATATTTGTTAAGAAAATTACGACCTACAGTTTAGTTTTTTAGTTTGATTAATCAAAAACGCATTCAACCACAATTATTTTGACTAAGTAAATTTTTTTAAGTAGTTTTAATCTTATTCTCGATGGGACGATTTTTTTATTTCTATTACAATCAAGTATACTACGAGTGTGCTCGATTTTGGGTATCAATTTTTTTATCGCCATTGCCGGGGTTTTTTTACCGGCATCTGAAAGACAATCTTCTTATCATGTCAGTGGAATAATGATTAAGAGTCCCTAAGAGATGTATCTAGGGCAAGTTAGAGGAGACACATGTCATGATTAAGTTAATGCAAGCACTAGGATTATCCTACTCAATAAGGGAGACAATTTTTTTTTAAGACTTGTGGCTCCATCGAAGGATATGTATGTGTAAGCCCTAAGGACATATTTGTAATATTTTGATTATGGTTAACTTGTGCTTTGTGATGATAAAAATAGTTTTGGAAAAAGAACAAAAAATGCACAAAAGGAGTCTCAAGGGTAATCTACAAAGAAGCAAAAGATCACTCAAGACAACAAGATTTTATGAAGATGAAGTGATCAAGTTAAGGACCTTAAAGACAGGAAGAATACTTAAGGATAGCTTTATAAGGTATTTCTGTAACACTGCCTAACTTTTTTCTTTGATTTTTGATCAATTATGCTAGCTCCTTAGAAGAAATATTTTTTGAGAAATTATCCTTAAAAAACCAAGTGCACTTGATAAAGCTTTGATGATTTAAAGTTGTTACATGTTTTGTAAGCTCTTGCATCAAGAATACATGTTTTGAAAGTGAAGGAAAATGTATATTTTACAACTTTTCACAAAAAAGGGAAAACCGGTCATCCAAAATTATTAAGTATAAAAATCAGTTATCCGATTTTGTTTTAAGAAAATCGGTCATCCTATGTTCTTTTCTTTAGAAAATCAGATGTCCTAGTTTTTTAGACTCTCATAAAAAACCGGTCATCCGATTTCTTAAATTGATCGTCTGAAAATTTTTTAAGCATACAAAACACTGGTCTTCCTGTTTTTGCTCTTTAAGAAAATTGGTCATCCAATTTTCTGTTCTTTAAGAAAATCGGACGTCTACTTTCCAAAACCGGTTGTCCAGTTTTTGTTTTTACTATAAAAAAATGATTGTTGTTGCTGACAGTAACGGCTAGTTTTTTACCTTCACATATAAAAATGGGCATTGATCAGCCATAAATGTGTAGTAGTTGAAGGAGTTTACAGAACACATTTAAGAGCATTAAAAGATATTTTCAATCATTAACTTATTATTCAAAAGAAAAACTTCTTGGAGCTATATTGTCTGATCAATTTTTAAAGAGGAAGAAGGGAAGCTTGAAGAAGCACTTCAAAAAGTTGTATTCTCTTTATCTCAAGCTCTTTTGGTAATATTGTTCCAACTCTTCTCTCATGTCTAATTTTTTATCAAATGTTTTGTGAAAACCCTTTTGGTATCCTTTGATAGTTTGATTATCTTGTATTGTTTTGTGAACTTTGAGGTTTATGTGAAAAACCCTTGAAGGGTGTTCATCATTGTGGTATTTTTGTAAAGACCTTTGTGACTAGTAGAATTTGTGAAATCCTTGAGTTAAGTCTTATGGCAGTGGATGTAGCTCTCTTGAGAGAGTGAATCACTATAAATTCTTTGTCTCTCTTTTGTGATTTGCTCATTATCTCTATGTTTGTTGTTTGATCTATCTTTATAAAGAGATTTTGTTTGGTTATGAATTTTAATAAAAAGAGTTATTAAATTCTTCCTCAAACAAAATCTGAGGTTCTATATTTAATTGTGCAAAAGTTTTTTAATTAGCCAAAAACCTTATTCACCCTTCCCCCCTCCCCCCTAAGGTTTTTCAATTTTTATCAGAGTAGGTCTTTTCTCAATTTGTATCAGAGTAGGTCTTTTCTCAAAAGGCTTAACATCTTAAGAAGCAAAAGATCTATAAAATGACTAGCATTTAAAACTTACCTTATGTTGAAGGCTCTTCTACAAATAGACCTCCTTTTTTTAATGACACTAATTATACTTTTCGAAATTCAAGGATTAAAATCTATATTCGCTCTATTAACTTTGATCTTTGAAGTACTGTAGAAAAAGGACATTTTGTCCCCAAAAGGATGGAAGAGGCAAGAAGGTTGAAGAATTCAATGAATTTGACTCAAGAAAGATGACTCTCAATTTTCAAGCGATGAATATATTAACTTGTCCTTTTGATGCAAATAAGCACAATAGAGTGAGGGGATGCAATTTAGCTCATGAAATGTGGAAATTGTTAGAAGTAACTCATGAAGGCACAAATCAAATAAAAGAATCGAAATTAGCCATGTTGGTGAGACACTATGAATTATTCATGATGAAGCAAAATGAAAGCATTAGTGACATGTTCACAAGATTCACCAACATAAAAAATGGCTAAAGGCGTATGGAAAAAGAATACACAAGGAGAAAAGTAAATAGAAAAGTTCTTGATGCACATCCAAAGGCATGGCAACAAAAACTCTTGCCATAGAAGAATCACAAGGTTTGAGACTTCTTCCCATTGAAATGAACAATAAGAGATTAAATGAAATGTAAGAAGAAGATAAGGCAAGAAAAGGTGTAGTACTCAAATTAAATGAGGAAGAGAAGCAAGTTTATCCAACAATGAGGATGAAAATGATGAAGGTGAAGACATTGCTTTAGTGGTTCGAAAGTTCAAAAAATTCTACAAGAAAGGTTTCAACAAAAGAAGGAAGAAACCTCCATTCAAGAAAGGAGGACAAAGTTCCTCACTCTTCAAGGCTAGGTATTTTGAATGAAATAGTACCAATCATCTTGTAGTTGATTGCCCAAAAGCCACAGAAAACGAAAAAGGAGCATTAGAAATTAAGCTTGAAGCAATAGAGAAAAAGAAGAAAGGTAAAGGCCTAATAGGAGCTTGGGATCAAGACTCAAGTGAGAGTGAAGAAGAAGAAAAGCCAACATGTGCTTCATGGCATTAGAAAGTGATGTACAATCTTCACCTTCTAACTTTTCTAGTCTTGTTAATGATGATGATGATGACCCTAATTCTATGCTTATTGAAATGTATGATGAACTCAAAAAGATTTCCGAAAGAAACAAGGAGTTGAAAAATAAGATTCATGATTTATTAAATGAAAATAAAAAACTTGTTTGTGAAAACAAAACTCTTCTTGAATCTTTAGAAGTTTTGAAAAATGAAAAGGATTTCTCAAACAAAGAAAAGCTTGTTATAGAGAACCAAAATGTTTGCGAAAAAGTTCTTTCTGTTGAGAAATGCATGGTTGATTACAATGATTTGAAGAAAAAAGTGAATGATCTTACCATTTGAAAAATTTACAAAGGGAAAAGAAAACTTTGAAAAACTTCTTGGTTTTCAAAGATCACTGTTTGACAAAAATGGTATTGGATATAATCACTCCAATACTTTTTCAAACAAACACGCTTTATAAAAGCTTCTTCACCTTTTTCACATCTTCATTGCACATATTGTGAAAAGAATGGTACCCAAAAGAATATGGGTACCAAAAGTCATCTCTACTTCTTCTAATATAGGAACACAAACCAAGTTCAACTAAATGGTACTTGGATAGTGGATGTTCAAGACACATGACTGGCAATGCTTAGTGAGCTTAAGGAAGCTGAAAGCGGCTTTGTTTCTTTTGGAGATAAGAAGAAAAGAAAAATCATCATATAGGTAAAATCGGTAACGAGCTTTGTTTCTTTTGGAGATAAGAAGAAAAGAAAAATCATCGATATAGGTAAAATCGGTAACGACTCTTCTCCTTTAATTAAGCAAGTTCTCTTAATTGATGGATTAAAGTTCAATTTGCTTAGTATTAGTCAATTATGTGATAATGGTTGCAAAGTTGTTTTTGAAAGTGATTCTTCTTCAATCATTGATAAGCATGAACACAAAACAATTTTTGTTGCAAAAAGAGGTGGAAATGTCCATGTTTTCCGTCTTGAAGATATTATTTCTCAAAACTTAAAGTGTCTCTCGGTTCAAGATAATGATACATTTTTGTGGCGCAGAAGGCTTGGCCATGTTAGCATGGATTTACTAAACCATCTTTCTTCAAAAGAGCTTGTTACCAAAATTACATTTTGAGAAAACTAAACTTTGTGATACTTGCCAATTTGGAGAACAAGTTAAGAATTCTTTTAAACAAAAGAAGATGATTTCTACTTCAAAACCTTTAGAGTTCATTCACATGGATTTATTTGGACTAATGAGGACCACTAGTCTTGGTGGTAAGAGGTGTGCTTTTATTATAGTGGATGATTTTTCAAGATTCACTTACACATTGTTGTTAAGCCAAGATGATGAGGCATTTCAAGAGTTTGTCAAACTTCTTGAAAGATTTCAAACCTCCTTTGATTGTAAATTGATCTCTACGAGAAGTGATAGTGGGAGAGAATTTGACAATCAAGATTTTACAAAACTATGCGATGATTTTTGTATTACACACAATTTTTTGGCCGCTAAAACCCCACAACTAAATGGGGTTGTGGAGAGTAAAAATCATACTTTATAACAAATGGCAGGATAAATGTTTTGTGAAAACTCCTTACCAAAATATTTTTGGGCCGAGGCCATTTACACCGCTTACCACGTAATGAATCATGTTATCTTGAGACCATTTTCTAAGAAAACGCCCTTTGAACTTATTTTTAACAAAACTCTCTCAATCGGCTATTTCAAAGGTTTTGGATGTAAATGCTTTATTTTAAACACCAAGGCCAATCTTGGAAAGTTTGATAGAAAATTCGATGAGGGAATTTTTCTAGGTTACTCTTCAAAAAAGAAAGCTTATAGGATTTACAACAAAAGAACCTTATGTGTTTAAGACTTGGTTCATGTGAACTTTGATGAATCTAACATTTTTAAAAACAATGATGATGATCATGATATAGATAATTCCTTGAGCAACCAACCATTGCCTACTCAAGCTATGGAGGAATATTCAAAGGAGGAAGAAGAGATTGAGGAGAAACAAGAGAAAGATCAAGAAGTTTAAAATCATCCTCAAGATGTGATATATCCAAAGGGGCACTCCAAGGATGAAATCGTTGGTGATGTATCACAAGGGTAAGAACAAGGAGGTATTTCATTGACAACTTTTCTTTATTATCTTAAATTGAACATAAGTTTATAGATGACGCTTTATGTGATGAATTTTAGATTATTGCAATGCAAGAGGAACTTCTCAAAAGGTTTGGAATGAGCGATGCAAAAGGAATAGGAACTACAATGAGCTCATCGTTAAAACTCGACAAAGACGAAAAATGCTATAGAGGTATGATCAGAAGCTTACTTTGTTTAACGGCTAATAGGCCAGACATTATATTCGTCGTTTGTTTGTATGCTAAATTCCAAGTTTGCCCTAACGAATCTCATTTAATAGCTGTGAAGCGTATTTTAAGATATTTAATATCTTCTTATCTTTATGGTCTATGGTACTTTAAGCAATCTTGCTTTGATCTTATTGCTTACACCAATGTGGATTATACCTTATGTAAGGTAGAAAAAAAGAGTACTAGCGGAAATGGCCAATTCTTAGGGATTTGTCTAGTGTCTTGTGTTACAACAAGAAGCAATGATGCGTGTCCTTATCAACTACCGAAGTGGAATATATAGCAGCTGGTTGTTGTTGTGCTCAGGTACTTTGGATAAAGCATACTTTACTTGATTTTTGTTTTGATTTAAAAAACATACCTATTTTATGTGATAACTCAAGTGCAATAAATCTTTCTATAAATATTGTGCAACATTAAAAAAAAAATATTGAAATCAAACATCATTTTAAAAGAGATCATGTTGCAAAAGGAAATGTATTTTTAGAATATATTTGCATAGAAGATCAAATTGCTGATATTTTTACAAAAGCCCTTTCTTAAGATCGTTTTTGTTATTGGAGGAAATTACTTAGTGTTGTTAAATTGCAAGACTAGTGAGTTTTTTGAGTTTCAAATTTTTTTCTTCATTTTTAAGCCGAGATTTTCGGACTATAAAATCGGACGAGTCTTGGGAAAACCTGATGTCCGCTTTTCCCTAAAAGTTTCAAGTTATTTTTTTTCTTCACAAAAAAGCCGAGAGTTTCGGACTTCAAAACCGGACGCATCCGAAAAAATTTAGACGTCCGATTTCCTTTGACGAACGGCCGTTTTCAAAACCAGTCGACTAATTTTTTCTATTTTTTGACAGCAACTGTAATTTATATAATAGAAGGGGGAGAATATCTCTCATTTGTTTTACTCTCTCTCTCTCTCTCTCTCTCTCATCTAAAAACAATCTCCATCCTCTATTTCTCTCTCTTAAAACCCTCATCGTCCGTTTCTCTCTTGATCCCTCCAAAAAATTTATCTCTCTCTCTCTGAAATAGTTCCACCATCGACTCTCTCTCTTTCTCAATCCACTCACCATCGACCCTTTAAAGATTAAATTGTTCCCTCCCTCAAAGTTTAATCACTTTCCTACTTCAAATTTCTCTAAAATGTTGAAAGTTAAGAATGTAAATGTTGGAAGGGAAGAAATTATGAAGAAGGAGGAAGTAGCAGTGGTTGAAGAACTAGAAAAGGAAAAGGCAAGAGAGTGGCAACTGAAGTGAGGCTACCAAAAAGGTTCATCTCAGTCAAAGAAGCTACAAACTTTGAAGAATGGACAAGAAAAAGGAGAAAGATTGCTCCAGGTCACAGAGTTGATCTATCTGATATGGAAGGTATGGAGATTATTCCTAATTCTTTTAAGATATTGGTTAGGGACCCTTGCTTACAATTGATGAACTCTGGTACCCTGGAATGATCTATGAATTCTATGCTAATTTACATAAAGGAATAATTCAAAAGCAAGGAAATATTAGTTATCAATTGGTTACCTCTAGGGTGGGTAGTAGAGATATTTCTTTGGATGATAGAATTCTAAATACCATCCTAGGAACGCTTGAAAATGGTATTAGATGTTATACCAAAAACAAAAAATGCTTTGATCCCAACCTTACAGTGAGAGAAGATTTGAAAAACTATTTACTTAAAGGAGAAGTTCTAAAGAGGCATGATGACAGAATTATTAATAAACTTGATGCTTATGGAAGATTATTCCACCACATGATTTCCAACATAATTATTCCTGATGTGGGTCACAAATCTTCTATCACAAACATGCACTCTTTTGTTATGTTAGCTTTACATGAGCATAGAAGGATGAATTTTGGATTTATGGCCATTGAACTTATGCTAGCAACTCAGACCTCCTCTACAAAGTGTCTGCCATATGGTTGTTTTCTCACTAAAGTTTTCCAGTACTTTGAGGTAAATTTTGTTGGAGTTGGTTATCATATTGGTAGTGGGAAAATGTATAACAAACATACCTTCAAAAGAATGGGATTTTCAAGAAATGAGGAAGGTATGTTGGTGAGAGGAGGACAAGAAAGTTATGAGGAAGAAGAAGAAGAAGATGAGGGGCAAGATGACATGAATGTGGATGAAGTAGCCAGTGAAGAAGAATCAGAAGAGTAAACTTTCAGAAGAGAAATGAGACAAAAAAAGAGGCAAGAAAGGGTTGAAGAAGGACAATTATCCGGGGTTATGTCTCAAATTATAGAGATGATAGCCTCCATGCAAGCCTAAATAAATAGCTGTTTTGAGTCCCTAGATGGAAAAATATTGGATATTCAAGAAAGGGTGATGAGGTTAGAAGAAAGAGGAAGAGAAGATAATAAATGAGGCAATGTGGATCTAAAAGAAATGAAGATAGCGAAACAAAAGAAGGGAGTTTGAAGTTTATCAAGCTTATATTTCATTCCTTATGTCTTAAAGTTCTTAACTTTCATAGCTTATGTTTCTCTTTGGTTAGTGACATTTTTTTTGGAATTCAAGACACATTGCTTATGTTTTATCTATAAAACCTTGTTTATTCTTTGCCTATTTTTTTTTGACAACTTGATGATGAAATCTTAGTGATGAGAGTTCCCTTGTTCTATTTCAATGATCCTTAATATACCTTATGCTTTTTGTTTTATGACAAAAAGGGGAGAAATATAAGATGCATTATGACTTGTTGATATGGCCTTGCATTAGGACTTGTTTTTTATGCATTATGACTTGATGCCTTATGACTTCTTGTTGATGACTTGCTGCTTTTAAGTTCTGTTGCCTTGATGCCTTGAGTTAGCAACATGTTTTGAGTTGTATTGGGTTTTACTGTTGCTATATGATGTGTTTTCTTGCTAAGGCATTATGTTTGTCGTTGATATGGCCTTGTTTTTGATTGATGATGTTTTGGTACCATATTTGTTGTAAAGCATGGTTTAAGGGGGAGCTTTCAGTCTTCTAACTATCTTTTTCAAACCCCTGGAGTTTTCAAAATAACAGGGGGAGTTCTTTCTCTCTCATGTTTTGATATTCTTTGAACTTAATCTTTCGAAGCATTCTCTTGGCTTAACTGTGTTCTTTTGCTCTATACAATCATGATCTTGCATCTTTGTAAAAAGGGGGAGATTGTAAGCCTTAGAGGCATATTTGTAATGTTTAATTATGATTAACTTGTTCTTTGTGATAATCGAAATAGTTTTGTAAAAAGAAAAAAAGATGCACAAAAGGAGTTTAAAGGGTAATCTACAAAGAAGCAAAAGATCACTCAAGACTACACGATTTTATGAAGATGAACTGATCAAGTTAAAGACCTTGAAGATAAGAAGAATGCTTAGGGATAGCTTTATAAGGTATTTATGCAACACTTCCTAAGTTATGTTAGCTCCTTAGCTAGATGATTGACTCCCTAGCTTTATAAGGTTTCTTTATTTTTTTATCAATTGTGTTAGCTCCTTAGAAGAAATATTTTTTGAGAAATTATCCTTGAAAAATCAAATGCTCTTGATAAAGTTTTGATGATTTAAAGTTGTTACATGTTTTGTAAGCTCTTCATCAAGAATACATGTTTTGAAAATGAAGGAAAATGCATATTTAAAAAAAAAAAAGGAAAACCAGTCGTCCGAAATTTTTTAAATATAAAAATTGGTAATCTGATTTTGTTTCGATTTTCTTTTCTTTAGAAAATCTGACGTCCTAATTTTTCGGACTCTTAAAAAATCGGTCGTCTAAAAATTTTTTAAGCATAAAAAAAATCAGTCTTCCTATTTTTGATCTTTAAGAAAATCGGTCATCCACTTTCCAAAACCGTTCGTCCGGTTTTTGTTTTTACTGTAAAAAATGACTGTTGCTGCTGACAGTAACGGCTAGTTTTTTAACTTCACATATAAAAGGGCCATTGATTAGTCATAAATGTGCAGTAGTTGAAGGAGTTTATAGAACACATTTTAAGAGCATTAAAAAATATTTTCAATCATCAATTTATTTCAAAAGAAAAACTTCTTGGAGCTATATTGTTTGATCAATTTTTAAAGAGGAAGAAGGGAAGCTTGAAGAAGCACTTCAAAAAGTTGTATTCTCTTTATCTCAAGCTCTTTTGGTAATATTTTCCAACTCTTCTCTCATATCTAATTTGTGATCAAAGGTTTTGTGAAAACCCTTTGAGTGATCCTTTGATATTTTGATTATCTTGTATTGTTTTGTGAAAAACCCTTGAAGGGTGATCCTCATTGTAGTATTTTTGTAAAGACTTGTGACTAGTGGAATTTGTGAAATCTTTGAGTTAAGTCTCAAGGTAGTGGATGCAGCTCTATTGAGAGAATGAATTACTATAATTCTTTGTCTCTCTCTCTCTCTTTTGTGATTTGCTCATTATCTCTATGCTTATTGTTCGATATTTCTTTATAAACAGATTTTTTTTTGTTAGAAATTTTATTAAAAAGAGTTATTAAATTCTTTTCCAACAAAATCAGAGGTTCTATATTTTAATTGTGCAAAAGCTTTTTAATTAGCCAAAAACCTTGTCCAACCCTCCCCTCCTCTAAGGTTTTTCAGTATGAATAACTTTTGGGATAGGAGTTATGAGAAGTGTTAGTTATATGCACTAAACCAATTGACTTACATTTGTGATTTATGAGGCATGTATTATGAATTGTATTTTATGCTCTTGGTCATGATGTGACTTGATAGTAAAGCCCTTCTTGCTAATAAAATACTATTTTTTTCCCTAATTTTATCACATCTTATAATATTAAACTAGCATGAAGTTGATTGATGTTCAAGTTTTACTGATCATGAATATGAAATATAAAATCAATTCACAAATACACATTGAGAATATTGTACTGAACATGACCCAAAGTGAAGTAGAAAGTACATGGGTTTAAGTCATAAGTATTTCTTTTGAGTTTTATGTTTGGTGGCTTTTGACCTAATGTTTCTAATGCTTCTTGCATGGGGAGAAAATATGTTTTGACATAGTCAAACATCACTTTTAATTAGGTGATTATTATGACTGTTGGTTGGGCTATTTCCTTGTCATGGCTTGAATATTAGAGAGAGTGAAAGGGATTTGTCCCTCTCTTATTAGCGAGAGATATCCATGGGTCCCTTGATAAGGAAGACTAGAAAATATGCATGGTCATGCTCAAATAAGTACTAATAAGGTGTTGTTAGTATTATTTTGTTGGAACAATCTACCTTGTGATCAAGTAAACGGTTAATTAAGTTTTATAAGGATGACTCGGTCCATGCCTTATGCTTAATTAGGATATCGTGTGACAAAAGGGCTAAATATTAAAACTGATGTTAGGTTATCATATCTTTTACTCAACTTGGGTAAGCATATTATCTTGCTAGAGGCCACTTATGCGTTTGACCCTAGGTCACACGCATAGACGATCTTGTGAGCACGATGTCCACGTTCAATGAATCTAGATTGTGTCCAAATTCATTGAACGTATACAAAAAGGGGATAAGATTCCATGTTGTATATATTTCGTAAGTTAAATAAGTAACTAATTTATTTATCAAATAAATGAAATTAATAACTTAATAATATTCATCAAGCCGTTGGATGATTACATGAATAGATGGACAAGATTAAATTATCATTAGATGACAATTAGGGTTCTGATGTGGACAGCTATAAAAGGTTATGTTAACCTTTTCCGCAGCAGTCTTCCTCTGATTAAAAGAAAAACCTTTAACCCTAGAACGGCTAGAATTGTGTCTTGCCTCTCTCTCTCTCTCTCTCTAAAATTCCAAATCATTACCAAATAGTTAGGGTCCGTTCTGAATATTTTTCAGAATGCTGAGGGGCTAGCATCCCGTTCGCTTGCAGAGGAGGCCGTCATCGGTCCAAGCTTCAAATTCAAAGGTGATTGACTTATTTGGTTCATATCACCTACCCCACCTTTGAAAAGATTCGTCCTTGAATCTTCACCTGCATCAAACAAAGACATATCTTAACAAAGAAGGAAGTATGAATTGAAATGCAACTGGAAAAGTGATTTATAAAAGCACGAAAGCATTCAAGAATGTGTAAAGGCTCTTTGCCACAACCATCAGGTTAGTCATGGGATGAGAACGAAAGCCGTTATGTCCATAGTGACTCCAATTCCAACCATCAGGATAAAAAACTAATTACTTTTCAAACGTATTATGGATGATTGCAATAGCATCATTGTTCTTTAAATGGATATACTTGAAATACTCCATCTTTTTCACTTCACCTAATCTCAAATTATGATCTATGAATAAAGGAATCAAATCAAAAGACATTAGCAAATTAACTCCATAATCAACTTCGAAAGAAGATTCAAGAATAGTGGACTTATGAGCAAACTTAAGATGAGGTGAACAAGTTTCCCATGTGAATCCGGTCATCTTCTTGGTTAGAACTATCAAAGAACTAGCAATGGTGCTTAGGTCCTTGATTAATCTCTTAGCAACTATCCCATGAAAATGTTCCACTTCAAATGCACTTTTGAAAGTTGACCAATCCTTAATTGTTTTCACTCAATATCCATCTATTTGTAGGGTTAGAGAACTCACCACACAACCTAGGAAAGTATCATTTTCCAAAGAAAACTCATATTTTCCAAGGTTAGCATATAGTTTCTCATTCATCAAAACAAACAAAACATGATAAGATAATGCAAATGATCTTCAAAAGTTTTTCTATCCATCATAATGTCATCCAAATAAACCACCACAAATGTAGAATCTATGCCTTTAGAAAACAAAAGTAATTGAACTTTAAACTCCAAAGATATGTCTACCCAAGGTTCTCTAGACACATTCAAAGAAATATAACATTCATATGGTAAAGATGTACGGTTATTTCTTTTATACTCTCAGCAATTAACAATAAACCTTTCTACATCTATCTCATGAGACACCAAAAGAAATGCTCATGTAAAATAACATAACTTTTGGAAATATCAAAACAAGCCATCAAACTACTACTATGAGCTTCTTTAGCTTTTTTCAACAACCTAAAGTACCAAGAAGGAATGCACAATTTACTAACATGGTAAAGAACACCATCATATATAAGGTACTCATCATTATGCACAACAAAACAAGCATCAAATATGTCCTTGAATTCATTATCACTAACATGTAATTCCTTAAGCATATCAAAACCAAATAATTGAGCTTGTAAAGTAAAGATTAGGATATACCTTTTTTACAGGTTACAACATTTTCTATACCTCTATTATACCAATTGATATTTGGAATTGTCTTTATGAATTTCATTCCTCTTGCACACCACTTGTTGAGCTTTTGTTGTTCTTTGAAAGACAATGCATAGGACTCCTTATCAAGAGTAATACATTTCAATACCTCACCGGTCACCAAATCACTTTGATGTTCCATTTCCTTCAATGGGGAGGATCTATCGAGTTCTTCTTTGCAATAGAGAAATGAAATCAACTTGTCCAAAAACTCCTTGTAGGTTAGATAATAAAGCAAAATAACACCAAAGGATTGATTCAAATGCTTGACACAGGAAGTTATGTTTTGAGCTAATAAGTCTTTTAAAATGTCATGTTTCAAAAGATAGTCAATAAAGGAAATAGGGTAAACAAGTTTCTCATCAAGATCTTTCAAAGTTAGTTCAAGAACTGCATTTTCAAGATAGTTTTCGCAAGATCACAAGGATGAACTTTTAGCATCTTAAAACTACCATTCATTTTGTTTCCACAAAATAGCAATCACATAAATTCCTTGAAATGAAAATTATAGAATTGAAACCCATGGAAGTTTCCTAACAACAAAGCTTTCAAAAAACCATCAACAATTAAAAACTTTTGTTCATTATGAGGAAATTAAAATTTATGACTCACAAGACTCAAGAGTTGAATAGAAAGAATAAACCCATCAAAATTTTGCATAAAAGAATAAAGGAAAGATGATTCATAATCACAATTATCAACAAGCTCTCCTTTAAACTTAGCATGAAAATCACTATATAAAGACCAAGGAAACCAACTAAAACTCTCATCATAACCACTTTAAAAAAAAGATCCAAAGAATAAATGAATCTTACTCCACATAGATGCACAAGACGATGAGAAATGAGCAACAAGAAGATCCAAGAAGAGATTATCATGTAACAAATCAAGTTAATGGTAAGATCATTTAATTCTAGCAATACTAACAAAAAGTTGTTTATCAAGATAAGCACATGAAGAAGAGCACTTAAGCATGTGATCAATATCAAAAGCTAGATCACAAGTGAGAGGATTCACCATCACATTTCCAATCAAAGTCATAACAGAGGCATACAACTCTAAGAATAACATAACTCCTTAAAAGAGAACTCTTGGTATAAAAGAAAAGGGTTAAAGAAAGGCTTAGTGATGTGTCTTCAAAGCCAATGCTAAGCTCCTTTTCTCTACCTTCTTCTTTAGCTTTCATCCCATGATTTGACTTTATTCCACAAGTTGTAGTCAAGAAGTTCAAGATTGAGGTTGAAGCATATAACAAAATAAAGAAAGAGAACAACTATTAGATTCATTGATTTGAAATCAAAAGAAAAGAGAGATGTAGAAAGAAGGAAGCTTATAGTTTTGTAGAGTTTATAGCCAAGACTTTCTTCATTTTCCATGTTTTGAGCTTCAAATTTCTGCACACGTGGAGAAAAACAAGCAAGGAAATGGTTATTGGAATTAGTAAACAAGTTCACCTCTTCAGTAAAAAGTGAGTTTAATGATGAGCTAATGTCACAAACTCTCTCTTATTTCTTCTTTTTTGTCTCCCTAGAAAATAATTAAGCTCATCTCTTCCTTTGTTTCCTCACTCTTTTCAATCTCATCTTTCTTTTCTTCCACTTGTTCTTCTTTTAAACTCTCATGATTTTCAGTCAAGCACTCACTCTCTTTTATCTTTCCCTTACTTTCTTTTGTACGCACAACACTCTTCACTTTTTCCTATCTTTATTTTTCTTCTTTTACAAAGGTACAAGTTTCTTCTTCTCTTGGTGAATGACTTTTCTATCAATTACATCTTGAGTTTGTGAGCTCAGTTTCTTTTGTAGACATTTCACCCATTGAAGATTCCATGAATTTTTCCTTTGCTTGACCTTGTCTTTGTCTTTAATGGTTTTCAACTCCAAATTTGTTGTTCCTCAATGATTGTTTCAGTAAGCTCCAAGTCTAATTGGTTGATCTCCCATTCTTCTTCTATTTTCACATTTACAATTTCACCAAACATTGACCTCATAAGAAAAATTTTGACACCAATTGGAACTTTTCTTCTTCTCTTACACAATAGGAATAGAATAATGATTCCACTTTTTGCCCTGATGCTTCATAATCATAAGGACCAAGAGTTCCACATACAAGAGGTAATTTCAAGTTGTTGTAACTAAGAGATCTTGATGTAGTGCCCAAAGTTTGAGAACTTCTTCTATAATTATATCCTCCATAGTCATAATTATCATAATATCCCATAATCATCTCTTCTTTTATGGAACCTCTCATTCCTGTTCACATAATTTCTTCCATTTCTAACGTCATTTCTTAGAACTCCTTTACAAGACATACCATTATAACAATCTCTAGCTCCAAGTCTATTGCTCTCACAAAAATCATAGGAATTACGCTCATATGAGGAGTAAAGTTACCATATCCCCATTGATTATCATGCATTGGATGTCCACCAATGTCTCTTCTACTACTTTGCTAATAATTAGCTTCTTCTTCTCTTTTTAAATCCTTCACATCCTTTGCTAGGCATGAAAATTGTTCCAATCCTTTCAAGGCTTGTTGCACATGACGCAAGCCATCTTCCTTATTTGAATTTATGTTTTAAAACCTGAAAATTAGACAAAGAAAACAAAACAAAAAGGACCTCCCAATCACTCATTTCGTGTTTACACTCTTTGATGATCACTCGAGTCCCTCGTATTTACATTCCTATTGGCTTTTATCAAGATGAACTCACCCTCTTGCCTTTTCCAATCATTTAACACTCAAGTCCCTATATGATCCTTCAAAATTCTTATCCAACTCAAACCAAGAGAATCAATCCAAAGCAAGCAAAGAACCAAAGCACTTAGTGGGATAAGTGTTCAAAGAGGCAAAATATCAAACACTTGAGGTGTAAGAGTTTCAAAGAAGTCAATCTATAGAAAAGAGACAAGAAACTTAATTAATCATCAACAAATTATTGGAAGAACACAACGAAAAAATTATAAGTAAAAAACAAAGCAAATCAAAACAATTAAGCTAAGCAAAGAACATAGAAGCACTAAAACAAAATTTACAGGAAACAGGGGATAATGACACCCTGACAATAAAACAACAATAACTCACAAAATACGAATTAAACACAGATGATACAAAGTCATAAAGATTCCTAACTCAAGGAGGATGAATTTAAGCACAAATTTCATCGGAATTAGATCAGTACAAAACAAGTTATGATCGGATTAATAAACAGTTCTGTAGTCGTAAATCCTAATCACAAATAGAGAAATCAAATGGACTCGAAATTGAGCATGACTTATTTCAAATGAATAATAACTCAAAGGAGAACATCTATAACAAAATTCAACAACAATTTCTTGTAGTCATGATTTTGGCAATTATTTTATATGTTGATTTCATCGTTTACCGGTGATTTTAAGTTATAAAGTTTACATTTGAGGCTCATATCTCCAATTTGTGTCGTAGGTGCTCGTCGAAGGAAGTACAATGAAGAACGAACGAAAAAGGCTTGAAACAGGGGAAAAATAACCCAAAAGGGTGACAGCAGCAGCCTACCACCGACGGTAGGGGATCCTACCGGCCACAGTAGGCACCTTGGCAACAAACGAAGTGAAGACCAAAAGCTACCATGGACGGTAGGCTCCCCCTATCACTGACAGTAGGTTCTAGGCAAAAGAAGGGCAGTGAAGATAGAGACCTATCAGAGACTGAAATCAGCAATATTTAGTGATTTTTTATAGCTTTTTAGGGGACCATTCATTAGTTAGTTTTTAGAATTCCGAAAGTAGGTTTTTAGGAGGCTAATTGGGGCAATTTTCTGTGACAAATTTTCCCCAATTCTCACCTCAAATAGGTTAAAGAACACAAAATTGAAAGATTACAAGTGGAATCAAGGATCGAAAAAATAGATTCGGGCTTCATTATAGCAACTCGAGAGATGAGCTCGTGCGCTGTTCGGGATCGTAATTCGGCCTACAATTCTACTCCTAAGCCTTTCCTTTCCTACTCTATTAGGTTTAATTTTGTTTAATTTAATATTTAAACAATGAAGCCCTTGAGTGTTTTTCCTTTTTCGATCCCAAACCCCCGCACCATTAATTCAAGTTCATGATACTCAAATTGTAAGGAATTAAACAATTAGAGAACAATTCATTCAAAGGAAACATTCAATTTCATCAATCACAAATCAATTTCATAATACTGAAAAATTAGGTCTCAATCCTTAACCAATCAATTAAACTACTCACAACAAATTTAGGGATTAATGGAGTATTGATCTAGAGAGAATTAATACACTTTTAGGTCAATAATCATCTGCATTTTATAGCATTCGTAGCTTGTTAGAGACAGAAGAGATTCTCGTCTAAAAGTTATAGTGAATAGAGTGGCTTTCGCCAAGAAGAACGGATTGCTCAATCACGAGTATGACGTCCCTATTCGTTAAGGCAACTACAATTTTCATTAATTCTAATTAATAGAAGTAGTAACAAGGTTAGGGAGATCTCAAAATCTTACATGTTGATGGTTTTCATGCACCTGTGAGTTTTATTAGTAGCAGAAACCTAAGAATTATGGGAAACTAGCCTAATGAGAATCTGTTGGAATTTGTGCATGCATCCTTATGTATCTATGTTCTTTGAAGTGAAAAGTCCTAGTCTGAGTTAAGCTTGGAAATGATGGTGTTAGGCCTTCATTGTACTGTTTAAGCTTTTGATTTGCTTACCCGTGATGAAATTAACCCCTCGCTCCCTTATTTGTGCATTCATGCCAAGGGTTTCACTCTCTTGAAATAAAGCTTTTAAACTTTTTTCGTTCCGTTTGTTTAGTATGTTGCTTGAGGGCAAGCAACGAATAAGTATTGGGTACTTGATAGTCATTATGTTGGCTATTACTTTGTATGTAGCTTTCATCGTTTTTTGTTGATTTTAAGGTATAAAGTTTACATTTGAGGCTAATATCTCCTATTTGTATCGTAGGTTCCTGCCGGCGAAAGTATAACGAAGAACGAATGAAAAAAATCTTGAAAGAGGGCAAAAACGACACAAAATGGTGATAGCTGCAGCCTACCGCCGACGGTAGGCCACCCTACTGGCCGTGGCAGGCACCTTGGTAACAAACAAAGTGAAGACAGAATCCTACGGATGGTAGGCTCCCCCTACTACTAACAGTAGGTTCCTAGCAAAAGAAGGGCAGTGAAGACGGAGACCTATTGGAGAAGGTAGGTCCTGACATCAACAATATTTAGTGATTTTTTATAGGTTTTTAGAGGATCATTCATTAGTTAGTTTTCAGACTTCCGAAAGCAGGTTTTTAGGAGGTGAATTGGGGCAATTTTCTGTGACAAATTTCCCCCAATTCTCACCTCAAGTAGGTAGGATTTATATTAGAGAACACAAAGTTGAAGGATTACAAGTGGAATCAAGGATCGAAAAAATAGATTCGGGCTTCGTTGGAGCAACTCGAGAGACGAGCTCGTGTGCGGTTCGGGATCGTAATTTGGCCTACAATTCTACTCTAAGCCATTCTTTTCCTCCTCTATTAGTTTTGATTTTGTTTAATTTCAGTTTTATACAATGAATTGTGAGTAGTTTAATTGTTTGGATTAAGGGTTGAACCTTAATTTTTTGGTATTATGAAATTGATTTGAGATTGATGAAATTAAATGTTTCTTTTGAATGAATTGTTATCTAATTATTTAATTTCTTGCAATTTGACTGTCATGCACTTGAATTAATCGCACGGGGGTTTGGAGTTGAAAAAGGAAGAACACCTGAGGGCTTCCAATTTAGAGATTAATTGGGTATTGAACTAGAGATAGTTAATATACTTTTAGGTAATTAATCACATGCCTTTTATTGCATTCTTAGCTTATTAGAGAGAGAGAAGAGATTCTTGTCTAAAATTTATAGTGAATAGAGCGGCTTTTGCCTAGAGAAGGGATTGCCCAATCACGTGTATGACGACCTAATTTGTTAAGGCACTACAATTTTCATTAATTCTAAGTAATTGAAGTAGTAACAAGGTTAGGGGGATCCCGAAATCCAAACTTCATAATTATCTTTGTTTCCTTATTTCCTAAATGTGTTGTTTACCGTTTTGTTAGCTCACAATCGTTCAACATTGTTTTTAAGACTAAAAATAGAACAAATGGTCGTGTCATGGAACCTTGCCATCCTCGAGAATAGCGACACTCGAGGTGAACCCATTTCTATAGTGTTAAGGTTCACTAGTCTTGAACCGTAGCTTTAGGATTCCCAATCTCGTTTCATTTTAAAACACAGCAATTCCATATAAATTTCAACTGAATTTTCTTTTTATTTTTGCAACAATTTTACTTTGATTTTTTTGTACTACTATTGCATGATCTTTTTGTATGGTTTTCATAGATCATCAAGTACTTTTTTTTTTTTAATTTCAGCAAATTTAAACAACTTACGAATAAATTTGACCTTCAACTAGAGGATGCTCTGATACTAATTTGATATGAATCCTCTTCTGATTGTCTAATTAGATCCAAATCCTTTCAAGATCACCTCCTTTGATTGAAGAACCTCTATTGAGGATTTTGTAGCTTCAACACTCCAATGGAAAACCTATGAGGATCTAAGCCTCATAAATCCAACATTTGAGAGGCAAAACTCTTTCCTAGATTGATAAATAGAACCTTGAGGAAACTATGACTTCAAAACCCCATTCACATAAGCTAGAAGACCTAGAATCAATTGGATAAAGAACAAGAACTGTAGACTCAATCAATAAAAGGAATTAAGATGATCAATTTAATTCCATAGACTCATCATCCTAAGGTATTCAATTGCATACTACCGAGGACATTCCCTTAGTAAACTAACTAAGCAAGGGTGAAGAACTCTAGAGACCAAGAGATTCTCTCTCTATCATTTTAGCAAAACTCATTCAACATTTGTTGCATTCAATGTATAATGAGGTATTTATAGGCTAAGCATTAACCCTAGCTAAACAAGGGATTAATGGCTTGAACCCCTTGTTAAAAATTTGGAAAAACAACTTGACTAACAAAAACCCGCCCAAAATGGCAGTTAAGCAAAATTCCACCAGAGACCTACCGGCGACGGCAGGGTGGAACCTTCGGTCGGCAATAGGGGTCTTGCCTCCTGAGTGATGCCAACAAAAACCTACCGGCGATGGTAAGGGCAACCCTATCGTCGACGTTAGGGTGGCTTCTTACAAACACTTAGCCAATTTTCACCCCAAAATTTTGTCCCTATTGCACCTTGACAGTTAAACACATTGTGAACAACTTGGGAAGCTTTCTTTTATAATCAACCTCCTTAATCCTGCTCTTCAAAGCATCCTCCTTGTAAGAAATTATGTGGTTATCTTCATGAAGCTTAAGTTTCTTCCTTGGAGCTCTAATCATCGATTCAAGCTTCTAATTCAAAGGTGATTGACTCATTCGATTCATATCAATAGGGTTCCTGCCATTGGTGTATTCAATAGATCCAGAGGCACATGACTAACTTAGAAATATGTTACAAACTTTGCAAGAATATAAGTGGTATGTTAACTCAACATATGGGAGTGGAGTAAGTTATTTTCTTTGGGTATGTGATCTTAAGAAGTGTATGATCCTCCTTAAGAATGATATTGATAGAACCACCTTTGGTAGAAGTAGTGATCTGTAGGAGAAACCTAAAACACCTATTTGGATATAGCTATTGCACCAGAAGAATATGATTGGTATACAAAGGTCTGAAGAGAAGGTCAGGGAGTTGTGACGATTTAAGATGGGAAAGTTGTGTTTCCATATAAAGGAAATTGAAGGATCTCAAGCAAGCCATCTGAAAAATGATATGGACTTAGTATTTATAATGCTTGCATTAAGGAAAGAGGAACATTTACTTATATGGGGTGCAATATGAGAATTTTACGGACGCACATGTTTTTTTGAAAGAATTTAAATTTGAAGTGTCAAATGATAGAAAATAATAAGAAGTCAAGAAGTTGTTTTAGTTCTAGGTGATAGGAGCATATGAAAAATTTTACTTTCATAAATAAACGATGTATATCAGAGGAGCTCGATGAAACACGCAAAGTACATATCTTGTTCATCATATTAATAACAAGATATGTATTCTCGAACCATTTTTTTTTTTTTTGGAGAAACTAGGATGAAAAGAAATATAATAAGTATATAGTAGCCTGTCTTATTTCGCCAAAAGTTTTAAATAGAGTACCAGAATCAGTTGGTCTCTTACAACCTCTATCAGTCTTAGATTAGAAATAGGGTCAGGCATTGACGGATTTTGTTACAGTTTACCCATATAGACATATAATGGTAGAGCAATTGATCTTGGATGCACACTCTATGACCATTAGTATGATATATCCTTTTGGAGAAAGTGACACTGATATATGTGAAACCATAAGATTACTCAAAATACTATGTTTATAATATATCAGACCGAGTCCCGAGATTTACATAATTTTTGAGTAAGTTTTGAGTAGCAACTGAGACTAGTTTGAGCTAACATACTGCAGTGCACCTCTAGAAGATACACAATTTAAGAGAATGATTAAGACCCTAAAGTACATGTGCAGTGAGCTTATGCTTTAGGATCTTAGGTAACAAGTGGGCTGATAATGTTCCTTGTTAAGAATTAGCTTATTATAAGGTACTACCTTGAGGCATTATATGGAAGAAAGTGTAGAATGAATTTGTGCTAGAAGTTAGAGTTCTCTCTCTTTGGAAATAGAGAAAATTTAATACCGAAAATATAGAAACAGGATAACATTACTCATGATTAATCTCAAACAATGAAGAGACCTAAAAAATAAAATGCTAATAATTTGGAGTTTGATGAAGGTGACAGTGTTATTGAAGCTAACACATCACCAAGGAAAAACCTAAATGTTCGAGAGAAGGAAACATTAAGTACAAGATACAATAAACAAAAATTCAATGGTGGCTTGTTGACTAACTTTACTAGAAGCGTTTTTCGAAATGTCAAGTATTTCAGATACACTTCTAGTACACGGTGTGAAGGAGGGTACTCGAAAGGTATACGTTAAAGTCTAAAGAAGTATATGGACATCGAGAAACAAAAGAAGAAACCTAAGAAAACTATTTGATACATAAAAAGAATCTTGAAGTGATAGGGAGGGAGTATGACTTTTAATTTCAAGGACAAAATTCTTTCTAAGGAGGAAAGAATGTAACACCCTGCCCCATAGACACCTTATGTGTGGTAAAAAGATATGAGGGTTACAAACGGTGTTAAAATTGTTTAGGGTTTAATTTAACAAAGTGGACAAACTTATTGTACGTATATAATATTTGAAGAAGTTACCAGAATGATTTCTTGGAAAAAAAATAAATATGATTTAGGATCTTCAATTGAAACTAAATCTTCTTATCCTTCATCCATGGACCTTGCCTTCAATAGGACTTAATCTTCCTCAACAAGACCTAACCCTAATTCCACTACAAAAAAATTAACCCTGGTGACGAAATTTTTTGCCACTAAAGTCTATTTTTTGTCGCTAAAGGTCTTTCGTGACGAAATATATTCATCCCGAGATTCATCCCATTTAAGTTTTCGTGAGAAGTTCAGGGGACGAAAAAGTAACTTCGTCACGAGAAGTTCTAGTGATAAAGAGTTCTATGTTGCCTAAAATATCTGTAGTGACGAAATATTCGTCACTAAAGATCTTATTTTTGTCATGAAAAGTTCTTGCCATTTTTTAAAACAAATTAATACTCAATAATATACTCTTTGGTGACGAATTTCTTCATCGCAAAGCTCCAATAAATTTTTTAAAATTTTTTTTATGCAATTATACTTTTGGCATTTTAAAGTTTGGTCTCTTTTTGTCAAGACCTTGCATCCTAAATTATATAATCAAACACCAAAAATCAATTTACATACACAATAAGCACATTATAACTTCAATAATAAAGCTATCTAACATAATATATTGAAAGCAACGTCATAGACAAAATATAATATCTTGAGGCGTGATAAAAGTGCACTTAAACAATAAAAAAGATGATTAATACTTGTATGCCATTCCTAGACAAAAATACTTGGCTGACATTCCTAGACAATATACTTGGCTTTGACAAGTCCAATAGTATATAACATAAACAAAAATTACTACTCCACTAACCTAACCAAAAGCTCTTAGCCATTTTTTTGCAAAATAATACATGGCCAAGTTTAGTTTCTTTATCCTTCAAAATACCCTCCACTTGTGAAGCTTTAAGGTCTCAAAACACCTGCCTCTCCAACAACCAATGAAAAAAATAAGATCATAAGATTGAAAACTACCATAACTATCAAAAATAACTTTTAAGAATAATAAACCAAACATAAATTGAAGATTTGGTACTAGAATTCTTCAAAAGGAACTAATACTTGAAAAGAAAAATCTGCCAAGTGTCTATACTCAATAGCAGAAAACTAGACAGTAAAATCTACCTTAGTCACACAAATTAGTAGGACTGCTAGCAAAGTGACTTTTCATTTCATCAACAATTAATAGAGTATCTTGGAAGTATGTGACTTGAACAACACACTTTTCCCACTTTGATAAGAAGACATTGCAAACAAACTATCAAGTAGCTCTAAAATCTTTCAACGCATGGCCAAAAGATGGAACAAAGAAAAGCATAAACATATTTAAGAACAGATAACTAAAAGAACAAGTTAGGAAAAAAACCTTTGTAATTTATGTTATGGGAAAATACTCTTAACAGCAGCAACAACTTTTAAGAATGACTATAATATGTCAGAACAACAAGAATGACTATAACATTTCATCGACAATTAATGAACACTTGCCCTGCCCTTTACAACATACAAGGACACACATAAGAACATGAAATCATCATTCATAATCATCATTTGAGCTATCAAGTTGTATTAAGAAACATAAAACCGTCTACAATAGAACATAAAACAGTCAAGATAAGTCAAGGACAAAAGCTACAAAAAGAAACATAAGGCACTCTAAAATAGAACCTAAAACAGTTAAGAAAATGCATCAATACTAAAGCTACAAAAAGAAACATAAAACAGTCCAAAATCGAACATAAAACAGTCAAGAAAAGACATGAATACTAAAGCTACAAAAAGAAACAAAAACAGTCAAAAATAGAACATAAAACAATAAAGAATAGGCACCAATATTAAAGGTATAAAAAGAAACATAAAACAGTCCAAAACATAACATATAACAGTTAAGAAAAGGCAAGAAAAAATGCTACAAAAAGAACACCAATATTCCTTTCAACTATTAACAAGATTCAGTAAATCTGAATAACAACAATAATAATGCTTACCATTTCAGCAAAGTGAGAATGAAATGATTTCGAGCCTGATGTATGGCTGTAGGGTAGCTTTTTAAGATTCTCAATATTGACAAGAGATCGTTTCTAGGACAGTAATAAGAAGTAGGTAAGTAACATGCTTTCCTCAATATATTTTATGAAAAGAAGGAAAGAAAATACAACTGCATTTACCTTAAACTCTAGACTTTCAATCCTATCACACACAGATCCCCAAGCATGTTGCCATATGAAATCGTAAGGATAATTAGTTCTTGGATTCTTTTCAGCATCTACCAACTCTTTGTAGACTTTAAATGCAATTTGTTTCTCCAACGTCTATAGCTAATCATCAACATATTCTCGCACATTTTTATTTGATCCCAATCTTCGAACTTAAACCAATCCTAGCAAATAAAATTTCAAACGATATGTCATTATATGCACATATACATAATTGGGTTTAAATAGATAACACATAACATATACATAAGTGGGTCACAATACAACCATCAAACCACCTAAAGTTTGTCCTTTTCACTTTGAGGAAGATCATTATAATTGTGCACGTCCTTGAGTGAAGCATGGTGTTTGATAGTAACTCCAACTCCACTAGCAAGTAGAGACCCATATTGCAATGGTCTACTATAGCCTTCTGGAAAGACAATCTCCAATGGTTTCCCTCCTTAAATAATTCTTTAATTTCATGTTTGATTTAGAAAAAAATCTTTATTTGAAAATTTGAATAATAAAATTATACTTGCATTTTCTAAAACACTTTTTTCGATAGCTTTTCCTGAACTCCTTCCACGTCCTTTTCTCTTTTGGTTTGGCGCTATAAAGATGATAAGAAGCAATTGTGAATAAACGTCCAAATAGACTTCTATATAATGCATGACGATTATAAACATATTAAATACAATAAAATAATATGACCATAATAAATACTTCCTTGCCAGTGTTCAACTTCGCATTTGATACATTCCCGAATGTATCAGGAGATATATCTTACAATTGTGAAGGTGATGATGTCTCTAAACTTGCATTCGATGTTTTCATCAAAGTTGTATTGGAGCGTCCATTTGACGTTCCACCACGTGTTAATCGTCTTCCACCTGGCGCCATCTGAATAAAAATACTAAAAGGAGATCAAAATTTAAACAAAATAAGAAGAAAGGTACTTGTTAATTAAAATAAATGACATGGCATAATTTTAAAAACTAAGACAAACTATATGAGCACCATATTGAATATGGTAATGTTGTACGAAATTAACTTGGATACAAAAACTCTATCTGTTGTCTAAACTCTTATATGATACTTAAATCGCTATCAATATCAATGTTCATCCTACTACTATTTGCAACATCAAAATATTGAAAAGGCATTTCATCTCCTTCATCATCGTCATATTTAGCTCTAGACTCAATATTATCTTCAACATCTACAACCAAGCAAGCATGTGTCCTCATTTCACCATCTTCTGCAACTAATAAAATTTCCCTTGATTCGTATTGTTGAAATTCATCATCCAAAACAAGCTCTTCACTATCATTCATTGCCAAGACTTTCAGAATTTTCTTCTAACTCTGGAAGATTCCACAAATGCCTATGTTGAACACTTTGCCCAATCCGCCAATTAGCTCCAAGTAGTATATTGGGAATATAAAATACTTGTTGAACCTGATTTGGTTGGACAGATGGTTCTTCTTTATACCAACGAGAGATGACATCAATGCTTTGAAAAATCTTATTACATTTCATGGTACTTCTAATTCCAGAGTTATACCATTCACATTGAAATAACACCACCTTATATCCATGTGAAATGTTAAATCAACAACTTGTTTTACAAAACAAAAAGATCAATTGTTTGGCCTCTATGATCACCCTCTACAACCAACCCACTATTTTACGTTGTTCGATTCTCTTCCCGATCTTTCGTATCAAACCGAACCTCATTTACTATACTCCCTAAATAAAACTTAGTCGTGATAGGTATCCGTCCATTTGGCAAGGCGCACAAATCTTTGGCTACCTCTTGTGAACCATCATTGTAGATTTGATTTATCTACGAAGATGTAGAAGTATAAAAACTAATCACATTTATTTGATATGAAAAACTTCTTCACTAAACCCTTATGATAATGAGAAAATAATTGAGAAAATGAAAAATTAACTACTCACATGGTTGTTAAACCACGAAGGGAATTCCTCTTGATGTCAAAGTTCAATATTTTCACAATTCGCTTTATGTAACTCCTTATGCGCGCTACAAATTTAATGTGAATTTTCAATGTAAAAACACTTAACAAAAGAACTACATAAGTTCAAATTCTAATATATCCTTTCATACATTTTGTATGACTCAAGCTCATCGCAATTGTTTAAAATAAATCTATAAGAAGTATCTTTGTAGATAGTTCCGGACGAGGAGTAATATATCCAAATGGATGAACACGAAGGGAGAAAACCAACATCCCTTTTTACAAATCTTGACATTTTTCATGATTTCGTGCCTTTTGGCTGAATTTTTTCTTAACTCCATTAAGGTACTTGGAGATGAATGTTAAACATTCTTTTGCGACATAGCCTTCCACAATTGAACCTTCAGGACGAGCTCTATTGCGGACAAACTTCTTCAAAGATCCTAAATGGCTTAGTAATACAAATAAAAATACCACTTAATTTTTTTGGAATAAGATTTTTTTAATGTCTTTATAAAATATTAATTATAGTGATAAGAAAAATTAGACTAACATTACCTTTTAAATGGATACATCCACCTTGGATGTACAGGTCCTCCGAACTTCACTTCATGAGGCAAATGGACTACTAAATGAATCATTATATCGAAGAAAGCTAGAGGAAAAATCTTTTTCACCTTGCACAAGATTAGAGGAATGTTCTATAATTTGTTTAGATCTTCCATCCTAAGGATTTTAGAGCATAAGTCCCGAAAAAATATGCTAAATTCACATATTACTTCATTAACCTCTTTGCATAATGACCCTCAAACAGCTACTGGAAGAAGGCGTTGGAGAAGGACGTGGTAGTCATGAGATTTATGCCCAAATACTCTTCCATCTTTAACACATCGAGAAATATTTGAAGCATAACCATCTGGGACATTTACTGATTTCAAAAACTCACAAAAAGATTTTCTTTCATTTGATGGTAATGTATAATATGCTTGTGGCATTTTGCCATCATCTTGTATGTTTAGTTCACTTCTTATTCCCATATGAAACAAATCTTCACAAGCTTTTTATACTTGTTTTTTCTCCATCAATGATCCTAGCAAACTATTTGCTGCCTTTTTCTCCAAGTGCATCATATAAATATTATGCCTTAGCTTGAGGAATGGTCAATAAGGAAAATAAGAAAAGACTCATTTTCTCCAGTTGCTTTGATCAAGATGGTGCCGTTTCTTCTGCCTATTTGATTTTTTTCCTGGTTCATCAAAAAAATGCTCAAAGCTATCTAGGTGTTAAAATATTTCTTCCCCAATCCATTCCTTAGGTTTTAAGTGCCTCTCAACCGTTCCATCGAAAAGAGACTTTTTTTCTACCAAGGATGATTTGATGTAAGAAACGGCGATGGCCTATGAAATCGATCTTATCCTTGAAGTGTAACAGAAGAAGTATCATCCAAGTAATATGTGCATCTTTATACCCTGCAGTGCTCTAGCCAGATAAATAACCATATGCAGGAAAGTCATTTATCACCCATCAGACTACAATATGCATCTGAAAAGTTTCTCCAGCATGTGCATCATATGTCTCGATGCCCTTGCTCCACAAGGCTTTTAAGTCGTCTATGAGTGGCCTCAAGTAAACATCTATGTCTTTCCCAGGTGAATGTGGCCATGGTATGAGCAAAGACATCATGAGATACTCTTCCTTCATGAATTCATATGGTTGCATGTTATAAGGAACTAGTAGCACTGGCCACATGTGGTATGAACTGCTCATGTTCCCAAATGGATTAAATCTGCCACTAGCTAATCCAAGTCTTACATTGCGCGAAGCATGAGAAAATTAAGGGCACCTCATATTAAAATCCTTGCAAGCAAGAGAATCAACTGGATGTCTCATAACATTTCTTTATTTACATGCTTCAGTTCATGCCATCTCATATTCTAAGCTATTTTAGATGATACAAAAAGCTTTTGCAGCCTCGTATTAATGGGAAATACCATTAGACCTTGTGATGAACTCTTTTTCCCTTCCCATCGTTGGTTTTCCATCGTGGCTCTTTACATATTGGGCAATCCACTCTTTCCTCATGTTCTTTCCAGAAAAGTGCACAATCACTTCTGCAAACCTCTACTTTTTTGTAACCTATTCCTACCCCAGCAAGAATTTTCATTGCACTATATAGAAATGAAGGTACTATCTAACCCTTTGGTAGCACATCCACAAAAAGTTCCAGCATCATATTGAATGACTTGTTACTCCAGGGTTCATTACCTTAATATGCATAAAGTGTGACAATAAAGTGCAATAAACTGTATTTATTGCAACCTGGATACACTTCTTTTTGAGCATCTCTCAATAGTTTATCAAAACTTGCTGAATCCCAACTGCCACTACTTTTAGATTGCCTTACACCCCTAGTTTCTTCCAATAAATCAGGCAACACATCGGTTTCTTCAGTGTTATGTTCCTCCATCTCATCCCATTTGCAATGCACTTTCACTTTCATTAGTATTGCCACAAGAAGCATCTCAAAGGATATCTAATGATTCTCCATGAAATACCCAATTCTTCTACAAACTATAACATCATTTAACATGAAAATCTTGTTTCACATCAGTAATAGTCTTTTGGCTTGTATTTTTGCATGATCAACATGGAGAAAATATTTTGTTATCAGATTTCAAGACATTAACCTTCGTAAATTCAAAAAATGATTGAGCTCTAGTTCTAGAAACCTCACTAAAAGTGTCTTTCTCACTAATCCAACTTCTATCCATTTTTACATACTTGAAAATTAATGAATCCGTTTCATTTCTTCAATAATACTATAATAAAGTGCAAGAGATTCTCAAAATAGCAATGAAGCAAATTTGTAATACTGTGAAAATACTAGATTTCCTACCACAACAATCTAATGAAGGTAATGGTTTAGTGGGCCAGTGAGGTTTAAATTTAAACAAGCAGCATTACAATGGGATAGTGGTAGATTCCAGGGCTGACTAAATGATGTGGAATGATCTTCAAGATCATAAAATTTCATCCAAGAAGTGAGGGAGGGAACAAACAAAACAAGTGTAACAAGTAGAAGAGAAAAAGTGCCTTTGAAAGGACTTGAAATTGTTAAACTTCTAGCAACCTTGGATATATTAAATCCAAGACCTCAAGAAGGTCTAAAGAAAATCTTTTCTTCAAAGTTCAAGCAATCTAAGGTATTTTGAACCTTAGACCTCAATGAAACAAGAAGGCCTCAATACTAGTTTTCGACAAAAGTGTAGTAACTAGTATGAAGGAATTTTGATGATCAACCATGAAGCTCTTGGAACTTTCAATAAGTCTTCAAAGTGATTTTTTTTTTCTTTTAAGGACGTTCACCCTTGAAGAAGATTGAAAAAAAAACTAAGCTAAGAACTAAGAATACTAAGAGAAGAACCTTTGTCTTGAAATATTTCTTGATTAGCTTCTTCAAAATGGAAGACTATATACTTATAGAGACTTGAGGGAAAAATTAGATTTTTTCCCTCTCATATTTTAAGCCCAAAATTTAAGCTCCACAAATTTAAGCCCCAAAATTAAAGTCCCTAATTTAAGCCCCATAAAGACATATTCCAACCTTCCTATATTTTCAACCCAAAGGATAGATATAACATATACATTCACTTGTAAGACAATAAAGGTATTCAATTGCATTTGGACTATTCTAGAACACTATTCAACACATATTGCCAAAAATAGGAGGCAAGTTTCCAGCTTGGGCAAAAAGGCTTCCAACCATCTACCGAGGTGAATTTTTAATTTCTAACTTATTTAAAACTTTAGCATATTGCCCCATAAAGTTTTGGACATCAAAATTGAACCTTTGAAACTTGTTTGACGGCCTGAATCAACTGAAACAGGGGTAGCATACTGGACTGATTCAGCCGCCAAGCACCAGCCTGAATCAAGTGCAGCTTCATCAAATTTTAGGGCTAAATCAGTAGCAAATAAATGTTCTGAATGAGGGGGAAAACTTGCTCTGAATCAAGGCTCGAATACACAAAATCCAGGCTTGAATCAGCGGTAGAACATTGCAGTTACTAGCCAGCATCAAGGGCAAAATTTTTTTCATATTCATGTGCAGATAAGGGCACTTTGGCGTAGCAAATTAGTAGGGTTCATTGGATGTTTTAGGCTTGATTCAGGCGCTGAGAACTGCTCCTATTACTTGTATGGTCACAGAAAAAGAAGGGCAGTTGGCTGTTGTTTCTATGCAAACCGAAAAGGAGGTCGAAACGAGCAACATCAACATGGAAAAAGAGCTCTGACTTTCCCAATATATAAGAAACAGAGATTCACACATTCTTCACCATGAGTGAGCTGTTAATACTAGGTGCAACCCCATGAAAAAAAACCTAAGTTGAGAAAGTCAAAGGACTAACTTGACAAGCAGCAGGTATTAATCTGTAGAAAAGGTTCTCTAAAGATATTAATATTCGACACATTCTTTATATGAAGTCTACAGACTTTCAAAGGACTAACATGATAAAAAACTATAAAAATTTTGAAAAGTATATAAAATAAGAATAAACAAGAAAATCTCAAACTCAGTGAATTTTATATAAAAAAAAATTAAATCGATTTTGATTAAACATTTCACAAAAATTAGGAGCTAGCAACCGAAATTACATACATACCTGTTTCTATCCAAAGCTAGAACCAACAAAAAATCCCCAAACCCAATACTGCTATTCTTGAGGAGAATCTTTTTAGCTAGCCCACTTCAAATCTGTGAAATTTTGGAGTTAGAGTATGGAAACAAAAAAATAATAAAAAAAATAGATGAGGTTTTTTAAGTATCATCTTCCCATTACTAAGTCATGTTCCATAAAATATTTCACAATAAACTATAATCTCCCATAAAATATTAATCCAACGAACATCAAATCACAAAAAAGAAACCAAATAGAAAAATTCCAAAACTACAGTAACCAGAAATTTCAGTAAAATATATGAAGCAAAAAGGCCTGAAAATATAGTAAGTCGAACTAAAAGAATTGATACTCAAAAGAACTCAATAGAACATATTTTTCAAAACAACGTACACATATCTGGCAATAAACTATAACCTCCCATCAAATACTAATCCAATGAACATGAAATGCACAACGGGAATAATGGTTTGGTGAGACAGCGAGATTTAAATTCAAAAAACCAGTATTACAATGGGAGGCAAATTTAGGGGCTGAATAAAAGTGAGCTTGATGGCCTGAATAAATTGAAACAGGGGAAGCAACCTAGATTGATTAGCCTGAGTCAAGTGCAGCTTGATAAAATTTCGGGCTTGAATCAACAACAAAAGCTACTGAATAAGAGTGGCAAAACTGCTCTAAATTAGGTTATTATAAACTATAGTAACAGGCGAATGATTAGTGCTCGAACCTTCATCCATCCCTGAGAGATTCGGCACTCGGTTTGAAAGTCCTTTCTACTTTGTTAGGTCAACTTGTCTTGCATTGTAGTAATTTGGATCACATCCCGTTTTATATTTTAAACACATAACTAAGCAAGGGAGAACCTATCCCATGTTGGGTCTGAACTAGTTAAAATCAAGACTTGGAGAATTGGGAAGCTTCGCTTTCTAGCAACCTAAAACGCGAACAATGCAAGAATTACACCCAAAGCAATGAATATAGGATATGACAAGATTTTAAAGTGTGAAAATCGAAAACTTAGCTTCCTCTAATTAGCCTTGTAATAAGATTATAAACACCCCAAACACTTTCACAAATTAAAAAGAACAAACTATCTTCTTAACAACATGGATAAATAATTCTCCGATAAACAATGAAACAAAGAAATTTGTACTAAAAGTAAACCTCTATCTTTTAAGCACAGAAGACCATAAATTAAAAAAAAATATCCAGGACACGCTTTTGGTTTTTGAAACAAAGAAGATCAGAAATCAAATAAAAATGAAAAAAATAGAGGCAATAAAAAAATTGTGCAAATACTTGGTTTACAGAAGATTTTCTTCCAAGTGTACATCTAAATGAAAATTTCTCAACTAAAAACTAACTGTTTTTTGATTTATAGAGATTCTTTTTGACAGACAATCACTGAATTATTTTTTTTGACCGTTTGAAATTATCCGCATCATATTCCTCTATTTTTCAATTATTTTTCCTCTTAATTTACAAGTCATGCAGAATTCTATAACAGAAAATATAGTTACATAACATAACAAAAAGGGCACTTATAATTTGAAGAAAAATCTCCAATATTAGTGGAAAAAAGTTCAAAAAAAACCAAAAAGTGTTTTTCAAGGAAGGGAACGACATTAGTTAAGCATAGGACATAGATGACAATATAATACTTCAAAATGAGCATATAATTCAAAAACTACCTAATCAAAACAACATAGTTAGTATCCTCTTGGATGGCAAAGTTTTCCGAAATGATAAAAAGAAAATAAAAAAATGTTGCTCACTATATGATGGTGAATAAATTTGAAATTTTGCGAAGAGTCATAAATGCACAACTTAACATTAGGTAAGTTCTATCTTCTTCACTTTATATAGTAATAAAATGATTTTCCCCCCAAAAAGGTAAATATATATATGATTTGAATAGAAACAAGTTTTTGATGAGTTGGTGTTTGGTCCAAGAAAACTAAATATCAAAATTACAGACTTGGAAATGTCTTAAAAGACAAAAGGCTTATTGTTTAAACAAGAAAGTAGCAAACAAGAAGAGAAAAAGTTGTGATCCTTCCATAGATTTCTCAAGTTCACTACAACTCAAGAATCATAAAATTCCTACAACCTAATACCCTTTCAAGCTAGCCCTTTCAATATCTGAAAAAAATTCAGATTACAGTACAAAAACAAGAAATTTTAAAAAGAATTTTGAGGAAAATGTACCTTGTACTAAATGTTGAAGTTTGGTGTCAAGATGGCGTAAATCTTGAAGAACCTAACTAACTTCTTGAAAAACCCAGAAACTGAGAATCCCATCAGCCACTTTCTTTGTGCGAAACCCGACTGTAACCCGACCTAATAGCTCATCCAAAATCGTAGTTAACTTAGGGAAACAACAGATTTTGAAGCATTGAGATGCGTAAATAAAGAAAAATTTGGAGGAAATGTAACCTTCGAAATCTGGCATGTTGTTGAGTGCTCTGATTCAAATCGGAGTTCACTTTGATCATTCGTGTGGGGCTCTGTTGAGCAGAAAAAAAGTTCTCTTGAAGCGAGATGGAATTTGGTAAAGTGAGAAGAGCTTGTTAGCTGTCATAGACCTTTAAAATTTGTCTGAATTTTGTATCTTGCGATTTTTCTTTTACACCTCGCCTTTACCCTCGCAATTAAGTGAGATGATTTTAAGTAGCTCAATTCTCTCTGGTGACGAAGCAAAAATATCATCCCCAGAGATTGATCTTTAGGGACAAAATATGGCTTTGTCACCAAAGCTTTGTCCTAAGATTTCTTTTTTCCTTGTAGTGTAATTCAACACAAACTACGAGTTAAAATGTTTATGAAGAGAATCTTTCCCTCAATTGCTAATCAAACAATAGGGCGGGTTAGCTACCCAATAGATCAATTGAAGAAGACCTATTTTCTAGAATAAATCACAAGGACGTGATTATTAGACAAATTAGGAATTGTAATCAAATTGTGAACTCTTGGATCAACCCAATACAAGTATTCAAGTAAAATCAAAAATAGGAATGATCACACCCTAGTAAAGTTTAGGAGAAAGCTTCAAAGCTTAAGAACTCTAAGTATAAAGTCACCGATTTCAGATAATCATTAACTAGTCTTAATATTAGTCGACGGTAGGGTACCATATAGTCTGCGGTAGGTCTTCAGCTCAGCAAAGGAAATTTTGCCAGAAGCCTACGTGGATGGTAGGTACAGGACCTACTCCTTGCGGTAGGTTCTGTTCTTTACTCTTCTTGGTTTCTCCTCTTTCAACTTGTTCCTTTGGTTGCTCCATGTTTAGACAATGAACCATGAGCAACTTATGAGGATTTTCATTATCTTCCAAGCCTTCCTGATTAATCATTAGACCTTACTTCGTAGTTTCTTCAATAGATATCATCAATCCACGAGAAAGTCTATCATTATGCTCTTTTCTTCTCCTTGCTCTTGCTCTTGCAATTGATCCTTGAAGCTCTTCATCTAATTGACCATCCCGCTTCATATCATCCACCCTCCTTTGAAAAGATTCGTCCTTGAATCTTCACCTACGTCAAACAAAGATAAGTGAGAAACATTGAAGGTAGTGTTGGAATCCGTAGGCAAAAACAAAGTAAAATAAAACTACAGAAATCCACCAACAGGATCTGCACATACTAGAAAAACTGATTGGATAGAAATTACCTCAATGTTTTGATTGTTCGTTGTGGAGGGCGCTGCTTTGTACGCTTCGCCCTCTACTGGTATTCACGCGACGAACTCCTCTGCAAGCGATCGGGATGCTAGCCCCTTCTGTGCTCTGAAAACTGTTCAGAACTGATCCTGACTATCTGGTAATCAGTCGTATTTCGGAGAGAGGAGGCTAGATACTATATCGCCGTTCTAGGGTTTAGGGTTTTGTTTTCGTTTAATTAGATGAAGGACGGCCACCAAGAAAAGGTTAACATAACCTTTTATAGCTGTCAAGATCAAAACCCTAACTATCATCTAATGGCAGTTTAATCTCGTCCGTCTATTCCTATAATCATCCAACGGTTGGACGAGTAATATTAAGTAATTAATTTCATTTATTCGATTAAATAAAATTAATTACTTATTAACTTACCAGAAAATACAATATGGAATCTAATTCCTCTTTTGTATACGTTCAACGAATCTGGACACAATCTAGATTCATTGAACGTGGACATTATGCTCACAAGATCGTCTATGTGTGTGACCCTGTAGGTTCACTTAACGTTGGCAGTGAATGAAAAATGTCCTAGACATTTATTCACAAAACATAAGCGGCCTCTAGCAAGACATTATGCTTACCCAAGTTAAGTAAATGTAATAATAACCTAGCATCAGATTTAATATTTAGTCCTTTTATCACACGATATCCTAATTAAGTATAAGGCATGGATCAAGTCATCCTTATAAAACTTAATTAACCATTTAATTGATCACCAGGCAGACTGTTCCAACAAATAATATTAATAACACCTTATTAATACTTATTTGAGCATGGCCATGCATATTTTCCAGTCTTCCTTATCAAGGGGCCCATGGATTTCTCTCTCTAAAAAGAGAGGGACAAATCCCTTTCACTATCTCCAATAATCAAGCCATGACGAGAAAATAAGCCAACCAATAATCATAATGATCACCTAATTTAAAGTGATGTTTGACTATGTCAAAACATATTTTCTCCCCATGCAAGAAACATTAGAAACATTAGGTCAAAGGATACCAAATATAAAACTGAGAAGAAATACTTATAACTTAAACCCATGCAATATTTCTTCTTCACTTTGGGTCATGTCCAATACAATATTCTCAATATGTATTTATGAATTAATTTTATATCTCATATTCATGATCAGTAAAACTTGACCATCAATCAACTTCACACTAGTTTACAAGATGTAATAAACTAGGGACAAATAATAATAGTATTTTATTAGCTATAAGGATTTTACTATCAAGTCACATACTTGATGACCAAGAGCATAAAATACAATTCAAAAATACATGCTTCATAAATCATAAATGTGAGTCAATTGGTCTTAGGGCATATACTAACAGGTAGCACTAACATTATATTCACCCGGATGACCAATTTTATAAGCATTATCACTAATATGCTCAAGAACTTGAAATAGACCATCGCCTCGAGCACCCAACTTAGTATTCCTTTGAGAAGGAAAATGTTATTTGTGAAGATATACCCAAACCCAATCACCGAGTTCAAAGACTACACATTTCCTTCCCAAATTTCTTTTAGCAACAAGTTTCTTGTTGGTAGCCTTAATAGCATCATGAACATTGGAGAGAATAGTTTTCACGAACTCTGCCTTTTTTTTCCCATCGAAGCTCAAAGCATAATCTATAGGTAATGGCACCAAATGGAAATGAGTTAGAGGCTTTAAACCGTAGACAATCTCAAAAGGAGAGTGAGATGTAGTAGAGTGACAAGCTCTATTGTAGCAAACTCAATATCAGGTAAACAATCTCCGTTGACGTTGGCCAATGGTTTTATTCACTCCCTCTGTTTATCCATCAATTTGTGAATGGGAAGCTGTAGAGTATAAAAAGTTAGTTCCAGGTTTCCTACCAAAAACATACCCAAAAGGACTAAGAATATTAGTGTCACGATCTGAAACAATAGTCCTAGGTACACTACAAAAATGTAGCAGTTACTGCTGGTAGAAACCGTCGGCATATTACCGGTATGTCCTATTACCAACGGGACACTGATGAAAACAAGTTCGTCGGCTATTTGTCATCCATAACAACAGCTACTAACGAAAAGTCATCGGTAAGCCTTGTTTTCGATCGACTTATCGACGGCTTTTTTGTTTCTATTTTTATTTTGTTTACCGACCCATACGTTTCATCGGTAACAAACACCGACAGATTTACTGACGAATGGCAGCACATCAGTATTAGACACCGACAGACTTAGCGACGATAGTAGTTTCCGTCGGACATGGTGATGACGAGTTTTCGATCGATAGTAAAATGAAAAAAAATTAAAATAATATTTTTGTGGTGGTTCCATCGGCATGCAATCAGTAATACTTTTTTTTATATTGTTTAAAAACAAACCGAAACTCGTTAAAATGTTGAAAACCAAAAAATAGTGATACAAACCATTCATAAACTAAATTTAAAACATCCATCAAAGATAAAAGAACCCATAAACTAAATATATAATCCATATAGTAATCACCAACATCCATAATACTTTAAGAACATTGATGTGTTTAAAAATAAAACGGGGTGGAATCCTAATCATTACAATGCAAGCAAGTGGACCTAACACTGCAGAGGTGAGTTTCAACCCGAGTGTCGAATCTTTCAGGGAGGAAAGAAGGTTCAAGTACTATCTTTCTAATGTTTAGTCTAAGAGAAAGATGATGTTTTTTATTAAAGAAAAAACTAAGTAACTCGATTAAAAGAAAGAATAATAAAAATGGTTTTAAAAGAATTATAAAGATAAGAGTTTGGATTTGGGGAATCCCCATAATCCTTGTTACTAATTCAATTGGAAAAACTTTAGTGAAAACGATGTTGAATTAACTAAGTCGGGTCATCACTCAAATCTGGCAATCCCTATGTCTAAGAGAAAGCCACCCTACTCATTAACCTTTCGAGGAAAATCCTTTTCTCGCTAACAAATTATGAGTGCAATAAACTTAGGTGAGTTAAAAGACCTAAAAGTGCAAAATTGTATCTCTAGTCAATTGCTCTAATTAACCCCTAATTGGTTGCTCTAGACTGTTCTTCTTTTTTCAATTCCAAGCAACCTTGCGAATAATCTTATCTCAGAACAATTAAATTACAAACAAACGCACTTGGAAGACAACTTAAAATTAAAACAAACATCGAAATATCAAGAAATCAAACCAAGAACTTCATAATAAAGAATTGGGTTCAACCCCAAACCAAGCAAAAAGAACTACTCACTATTCACATTAAAAAAACTGTAATAAAACATAAAATTTAATAACAAGAAAAGGAAAAGAAAGCTTAGGATTTAGAATCGAAGCCACAATTGAAATCCCGAACGTCTTCCAAGCTCATCTTTCGAGTTGCCAAGTTGAAGATCGAAAGCTTGAAAATAAGTCTTCACTTCTTAAATATAAGAAATTAAAATGCAGAAATCTTGGAAGTTTACTAACAAATTAAAAGTATAAAAGCTTGAATTTGAAAAGTGTTTAATATAATCTAACCTAACTAATCTAAACCTTACCTAACTAATCTAATCTAAATCCTAAATTGTATATCTACCTATCTAATTGTATCTCAAACCTCTCTACAATAACTGCAAAAAGACCCCCTATATAGAGGTGAAAAATACAAGAAAATCAAGTTAAAATTGCAAAAGAAAACAAGAAAATAAAGTTTGTTTTGGACCTCAACTGCCCTTGCCAGCATACCCTACCGCCGATGTAGGGCAAGGCCTACCGTCCACAGTAGGTCTCTCTTTTCCTAATGCCCGTTGCTTCTCGGCACCTATCAGCGACGGTAGGTCAGCCTACCTCGCGCGATAGGTTGCTGAATATTTGCAACGGTTCCGTTTTTGTCGTTGTCGCTCCATTTTCGTCCTGTTTTTGCTTCCTTCCATCGTTTTCACTTCTAGAGGGCATCTAAGACAATAATAAGAGATATTTAGCTGAAATATATACATAAATATGCACTTATCAATTTTTCCCACACTTATCCATTGCTGGCCCTCAAGCAACACAAACTAAACGGAGGAATCAAAAACTTTAATTATAGAATGATAAAACATGGAAAACGAAAGAAGCCTAAATATAAACAGTTAAAACCTTTAAAACGATTATATGCATTGATAGCTCAAAATAATCAAAACAAACTCAACAAAAAACAAAAACAAAAGCAAAAGCAAAACTTAGAATAAGAAAAGACAAAACCACTTCAATAGAGTATTGCATTGACCAACTCCAAAGATAAATAAAAACTAGACAGCAACAAATTAACTAACACCACCATAAGCTACTAAAAAAATAATTACCGATCAAAGGATGTGTGTGTGATTTTTCTCATGCCATTTTTCACAGAAGAAGAGGAATTTTAAGTGTTTAGCATCAAGAAATCTTCTCAAAGACAATGCAAACAATTAATACTTTTTCTATCACTTAGCCATATTAAAGTCTATTTTAGGTCTTTCCCGAATTAGGTAGGATCTTTTTTGGCTTGTAATGTTATGCTTGGGACATAAGTAGGTTATAAACGAAGGAAAAAGGAGACAAAAACAATTGCGATAGAGCCCATGCAACCAATCGGATAAGATAACGAAATAAAGGAAACACTTTTCAACCACCGTTTTTACTTTTCTTACTCATCGTTGTACTCTTTACTTCATTCTACTTCGATGTACACCCCGTCAAACACCATAATTTTCTCAAGATTTTCAAGAATGGCCAAAAATAAGAGAGATAGGTGCATGAATTTTCCTCAAGATTTTTATATAGAATAGGAACAAATATTGTTTTCTTTGTTTTCTGCCATTTCATTGATTTTTTGGCTTTTTCTCTTTTTTTCAATTTTTTCTTTTCGAGCATCCTTCTTTTTCTTTCTTTCTCTCTTCCTTCAATAGCCAAAAGCACCGAATACATGAAAATACCCAAAAATACCCTTTTTCTTTATAAAATAGGGCTTTTCTTTCTTTCTTTTTTCACCCCTTTTTACCTCCACACTTATTCGTTTCTATCACTCAAAATGGCGAAAAGCCTATACTAACCAATAGCTCAGGAATTGAGTTCGATCATAATGGCCAAAAGTCTATACTAACACCATTAGCTCCACGAATTGAGGTTTTATATAGTGTGGTTAAAAGAACGAAAAAAAAAACAAGGGAGTATAACCCTTGGCATGAAGGCACAAAAAGGGAACTAGGGATTGATTTCATAAAGGATATATGATAAGAAAGGCACAAGTTCAAAGAAGGCCTAAGACCATCATCTCTGGGACCATCCTAGACTAGACTTCTTTGCTTTTAAAGACATAAAAATCATAAAAATGAAGGCAAAGATAAAAATATTATTATCATAATGCTAATAACCCAAGATCCTAAACTTTTATTACTCAAACAACATTCGCAAGTGCATAAAAGCTATTGATCATGTAAGAAATTTAGTAACTATGATTTTCAAAGTACTTAAGTAATTTGCCTTTTTCGAAAAATATAAGGAATTTTTTAGTTGTAAACTCTATCAAAAATGATGAAAATATTTTTGGTATAATAAGAAAGTAACAAAGAAAATATTTTGGTATAATAAGAAAGTAACAATAAATATATTTTTGAAATTTTTAAATTTTTTTTTATTTTCTTGGACTTTTCGAATATGAAACTAACAGGAAAAAAATTTTACCAAAATAAAAAAGGAAAAGAGACTAGCAGAAAAAAACTTAAAAGAACGAACCATGAAGAAGAGACTAACAGGAAATATACTTGAAAGAACAAACAATGAAAAGGAGACTAACAGAAAAAAAGAAACTTAAAAGAACGAACAATGAAAAAGAGACTAACAAAAAAAAACTTAAAAGAACGAAAACACTCCCATCCCTCCCCCAACACTTAAAATCATATTGTCCTCAATGTGGGCATTAGACTAAAACAAAAAGGAAAATAAACACATACATGGGAAGCAATCCTGCAGATATAAAGCGATTAAAGCATGTTGGGAAGCCATTCCTACATAAAATAAAACAGGGAAAGAAAAACAATTAACATAAAAATGAAAACAAGAAATTTAAAAGGACAGGAAATAAAATAAAAGAATAGAAAATAAAAGAAAAGAAAGAAAAATTCCCTATTGTGGACCAAAGTCCATGCCGCCTCCTCCACTACTGCCTTGATCAGGCATGAATCATTGACATAATCGGGCTAGCATTACTTCTTGGCGATCTATTGATGCCCTTTGATGTGCCAACTTAGCGGTAAGTGGATTCTACTATTTCCATCAATTACATCCCTTGGATTTCTTGATTGATCAGGAGTTGCTTACAGGCAGTCCGTATCTCTGTTCGTAATGCATCCATCGGGATCGTGTTCTGGGCACCAGCCTCATCTTTCTCATCATTTGAGGGGTTGTAGGACTCATCGGCCTCATTATCATTCTCAACTAGATGCAAGGAAGACATCTCCAGGTCGATTTGGGTAGTTTTCTTAATTGAGCGAAAATTGTCGGGTTGTGATCCCACATCCTATCTTCTTATGATGGTGGAATCAACACTTGCTTCTTCTCATCCCATAAGTAACCGCAGTTATTAAAATTTTTGAATTTAATAACCTGCTACATTCCTGTTGATAATCTTCATTCTCCTGCAAAATTTATATGACAAGTAGCAAAAATTCTGGATAAAATCATAGGATAATAAAAATATGCTTTTTGGTGGTGTCATACCTAGTATTGCGCTCTTTGGATTATTAGGGAAGAAAGGGACAGCGGTGAGCGGTTGTGAAGTTTGTCTAACAAATACATATCAACGATATGGACTTCACTAAGCCCGCCCCCCTTTTGAACAAGCGTGTGCCCAAACAAATAAGCAAGAGCACAATGCAGAAGATTTGAGAAATCGGCCCCGTGGATGATTCGGTGATGGTCTAATGCTGCGGCCGATCTCAAAATGGCTACATGCTGCCATTGAAATTCCAGTCCGAGTCCTCATCTATAGATTTTCTTTTGGAATGCGCAGTGACAGTATTCTTGTTGTCTAGAGTCCCATGAATGAAAGCCAGACGTTCCCTATTGAGAATGATCCTAACCCCTTTTGACAGTTGAAATGATTATTTGGATATCCTTGTTCATTTTATTGGTCATATTGGCATAGAATTCTCGAACAAGGTCGGTGTAGTAATTGCCGAAAATGCAAAGGAGAGGAACCCAACCCAACCTTCTTAAAAGATTTTCAAGATTAAAATGTCCGATGATTGATTCGTCGATTGATTTTCAACAATGATTTTGAGCGACGCCGTTTCGGCTACCCATTCACTGGCCATCTGAGAGAGACGTTCTGGATAGGGAAGGATATCAGGGCCAGGAATGGTCTTCGCAACTTGAGCCCATTTGGAATTTGAGGATGAAGCGACAGATTTCTTGGGAGCCATAGAGAGGAAGAAAAAAGATCAAAAGGAAAAGGAAGAGAAAGGAAAACAACAATGCAACACAATAATACCAACAAAATCAAAACAAAAGATTACCAAAACACACACAAAAGAATAAATACTAGCATAGCACATGTATGCTATGGTGATCTAACGTTGCCCATGGGTGCAAAAGTGTAACAAAAACTCAACAAAACAAACACTAACAAATTATTAACAACAATACTCTTACCAAAATAAAAAACGTGAAAATGAGCCTAAATCAAGAATTAAACATAAGGGAAATAGAAATAAAAAGGAGGCATAAAGGTTTTGAGAAGAAGCCTGTGTTTAATTTGAGAAAACAAACTATGACCATGAAAATTTGCTCGTTTTTCTGCCCTGTTCGAATTGCCCCCAGAGTTCCGCCAGAAGTTTGCCATAAAGTTTTTTCTTGGACTATTTTATGTAAAATTTTGTTAGGAAACACAGTAAAACACAAAATAAAGTTAGCTCATAATAATAATTTACATAAAGAACCGAAAGTACAAGAAATAGCACGAAAAAGAAATTAATATAGAAGGTTAAAGGAGGGAAGAATTTGAATGGAAAGGTGGGTTCTTTTGGGGGGGAGAGGGAAGAAGAAGAAGATTTTTGTATGAAGCTTGTGCAGAGAAGAGAAATGAAGGTCGTAGAATGGTTTAGAAGAAGAGAACGAGTAAGAGAAGAGAAAAGAAGAGCATTACGAGCCAAGATGAGGGGAGAGAGAGCTGCTGCCGGTGAAGCTCGTCAGAAAAAGGAGGGAAGCTGCTGCAGTTGGAAGGAGGAAAAAGAGAAGACTTGAAGAAGTTGTAGAGGTGTGGTAAGGTTAAGAGAGTTTGAGAGGATAGGAAGAGGGAAAGTAAAATTAAGGGTTTTTGGAAGAGAAAGGGGGAAGAAAAGTAAAGAAAATTCAACTAAAAACTGCAATTTGGTACCAAATTAGGTCGTCTAGACCCGTATTGCATTGAAAAACCTGACCTGGAGCTGAAAATTTACCCCGACCGCTGATGGTAGGGTGAGACCTACTGTCTGCGGTAGGTCTTTGTCCTATTGGAGTCGAGAAACGCTTGTAACCTACTACTGGCGGTAGGTTGAGCCTACCGTCCGTGGTAGGCTTCTGCTGAGAATGCCGAGTGTGCCTGTAGCCTACCGGCGACTGTAGGGCACCCTACCATCCGCGGTAAGGTGCTATTGGGATGCCAATTTGCTTCATTTTCTGCAATTTTTTATCCCCGTTCAAGCCATCTACCTTATAAACTCAAATAATCTTCATGTAGGCCTTTATACCATCACTTTTTCGCTTCAAAACAACCTTGTAATAAAACATAAAAAAACAATCAAAGTGGAAAACAAAAACGTAAAACTTAAAAGTACAATTTTACTATTACAATTACGAAGAGTTAAAAGAGTACTCCCTTTTCTTAGGTGCTAATTGCAACTCCTGGATCACGGAAACTCGGGTTATTCTTCAACACTTTCTTCTATACTGGCATTCATTCCATCTTGCCCTTCTTTAAATTGGAGGCAATTTGTCTCCACTTCTTATGCTTCTTCCTTGGCCTTTCTTTGCCTTTTCCTCTAGGGCTTTCCTGAATGTTTGAAGATACTTTATTAGTTTTATGAGTTACATTGCATGAAGTATCTTTTGTTTTAGATGGGGAGGTCGAATCAAAGGGAACTTGAACTTTATCTCATTTTCTCTGACCCTTTATATTAACTTCCCTTTTTTCCATATCTATTAATGCCCTGGAAATAGGCAAGAAAGGACGACCGAAAATAATAGGAAAATCAATGTCTTCCTTCATGTCAAAAACTACAAAGTCAACAGGGAAGATGAAATCCTTTACTTTGACTATCACATCCTCAATTACCCCTTCAGGATATCTAACACTTATATTTGCTAGATTCATTGACATTCTAATAGGTTTCAGGGTACCTAAAACTAGACGCTCACACGTTGATGAAGAAATAACATTAATGCTTGCACCTAAGTCCACTAAAGCCGTATCTACTTGCATACTACCAATAGTGCAAGGAAAAGAAAAACTCCCAGTGTCTTCTAACATTTTGGGTAGTGTTTCCTTGTTGATTACAAGGGCTAAACATTCTTGATAATCTTTTCTTTCTTTAGAATCTCCTCATCAATGGTCATCGAGATAGCATGTACGTGCTCTATTGGGTTTACTTCGATATTACTTGGAAGAGTTTTCGGAGTTCTCTCATATAAAATTTTAACAAATTGCCTAATTTGCTTTTCTAAGTTTCTAATAGAGGCCTCTTGATTCCTTTGGGCTGCTTTTGTATTCATTCTAGTTTCTATTGATTCATGAATTTTACCCTCAAGTCCTCTAAATTTGTCCTATTTGGTAGAGGATGGTTTTATGGACCTGCTTCATAGTGCAAAGATGGTGGAGGACCTCTATTCTAAAAACCCGAAGGTTGATTTTGTCTTTATTGTCCTTGACCTCCCCAAGAAAAATTAGGTTGGTTTCTCCATCCCAGATTGTACGTGTTTGAGTAGGGGTTATTTTGTCAATTCCCTTACATAAACTCTACTTGTTTTACTTGTCCTCCCATACTTGGGCACTCTTGATTGGAATCCCTCTTATTAAAAAAATCACAAAACACGATCATTTACTTATTCTTGTTGATATACTAGCCAAGTTTCCTATTTTTTGCTTAATAACTGATGTCAATCTTGGTTCCTTAGCTGATATAACATCTATGTTATTGACCCCAACTGTCTTTTGCTTTTTTCTTTATCCTCCTCGAGTATAAACTATTCATAGCAATCTGCTCAATTAAATCATATACTTGCTAAGGAGTTTTGTGATCTATAGACCCTCCAGCCGAGGCGTCTATTAATTGCCTAACCCCAAACAAAACTCCATTATAAAAAATTTGTATATGAATCCCCAAATCTAACCAATGATGGGGACACTTTCTCAATAAACTCCTTCCATCACTCCCATGCCTCATAGAAGCTTTCTTCACCTATTTGTCGAAACGATAGAATCTCGTTTCTTAGTTGTGTTGTCCGCCTCGGAGGAAAGTACCTCCCTAAAAATTTCTCCACTAGTGAGTCCCATGAAGCAATGGACCCCAATGGTTAGGAGTTTAGCCAAGACTTCGCCCTCCCCCTTCGAGAGAACGGGAAAAAACAGAGTCAAACTACATCTTCTGATACTCTGTTAATCTTAAAGGTGTCACAGACCTCAAAGAAATTTCCAATATGCGCGTTGGGATCTTCATAAGGAAGTCCGTCGAATGGAACATGATTCTGCAATATCAGAATTATATTCAATTTAATCTAAAAGTTATTTGCCTCTACCCTTTGCCTTGCTATGATCGATTGCGTCCCTAAGATGGACGGTAAAGCATAATCTGCCATTGTTCTCTCCGGTACCAGTTGTGCCACCATCGGAGGTGTTGGTTTAAAAAGAGGGTTGTTGAATGGAAGTACTTTTGGTTCTTCTTCTGCCTTAAAAAGGGTGCTATTTCACTAGTGCCTATCATTTAGAATTGAAGAACGCAATGAGCACTCTGTAATGTGCTTTCAGGCTCGGGATCGAACGCTACTAACTCGCCCCTTTTCTTACGGGTTTCATATACTAATACCACACGATCTTTAATAACCGGAACCGTGATTAGCTCTACGAACAAAAAGCACAATTCAAGAATACAAACTGAAAGTAACGAAATGGTACAAAAACAAAAATCAATTTGTACAAGAAAAAGAGAAAACGAAAAAAAAGACTACGACTAAAGTACTAAAATAAACGATATTCCTTAAACTTGCTGGTCCCAGGCAAGGGTGCCAAAAGCTTGATGTGTTTAAAAATAAAATGGGGTGGAATCCTAAACACTGCAATGCAATGTAAGTGGAGCTAACAATGCAGAGGTATTTTTCAACCTGAGTGTCAAATCTCTCAGGGACGGATGAAGGTTCAAGTACTAACCGTGTTTCTAATGTTTAGTCTAAAAGAAAGATGATCTCGTTGATTAAAAAGTAAAAAATAAGTGACCCAACTAAAAGAAAGAAAAATAAACACAAGAGTTTATTTTAAAAGAATTATAAACACAAGAGTTTGGATTGGTGGAATACCCCTAATCCTTGTTACTAATTCAATTGTAAAAACTTTAATGAAACGATGTTGAATTAATTAAGTCGGTCATCACTCAAATCAGGCAATCCATACCTCTAGGCGAAAGCCACCTTACTCACTAACCCTTAGAGGAAAATTTTTTTTCTCGCTAACAAATTATGAGTACAATAAACTTAGGTGATTTAAAGGACCTAAAAGTACAAAATCGTATCTCTAGTCAATTGTCCCAATTATCCCCCAATTGGTTGCCCTAGATTGTCCTTCCTTTTCAATTCCAAATAGCCTTAAGAATAATCTAATCTCACGATAATTAAATTACAAACAAACATACTTGGAAGACAACTTAAATTAAAACAAACATTGAAATCAAGAAATCAAACTAAGAACTTCATAACCAATAATTAGGATTCAACCCCAAACCAAACAAAAAGAACTACTCATTATTCATATTAATAAAACTGTAATAAAACATAAAATTCATTAACAAGAAAAGGAAAGATAGCATAGGATTTAAAATCGAAACCGCAATTGAAATCCTGAATGTCTTCCAAGCTCGTCTTTCGAGTCGCCAAGTTGAGGATCAAAATCTTTAAAATAAGTCTTCAATTCTTTAATCCAAGAAACTGAATTGATGAATCTTGAAAGTTTACTAACTAATTAAAAGTATAAAAGCTTGAATTTAAAGAGTGTTTATTCTAATCTAACCTAAGTAATCTAATCTAAATCCTAAATTGTATATCTACCTATCTAATTGTATCTCAAACTTCTATACAATAGCTGCAAAAATACCCCTTATATAGAGGTGAAAAGTTCAAGAAAACCAAGTTAATATTTGAATAGAAAACAAGAAAATCGAGTTTGTTTTGGACTTCAACTGCCCTTGCCAGTATGCCCTACCACCAACGGTAGGGCGAGGCTTATTGTCCACAGTAGGCCTCTATTTTCTCAATGCCCGTTTATTTTTGGCACCTATAGGTGACAGTAGGTCAGCCTACCTCGCGCGGTAGGTTGCTAAATTTTTGTCGACAGCTCCGTTTTCATTTCCTTTTATCGTTTTCACTTTTGGAGGGCACCTAAGATAGGAATGAGAGATATTTAGCTGAAATATATACTTTTACATATTAAAAACATCGGAAATACTGAAATTAACATTTAGAAAATATAGACAAATATGCATTTATTAAACTTAAACATCCATCAAACACGAAAAACATAAACATCCAACAAAGTGTATATATAATCGAGAGGCCTACATAGCATCTTTAGAAGATGGGGGAGCACTATCCGTGGGGTCGGGTAAAGGAGAAGTGGGTCCGAGAGCATGAATAGAAGGGAGAGTACGAGAATCTTCGGTCGGCACCTAGGAGGTCCACATTGCTTCTGCTGCAGTTAATGAAGATGTGGAAGATCAGCAATCATCGCACTTTGACGAGGGGCATCATCAGCAGGAATAGAATGTGCGCCATGTGGTTAGGCTCAAATACCCACCTCATGTGCTAGTCTAAGTCAGTAGATACTTTGGAAACAGTATCCTCCTCCCTCGGCATAATCTCTGCTCTTGATCCAAGCAACACGGCGCCAATGCAGTTGCAGCTCAGCTGCTCTTTGCTATGAGGTGAGCTGCCTCCGAACCAGCTCCATGCCCGCAACTCGTCCCACCAACTACAATGGCCATGAGCTGGAGATCATTAGGCGTAGCAGTACCCGACGCCTCAGCATCCTCCTCGGCCTTACTCCGAAGCTCGTAAAATTTCTCCTACAATATGAAATGTTAGTTAAATTCTACATTTTTTTATAAAACATTATATAAACTTAAAGGTTATAAGGTATCAAACATTATATAAACTTAAGTTATAATCGATACTAAACTTACCTAGAACTCTGCCAAGGGGAATAAGTACTCCTACTTCTTTTGCCCCCTTATGGTGTTTGTGAAGCTCCTCAAGTACTTGCTCTAGGAGAACCTCTTAGTTAAATCCTTTTGTTGCAACACAGAAACAAAAGGATTAACATTTTTTCTAAGTTAGTTTAATTAATAAAAGGAATTTAATATTAAATAAACTTGTTACTCATTTCAGAATCGTCTATGTGAATGAGATGGAACCACTCGTGTGCTTCCCAACTGCCCATCCTCCCTGTCCCAGACTCTCGTTCCTCTTATTCTGTTCAAATTTGGCTTTATACCCATGGGCATTCCGATGATTCCACGTCTCGGCCAAAAAACTATAATTAATCCACTGCGGCCTCTTGTTCTTTCCCCGAGCGTTGCTCAACAAATCCCTTAATCAGTCTTTCACATTTGATTCTCATGCCACTTTCATCGTTGTCATAGAGTACGCCGAATCCCGTACACATCATTTCTGAAAATTAAAAATATTAGAATAGAATATAACGTTAGAAATAAGAAGGCATATTTTAATGATAATAAGGCAAATTAAAAATCATTTACCTAAAACTCTCCCCCCAACATATCACGGATAGCTATGGGATCTCGGACCAAGTGTAGTGGAAGACAACTGAGATGTGGGTGGCAGCTCTCGAAGTGATAGAGTCTGTTACATAAAGATTTCATTAGTGTATATATTCGAATATAAATATCTCTGTATATATATAAATACTTACTGGTTTATATTAAAATATAATAACTCCCGAGAATCTTCAAGAGGAGGCCTCCAAACTAATGGACCCATACCAAGAGCCGGAGGACCCGTATCAAGAGTCGTAGGATCCATCTCCGGAGCCTTAGGAGCTGAGGGCTATGAGGTAGTAGGTGGGCCCTGTGTCATTGGTTGAGCAGGTGATGGGGTCCCTTGAGTTTAGGGTAGGGTATATTAAGAATATTATTTTCGGTTTTTTTTATTTTCAAGATAAATATTAGAGTTTTGATTGTTGCGCCTTGAAGATTATTCAACACTCGAAGTATTGAAGCTTTAATTCAATCAATGATGTTTTCGATTATTCTCTTATTTACTTAATATATGTGTGTGTATATGTATAAAGATCTCTCTTTCTCTCTCTCTCTCTCTCTCTCTCTCTCTCTCTCTCTCTCTATATATATATATATATATGTGTGTGTGTGTTTGTATACATATATATATGTATATATGTATATATACATATATGTATATATACATACATAAATATAAATACATACATTTATATAGATATATACATATATATGTATATATATGCGTGTGTATATATATACATACATAAATACGCACATATATGTATATAAAATATGAAAAAAAGTTAACTAGGGACAAAGAATTGCGACCAGCTAGCCGATCGGACGATTTATGACGGAAAAGCTACGGATTTTGGCAGTCGTAGTGTTTGGGACGGGATTTTCGACTAATTGCAAAATTGCTCCTAATTTTTCAAAGTTTATGACTGATTTGTGACCGTGTGTGCCTATCACATGGTGCATCTTTGACCGCATAGTTTATACTGATGCCATCCACCCACCTTGATGCGACCTATCGATCACTATAGTTGCCCATGACTACGACAAATCTGCAGCCATTACCGCCCCCGACCATGACACAGGTGCAGTTGTCACAATCCCCTACACCCATTATGTAGCCCCCAATGTCCCCTCCTCTGGTTCGCTATTCGATGCAGACCCTAAGCATTGGCGCACCAATCAGGTACTGCGCCACTAGATGGCGCACCGGTTGGGTTGGTGCGCCAACTGTTTCCGTTCCAATTTTCAGCATTTTTTATTATTAATGTTAATTATATTTTATATTAATTATTTTTTATTTATAAACTATTTTATATCATTCTGTTATTAATTTATGTTAATTACGCTATACTGAAATGATTTTATATTTTTTTTAATTTAATAATCAATTTATATGATTTTGTGCAGTTCTTGAACCATGTATAATTCTCGGGCGCAGATGAAGAAGAATAGGATGGAGGGATGTAACATAGTGGAGGAAGTACTGCTGCGATGCTCTAATATTAGATATACGTGGTATTGGAGAAATTGTAAAAGAGCACAATCCTTAGAGACATAGTTGCTGCGAACCTGATATCCATTCATATGATGAAGATGAGACCATATGTACTGATACTAGAAGACCTTATGTACTGATACTAGTAGACAGAATATACAAAACAAACAAGTGAGTTGGTTTAATAAATTATTTGGTTGCTTTAATAATTGCTATAGTTATACGTATGTTGTCATGTTAGTTAATTTTTGAATTTTTAAGATTATTTTAAATATATTGATTGTGTAAGTTTCGATCTCAATATTTTTTTAAAGGTAATTGTGATAATTTATTTAATATTTGACATGAATTAGTTAAGTTTTATTAGTAGTTTAGTTTAATTATAATTTTTTAGTATGTACTTTAACTTATAACATTGAAATTAATAAATGAGTTAGTTAACTTAATTTATCCACTTCTATAATCATGAATATTTTAAGTTTCATTAGTTCATTTGTAGGTATATTCTTTTGTTTATAATAGTATAATAGGAACTAGGTTCTTAAGTTTAAATATTTATTATATTGCTAAGGTACAACATACCATTGCTTGAGGCAATCAGGATGACACCTACAGGCAAGAATATCTCTACCTAGCTATTGGTAGGGATGGATCTAAATAGTTTGTAAAGACAACCTGGCAAAGAATAGTCAACTCCGTTAATGAGGTTGATTATGCACAGAGATTGGAAAAATTCAATATCAATTGGAGTAGCATGCAATGATTCTTGGGATACTTGTATGATGAATGGTTGAACACATATGTACATAAATTTGTGAGCGTGTGGATCGGTAATATTTTGCATTAAATGTCGAAGACCATGAATAGGGTTGAGTATGAACATTTAGTATTGAAGACATAGCTAAAAACATGCCAATGACACTTAGATACCATTTTTAGTAAGATACATTCAAAAATTGAGTCACGGATTTCTAGAATTAAGACTACATTTGAACAATCTCGGTTGAAGGAGAAAGATAATGCAAACAGTACTCCATTGTTAGCCGAGATTTGTGGAAGTGTAAGTAATTTTGCAATGAGTATTATTAAAGAAGAGTTACATAGAGCCCCCAAGATCATGGTTGATCCAAATATTCTCTGCAGACATTGGATTTGGAGTTCACACAATCTCCCATATTCATGCGAGTTTATCACTATACTGTAGGTACCTTCCTTTAAAGGTGTAGAATCTTCACGATTTCTGGTAGTCACTTGTAATAGGGTATCGAGAATGGATAGTCATCAATCAAACCCCGAGAATGATATGGAATATCAGTTGCGGGATATGATCGATATTCTAGCAGAGTTCAAGGAACAACTACCATTACAGGTATAAGTGTACTATACGTAGAAATGAATTGTTTTTTATTAAAATTAATTCTCATTTTATACTAATTATGCAGATTACTTTTTGTTACAGTTTATGGAGCTGTGTCATTGTGCGTAAGACATCTTACATCTCATGTTGCCATCAAACCCCAAGGGCTTGTTAACATCTCCTCCAGACACCACAAAAAACTGGATCGAAAAAAGACTGACTCAACGAGGAAAGACAAGTCACATTGGGAGCATATATAGATTGCTATAGACTATTGAAGAACACAAGTGGATCTTGATCAGAATCGGGTTCTGGATGGAGTTTTGAATGAGGATCTTGGGGAAAAAGGTGTTTATCCTGTGGAGGATCTTTAGGTAGAGGATGCAAGAGTTGGCATATTTCAGTGAACTCATCTACCATAGCTCCAGATCCTCCTTACCATGAGTTCCCTTAGATACATGATTTCCCACATTCCACATCTCCTCTAAGTGCTAGCTGGATAGATCCCAAAGGGGATGGTAACTATTAGTTTAAGGTGGTATCATATTTTTTCAATCGCAATGCAGAAAATTGGCATGTTGTACCTAGACGAATGTGGCGTGAGATGAGAAACAACCAGCCATTATAGATAAAACTACTTGGAGGCCACAGGTGGGTTTTGGACAGTTGTGTCCGCTGGGAAGGAATAGCCTCGAGAGAAAATATGATAGATGCACCTAACCATCTATATGTTATTTAGAACCTGTACCGGGTATGTGTAGTAATTATCGTGAGACATCCGGGAAATACAATAGTATTGTCGTATAAATCAGTTGGGGGCCAGCTTTAGAGGACAATTGTTTAATTAATTAACATTTATGTCTTTTTATTTAAAGCTATATATGCAACATGACTTTCCGATGCCACCTAAAAATCTAATGTTGCATGGCACGTGGATCAGGACATACATGATTAGTGGGTTCCTTTTCATTCTTTATTTGTAGAGTGGGCTACTAGTGTGCCCGAATGTATCCCCGTCAACACAACCTCCCCAAACTTTCAACATTGATTGATTGTAATATTTATCTTTTCTTAAAATGAGACTACTCTAAAAAAATCTAACATGCAAGTGCACCTATAAAAGCAATAAGGAGAAACTCGAGGTTGTCGAACTCTGTGGACCAAAAAGCTAAATTACTAGCGGTGTTTCTAAGGTCTAATCACTAAAACAGGATGAAGAGATTTTTAATTATTTTTTTTTTAAATTGAAAGAAATGAAGACAACCAAAGTTAAACTATGAAAATAATGAAATAGTGACTCGATTTAAAAAGAATGCCTATAAAAAGGGTTTGAATGATTAAATCCCCCTAACTATGTCCATTAGTTTTATTTGTAAAGACAATATGAAAAAGATGAATGAATGAACATATTAGGTCTCACGCTATTATTAGGTAATCTCTATCTCTAGGTGAAAACTGCACTATCCACTAATCTTAAGAGGAGAATCTCTTTTCTCTCTTACCAATAAGGTTGAGTGATTAATGACCTAAAAGTGCAACCGGCATCTCTACATGATTACAAACTTCTAAGGTTCAATTAGATGCCCTAGGTTAGTGTTCCTTGTTCAATTACCACAAAACTTGTGATAAAATTGATCTTGCGGTAATCACACAAGCAATTAAGCAAAAAAGAGCGACAATCCCCATAAAATCAAACATCAATTTTATAGACTTAATCCAATTTAGGCATAAACATCATCCAATATTAGGGTTCATCCATCATTCAAACAAAAGCAATTTGCTACTATTCATACTTGTCAAATAAAATCTAACACTAGAAATCATTAAATTAAACAAGAGAAAGGAAATCTTATGATTTAATTGAAGTTCCACGGCTTCGTCTACCCCATGCCCGTCACTTGATTTCACTCGAAGAATCAAAAAGTTGCCTCCTTTGAAAGTCTGCAATCTTCAACCTAATCTAGTGTTTCATTCAAAATATCTAACCAACCATAATTAAATTTAGAGAAGAAAGAACAGGTGCAACAGTGGGTGGCAGACTACTCTCTCTGGTGCACTAATTTGTCGTGCACCACTCCAACTTGAGATCCAACCGTGTTTTTTTTCTACTTAATATGTAAGTAGATGAGTATAGAATAATGTACTAACATTTTTTTAGTATTAAACGGTTAGATTTGAGTATATCTTTGCTTCACATCCTTGGAAGGTAGAGAGAAGTGAGAGAGAAACAATTTAGAAAGAGAGAGAGAAAGAGAGAGAGAGAGAGAGAGAGAGAGAGAGAGAGAGAGAGAGAGAGGCAGGAAGAAAATGAGTGTTTGGTCGTGACAATTTCATAATTTGGTCCTCGTACTTAGCAATCCACCTTCTATGGGAGAAATTTCCTCTCATCTCAATCTTTGCTCTACGATGCACAAAATGACCGTTTTGGTTGTCAATTGAAAATCACAAAATTGGTTAACGAGTTGTCTTTATTTTTGTTTCTTGAAAGGTGGTCCGCGAGTTGTTGGGTACATTTGAATTAGATTTAAATTAAAAATTCTTTTACTGTCCTATTTCGAACAAAATCTCCTTCCTCAAAAACTATCTATTTCTTGTGAAGTAAAAAAAAAAAAACTTCTGAAAAAATTATTGACCAAGATTATAAGTCAAGAACTTTTACCATATAATTTTTTAAATGTTTACCATGTCATTGGGACAACAAATCATTTGAAGCCCTGAAATATCCTTGATATGCGCTTTATTGTTTACATTTCTATATGTTATTTTCATCATTTTACGAAGATTTTAATACATAAAAAAGCATATTTAGACTAATACCCTTTATTCTTGTTTTAGGTGCTCCCCAAAGGAGAAACGACTAAAAGAAATGAAAACAGTCGAAAACGGATTGAAAATGACAAAAACGAAGCCGACGACATCAACAAAGAAGACCTACCACCTGAGGTAGGCCAACCTACCATCAGTAGTAGGTCCTGGAGTCACAAAAAAAGAAGAGACAGAAGCCTACCATTGACAGTGGGCTACCCCTACCGTCGAAGGTAGGCCCCGACCTCAACAAATATAAAGGGAACAGACCTACCGCAGATAGTAGGGCTCAACCTACCATACGCTGTAGGTCCCGGCTATATCAGTTTTAGTTCGCCATTAGGGCTTAGGAAGGTGAATAGGGCAAACCTAGGTTAGAAAATTCCCTAAAATTCAGCCTTAATTACGTAGAAAATCAGTAGAAAAATTGTAATTGAGAGTTGAAAGATCGAGAATTGAAGATGCAAAGGTGCAATTTCGGGCTTCAATTGAACAACTTCAGAGACGATCTCGGGCGGCGTTCGAGATTACGATTTTTGGCTTCAACCTTCTCCTAAGATTTCTTTTCCTTTCTTTCCACTGAATTTCAATATTTAATTTCAATTTTAATACAATTTTTAGTGGCTAGATTTTTATGTTTGGATGGGGGTTAAACCCTAATACTTGATTACTATGATTTTTTATTAATTTATTGAATTTGATATTTGTTTTCAATTGAGTTGTCTTCCAATTGTGTTTTGTTGCAATTTAATTGTCGCCAAGTTAGATTTATTGTAAGAGCATTTAGAATTGAAAAAGGAAAAAACATTCTTGGGCAACAAATTAGGGGTTAATTGGGGCAGTAGATTATCAAATTGCACTTTTAGGTCCCTTAATCACCTGTATTTACTACACTAATAATTGGTTAGGTAGAGAAGAGATTCTCTTCTAAGGGTTAAGTGAGTAGGCTGACTTTCGCCTTGAGATAGGGATTGCTCGATTAGTTGTGAGAACCTAACTCGGTAATTCAACATCGTTTTCTATAAGTTTTCCAATTTAACTAGTAACAAGGGTTAGGGGATTCTAACATCCAAACTCTTGCTTTAATAGATTTTAAACACTTTATTTTCTCACTTTATTTACTTTAGTTGATTAAAATCGTTTTAGTATTTTACTTATTTCTTTCAAACCATTCTTTAGATTAAACATTAGAAAGTGCAATTAGTACTTGAGCCTTTATCGTTCCTTGAGATTCGACACTTGGGTGTAGCCTGATTATTACAGTGATAGGTCCACTTACCTGTTACTCTTGTTTAGTACATCAAACCTTTAATTAATTAGTCTAAAGGTGACCTTTGAAAGGAATGCCAGTGGCAAGCAACCAACTATAGCAGTATATTAATGACTCATCCGTGAAATCATTCGCTTGCTTCTAGTTCGTGGCACGAAATCCTTTAAATTTGACTCTTCCCCTCATGGAAGATCTTGGTCCCACATGTAAATACTCTGTGTAATATATATTTCTACTGAAATTATCTACTGAAATGCCATCATTTGAATCGGATAAGAGTCCCATAGCTATGTTACTAATAGTAATATTTTTTGCAAGTAAGTTTGCTCCAAAACCGCTGTAAAAGAAATAATAAGATGAAAATATATTATCTACAAAAAAAGATAGAAATATACTAAATTAAAATGGAAAACTCATAATATGATAACTTACAAAACAGTTGCAGAACCATAGGTGGACTTCCCTTTTCTAGCACTGTGATTAACGTAATTCTGGTAAGATTCATACCATCGTCTACCATTGTTATATCATCGAGGTACATTTTAAGGTACTTCGCATAAAACCCCCATTTGATATAAATGGACATCTGCTAGTGGGTTGAGAATGTTTAATGTCAGTAGCAACATCTACGGCTTCTTGTGTTGTTTTCATTCTATTATTTCCCGCCACAATAAAATGATATTGTCATTGTGGTTGAGGGTTGAAAAGAAATAAATGAACACAGTGAAATGAGAGTAGTACTATGGTACTAATACTGTTATTTTTTACAATTAAATACCAATTTTAGGGTTCTATTACATTTTCAATGGTCCTTTAAAAATTTTTGAAAATTTTCCAAATGTAAGATCTTCTACTTAGCAAAACTGCTCTTAGATAATTATGCTCCTTGTAAAAAAGATTACTCTTTCTTTATTAATCTTTGTTTCAAAAAATCCTAAAAGGTAGCTTTTCCTCTGACAAAAGAAATAATAATAGTATAATAATTCTCCTCCACTCAAACTTAAATGCTGCCACCACTCACCTTCTTCCCAAACTGAGTGGATCGACTCTGAAAAAGAAAGAGCAGAAGCATTATTAGCTTTGTTATAAAATTTTCATTTCATAGATGCATCATTTTTTATTGATCAACAAAACCTATATATTTTGCATCACAGAGTCATATGTAACATCTCATGTAACACCTTATTTCCTTTAATTATATTTTTTCCTCCAGTGTGTTACATTGCATGTTATAGAATATCTTAATCCAAACATATATTGGACTACGTATTAAGTTCTGACAAGATTAGCATGAAAATTTAATGTTATCATAACGAGAACAGTTGCCAAATATTTAACGAGAATAGTACTATCAGGTCCATGACTTTGGTCAACTAATCACAAAGTTATATGTGAAAGCTATGTAATATAGTAGACAACATTTTGAACTTAAGCTTTCAATTGCAAACTCACAAGATTCTACAAGCAGTTTAAGAGACAAGAACATAGAGATATGCCTGATGCTCTCTGGCAATTGACTAATGATCTCATGAACCTGGGAACTCTAGTGAGGCAAGAGAAGAACTGCAGCATTATTTAAATTAGAAAACCAGATGAACTTGGTGAGTCTAGCAAAGACAAATCGATAAATGAACAAATCTAAAAAAAATGTTTTCGGATTCAACAACAAAAAAAATGCTTCCGGATATGTAAGAAATTCTTCTATGAACAAGAAAGAAGAAATCATACACCTTTTCCAAGATGAAATTAAGCCATTCGGGGAGAGCAAGACAGGGTAAAAGTTATAGAGGTGTACTAGTTAACCTAAGCAAAAACACCAATCAACAGACATACTGGGAAATCATGAGGTGGAAACAGAAAAGGTCTTGGACCAACAGGGTAAAAAATGTTCCCAAAACCACATAGGACCTCAAACAATAATGGTGATTGACAAAAATATAGAATAATCTATCTAAAGGAAATATGTAATTGCTGGTAATATAACTGACTACAAGCTTGCAATAACCAATCCTATTCTTATGTAGTTTAGGAAACTACAAGATCATAAAGCTTATAACAAAGGCTGGATATTTCTGTTATAAGGAAAAATATAGTATTCTTGTCATCACATTAAAAAAGAAAAGTAAAATATTGTGAACTTCATAAAAATTTGAAGTACATACCCTGATTGATGTATAAAATAGTACCACTCTATAATTAACACTCTATAATTAACAGATAACAGGCAAGCGAACCTATCAATGTAGTACTAGAGAACCTCCCTGGTTGTCGAACTCAAGAAACGATAAAGGCTCAATTAGTCACCATTTTAACCTATATTTAGTCTAACGAATTGGGTTTTGAGAAATTAATTAACAAATTAGAAAAACTACAAAAAATGATTAAATAGGAGTAACAATTAAAGGTATGAGACTTTAGGAAAAGAGTTTGAATGAAGGACTCCCCTTACTTTTGTCCACTATTTCAATTAAAAACTCGTAAAACAATGTTTGAAAATAGCAGGTTGGGTTATCACACGAAAGTTGTGCAATCTATATCCCTAGGTGAAAGCTACTCTACTCATCTACCTTTTAAAGGAGAATATCTTCTCTCCCTAAGCAATTATGAATGCAATAAACAACATATTTGGTCTAACTAACCTAAAAGTGCAAAGAATATCTCTATTCAGTTACCAACTCTTATTATCCAATTAGGGGCCCCAGATTGATCTTTCTTCTTCAATTTCAATCAATCTAACGAAATAATTGATTCTGCGCCAAATAAATTATCAAGAAAACGCAATTGAACAACAACCAACACATAAACAAACATCAAATTAATGAAATTCAATCAAACATCATATCATCCAAAGCAAAGGTTCAACCCTCAATTCAAATAACATAAACTTAGCTAGAAAACATCCCAACAATATTCAATTCAATAGTAGAAATAATAATTAACAAAGAAAAAAGAAGCTTAGGCTAAAAAAGGAGTTGATCCATGGTCCAGAACGCCACACGAGCTCGTCTCTCGATTCCTTGATGAAACCCGGATTCGTACAATCGTTTCAGTCTTCCTCCAATAGCTTCAATTCAATGTACTTGTATATAATCTACCTAATTGAAAAGGAATTGGGAGGGTTTTTCTTGCCCAAATTCGCTCCGATTCCCTTCCCAACACCTAAAAACTGTTCTCCCCCTTTAAAGGGGATAAAAACTGCTATAAATACAATTAAAAATGCATTACTGCCCTACTGACAGGACCTACTGCGTCTGGTAGGTGGAGCCCTATCGTTCGCGATAGGCTTCTGTTAGCAAGATTCTTGAGCTCTTGGACCTACCGCGTGCGATAGGTTGTCCTACCGTCATCAGTAGGTCTTCTTCCTTGGTACCAGTGGCTTCGTTTTCTCCGTTTTTGTCCGTTACCGTTTTCTTTCTTTGTTCTCTTCATCGGGGAATAACTAAGATAAGAATAGAGGTAAATAGTGTAAATAATTCATTTTATATATTAAGAACTTCGTAAAACAATGAAAATAACATATGTAAAAGTAGTGCAACATGGCACATATCAAATACCCCCACACTCATCTGTTGCTTTCCCTCAAGCAATGCAAAACTAGACAAAAACTGGAAACGTAAAAGGATAAGTGCAAAAGGTTATATGTTGAAAGTGGCACATGGTACGACAGCAGCACAGTCGACCAAAGAGAAACAGGACTCTATAAACGAAAAAGAAAGCAAACAAAACAAAACAAAAACAAATGCAACTAAACGCGTCAATTCAATGGAAATATGACCACTCAACCAAAATAAGACTTTTCAAAAGACGAAACACAAGAATCTGCAATCCTACCACTATCTTACTAATTTCCTTATTAGTCAACGGTGTGTTTGTGTGTGTGTGAATTGCTTTTGTCGTTTTCAAAGAAAATAAGGAATGTCAATTTATTAACATATTGAAAACCTTCATTGAAAAATTCACAACTCAACTCAGATTTCTCAAAACCTTTTCACTCTAAGTTCTATTTTATGTAGCTCCCGGATTAGCTAGGACCTTTTAGCTTGTAATGTTAGGCTCGGACATAAAGGATGTCAAATGAAATGAAAGGAAAAATAAAAGTAATTGAGATAGAGCTAATACAACTGAAAGGAAAGATATCAAACATTATGAACACTTCTAGCCACTTTTCACTCATTCCCATCTACCCTCGAACGTCTTACTTCGTCCAAATTTAGCACAACCAACATAAAAATACTCTGTTTTTCACGAACATATCTATATTTTTTCAAGGATAAGAGAGAGAAGCTCGAGATTAATTATAGACAAAATGAAAAGATATTTAAATACTTATTTTTTCCCTCTGTTTTCTGATTTTTTTTTTTTTAATTCAAACAGACTCTCTCTTTCAACCGACTGCTGTATATACATTCATGCAAATGTTTCCCAGAATACCCTTTTCATAGAGAATTTCTCTTCTTTATAAAACCCCCATATTTATCTATTTTTTCTCACTCAAAACGGCTAAAAAGTATGCAAATTATTAGCTTAACAAATTGAGGTTTTATATAATGTGAGGTTAAAAGTCAAAGAAAGGAAGGGATTAAACCCTTAGTGCAAAGGCACAAAATGGGAACTAGGGGTTGATTTCATAAGGGACAGGCAAGAAAGGCAGAAACGGTACAAAGAAGGTCTGTGACCATCATTTCTGGGATTAATCTAGACTAAACCTTATCTATTTAAAGCTAAGAAAAACACAAGAATGAAGGCAAAGACTTGAAAAATAATTTCCTATGCTAATCTCCTAAAATTCCAAGGCTTCTATTACTAACCTACACTTACAATTTCATATAACCATTGATTTTGTAAGAGTAGAATTAAGTGCGGTTTTCAAGTAGTCAAGTAAAATGCCTTTTTAAAATCTTATGTGTTTTTGCAATCAAGACTCCGACTGAATGTGACATAAAAATCTTTTTGGATTTTTCTATGTACAAGAAAATTGAAAAGAAAAGACGGAAAGTTTTTTTGGCTTCTTAGATTATCTAATCTTTTTGTATTTTTCAAATGTGAAAAAGACGTAAAAGGCTCTATAAAGTATAAAAAGCTAAACATAAATACACATTAAAACTAAAGAACAAAAAGACATAAATACAAGCAAAAAGAAAGAAATGGCCCCACACTTAAAACTATATTGTCCTCAATATGGGGACTAGAGCCAAACTAAAATTCAAAATACATACATGGGAAGTAATCCCGCAAATATATAAGGAAAATAGGCATATCGGGAAGCAATCCCCACAAATAGCAAAGCAGAAACATAAACAAATAATGACAAAAATAATATAAACACAAACAAACGTCAAGAAAGGAAAGAAAACGAGAAAACATAAAAGGAAAAGAAAAAGAAAGAAAGAAAATAAAGAAAACTCCCTATAGCGGACCAAAATCTGTGCCGCCATCTCTATTGCTGCCCTGACTAGGTAGAAAGCGACTGCATAACCAGGCTAGCATCACCATCTAGCAGTCAATGGACGCCCTTTGATGTGCCAACTTGTCTGCATAACGATAAGTCGACTCCACTATTTCCGCTAGTTGGGCCCATGGATATTTTGGGTGATGCGGAGCTATTCGAAAGTAGCCCGCATCTCAATAAGAAACTCTTCCATGGGGATTGTGGCAGGTTCGACCTCGACTGAGATGTCATAGGATTTATAATCCTTGCTCTCTTCATCGTATGGCTATGAGGATCATGCTCCAATGTTGGTTCTCGTTGTTTTCTTCATTGAATGAAAATTTGCATAGTTGTGTTCCCGCAGTAGATCCTCCTCGGCAGGAGGTAGCCAAACCTTGTTGGCCTTGTTCCAAGAATAGCTGCAATTGTTGAATTTTGTGAATTTCATAATCTGTGGCGGCCCCATATGTGCTCTTCCTTCCCTTATGAAGTCACAGGATAATGAAACATACATGTGCGAGTGGTGCGACAACCAGTGTTGCGCATGGTGTGTATAATAAGAGACGCAACGGAAAAGGGGGATTGTTTTTGGATTTTGTCTATCATATAAAGTTTGAGAATTCTCACATCGCTCTACCCCCTGCCTTTTTGCACTAATGTGGGGTCCAAGAAGTAAGTGAGGACTTAGGGAATGAGTTGTGAAAAATCACCCCCGTTCATGATACCTCGGCAATCGCCCAGACGTGGCAGGATCTCGATGCGATCACAAGTCGCCTCATTGTTCTAGTCCGTGTCCTTGTTGATTGTTTTCTTATTGGAAAACCTACAGTTATTGTGTTTCCCTCATCCCGGATCCCCAGAATGGAAGCTCGACACTCCTTGTCTAAAACTATTCTCACCCTTTTAACTGTGGGGATTATAGTTGAAAGGTCTTTGTTCGTTTTATGAAACATGTTGGCATAGAATTCACGGACAAGCTCGGAATAATAGTTTCCAGAGATAGGTACAAGAGGTTCCCAACGAAAACCCCCAAAAAAGAATGTTCAATCCCAAACACTCGATAATAGGAGCATCAAATGATTTTCTACGATAAGCTTGAGGTGTTCCCTATTGGATATCCATTTCTAGGTTGACGTAGAAAGGCGCTCTAGATAGGGAGGAATAGAGGGGTTGATATGGTCAAGTGTGGAATCATCAACCTGAGCCCTTTTGGATTTTAAGGAGGAAGCGGTGGATTCCTTTGGTTCCATGAAGAATTTCAACAAAAGACACGGAAAAAAGAGGAGTATTAAGAATCAACACAACAACACAACCAACAGAATACAGAGGTAACTCTAGGGCATAATAAGACACAAAAAGATTTACCAACTAAATGTAGCTCGTGTGTGAAAAGTGTCCTAATTTCCCCTGTGTGTGATGAAGTGTGATACAAGATAAATGGAAGAAAATGACGAGAACAGTGAATTAAATCCTAATCAACCAAACAAAACAAATAGAAAACACAATTAAACTAATTTGAAAACAAATATAAGTAAAATTAACGGAACAAAAGGTAGGCAAAGGTATAACAGTTATCCTATCACCATAAGTCCAGAAAAACGCATTCTCTACCTTGAATGTTAGGCTCAGGACATAAAGGGTATAAAATGATAGGAAAAGAAAAATAAAAGCAATTGAGCTCAAGCTAATGCAACTGAAAGGAAAGATATCAAACATTATGAACACTTCTGGCCGCTTTTAACTCATTCCCATCTATTCTCGGACATCTTACATCGTCCAAATTTAGCACAATTAATTTTCAAAACTACTCTCTTTCCTATGAACGCATTGTTTTTCATTATTTTCGGCCATCTTTTTCATTTTTTTGGCTTTTTTTCTTGTTTCATTTTTTTTACTTTTCAAGCATCTTAATTTTCTTTCTTTCTCTCTTTTCAATAGCAAAAAACACCGAACATATAAAATTACCCAAAATACCTCTTTCTTTTAAACAAGGTTTTTTTTTTTTTTCTTTCTTTACCCCTTTTTACCCCAAACTTATGTTGGAATCCGTAGGCAAAAACAAACAAAATAAAAACTACGAAAATCCACCAACAGGATCCGCACATACTAGAAAAACCGATTATATAGAACTACCTCAATGTTCTTGCCGTTAGGTGTGGAGGCGATGTTGTTTACGCTTCACCCTCAACTAGTGCTATCCACGCGACGAACTACTCTGCAAGCCATCGGGATGCTAGCCCCTTTTGTGTTTTGAAAAGTATTCAGAACTAATCCTGACTATCTGGTAATATGTAGAATTTTAGAGAGAGGGAGGCTAGATACTATTCTCGCCGTTCTAGGGTTAAAGCCTTTTGTTTTTAATCAGATGAAGAGGGCTGCAAAGTAAAGGTTAACATAACCTTTTATAGCTGTCAACATTAGAACCCTAATTGTCATCTGATGATAATTTTGATCTCGTCCGTCTATTCCTATAATCATCCAACAGTTGGATGAATAATATTAAAGTAATTAATTTTATTTATCTGATAGAAGCAGCCACATACTCAGCCTCCGTAGTAGAATTGGCCACGGTATCTTGCTTTGAACTCTTCCAGCTCACAGCACCTCTATTTAAACATAACACAAATCCAGATTGCGATATAAAATCATCTACATCAGTTTGGAAGCTAGCATCTGTGTAACCATTTACAACAAGCTCTTCTTCCCGATCTCCGTAGATCAAAATCATCTCTTTAGTCCTTCTTAAGTACTTAAGAATGTTTTTTACTATAATCCAATGTGGTTCACCAGGTTTACACTGGAATCTGCTAGTCATGCTTAATGCATATGAGACATCTGGACGACTACATAGCATGGTGTACATAATAGACCTAATTGCAGAAGCGTAAGGGATTTTACTCATTCGTTCTATATCCTCCCTTGTGGTAGGAATTTGAGACTTACTGAGTTTAACACCATAGCAAGAATCCTCTCTTAGAATCTTGCATATTGAACCTTTTAAGTACCTTGTCAATATATCCACTCTGACTTATGCCAATTAGCTTTTAAATCTATATCGATAGATCCTAATGCCTAGAATACAAGCTGCTTCACCTAAATATTTTATTGACAAACACTTCCGCAACCAAGTTTTTACACTTTGCAAAGTGGGGATGTCATTCCCAACTAACAACATGTCATCGACATAGAGCATTAAGAAGACTACTACATTTTCCGTAACCCTTTTGTACACACAAGGTTCATCTTCGTTCTTGATGAAATTATATTCTTTAATTACTTCATCAAAATGAAGATTCCACCTCCGAGATGCTTGTTTCAGGCCATAAATGGATCTTTGAAGTTTACACACTTTACTAGAATTCGAAGGATGAATATAACCTTTAGGTTGTGTCATATACACATCCTCCAGTAGATTTCCATTAAGAAGGGCAGTTTAAACATCCATTTTCGATAGTTCATAATCATAATATGCTACAATGGAAATTAGAATTCTGATTGGTTTAAGCATTACAACTGGAGAAAAGGTTTCATCATAGTTTATACCATGAGTTTGTCTATAACCTTTTGCCACCAGTCGTGCTTTGTAAGTGTGTACCTTGCCATCCATGTCAGTTTTCTTTTTGAAAACCCATTTCCACCCTATTGTCTTGCACCCTTCAGGTGGATCAATCAAAGCCCAAACTTGATTGTTATGCATGGATTGCATTTCTGATTTCATAGCCTCTAGCCATTTGCTAGATTCAGGACTATGAATAGTATCTTGGTAGGAATTAGGTTCACCTTGATAAATAAGATCAACATTATGATCCTCAATCACAAGAAATCCATATCTCTGTGGTATCTGAGGAATCCTACCAGACCTTCTTGGGCGTTGTGTCAAAGGTTCAGTCTCAGTATGAATACGTGAGTCCAACGAGTGTCCATACTCGGTTAAAAAATAGTCTGCTGTCCTTAAGCTTCTTCAAGATGGATTCTACTCCCACTAACTCGTTTGGAAACGAATTCCCTTTCAAGAAAAATTCTGTTTCGAGCAACAAACACTTTGTTTCCAGATGGAAGATAGAAATAGTATCCTTTAGTTTCCTTAGGATATCCCGCAAATAGACACCTATCAGATTTTGGTGCTAGTTTCTCAGATAATGATTACTTCACATAAGCATCATATCCCCAAATTTTGAGAATGCTAAACTAAGTTGTTTCCTGGTCCATATCTCATATGGTGTCTTCTGAACAGCTTTAGATGGAACTTTATTTAATATGAATGCAGCAGTTTCCAGAGCATAGCCCTAAAAAGAAATTGGAATATCTGTTTGACATATCATAGATTGAACCATATCTAATAGAGTTCAATTTTTGCATTCAGACAGACATTCCATTATGGTGTTCCTGGTGGAGTTAATTGTGATACTATCCCACAATTTTCTAGATGTTCGTCAAACTCTTGGCCTAAGTATTCGCCACCTCGATCTGATCAAAGTAATTTTATACTCCTTCCAAGTTGATTCTGTATTCATTTTGAAATTCCTTAAACTTTTGAAAAAAGGAATCAGATTTGTGTTTCATTAGATAGACGTGACCATATCTACTGAAATCATCTGTGAATGTAATGATGTAATGAAAACCTCCTCTGGCTTGTGTTCATTGGTCCACATACATCGGCATGTATAAGTTCTAATAAGTCGGTAGCCCTTTCACTTTGTCCTGTAAATGGACTTTTAGTCATTTTGCCTAATAAACAAGAATCTCATTGTTCATAAGACTCAAGGTCCAATGAAGATAAAAGTCCATCTTGATGGAGTTTGGATATGCATTTCTCATTTATGTGGCCCAAACAACAATTCCAGAAGTAAGTTTGATTTAAATCATTAGATTTAAATTTCCTTGTATTTATGTTATAGATGGGCTTACTAGTGGAATCATGTAGGTTCAGAATGTAAAGTCCATTACATGAAGAGGCATCCCCATAGAAAATATCATTTTTATAAATAGAACTTTTACCATTCTTAGTATTAAACTCAAAACCATCATATCCAAACAAGAAACTGAAATGATGTTCCTACTCATAGCAAAAACATAATAACAATCTTGAAGTTCAATGATAAGCCTACTAGGCAAAAGTAAATCAAATGTCCCTACAGCTACAGTAGCAAATTTTGCTCCATTTGCTACTCACAGGTCCGCCTCTCCTTTTACCAAAGATCTACTCCTTTTGAGTCCCTATACATTTACACAAATGTGAGCTCCACATCCAGTATCTAATACCCATGAAGCATATTAATTTCTATAACGAAAATACCTGAAGCGGCAGTCTCACTGGCCTTTTGCTTCTTCTTTTCTTCCAAGTAGAGCTTGCAGTTCCTCTTCCAATGACTAGGTACATTGTAGTGGAAGAAAGTCCCTTACTTTGGTGGTTTAACCTTGGGCTTGGGCTTCTGCTTGCCTTTACCCTTCTTGGCCATATCCTTTCCCTTTTCCTTTCCCTTTCCCTTTCCCTTGTTCTTCTTGAACTGCCCCTTCTGAACCATCAGAACATTAGGAGTAGATTTCCTAATGTTTTGCTTAGCTTGCTTGAGTATCCTGTGCAATTCATTTATGGACTTTTCCATATTATGCATATTGAAGTTCATGACAAACTGATCATAGTCAGAAGTTAAAGAGGACAAGATCATATCAGTAACCAAGTCATGACTTACAAGTACTACAAGTTTTTCAAGCTGATCAAAACAACCCTTCATCTTAAGGACATGAGCACTAATTGAAGTGCCTGGGTCATTTTATAGCTATTCAATGCCTTAGTAGTAAGATATCTTTCTTGACGTGCTTGCTCTTTGAACCTTTCCTTGAGCTGTTTCATCATCTCATAAGCCTCAATTTCCCCGAATTGCTTTTGTAACTTAGATTCCATCGTAGCCAACATGAGACATGTCACATCATTAGAATCATCTTTGTGCTTACTGTAAGCATCTTTTTCAACTCTATGAGCATTGTAGGCTGGTTGATTAGGGATAGGGTTTTTCAAGTACATATAGGCTTTTTTCTTGTTTAAGGACAATCCTTAAATTTCGTGCCCAATCAAGAAAGTTAGTCCCACTAAGCTTATTCCTTTCAAACACGGATCGCAACGCTGTGTTGGAATTGTTTGAGGCCATTATCTACATAGAATTTGCAAAGTAAAATAAAATAAATAAAGCATTAATTTTCCCTGAAATATTCAACACTTGATATAAATCGTCGGTAGAAAAAATCCATTTTATAATAGTCATAAGTAAGCTTTGGCTTAACACCCATAATTAGAGAAAAATGGATTAATGGGATTCATGTCTATATATACCGGCAAAATCCCATATGATGCCCTAGGCTCAAAACCGTTTTGATAGTGTAGTTAAACCAAACCATTCCAAGCATATGGAAATCACCATTTTCCATCTTCCCCTACTTAGGTAACCATTTATCTCTTGCTTTGGCAATGAGACAAAATGATTATCCAGGCATGGAGAAGTGCTTATGATCATGGGAGGCATTTTACGACTTAATTTTTACATGGTTTCAAAAACATTCTTCCTTTTATATATTTTATTTTATAAAGCATATATCCAATAAAATAAAATAAAAAGAAATAAAGTAAAAATCACATGCATAATATATACATAGAATAAAATGTGTCATAGCATGGTCCCAATCCAATATTGACTTCCTTCCACGAGCCTCATGGAAGTCAAAGGTCAATCTTGGTAAGTCTTCATCTCCATGAGCTTGCCTCCGACATCTTGGCCTTCTGATTTTGTTACATAGGACAGAAAAACATACATAGGAATTGGAAATAAAATAAACCTATTCTAGTAAAGCTTGATAATATTACATCAATGAAAACGACGACATGCAGGCCGTATTTAAAAACATTACTACCCAGTAACAAAATAAACCAGTCAATCACAAGAGGTAAAGGGCCATGCTATGCACTGTATCTAAAGATAGAAAGAAACATGTGAAAAACAACGAGGGGGTTTCCGGGGGGAAGTCCCCGGAAGAAAATGACGGTCCCTAAACCCTAAAAATCATGCCGCCAGAAATTATGTTTAACAGTTAAACATTAAATTATGTAATTCTGCATATTAGTTTAACAATTAAACGGCACAGATTATACCATGTACGCCAAACAATTTGGCAGTACCAACATTTTGTTTGTTTAATCGCATTAATAAGTAAAATAGAATATGATATATGCGAATCCTATAGTTCAGTTAACTCTGATTATTACACTAATCAGAAACCTTACTATAAGGCCGATTGAAAACACCACATGTAATCAAAGCGATAACAGATAAAATCAGTAAACCTAGTATGTACAAGGCTTTGACACCACTGTTTGAATCCGTAGGCAAAAACAAACAAAATAAAAACTACAAAAATCCACAAATAGGATCTGCACATACTAGAAAAGTTGATTGATAGAAACTACGTCAATGTTTTTGCCGTTAGATATAAAGGCGCTGCTGGTTACGCTTAGCCCTCTATTGGTATCCATGCGACAAACTCTTCTACAAGTGATCGGCATGCTAGCGCCTTTTGTGTTCTAAACATTGTTCAGAACTAATCCTGACTATCTGGTAATACGTGGAATTTTGGAGAGAGCGAGGCTAGATACTATTATCGTCGTTCTAAGGTTAAAGCCTTTTGTTTTTAATCAGATGAAGAGGGCTGCAAAGTAAAAGGTTAACATAACCTTTTATAGCTGTCAACATTAGAACCCTAATTGTCATCTGATGATAATTTTGATCTCGTCCGTCTATTCCTATAATCATCCAACAGTTGGATGAATAATATTAAGTAATTAATTTTATGTATCTGATAAATAAAATTAGTTACTTATTAACTTACCAAATAAATACAATATGGAATTTGATTCCCCTTTTGTATACGTTCATCGAATTTGGACACAATATAGATTCGTTGAACGTGGACATAGTGCTCACAAGATCGTCTATGCGTGTGACCCTTTAGGTTCACTTAACGTTGGCAGTGAATGAAAAATGTCCTAGACATTTATTCACAAAACATAAGTGGCCTCTAGCAAGACATTATGCTTACCAAGTTAAGTAAAAAAAATGATAACCTAACATTGGTTTTTTAATATTTAGTCTTTTTGTCACACGATATCCTAATTAAGTATAAGGCACACACCGAGTCATCCTTATAAAACTTAATTAACCATTTACTTGATCACCAAGTAGACTGTTCTGATAAATAATATTAATAACACATTATTAATACTTATTTGAGCATGGCCATGCATATTCTCCAGCCTTCCTTATTAAAGGGCCCACGGATATTTCTCTCTAGTAAAAGATGGACAAATCTCTTTCACTATCTCTAATATTCAAGCCATGACAAGAAAATAGCCCAACCAATAGTCATAATAATCACCTAATTAAAAGTGATGTTTGACTATGTCAAAAATATTTTCTCCCCATGCTAGAATCATTAGAAACATTAGGTCGAAGGACACCAAATATAAAACTGAGAAGAAATATTTATGACTTAAACCCATGAAAATATTTCTTCTTCACTTTGGGTCATGTCCAATATAATATTCTCAATATGTATTTATGTATTGATTTTATATCTCATATTCATGATAAGTAAAACTTGATCATCAATCAACTTCATACTAGTTTAATAATACAAGATGTGATAAAACTAGGAACAAACAAGAATAGTATTTTATCAGCAAGAAGGGTTTTACTATCAACTAACATACTTGATAACAAAGAGCATAAAATACAATTCCAAATACATGCCTCAGTGATGAACTTTCTGATCCAAACTGCCTCCTTGGCTGCATCAGAAGCAGCCACGTACTCAGCCTCCATATTAGAATTGTAGTACAAAATGTGATAAAACTAGGGACAAACGAGAATAGTATTTTATTAGCTAGAAGGGTTTCACTATCAAGTAACATACTTGATGATCAAGACATGAAATACAATTTCAAATACGTGCCTCTTAAATAATAAATGCAAGTCAATTGGTCTAGGGCAATTCTAATAATTTATTCATTTCTTTCGCTCAAAACGGCCAAAAGTCTATACTTACCCTTAGCTCCACGAATTGAGGTTTTACATAGTGTGTTTAAATGAACAAAGAAAAGAAGGGAGTATAACCGTTGGCATGAAGGCACAAAAAAGGAAAAATGAATTGATTTCATAACGGATATATGATAAGAAAGGCACAAAAGGTTCAAAGAAGGCCTAAGACCATCATCTCTGAGAGCATCATAGACTAAACTTCTTTGCTTTTAAAGATAGACAAAAATCATGAAATTGTGGGCAAAGTTCAAAACTTATTATCATAATGCTAATTACTCAAGATTCTTAAACTTCTATTACTTAAACAACATTCACAAGAGCATAAAAACCATTGATCATGTAAGAAATTTAGTAAATATGGTTTCCAAAGTAATTAGACCATACATGTTTCTGAAGAGTTTTACAATTTAAGACTCGACCAAAAGTGCTAAAATTAAGATATTTTGGGATTTTTAAAAGTAAAGTAAAAAGAAAAGGAACCGAAAATATTTTTGAATTTTCTTTTAAAATTTTCCAATTTTTTTTTTAAATTTTCGAATAAGAGACTAACAGAAAAAAACTTAACAGAACAAAAATACCCCCCCCCCCCCCCCCCCACACACACACATACTTAAAATCACATTATCCTCAATGAGGGGGTTGGACTAAAGGAAAAATGAAAACAAACACATCCATGGGAAGAATTCCTGCAGTTATAAAGTGATAAAGCATATCGAAAAGCCATCCCGACACATAAATAAAACAAACAAAAACTATAAATGAATAAAGAGCAGAAGATAAAACAAGAAATAAAACCAGAAAACATAAAAAGAAAATAAAAGACCATAGAAAGAAAAGAAAACTCCTTGTAATAAAAATGAAAGAATTTGAAACCCATCACAAGAAGAGAAATTAAAAACTTAAGATCGAGCTTAAGGAAGATATTATAAATTTCAAACAATTTCAATTCTTTGAAGGAAAACAGAAGATTAAGGAGAGCTAAGGTTGAAGAAAAACTTATTCATGATTTTCCACAGTATAAATGGCATTTTAGCACTCTCGAAAATCCTTTGAACTTCATGAAACGTCTCCTTTCCTTGTCCTTTTCCTTGAGTTGCTTCCTTGATGCCTGCACACATAATGAACTTGACAAGACAAGAGTTAGTTTCGTTAGTAAGGGAATTCACTTTCTCATTCTTTTCGATGGTCTCAAACTTTGTTTCTTGTCGCTCTTCTATATAAATCTTTTGAATTTCTAGAAGACTCTCATTTTCCTTTTTTGGCTCACCTTTCTTAAACTCACTCTTATTCCTCGTAAGCACTCATCTCTCTTGCTTTCTTCCACTACACTTGTATCCAGTAAAGGTTCTTGAAATCTTTGAAGAGTGGATTCCTCCAGTTCTTGAGTGGTTTCATCCTGTCAAACATCATAACTTGTTCTTCTATATCCCGCAAAGTGACCATATTACTAGGTGCATTACTAGGCGGTTTTTCAATGATCATCCTTGCTAATAGTTCGATTTGATTTTCCATGTCGTGGACGGAAGCCGTTTGGCTTCTCTGGACTACTTCTATTTTTTTCACCTTGGTGTTTGTCGAATCAATATACTTCGAAACAAACTCTTCTAGATTAGGTCATGGAGGTAATAAGTGTACCAATTGAGTATAATTGTATGTTGAATATTGAGAATAATCTCCCTAAGGATCGTTCGAATGAGTCCTCTATTCTGAACTGTATTGTTTCGAATACATATCATATCATATGTAAAATATCGCATCAATTAAATTGCAAACACGCACACAATCAGAAGAAAACTTAAACTAAAACAAAGATCGAAATCAAGATTTTAGACCAAGAATGTCATAATCAAGAACTAGAGTTCAACCCCAATCCAAACATTAAAGAACTACTCACTATTCATTATATAAAACTAAAATAAAACATAAAATTCAAGAACAAGAAAATAAAAAGAAAGCTTAGGATTGAAATCGAAGACGCAATTGAAGTCCCGGATGCCTCCCAAGCTCGTCTTTCGAGTCGCCAAGTTGAAGATCGAAATCTTGAAATTAAGTCTTCAATTCTTGAATCCAAGAAACTAAATCGCAGAAATCTTGAAACTTCACTAACTAATTGAATGCATAAAAGCTGAAAATTAAAGAGTGTTTACTCTAATCTAACTTAACAAATTATAATCTAACTAAAAGCTATTCTAAATCCTGAATTATATATCAACGTATATAACTATTGCTCTAAGTATATCTAAAAGCTGCATAAAAAGCCCCTTATATAGAGGTGAAAAAATATAAGAAAACCAAGTTAAATTTGGAATAAAATATAAGAAAATCGAGTTTTTTTTTGGAGTCAACAGGCCTTACCAGCCTAACTTACTCCTGATAATAGGTCGGACCCTACCGTCCGCCAGAGAGTTCTGTCCGCCAATGCCCATTGTTTGCCAAGGAGCCTACCGGCGATAAGTGAAAACTTGATGTGTTAATAAAACAGGGATGTCCCTAATCACTACAATGTAAGGCAAGTGCACCTAACAATGTAGAGGTGAGTTTCAACCCAAGTATCAAATCTCTCGAGGAACGGAAAAGACTTAAGTACTAATCGTGTTTCTAATGTTTAGATTAAAGACGATGTCATCGATGAAAGACTTGAAATAAGAACTGAAAACAATTAAATCAATTAAAAGAAAGCAAGCAATATAAATACATTTTCAAAATTAATTAAAGCAAGAGTTTGGAAATTGGAATACCCTTAATCCTTGTTACTAATTCTATTGGAAAACCTATAATGAAAACAATGTTTAATTAATTAAGTTGGGCCATCACTCAAATCGGGCAATCCTTATTTCTAGGCAAAAGTCAACCTACTCACTAACCCTTAGAGAAAAATCTCTTTTCTCTCTAAAAGATTGTAAGCGCAATAAATTTAGGTTATTCTAAAAACCTAAAAGTGCAATATCCTATCTCTAGTCAATTTCCCCAGCTAACCCAATTGGTTGCCCTAGATCGTTCTTCCTTTTTCAATTTTGAATAACCTTGTGATTAATCTAATCTTTCCGTAGTTAAATTGTAAACAAACTTAATTGGAGGAAAACTTAAATAAAAACAAAATATCAAAATCAAGATTTGAACCAAGAATGTCATAATCAAGAGTTGGGTTCAACCCCAATCCAAACAATAAAGAACTACTCACTATTCATTATATAAAACTGAAATAAAACATAAATTCAATAACAAGAAAAGAAAAAGAATGTTTAGGATTGAAATAGAAGCCGCACTTCAAATCTCGAATGTCTTCGAAACTCGTGTTTCGAATTATCAAGTTGAAGATCGAAATCTTGAAATTATACCTTCAATTCTTGAATCCAAGAAAATAAACTGCAGAAATCTTGAAATTTACTAACTAACTGAATGTGTAAGAACTTAAAATTAAAGAGTGTTTACTCTAGTCTAACCTAACCAATTCTAATCTAACTAAAACCTATCCGAAATCCTAATTTATATATCTACCTTTCTAACTATTGCTCTATGTATATCTAAAAGCTGTAGAAAAAGCCCCTAATATAGAGATGAAATAAAAATAGTAAAGCCTAGTTCAAATGGGAATGAAATAAAAGATTATGCAAGTCAAGTGGACCTAACAATGCAAAGGTGAGTTTCTGCTCGAGTGTTGAATCTCTCGAAGAACTAAAAAGGCTTAAGTACTAATCCTATTTCTAATGTTTAGACTAAAAATATAATGTTGTAGACGAAAAACTTAAAATAAAATTGAAAACAATTAAATCAATTAAAAGAAAGCAGACAATGTAAAAATGGTTTCAAAATTAATTAAAACAAGAGTTTGGAAGGTGGAATCCCCCTAATCGTTGTAACTAATTCAACTGGAAAAACTTTGATTAAAACGATGTTTAATTAATTAAGTTGGGTCATCACTCAAATTGAGCAATCCCCATCTCTAGGCGAAAGCCCGCCAACTTACTAACCCTTATAGGAAATCTCTTTTCTCCCTAAAAAATTATGAGCACAATAAAATTAGGAGATTTAAAAGACCTAAAAGTGCAATTTCGTATCTCTAGTCAATTACCCCAACTAACCCTCAATGGGTTGCCCTAGAACGTTCTTTTTTTTCAATTCCCAAAAACCTTGCAGTTAACCTAATCTCGCGTCAATTGAATTTCAAAAAAAACACAATTGGAAGACAACTTAAATTAAAACAAACATCGAAATCAATAATTTAAACAAAAAATGTAATAATCAAGAACTAGGGTTCAACCCCAATCCAAACAATAAAGAACTACTCACTATTTATTATATAAAGCTAAAATAAACATAAAAATAAATAACAAGAAAAGAAAATGAAAGCTTAGGATTAAAATCGAAGCCGCAATTAAAGTCCCGAATGTCCTCCAAGCTTGTCATTTGAGTCGCCAAATTGAACATAAAAAATCTTGATATTAAGTCTTCAATTCTTGAATCTGGGAAACTAAATTGCAAATATCTTGAAACTTTACTAGCTAATCGAATGCGTAAAAGCTGAAAATTAAAGAGTGTTTGCTCTAAGCTAACCTAACTAATTTTAATATAACTAAAAGCTGTTCTAAATCCTAAATTATATATCTACTAAATTATATATCTACCTAACTAACTATTGCTCTAACTATCTCTAAAAGTTGTATGAAAAGCCCCTTATATAGAGGTGAAAAATTACATAGTTGAAATTTGAATAATATACATGAAAATCGAGTTTGTTTTGGACTCAACCGCCTTTGCCAACCTACCCCACTGCCGACGGTAGGTCAGACCCTACCATCAAGAGTAGGGTTCTTTCCGCCAATGCCCATTGCTTGCCAAGGAACCTACCAGTGATAAGTCAAAACTTGATATGTTAATAAAATGGGGATGTCCCTAACAACTACAATGCAAGGTAAGTGGATAAACAACGCAGAGGTGAGTTTTAACCCGAGTGTTGAATCTCTCGAGGAATGGAAAAGGCCTAAGTACTAGTCGTGTTTCTAATGTTTAGTCTAAAAAGATGATGTCGTGATGAAAAACTTAGAATAAAAGCTGAAAACTATTAAATCAATTAAAAGAAAGCAAGCAATGTAAAAACAGTTTTAAAATTAATTGAAGTAAGAGTTTGGAAAGTGGAATCCCCCTAATCCTTGTTACTAATTCAATTGGAAAAACTTCGATGAAAACTAGTTTTAATTAATTAAGTTGGGTCATCACTCAAGTCGGGCAATCCCTATCTCTAGGCAAAAGGCACCCTACTCACTAACCTTTAGAGTAAAACCCCTTTTGTCTATAACAAATTATGAGCAAATAAAATTAGGTGATTTAAACGACTTAAAAGTGCAATATCGTATCTCTAGTACATTGCCCTAATTGATCCCTAATTGGTTACCCTAGATCGTTCTTCCTTTTTTTATTCCAAACAAACTTGCATTTAATCTAATCACGTGATAGTTAAATTGCAAACAAACTCAATTGGAGGACAACTTAAAGAAAAACCAAAATCGAAATCAAGAATCTACAACAAGAATGTCCTAATCAAGAATTAGGGTTCAATCCCAATCCAAAGAATGAAGAACTTCTCAATATTCATTATATAAAACTGAAATAAAACTTAAATTCAATAACAAGAAAAGAAAAAGAAAGTTTAGGATTGAAATCGAAGTCGTAATTAAAATCTCGAACTTCTTCCAAGCTCGTCTTTCGAATCGCCTGAAGATCGAAATCTTAAAATTATCTTCAATTCTTGAATCCAACAACATAAACTGTAGAAATCTTGAAACTTTACTAACTAATTAAATACATAAAAGCTTAAAATTTAAAGTGTTTACTCTAATCTAACCTAACTAATTCTAATCTAACTAAAAGCTATTCTAAATCCTAATTTATATAACTACCTATCCAAATATTGCTCTATGTATATCTAAAAGCTGCAGAAAAAGCCCCTTATATAAAGGTGAAATAAAAACAGGAAAACCTAGTTGAAATCGGAATAAAATACAAGAAATAGAGTTTGTTTTTTACTAAACCGACCTTGCCTGCCTACCCTACCACCAACGGTTGGGCGAGGCCTATGGTCCGCAGTAAATTTCTATCTGCCATGCCCGTTGCTTGCCAAGGAACTTACTGGCGATGGTAGGGCAGCCTACCTCATGCAGTAGATTGGCTGTTTCGTTGCCGACGGCTTTGTTTTCGTTGTTTTTGCTCCGGTTTTTCCTGTTTCCGTTTCCTTTAATCGTTCTTGCTTCCAGAGGGCACCTAAGACAAAAATAAGATATATTAAGCTAAAACATATACTTTTGTATATTAAAAACACTAAAACCGATGATATTAACATATAAAAAATATGGACAAGTATGAACATATGAAATTATGTGTGTAAACTTAAAACGGGATGTCCCTAATCACTTATGCAATGCAACTGGACCTAAGCATACAGATGTGAGTTTCAACCCGAGTGTCGAATCTATCAAGGAACGGAAAAGCAATACAATAGCGAAAACAAAAAGCAAAAACAGAAGCGAAAAAGACTAAGAGAAACTAATGGCAAAACCACTTTAATAGAACACTCGCCTACCCAACTCTAAAGATAAATTAAAACAAACGAACGGCCAATCACCAGTCTACCAAAAATCCATAAAAATTGTTACATATCAAAGGTGGGTGTGTGTGTGTTTTGCTTATGCGGTTTTTTCACAGAAAAAGAGGAATGTCAGGGGATTAGTAGAATGCAATATTTTAAAAGGAAATGCACACATGCTCATGCTTCTCTAGCACTTATCCACTCTAAATTCTAATCTAGGTCGTTCTTAGATTAGATAGGACTTTTCAGCTTGTAATGTTAGGCTAGGGACATAAATATGGTAAGAAATGAAGGTAAGCGGGGAACAAAAAACAAATGATATAGAGCTAACGCAACCGAAAGGAAAAAGATAGCGAAAGTAAAGAACACTTTCTAGCCGTCTTTTTCACTCTTGAATATCTAACTTCCTTCTTTTCCATGCACACCCTACCTAACAATATACTTCTTCAGACTTACAAGAATTACCATGTATATGTTAGATAGATGGTTGATATTTTTCAAGAAATTACTAATAAAATAAACACTCATATATTTTTTTCTTTGTTTTCTGCTATTTCTTTAATTTTTTTGTACTTTTTCTCTTTTTCTATTTTTTTCTTTTTAAGCATCAATATCTTTTCTTTCTTCTTCTCTCTTTTCACTAGCCGTACGCAACGAACATCAAAAATACCCAAAATACCCCTTTTTCTCAATAGGGTTTTTCTTCCTTTCTTCACCCCTTTACCCCCACACTTGTTTTCCTCACTCAAAAAAGCTACAAAAATATTATAACATTTAGCTCCACGAATTGAGGTTTTATATAGTGAGTTTAGAAGAATGAAGAAAAGAAGGGATTTAAACCCTTAGCATGTAGTCACAAATAGGGAACTAGTGATTGATTTCATATAGGATATGGCAAGAAAGGTACAAACAGTACAAAGAAGGCCTAAGACCATCATTTCTGGGACCATCCTTGATTAGAATTCTTTGCTTTAAAGGACAAAAAAATATGAAATTGCAGGTAAGGACCCAAAGATTCTTATCATATCACTAATTACCCAATATTCCTAATCGTTTATTATTTAAAAAATTGCATGAAAACCATTGATCATGTACGAAAATTAGTAAATATGGTTTTCAAAGTGATTAAGTCACTTGCCTTTTTTTTGAAAAACCTAAAGAATTTTGCAATTATATACTCTACTAAAAGTGGCAAAACAAAAAGGAAAATTTGAATTTTTATATGAATAGGAGAAAAAAAAAAAAGAAATTAAGAGTTTTTGGATTTTTAAATTTTCTGTTTTTTTAAAATTTTTTTCTAATAAGAGTCTAAAAGTTAAAATAAATAAGAAAGAAATGAAAAAGGAGTAAAGGACGAAAATACCCCAATACTAAATCACATTTTCCTCAATGTGGGGGCCACAACCAAATAAAACAAATAAAAGGAAGAAAATGGAAAGCAAATAAAACAGTACACACGCACGAGAATCAATCCTAAGAAAGAAAAATGACCATGCATGGGAAGCAATCCCAAACACGAAAAGATAATCAAGACACAATAATAAATAAAGACAATAAACTAAGAGAAGCAATCCCGAAAACAAAAAAGTATAAAAGAGAATAAAATAAACTAAAAGCCAAAATAAAAGTCAAAATGGAAAAGAGAAACTCCCTGATGGCACGCACCACCACCACTTGATACCGCTATCCATTTATGACCTCCTTGTAATGAAAATGAAAGAATTTGAAACCTAAAACAAGAAGAGAATTCAAAAACTTAAGATCAAGCTCAAGAAAGGGATTACAAATTTCAAACAATTTTAAATCTTTAAAGTAAAACACAAGGTTAACAAGGGCTACGTTTGAAAAAATACTCATTCTTGATTTTCCAGGGCATAAGGGTTGTTTTCATCCAATGCTCTCGTAGTCGCCTTCGAACTCCATGAGATGTTTCCTCTCCTTATCATTCTCCTTGGTTTGATTCCCTGATTCCTGCACGTATAAAGAATCCTTGACAAGAAAAAAGTTAGTTTTGTTAGTAAGAGAATTCACTGCCTCACCTTTTTCGACAACATCGGTCTCTGTTTCTTGTTACCCATCTATATGATTCCTTTTACTTTCCAAGAGACTCTCATTTCCCTTTTTGTGCTCAAATTTCTCAAACTCACTCTTATTTTCTGTTGAGCTCTCCTTTTCCTCGAGAAAAGTGGACCCCTCCGGTGTTTGAACAATTTCCTCCTCTTCGTCCACAACTATGGGATTTGTTATCACTAATTCTTTTTAACTCTGCATACTCTGTTGGAATCTGTTCCGTACTATTTGGTAAACTACCAAGTGGCTTTTCGGCAATAATCTTCGCCGGTAGCTCGATATGTCTCTCCATGTTGTGAATGGAAGCTGTTTGACTTCTCTGGACTACCTCCATGCTTTCCACCCCAGTATCCACCGATTGGATATATTTTAAAATGAGATCTTCTATATTAGGCTGCAGGGGTGATGGATGTACCGGTGGAGTATAATTGTATGGAAAATATCGCGTATAGACTCCCCAAGAAATGTTCAGTTGATTTTTCCAACTCGAACTGTGCTTGTCAGGATACGCGTTGTACCTGCCAGTTCCTTTGGAACACGTCCTGTTGATAATGCAAATATTGAGGTTAAAAGGCCATGTTCTCCATCCTTTGCTCTAGCATTGCTGCCCATTGGACTTCCATGGTATCATTGGTACCTGTATCTTATTCTCTAAATCCTGAAATTACAATTGGATAAGAAATCAATCACAGGTTCTAAAAGTCATAAGCTAAATTTCCACGTCCATACCACTTAACACCTAAACATACAAAGAATAAAGAACCAAACAAAATGAAATAAAATAAACATGACTAAAGCACTAAATAAACAACTTTCCTTAAGTTGCCGTCCCCAACAATGGTGCCAAAAAATTGATGTTTATAGAATTAAAAAGGGGTTCACAATTCAAGCCAAGAGGACCTAACACCGTAGAGATGAGTTCTACCCGAGTGTGGAATCTCTTGAGGACGGTAAAGGCTTAAGTACTAATCGCGTCTCTAATGTTTAGTCTAAAGAAAAGTCTGGTTTTAGAAAATAATTAAACTAAAAAGAAAACGGAAAAAGTTAACAACTAAAGGAAGTAAGAAATAAAATTAAGATTTAAAAACTTTATGAAACAAGAGCTTAGATGGTGGAAAGGCCCTAATCTTTGTTATTAATTCAATTGGAAAACTTCAATGACAATGATGTCAAATTAATTAAGTTGGGTCATCAATAAAAATCGGGCAATTCCTATCTCTAGGTGAAAGCTACCCTACTCAATAACCCTTAGAGGGAAATCTCTTTTCTCCCTAGCAAATTCTGAGCACAGTAAAATTAGGTGATTTAAAGGACCTAAAGATGCAATTTCGTATCTCTAGTAAATTGCCCCAACTAACCCCAATTTATTGCTCTTGATCATTTTTCCTTTTTCAATTCTAAACAATCCTGCGAGTAATTTAATCTCGCAAAAATTAAATTGCAAACAAGCACAGTTGGAGAACAACTTAACCAAAACACACATTGAAATCAAGAAATTAAACCAAGAATTGTATAATTAAGAACTATGGTTCAACCCTAATCCAAACAATAAAAACTACTCATTGTTCATTGTAATAAAACTGAAATTAAACATCAATTCATTAACAAAGTTGAGGAAAAGAAAGCTTAGGAGTAAAATTGAAGCCGAATTTGAAGTCCAGAATGTCTCCCGAGCTCGTCTCTCGAGCTGCCAAGTTGAAGCTCGAAATCTTGAAATTGAAACTCAAATCTTAAACTCCAAGATTAAATTGAAGAAAATCTAAAGATTGTCAGACTAATCAAATATAAAACCTGAAGAACTGAAGAATTGTTTAATCTAACTAACCTTAATTATCTACTGCCAACTACTAATTTATGTTCTAAGGTATATTAAGATGCTCCTCTGCCCTAATTGAAGAGTTAGCCTTTATATAGATGATAAAATTACAAGAAACCAAAGTTCGAATTGAATTAAACTGCTTGCCAGCTAGGACATATCGCTGATGGTAGGTCAAGCACTACGATCTGTTGTAGGATTTTGTCCACAAAACTTTGTCGACGTTGGAACCTACCACCGACAGTAGGGGTAAACCTACCGTTGCCCGTAAGGTTCTATCCAACTGCTTCTTGTTATCCACAGACCTACCGCCGACGGTTTGGCCTACCTCGAGTAGTAGGTCAGTTATTGCCATTGGCTTTGTGTTTGTCGTTCTCACTCTGTTTTTGTCTATTTACGTTCCCTTTCATTGTTTTCTTTTCCGGAGGGCACCTATGACAATCATAAAGGGTATTAAGCTAAAATATACATTTTTTCATATTAAAACATTGAAAAATGATTAAAATAACACATAGAAATATATCCAAATAAGCATGTATCATGGAGGCAAAGATTCGAAGAGAGAATCCTTGGGCTTTTGACTGAGAAATTGTAGACTTGAATCAATAGATGGTTTACTTTTAAGAACATATAGAATCAATTTAAGTTGCTTATTAAGTTACGTGGTTGTGTTTATGTTCTTTACTTTTTACATTTATTGTGTGTTAAACGTAACCCGCACCCCATTGCATTTAAGAAGCGTCGAGGATATACGCAGCTCACCTATTACATTTTTGGGTTTAGGGAGATCTCTTGATTTCTGTTGCATGCCCATGGAGATTGCAAAGTATCATCTGCTCGCCAACAATTTACATCCCTTTAGGCAATCTCTTTTATCCCAAATATGGCAAAAAATAAAACATGCTGAGACAAATGCGAGTACGTTCTTGTTAATTTTATATTCAACTTGAATTAAAATTACCCTTTCAATCAAATGAAAAGATATCAAATAGTTCAATTAAACAAAAATTCATAAAGCTTAAAGCTACCAAATCGAAATTTTCATTCATACATTTAACCCGATAAACAAAGACCAAATTCATCGCAATGCCAAGCTCGGTATCTTATTTGCGTATAAATTGAGATCGATTTGTGTAGATCGTAAAGACATGACACATCGAAAAAATATTATATGTTCACCTCACTATCACGATTTTGTCGCATAAGCAGGGATGCATTGTGTATTGCTTAGTTTTATAAGTTTTTGTTTTTTTAATTTCATTGTCATGTTCGTGAACAAAAAACAAAATGAAATAGAGATACGGTCATCTGTTTATCTTTTGATCCACAAATCCATCGTCTTGTCCCCAATTATTGTTGTCAATTTGGGGGTAAACGCACACTTTTCTAAAGTAGAAAATTCGAAAACACGGTGATGTTGTATTTGAAATTGTTGTAGTAAATAGTGAACTCGACAGTAAATAGACATAGAAGGCCAAATCAGCTGAGGGAAAAGAGTCATACAACTCGGAAATTCACTATGGGCAAAACAAAAAATCTAAATACAGCTCGCCCATCATACTATTGCATTATTTTCTATCTCATATATTTTCATAGTTGTATGTTAATTAATTTGCATTACTTTAAATTTATGTGCTATAGAGCATGCATTAGTATTCATACAAATTCTTCATTACTTTGAATTGTTGGATTATTATTCGTTTCTCTTTAAGTCGGCAGTTAATTTCATGCATAAGATGCATAAGGATTCATATTCGAATTCGAAATAGATGCAAAAGGAAATAAAAAATATAGGGATGTGAAGTTACAAGAGCAATGTGTAGGAATTTGTAGACAAAAAACAAAAATAAAAACTATGAATATCCACCAACAGGATTCTCATATTGTAGAAAAACTGATTGGATAGAAAACTACCTCAATGTTTTCTGCCATTAGATGTGGAAGAGCTATTGTTTACGCTTCGCCTTCTACTGGTATCAACGTGATGAACTCCTCCGCAAGCAATCGGGATGCTAGCCACTTTGGTGTTCTGAAAACTATTCAAAACAAATCTTGACTATCTGGGAATACATGGAATTTTGGAGAAAGAGAGACTAGATATTATTCTCGCCATTCTAGTCTTAAAGGCTTTTTTTTTTTTTTTTAATCAGATGAAGACAACTACAGGGAAAAAGGTTAACATAACCTTTTGTAGCTGTCAACATCAGAACCTTAATTGTCATCTAATGATAGTTTTAATCTTGTCCGTCTATTCCTATAATCATCCAATGGTTGAATGAATAATATTAATTAATTAATTTATTTATTTGATAAATAAAATTAGTTACGTATTAAATTACCAAAAAAATACAATACGGAATATGATTCCCCTTTTGTATACGTTCAACGAATCTGGACACGATCTAGATTCATTAAATGTGGACATCGTGCTCACAAGATCATCTATGCGTGTGACTCTATAGGTTCACTTAACGTTGGTAGTGAATGAAAAATGTCCTAGACATTTATCCACAAAACATAAGTGGCCTCTAACAAGACATTATGCTTACCCAAATTTAAGTTAAAAAATGACAATCTAACATCAATTTTAATATTTAGTCCTTTTGTCACATGATATACTAATTAAGTATAAAGCATCGGCTTAATCATCCTTATAAAACTTAATTAACCATTTACTTGATCACCAGGTAGACTGTTATGATAAATAATATTAATAACACCTTATTAATACTTATTTGAGCATGGTCTTGCGTATACTCCAGTCTTCCTTATCATGGGGCCAATAGATATCTCTCTCCAGCAAGAGAGGGACAAATCTCTTTCATTATCTCTAATATTCAAGCTATGACAAGAAAATAGCCCAAGCAATAATCAAAATAATCACCTAATTAAAAGTGATGTTTGACTATGTCAAAACATATTTTCTCCCCATGCAAGAATCATTAGAAATATTAGGTCAAAGGACACCAAACATAAAACTGAGAAGAAATATTTATGCCTTAAACCCATGCAATATTGCTTCTTCACTTTGGCTCAAGTACAATACAATATTCTCAATATGTATTTGTGAATTGATTTTATATCTCATATTCATGATCAGTAAAACTTGAACATCAATCAACTTAATACTAGTTTAATAATATAAGATGTCATAAAACTAGGGACAAATAAGAATAGTATTTTATTAGCAAAGAGGGTTTTATTATCAAGTCACACACTTCATGACCAAGAGCATAAAATACAATTCCAAACACGTGCCTCGTAAATAATAAATGTAAGCCAATTGGTCTAGGGCATATTCTAACAAACTCCCACTTGTCCTACTACCAATTTGACATGACTCTCAAACCCATCGACCTAGTATGACTCTCATGCTTAAGTTTTGAGACTGTCTTTGCCAATGGATCTGCGACATTGTCAGTAGTATCTACTTTGCAAATTTTTACATCTCTACGCTAAATGATTTCTCGTATGAGATGGAAATGCCTACGAATATTTTTGGATTGTTGGTGAGATCTAGGTTCCTTAGCTTGTGCAATGGCTCTTGTATTATCATTATCACAATATAGGTCCACACCTAGTTCAGTGATGAACTTTTTGATCCAAACTGCCTCCTTGGCCGCATCAGAAGCAGCCACATACTCATCCTTTGTAGTAAAATCAGCCATGGTATCTTGCTTTTAGCGCTTCTAGCTCACAGCACCTCCATTTAAACAAAACACAAATCCAGATTGCGATCTAAAATCATCTACATCAGCCAGAAAGCTAGTATCTATGTAACCATTTACAGCAAGAGCTCCTTCCTGACCCCTGTAGATAAAAAATAACTCTTTAGTCCTTTTAAGTACTTAAGAATGTGTTTGACTACAGTCCAATGTGATTTACCAGGTTTTGATTGGAATCTGATAGTCATGCTTAATGCATACGAGACACTTGAAGAGTGCATAGCTTGGCGTACATAATAGACCCAATTGCAAAAGCGTAAGGTATCTTACTCATGCGTTCTGTATCCTCCCTTGTGGTAGGACTTTGAGACTTACTGAGTTTAACGCCATGTGACATTGGCAAGAATCCTCTCTTAGAATCTTTCATATTGAACCCTTTCAATACCTTGTCAATATATCCACTCCGACTTAGGCCAATAAAGTTTTTAGATCTGTGTTGATAGATTCTAATGCCTAGAATATAGGCTACTTCACCTAAATCTTTCATTAAAAACACTTTCGCAACCAAGTTTTTACACTTTGCAATGTGGGGATGTCATTCCCAATTAATAAGATGTCATCGACATAGAGCATTAAGAAGACTACTGCATTTTCCGTAACCCTTTTGTACACACAAGGTTCATCTTCATTCTTGATGTAATTGAATTCCTTAATTGCTTCATCAAAATGAAGATTCCAACTTTGAGATGCTTACTTCAAGCCATAAATGGATCTTTGAAGTTTACAAACTTTACTAGAATTCGAAAGGTGAATAAAACCTTCAGATTGTGTCATATACACATCCTCCAGTAGATTTCCATTAAGAAATGCAGTTTTAACATCCATTTTCCATATTTCATAATCATAATATGCTACAATGACAAGTAGAATTCTAATTAACTTAAGCATTACAACTGGAGAAAAAGTTTCATCATAGTCTATACTATGAGTTTGTCTATAACCTTTTGCTACTAGTCGTGCTTTGTAAGTGTGCACAATGCAATCTATTTCAGTTTTCTTTTTGAAAACCCATTTACACCCTATGGTTTTACAACCTTCAGATGGATCAATCAAAGTCCAAACATGATTGTCATGCATGGATTGCATTTTAAATTTCATAGCCTCTAGCCATTTGCTAAATTCAGGATTATAAATAGCATCTTGATAGAAGTTATGTTTACCTTGATCAATAAGATCAATATTATGATCCTCAGTCACAAGAAATCCATATCTATGTGATATCTGATGAATCCTACCAGGCCTTCTTGGACCTTGTGTCAAAGGTTCGAGCTCAGTATGAATAAGTGAGTCTAACTAAGTATCCATACTTGGTTCAAAAATAGTTTTTTTATCTTGAGCTTCTTCAAGATGGATTCTACTCTCACTAACTCTTTTGGAAGCGAATTCGCTTTCAAGGAAAATTCCGTTTTGAGCAACAAACACTTTGTTTCAAATGGAAGACAGAAATAGTATCCTTTAGTTTCCCTAGGATATCCCACAGACAGACATTTATTAGATTTGGGTGCTAGTTTCTCAAATGATGATCGCTTTACATAAGCGTTACATCCCTAAATTTTGAAGAATGTTAAACTAGGTTGTTTCCTAGTCTATATCTCATATGGTGTCTTCTGAACAGCTTTAGATGGAACTCTATTTAATATAAATGCAGCAGTTTCTAGAGCATAACCTCAAAAAGAAATCGGAAGATCTATTTGACTCATCATAGATTGAACCGTATCTAATACAGTTTGATTTCCATGTTCAGACACACCATTCCATTGTGGTGTTCATGGTGGAGTTAATTGTGATACACTCTCCCACTTTTTAGGATGTTCGTCAAACTCTTAGCCTAAGTATTCACCACCTCGATCTAATTAAAGTAATTTGATAGTCTTTCCAAGTTGATTCTGTATGTAATTTTGAAAGTCCTTAAACTTTTGAAAGGAATTAGATTTATGTTTCATGAGATAGACATAACCATATCTACTGAATCATCTTTGTGCTTACTATAAGCATCCTTTTCGACTCTAGGAGCGTTGTTAGCAGGTTGATTAGGGATAGGGTTCTCAAGTACATATAGCCTTTTTTCTTGTTTAAGGACAATCCTTAAATTTTTTACCCAATCAAGAAAGTTAGTCCCACTAAGCTTATTCTTTTCGAGCACGGATCGCAACGAGGTGTTGGAATTGTTTGAGGCAAGGAGAAGTTTTCTTGATGATCCTTGAAAAGAATATAGTAAATGGGTCCTTGAATATCACTATTCGTCATTGCCACAAGGTGGACGACATGCTACTGACACTCGAATCTCATATCTTATGGGTCTTTATCTTTAAAAAATTTAAGGTAGATGTCCAACACCATGCAGAAGATCCTAAAGTTGACATTTTCCCGGTAACTTTCTAGATGTTATTTTCATCATTTTTTGATGTTTTTAATGTGTAAAAATACATATTTTACACTAGTACCCTTTATTCTTGTCTTAGGTGCCCTCCGGAGGAGAAAACGATGAATGATAAATGAAAACGGGCGAAAATGACAAAAATGGAGCCAACGGCAACAACGGAGCTAACCTATCGCCTAAGGTAGGCCAACCTACCATCGGCGGTAGGTCCGGAGATGACAAGAAAAATAAGGATAGAACGCTACCGGCGATAGTAGGCTACCCCTATCGTCACGGGTACGTCCCGATGACGAGAAGGCATTTCTGGGCAAAACCTTACCGCGAACGGTAGGGCTCGACCTACCATTGGCAGTAGGTCCTTGTTGGGGCAAATATAATCAAGTTCAAACTCTATTTTTGCTGTAAAATTTTCATCTTATTTAAAGGCAACTCTGTTGTGAGGGCAGAGGAGAATTTAGAGTAGCAATTAGGAGTAGTTAGTAGATAACTAGGGCTATATTTACATTCAACAGTTCTTCAATTCTTCAATTTTCACATTCAATTAATTAGGTAATCTTGATTTTCTGCATTTTAATTCTTGGAGATCAAGATTTCGAGCTTTGACTTGGCGACTCGAGAGACGAGCTCAGGCGACATTCAGGACTACGATTGCGGCTTCAATTTTAATCTTCCTTTCCTCTACTTATTATTGAATTTTAATGTTGAATTTCAGTTTTTATATCATTAATAGTGAGTAATTCTTTATGTTTGGATGAGGGTTGAACCCTAGTTCTTGATTATAAAATTCTTGGTTTGATTTCTTGATTTCGATGTTTATTGTTTATTAAGTTTTTCTCCAATAGTGCTTATTTTCAATTCAATTTTCGCAAGATAGATTAATTGCAAGATTGTTCGGAATTGAGAAAGGAAGGATGATGTAGGGCAACCAATTGGGGGATACTTAGGGTAGTTGACTAGAGATACGATATTGCACTTTTAGGCCCTTCAAATCACTTAATTTTACTATACTCATAATTTGTTAGGTAGAAAAGATATTTTCCTCTAACTATTAGTGAGTAGGGTGGCTTTTGCCTAGAGATAGTTGTATGACCTTCCTTAGCTTCCCTTAAAGGTCATTGACTCCCAAGATGCAACTCCCTTCTTGAGGATTCCTTTGATGGTTATTTTTTAGAGGATTTGAAGAACACAAACACATAATTGCATGTATAATAAGAGATAAATAAGAAGATACAAATAGACCTTCTTGTATGCAAGGGGAGAATCAACAAGCCTTGCAAAAGCCTCACCTATCCTCCACACTTCAAGAAGCATATATATTCCCAAGAAATACCAATTAAGGAATTGGCACCTCACGAGATAGATAGGATTCGGAAATTAGACTTGTACTCTTTAATTTGAAGATTCAAGATGTTCCTTGCCTTGAATTATACAGTGGAAACTCCTAATTTACAAGGAAGAAGAAGAAAACTCAAGAAATCTAGTTCCTTCACTCTTTGGTTTCTCAAAAACATGTCAAGTTTCTCAAATGACTGCCAACATAAGAGTATATATAATGGTCTTTACAATTAGTTTCCAACCCTAGGTATTAGACTCACTTAAAATAGTTTAAAAGGTACTTAGACCACTTAAGTATAAGTCAAAACACATTTACCACTTATGTATAAGTCGAAACACATTTAAGACCAAATTGAATAGTTAAGGAAGTTAAAAACTTCCCAATTCCTCCTGCAGCCGAGACTTACTGTCTCGACCTACCGTTTACCTCAAGTCCTTTTTTTGTCAGAACCCTACTATCGACGGTAGGGTGGTCTTACCATCGGCGGTAGGGTCTAAAAGAAAATCATTCATTTGATCTTTTGAAGCTCCCAAATTTCCTAAGTTTGCTTCCTTAGATTCCTCCACTTGCACACTAGACCATAGGACAATTTTGGACCTTTTAATGCCCTCTTCTTGATCTCTTGTTACTTGGCAAGGCAAGTCTTGGATCATCTTTTTAAATCTGTCTATCTTTCCTCGATGCTCCTCTTCTATTATTCTAGCCATGACTCTTGTGACCATACCTTGCAATAGCTCTACGGTTCATTATGCTTTCCAGGTCATACTATCTACCCCTCCTTTGAAAGGATTCATCCTCGAATCTGTTCCTTCGAATAACAACAAGCGATGGGCAACATTAGAAATGGAGGCATTAAAAGGCACAATACTAGACTTAGAAGAGAATAAGCAAATAAAGCATCAAGTTTGTCGACCAATGTCGCAACGCAATAAGAATTCCATAAGTAACATAATTCCTTAAATGGTCTATGATAAGAAAAGGAAGTGTCAACAAAGAAGTTCAAGGCTAAGAAACTCCAAAAAGGACTATTCAAGAGACACTCAAAATTTACAAGAATTCACCAAAAAGAACCATAATTGATTTAATTTTACTCCACATAGATGCAGAAGAAGTTGCGGCATTAGCAAAAAGTCTATCAAAGATGAGATTATCATGTAACAACTCAAGGTCATGATAAGATAATTTAATTCTAGCAATACTAACCATAAGCTGTTTTCCAAGAAAAACTCCAAAAAGGAATATTCAAGAGCCACTCAAAATTTACAAGATTTCTCCAAAAAGAAGCATAAGAATCCAACAAAGATTTTAATTCCTCAAGAGAAACTTCATAACTGATAAGTGCATAATTGTCTATATTTTCTATATGTTAATTTCATCATTTTCGGTGTTTTTAATATGTAAACGTATGCTTTTAGCTAAATATCTCTTATTATTGTCTTAGGTGCCTACGAAAGTGGACACAATGAAAAGGAAACAAAAACGGAGCAAAAACGACGAAAACAGAAACCGTTTGCAAAAATGCAGCACCTACCGTGCAATGTAGGCTAACTTACTGTCACCAGTAGGCGCCGAGGATCAAAGGGAACCGTTAAGCAGACACCTACTGCTAATGGTAGGCCTCAACCTACTGTTGGCGGTAGGAGGCGCTGGCAAAGGATGATTGAGACCAAAATAAACTCGATTTTCTTGATTTCTTCTCCAATTTTAACTTGGTTTTCCTGTTTTTATTCACCTCTATATAAGGGTTCTTTTTGTAGCAGTTTTAGGCAATAATTAGACATGTCTTTAGACATAATTATATAGGATTAGATTCTTAGATAGATCATTTGTAGGTTTTAGTTAGGTTAGATTAGAATAGTAAGGTTAGATTAGATTAAACACTCTTTAATTTCCAGCTTTTAAACATTCAATTAACTAGTAATGTTTCAAGATTTCTACAATTTAGTTTCTTGAATTCAAGAATTGAAGACTTTGATTCAAGATTTCGATATTCAACTTTGTAACTCGAGAGACAATCTTAGAAGATGTTCGGATTGCGGCTTCGATTTTGAATCCTAAACTTTCTTTTCCTTTTCTTGTTATTAAATTCATTTATTAATTTATAGTTTTATTAATATGAATAGTGAGTAGTTTTAATTGTTTCGTTTAGGGTTGAACCCTCATTTTTTATTATTATGTTCTTGGTTTAATTTCTTGATTTCAATGTTTGTTTTAGTTTAAGTTGGCTTCCAATTGCGTTGGTTTATAATTTAATTCTCGCAAGATTAGATTATTCGCAAGGTTCTTTGGAATTTAAAAAGGAAGAATAATCTAGGGCAACAAATTGGGGGTTAATTGGGGTAATTGACTATAGATACGATTTTGCACTTTTAGGTCTTTTAAATCACCTAAGTTTATTGCACTCATAATTTGTCAGGGGGAAAAGAGATTTTCCTCTAAAGGTTAGTGAGTAGGGTGGCTTTCGTCCTAGAGATAGGGATTGCCCGATTTGAGTGATGACCCAACTTAATTAATTCAATATCGTTTTCATTAAAAGTATTTCCAATTGAACTAGTGACAAGGATTAGGGGGATTCCATCAACCCAAACTCTTCTTTATAAATCTTTTAAAATCATTTTTATTTGCTTTCTTTTAATTGATTTACTCTTTTTTTTTTTTTTGTAATCAACGACATCATCTTTCTTTTCCGACTAGACATTAGAAACACGATTAGTACTTGAACATTCGTCCGTCCCTGAGAGATTCGACACTCAGGTTGAAACTCATCTCTACTTTGTTAGGTCCACTTACCTTGCATTGTAGTAGTTAGGATCATATCCCGTTTTGCACAAGTTTGTGGCACTATTGCCGGGAAGGGCAAGTTTAAGGATTATCATTTTGTTTTAGTGCTTTGGTCATCATTTTTGTTTTTGTTATTTTGCTTTGTTCCATTCTATTGTTGCACTTCGACATTTGTGTACGAATGTCGTGTATTCAACTAATTACTTCTAAAACCTATGTTAAATTGCTCATCTAATTGTATGTTTAAGGTACGATATGGATACCGATGATACCATGGAAGTTCGATAGGTATCAATGTTAGAACAACGAATGGAGAACATGGCCTTTCAGTCTCAATATACGCAATATCAATCGGCCACGTTCCAAGAAAACTAGCAGGGATACGATACGTATTATAACCAGTACAGTTTGGATGGAGGACTTAGTCGAACGATCCTTGAGGAGATTATGCTCAATATTCAATATACAATTATACTCCATCGGTACACTTATCACCTCCAAGACCTAATCTAGAAGACCTTGTTTCGAAGTATATCGATTTGGCAAACACTGGGGTGAAAAGAATGGAAGTAGTCTAGATAAGCCAAATGGCTGCCTTCTACAACATGGAAAATCAAATCGAACTATTAGCAAGGATGACCACTGAAAAACGGCCTTGTAATGTACCTAGTAATACGGTCACTTTACGGGATGTAGAAGAACAAGTAATGATGTTTCCCATGTTTATGGAGGATGAGTATGAAACTGCTTAAGAACTAGAAGAGTCCACTCCCCAAAGATTTCAAGAACCTTTACTGAATATAAGTGTAGTGGAAGAAAGTATGAAAGATGAGTGCTTGCCAGAAAATAAGAGTGAGTTTGAGGAAGGTGAGCCAGAAAAGGAAACGAGAGTCTTCTAGACATTCAAAAGAGTCATATAGAGAGTGACAAGGAACAAAGTAAGAGACCATCGAAAAGAATGATGAAGTGAATTCCCTTACTAACGAAACTAACTATTTTCTTGTCAAGAATTCTTTATGTATGTAGGAATTAAGGAAGCAACCCAAGGAGAATGATGAGGAAATGAGGTGTCTCATGAAGTTCAAAGAAATTAATGTGGTTAACTGATAGAAAATGTATGAATTGTGTCATTGCCTTTGAAAATATTTCTTGATGCTAATCACTTAATATTCCTCTTTTTGGTGAAAGATGGCATGTGAAAAATCAGACACACACCCTTTGACCGGTAATGATTTTTAGTAACTTCTAGTGGCCTTAGTGATTTTTTAGTTGTCTATTTTGTATTTATCTTTGGAGTTGGTCAGTGAAATACTCTATTGAAGTGGTTTTATCTTTTATTATTTTTCTAAGTTTTGTTTTTGTTTTTGAGAAGTTTTAATTTTTGTTTTTGTTGGGCTTATTTCGGATATTTTGAGCTACCAATGCCTGTCATCCTTTTTAACGTTTTAACTATTTAACTTATGTCATTTTCGTGTTTTATCGTTCTATTATTAAAGTTTTTATCCTCCATTTGTCTGGTTAGTTTGTGTTGCTTAAGGGCAACCAACAGATAAGTGTGGGGGTATTTGATAAGTGCATAATTATCTATAGTTTATACATGTTAATTTCATCGTTTTTGGTGTTTTTAATATGTAAATGTTTGTATTTTAGCTAAATAACTCTTATTTTTATCTTAGGTGCCCTTCGGAAGTGGAAACGATGAAAAGGAAACAAAAACAGACGAAACAGAGCGAAAACGATGAAAACAGAAGCCGTCGGCTAAAATACAGCACCTACTGCATGAGGTAGGCTTACATCTCATCACTGGTAGATGCCAAGGATCGAAGGGAACGGTTAGAAAGAGACATAACGCGGACGGTACACTCGGGGGTAGGGGGTGCTGTCAAGGGATGGTTGAGTCCAAAAGAAACTCGATTTTCTTAATTTCTTCTCCAATTTTAATTTGGTTTTCTTGTATTTTTCATCTCTATAGAAGGGGTGTTTTTCATCTACTGTAGACAATAATTAGACATGTTTTTAGACACAATTAGATAGGATTAGATTCTTAGATAGATTACTTGTTGGTTTTAGTTAGGTTAGATTAGAATAGTAAGGTTAGATTAGATCAAACACTCTATAATTTCCAGTTTTTATACATTCAGTTAGTTAGTAAAGTTTCAAGATTTCTGCAACTTAGTTTCTTGGATTCAAGAATTGAAGACTTTGATTAAAGATTTTGATCTTCAACTTTGTGACTCGAGTGACGATCTTAGAAGACGTTCAGGATTCAATTGTGGCCTCGATTTTTAATCCTAAGCTTTCCTTTTCTTGTTATTGAATTCTTTTATTAATTTACAATTTTATTAATATGAATCGTGAGTAGTTTTTATTTTTTGTCCGTGGTTGAACCCTAATTTTTTATTATGAAGTTCTTGGTTTAATTTCTTGATTTCAATGTTTGTTTTAATTTCAGTTGTCTTCCAATTGCGTTTGTTTGTAATTTTATTGTCGCGAGATTAGATTATTGGCAAGGTTGTTTGGAATTGAAAAAGGAAGAACAATCTAGGGCAACCAATTGGGGGTTAATTGCGTCAACTAACTAGAGATACAATTTTTACTTTTAAGTCTTTTAAATCACCTAAGTTTATTGCACTCATAGTTCGTTAGGGAGAAAAGAGATTTTCCTCTAAGGATTAGTGAGTAGGGTGGCTTTCATCCTAGAGATACGGATTCCCAATTTGAGTGATAACATAACGTAATTAATTTAATATCATTTTCATTAAAAGTTTTTCCACTTGAATCACTAACAAGGATTCAACTGAACTTTTGTCTTTATAATTCTTTAAACTCGTTTTTATTTTCTTTCTTTTAAATGATTTACTTGTTTATTTCTTTTTAATAAACAACATCATCTTCTTTTCCGATTAGACATTAGAAACACTACTAGTACTTGAACCTTCGTCAGTCCCTGAGAGATTCGTCACTCAGGTTGAAACTCATCTCGTTTGGTTAGGTCTACTTACCTTGCATTGTAGTAGTTAGGATCACATCCCATTTTGCGCACATCAAGTTCTTGGCATCGTTGCCGAGGACGGCAAGTTTAAGGAATATCGTTTTGTTTTAGAGCTTAAGTCATCATTTTTGTTTTTATTATTTTGCTTTGTTCCATTCTATTGTTACACTTAGGTGTTTGTGGTATGGATATTGTGTATTCAACTCATTACTTCTAGAACCTATGTTAAATTCCTCATCTAATTGTTTGTTTCAAGTAAGATACAGATATCAATGATACCATGGAAGTCCGAAGGACATCATTGTTAGAACATAGAGTGGAGAACATGACCTTTCAGTCTTAATATACGCACTATCAATCAACCACGTAATAAGAAAACTGGCTGGGATACAATATGTATTGTAACCAATACAGTTCGGAATGGAGGACTCAGTCGAACGAATCTTGGGGAGATTATACTTAATATTCAACATACAATTATACTCCATCGGTGCATCTTCACTTATCTCTAGTATTCTCTTCAAGATCATTCTCTTCTTCTTTAGAGCTCTCATCTTTTTCACACTTCTCACCTAAAGAAGAAATGGAAACAAAGAAACTTGATATTCAACTAGTCTCTCTTTTTCTTCCACTCTATGTTTTCTTTCAAACTCAATGCTATCCTCTTCTTCAAAGCACATGTTACTCATGGAATCACAAAAACCTTCTTTACAGATTTCTCCTTCACCATGCCTTTCAACAATTTCATCAATTTCAGTTCGAGCTTGTAGAAGTTCTTTGACCATTAAAGACTTCTCCAACAATGATGGTTTCATGGACTCTTCCTTTTCAATCCCTTGAGAAGAAATGTACATTTCTTGATTCCCTTTAGATTTTCTCATTGCTTGACTCCATTCTAACCTTTCAAATTGGCTAACTCAAAATCTATTGCTCAAGGCATCCTTTAGCTCTCTCCAAGTATTGAACCCCACTCATTTCCTCCTTTCTACAAGCAAGTATGTATTCCAAAATCGAAGGAGAGAAGGAACAAGAAGCTAAGATAGCCTTGTCATCTTCATCTACATTATAGGGTTTAGTGTTCCACCTCACTCTCCCATTCTAGATAGTAAATTGGAACAAACTTCCCATACAAAGTAGGAAAGGACTCCAAGTTATGATTGCACAATCTAGGATTTTGTTTCAACCTTTGTGAACTCTTTCCACATCTTATATTTCATCTTTTATGGAACCTCTCATCTATATTCACATAATTCCTCTCATTTCTAGTTTCTTTCCTTGGAACCCTTTCTAAAGGCCTATAAGCATACCATTTTCCGCCTCAATTCTATTTCCCTCATAGCAATTATAAGAAGAATACTCAAAGGATCTAGCACAAGGAGAGAAGTTACCAATGCCATCTTGTTTTCTTGGAGTGAAGTTGGTACCATTATGGTTGATTCCACCGTAAGCATTTCCTTCTTGATTATGACCACTGTAGATACAACTTCATGATATCTCACATACTCTCCCCGGTTGCTGTTCCATCAACAAATGATTAATATTTATATAGAAAACAAGTAATAGGAAAAAAACCAGGACATCGCCGCTCCCTAAATGTTTCGCATGATGGTAATTGCTCTCAACCCTCTTGTTTGCGCTCACCCTCTATAGCTTTTAATCAGTGCGCTCACCCTGTTGCCTTTTACCTTTTCCTCACCCACTAGAGTTACTTAGTGATTTCTAAAACTTCCAAGTTATAAGAAATTCCCAAAGAAAAAATCACGCAAGTAATTCTTGATAGATAAGAACGAAGAATTCAAAGAGGACTATTGTTGAGCATGTAGAAGGCATAGAATGTCAAAGAAAAATTCAAGAGTATGAGTCAACGAATGAGCCTAATTTCCAAAAAGATATGAGAAAAAAACATAGAAATATATCAAAGAAGTTGCAAATTCAAAAAGACAATCATTAATTCAAAGATGTCACGAGTACTATGAAAAATTTCCAAAAAACAGGGCAGCAAGACATTTCATCACAGAAATCGCAATAACTCAGTGATGACAGCTCCAATTCAAGTCAAACTAATATAGAAAGATGCGTAACTCGAAGTGGATGAATTTAGGCACAAATTTCATTCAATTTGAGGGAGTATAACACAAGATATAGACAGTTTAATCCACATGTTCTCAACAGTCGCGATTTTCTGAAGAGGTAGCAAGTTTGCATTCAATTGACCTACCAAATGAAATCCAAATCAGGTCAAATTTGTTTCTAAAGGACCATAACTCAACAAGGGATCATACTGGACTGTTTCACGCAATTTTAACTTCATTTGATATGCTTTCCATCTGAAAATGTTTACATGTAATTTTCTGTCCAAAAATTTTCCTGATCACTTGCCTTTTCTCAAATACTATCAATGGCTCAAAGAGAGCTTTCCTCAAATACCACATGGTATAACCCTCCTTAGCTTTCTTTGAAGTTCATTCACTCCCAAGATGCAACTCCCTTCTTGAGGATTTCTTTGATGTTGTGTTTGGAGAATTCGAAGAACACAAACACACAATTGCAGGGGAGAAGATAAAAAAAGACCTTCTTGTATGCAAGGGGAGAATCAACAAGGCTTGAAAAAGCCTCACCTATACTGCACAGTCAAGAAGCACCTTATTCCCAACCAATACCAATTAAGGAATTGCCAACATAAGAGTATATATGGTGGTGTTTACAATTAGTTTCCAACCCTAGATAGTAGATTAACTTAAAAGAGTTTCAAAGGTACTTAGACCACTTAAGTATAAGTCAAAACACATATGCAACAAAATTGAATAGTTAAGGAATTTAAAAACTTCCTAATTCTCCTCCAATGGAGACCTACCGCCTCGGTAGGTCAAATACCTCCAGTCCTTTCTTTGCCAGAACCCTACCATCGACAGTACGACGGACCTACTGGGGGCAGGAAGGGTCCAAAAAAATCATTCTTTCGATTTTTTGAAGCTCCCGAATTCCCTAAGTTTGCCTCCTTAGATTCCTCCACTTGCACACTAGACCATAGGACGATTTTGGACCTTTTAAAGTCCTCTTCTTGATCTCCTATCACTTGCCAAGCCAAGTCTTGGATCATCTTTTTAAATTCCGCTATCTTTCCTCGGTACTCCTTTTCCATTCTGCTAGCCATGGCTCTTGTACTGGGAGTATAAGTCAAAACACATTTACAACCAAATTGAATAGTAAAGGAAGTTAAAAACTTCTTGATTCCTCCTCCAACCGAGACCTACCACCGTGGTAAGTCAAATACTTCCAGTCCTTTCTTTGCCAGAACCTTACCGTGGATATTAGGATGGACCTACCATTGGCGGTAGGTCCAAAAAAATCATTCTTTTGATTTTTTGAAGCTCCCAAATTCCCCAAGTTTGCTTCCTTAGATTCTTCCACTTGCACACTAGACCATAAGACTGTTTTGGACCTTTCAAAGTCCTCTTCTTGATCTCCTATCACTTGCCAAGACAAGTCTTGGATCATCTTTTTAAATTCAGCTATCTTACCTAGGCGCTCCTCTTCTACTCTTCTAGCCATGGCTCCTGTGACCGGACCTTGCAATAGCTCTACGATTCCTTGTGCTTTCCAAGTCATACCAGATAGGGTTTGCCCGATTTTTATGATGACAACTTAATTAATTTAACATCGTTTTCATAAAAGTTTTCCTATTGAAGCAGTAACAAGGATTAGGGGGATTCCACCATCAAAACTCTTGCTTTATAAATTTTAAAACCTTATCTTTTCTTTGCCCTTTTTTCTTTAATTGATTTAATCGTTTTTGGTTTTTTTATTATACTTTTAAAAGCAACTTCTCTTAGACTAAACATTAGAAACGCAATTAGTTTACCGTCCTCAAGTAATTCGACACTCGGGTATAACATTTTTGCTACAGTGATAGGTCCGCTTGCGTTTTACTATGTGTAGTACTTCACTCCCCATTTTAAATTATACACATCACAATACCATCCGAAAAATCCCGAACACACCACAATGCAAGTACACCCATTTTTTAAGAAATCTGGGTAATGGCGGATCAACTCTTCTAACCTTCTCCCCAAAGACGTGTGCAGGGCAATACGAACAGTGTAAGGTAAGAAATGAACCATTATGGGACAAAGTTTTAAGTTAATGGAGATTCAATGTAACTATGAAGTAATCTCAACCTTTTTTGTATTTTACTATGATGTGAAAGATTTATAATTCACTATTGCATGTTAATTAACTTCATATTTCAAATTTTTATCGTTACGTTCTTTTGACCCCCAATGGGATAGGCTGACGTATGTCAATCGAGCTCCCAAGTTGTCAGATGCGAGGAAAATCTGTCCTGACTTTTAACCATTGCATTTTTTACTATAGCCTTTTGCTTGTTTTTCTCTAGCCACATTAATTGGGCTCGTCGTTTTACCATTCGATGTTAATGGAGCTTGTTGTAAAAAATGATCCATAATTATAAAAGACTCCATACATAAATGGCGAGCAATTCAACTTCTCTTACTATGGTTCATCTTCCTGATGTTGCACGTGCCCCATTCGTTAATTACTGTATTCACAGTTAGGAGAGATTATCTGCCATTGCCCATATTACCTAGTGAGCAATTAATGTGACCTCCTTTGTTGCGTGTATGTGCTTCACCGTCTATTACCATCAAAAAAACAAAGTTAACTTTATGACGTTCTTCACGATGTTGCGCATGTACCTCCCATTGTATGAGATGAAGGCCCCTTCCAACTTTACTACGAGAGGAAATACTCCATTTGCTAATTTTGGGGGATCAACCATTTTTCTTTCTGCTTAATATACTTGATCAACTTGAAGCCATGTCATCTGGAATTCTTCTGCTTCTTCTATAAAGAAGCATGAAGTGGAATCACAATCTCTCCAATAGCTTGTTCGCCGATGATGTGGTGAATATGCTAGCGTATCGCAGAGAGACACCTCTATGGTATCTAACGGGCACGTTATTCAAAGGCTTTGGTTGAATATGTAATAAGACACTCTATTATGTTACTTTAATAAAAACAAATTATTTCTGATTTTGATTTTCTGTCATCTAATTCATTGAAGCAACTGAGCTCGCCTTTATCGAATATAATTCATGGAATACATACGATCTTGCCTCTACCGAGTTCGTGTTCATCGGGAACAGTCAAAAGTCTTTTTTACTATTACATGTAATTCGACCTCGGTAAATTCGCCTTTCCATAGTAAAATAAAATTAAAAATAAAAGTAAGTCTCTGCATATATAAAATACTACTTACAGTAATACTTCCAAAATATGATGACTCATTTGTCCGCCGATAAACTTTTTGATGAGCGGATCATAATCGACATCGATGATAAAAGAGATAAATTTTGTCCATCAGTAAAGATGGCGAAGAAGCCAGTTGGATGAACAGATCTGCTTCTTAATGACCCCAATTGGATGTTGGACGTTTTCCCTAAGAAAATCTGTAGCTGGTTGTAGCAGAATCTAGCAAACAATGAATAGTTACTGAGGATTAATGAAACATCCGCTGATGTACGGCATGATTGGGAATTCATGAACTCATTCTCATCACCGAGGAACGACCTGACGTGGATAAAGCACTATTAGCTATCGTAATGCCTTTATGGAATCCTAAGGGTAATGCCTTTATCTTCCCTTTTTTTGTTTGATCTTGCCAAATATTTATGACCTGTCGGTCATGTTCGGTCTTCTTGCTGGACCTCAAGAAATTTCTTCGGATCCACCCAAAGGCCCAGTCTAAACATAATCGAATGCAATAAACCTAAATAAAAACATCCAAGAGAACAAAGAGAAGTAGGGAACTGAAGTAATAGTCGAAGAGCACAACGCTTTCCTTGTCGCATGGATGAGTGAGTTCAGAGCTTTCACAACCTCCACACAAGTGGTACTTGAGTATTATTGATACGTAAGTATGCTAAAGGTTAGGAAGACTGTTGGTCTGGCTTCTTTAATATTTTTAATGATGTATCGGTCGTTGTTGGACATTTATCCAGATATAAAATCACACTCGAAAGGGTATAACGTAAGAGGCTCCATCTGGATCATTCATTTGCGGTTGTACCAATACATTAGTGAGTTCGGCAGAGACCATCTACTTTTCCCGGTACAAGAAGCAAAGAAGGGCCTTCTTCCCAACTTTAGGCCGCACGACATACCCAAGAATCTTGATAATACCCATTTTCGTATCTTTAATACTTTGTATAGGATGCGATATTGACCACCACATTTGCCGGCTCCTCATGGCAAGCGAAAGGTCAGGCCTAAGTGGTTAATTGATGAATCCTCTGAGAGGTGGAATTATGTAAAGTCTAGTAATGCTTGGGCCTAGTTTTCTATTTCACGATGTAGCTTGAATGGGACTAGGCCGAATATAAGTTTTTGCAAGACCACGTGCAAACAATTCAACTTGCAGTGCCTTGCTCGGTAATTTAGACTCACATTGGATATCCCTGGCAATCTCGTCTGGGCGAGTTGAATTCTTGGGTTGAGATATTTATAGAAGATCTTCTAACAGCAAAGGTGAAGGAGACTAATAGAAAGCTAAAAATGCGTCACTTCCTCAACTTTGTCCCCTTATTATACATAGCAGAAAAGTATGGGGCCTTATGGCAAAGGATTTCCTCCTGCTAATTCCGACATTCTCCAGCAGACGCCAACTCAAAGACTGATAGAGCATTCTAACTTGGGGGAGAGAAGTAAGGAGAAGTGGAAGAGGAGTCGAATGAGATCAAACAATTGAATCATTCCATCTAAACCTGAGATCAAGCAAACGAACCACTAGGAAACCCATGAACATTTCTGATGATAAATATTTTCTTTACATTTTCCTAACATTCCCATTATCTTCGTGTAGCTATTTATCTATATTTCTTTTGTTCTTCAAGATACTCTACAAATTAAAGATGATATGCCACCACCTAGAAAGGCCAGAGCGAAGCGAACTCAACAGAATGTGCCTAATCCGGAAGTTGCTTCTTCTACCTAGCCTAATCTGATATCATTTTCCTTCTTTAATGTTTCCAGCTACTTACTTCTTTTAAGGTGTATTATCCATGTCTTCGTTGTAAAGCAGAAGCAACCTAGGAATATCGGACTCACGAGAACTCGTCTCCAACCAATGTTGAAATTCCCGACGGTACATCTCCTCCAACTACAGTATGAGTTTCCTAGATTAACGTTCTAAAATCCGCTTCGGGTCCAACCTTGATAGCTATTTCTCATCCTTTTGAGTACATGGAGAACTTATGGATCGTTCCACTAAATAAGACATCAGAAATGATGTTGAACCGTAGGAACATATGGGTATATTTAATAAATACTTTAGTTCCAGAGATTTTCCAAATATCAAAGCAGAACAGGATAAACTTGTAAAGGCAGTTACAACTTTGCTGCTTATCACAAGTGAATTTGTGCCTGTGGAGCACCAGTAAAAATGCATACAAATTAAAAACCATCTTTTACGGATGTTGTTAAGTTATCGCTCTTCTCAAGAAGCTCTGGCGAAGGTGAATGAGAAATTTTGGGATATACATGAAATGATAAAGACGTTAAATGAACTGAAAGATTCAAATGAGGAAATCAAGAACGAATACTGAGCAGAGGAGGAAAATGTTGATTGACAAAAACACCATGTAAAGAAAATTAGAGATGAAATCGAGAGCCTTCAGAAAGAGTTGAAAATTACTGAAGCATCAGCCGAGATGAGTAGAGCTCCTATATGCCAGGTTACTGATGAATGTTTCAAAGTTTCTATGAAGACCAATTCCGTCAAGATTTGTTAAGATGAGTTAAGGAAAGAGGAAACACATTTAGCGTGTGAAAAAGAAATGGTCAAAGAAATTTTGTAAGTAATTCATGATGTATGAAAATAGCTAAGAAACTAAGTTCGTGAAGCGTTAGACAACGATGTAATCGTATCTTCTACAGCTATGGAAGAGGAAACCTCAATTGCAGCAAAGCAAACTTCCCAATCTGTGGCCACTAGACATCGTCAGTAGTGACTGAGCAAGCTTCAACAATAGTGGAAAAGTAAGTTCCACCAACAATGGATGAGAATACTCCTATCATAATTGCAGAGGACAACGATCAAACGTCTCTGCAGTGGCGGAAAAGCAAGATTCAGTAAATGTGGGCGAGCAAACTAACCCCTAACTTCAGAGCCCACATTCCAAACCTTCCCAAGACTGGGGGAGCAACCTTTATACACTATGGGTGGGGTTGCGTTTACTTATGAGGACACCTTGCGAAACCTGCATCATTTCAGGTAGAGTCTGTGGAGGAGAAACCTATGGCAATTGAGGCTGAGAAAGTAGATTCCTGAACTTCTTTATCCACCAAGCTAATTTCCTCTGTCACGGAAGATATCTATTCATCACATACCTTGGCCGAGCAACATTCCTCTACATATGGTGTTCCTACTGTCGAGGAAAGCATTTAGGCAGATGATGAGATCACTCGAGACTCAGCTCGATAACTTTTCTTCTAAGACTTGGTGTTCATGGTATTAATTCTATGAATTTCGCAGTTGGATTTGTATAGTTAAACATTAAAAAACTTGTCGAGCTAGTGAATCTTATCATTATGTTTTTTTTGCTTTTTTCGAACTTAAACTAAGAATAAGAAGTTTACTTTGGTATAATCTACGATGCTAGAATAAGAAGAGATGGTAAACAGTAAGTACTAAAGAATGAGAACAAATCAACAAACTTGGCGAGCTCAATTTATTATTATTTTTTAATAATCGCTACTTTTTAAAAAATAAAGCAATAGTACATGGTTAATTCTTCACTAACAACTTAAAAAACCACAAAGTGATGATCAAGGACACGAGTTCTATTCTGTACCTATGCACATGTTTTACTTAAAATTTCAATGTATAAATGTGTGTATGTGTATATACATCTGTTCAATTGTTTATGAATACTAAATAGAATGGAATAAAGGCGAGCTTGATTGAAAGAAATAGAGTCAGTCAATTGTTGATTCTTTATGAACATCATGTTGTCGTCCAATGAACACATCAGTCAATTGGCGAGCTTGTTAATGATGTTAAAACGGTAAATAGCTCACCCTGCAACTTGCCATATATAGCTGTCAGAAGTTTGAAAGCCATTGCCTCACAATTACTACAATAAATGGGGTGATTCAGATTGGTTGTAATCTTAAATACTCTGAATTTCATTTTATAAAAACATTTAGTAAATAAATGAACAAACGAAGAAATAAAAAACTTTCATAAATAAAGCCTTTAATCCTGTAAGTGAATGGATGCCAAAAGACACATATACAACTCCAACTCCTATTTAATGATCAGAAACCCCTTGGCAGACAAAAAATTTTGAAAGAAGAAAATATTAGCATGAGAATGGCTGCCGACATTGAACCCGTGGCTTCGTTCTACCATTTCGTCGAATACTTTGCCGATATCGTCTCAACGGTATTCTATTTTATTTTTTATACATCTGCTTACTAATTGCCTCTTAACGATAATGACATGTAATATTTTGTGTATTCAACGTATCCCAAAGCCATTAATCTAAGGTAGAAATTATGAATTTCTATATAAAGTTCATGAATTTGATCATGCTTTTAGTTTATGTTTTTCGACTATAGATGTGATAGAGGTTAATCAAAAAATTTTTTAACTCGCAGATTGTCAACCTTCATGGAAGATCACATTGTAAAAAAGGGAATTTTCGTGTGTTTACGCCAATATTTGGATCACCACCTAAATTTGATGTAAGAGTATATGGTTCAAATCACATGGAGAAAAGGGGGTAAATCGAAATCAGAGAGCGAAAATACAATAGACAGTGACCGCACGAACAACGATTCAAGTTCGGATGACAACGGTAATGACGACATTGTGAGGGATAGGAAGCTACAAGTACAACTGCATTAAAAGTTAGTATATAAGTAACACGACCACCATTTTTGTGATGACTGATCACTCTCCCAACTCTCTGAGTAGCAGTGTTAAAGGTATTTTGTACGCCACAAGGTAATTAAGACATAGAAAGAACGTTATTTGTGTTAGTATATGCCCTAAGACCAACTGACTCACATTTATGATTTCTGAAGCATGTATTTTTTGAATTGTATTTTATGCTCTTGGTCATCAAGTATGTGACTTGATAGTAAAACCTTTATAGCTAATAAAATACTATTCTTATTTGTCCCTAGTTTATTACATCTTGTAAACTAGTGTGAAGTTGATTGATGGTCAAGTTTTACTGATCATGAATATGAGATATAAAATCAATTCATAAATACATATTGAGAATATTGTATTGGACATGACCCAAAGTGAAGAAGAAATATTGCATGGGTTTAAGTTATAAGTATTTCTTCTCAGTTTTATATTTGGTGTCCTTCGACCTAATGTTTCTAATGTTTCTTGCATGGGGAAAAAATATGTTTTGACATAGTTAAACATCACTTTTTATTTAGGTGATCATTATGACTATTGGTTGGCTTATTTTCTCGTCATGGCTTGAATATTGGAGATAGTGAAAGGGATTTGTCCCTCTCTTTTTAGAGAGAGATATCCATGGGCCCCTTGATAAGGAAGACTGGAAAATATGCATGGCCATCCTCAAATAAGTATTAATAAGGTGTTATTAATATTATTTGTTGGAACAGTCTGCCTGGTGATCAAGTGAATGGTTAATTAAGTTTTATAAGGATGACTTGATCTATGCCTTATACTTAATTAGGATATCGTGTGACAAAAAGGACTAAATATTAAATCTGATGCTAGGTTATTATTACATTTACTTAACTTGGGTAAGCATAATGTCTTGCTAGAGGCTGCTTATGTTTTGTGAATAAATGTCTAGGACATTTTTCATTCACTGCCAACGTTAAGTGAACCTACAGGGTTACACGCATAGACGATCTTGTGAGCATAATGTCCACGTTCAATGAATCTAGATTGTGTCCAGATTCGTTGAACGTATACAAAAAAAGGGAATTAGATTCCATATTGTATTTTCTGGTAAGTTAATAAGTAATTAATTTTATTTAATCGAATAAATGAAATTAATTACTTAATATTACTCATCCAACCGTTGGATGATTATAGGAATAGACGGACGAGATTAAACTGTCATTAGATGACAGTTAGGGTTTTGATATTGACAGCTATAAAAGGTTATGTTAACCTTTTCTTGGTGGCGTTCCTTTATTTGATGAAAGAAAAACAAAACCCTAAACCCTAGAACGGCGATATAGTATCTAGCCTCCTCTCTTCGAAATACGACCGATTACCAGATAGTCAGGATCAGTTCTGAACAGTTTTCAGAACACAGAAGGGGCTAGCATCCCGATTGCTTGCAGAGGAGTTCGTCGTGTGGATACCAGTAGAGAGCGAAGCGTACAAAGCAGCGCCTCCACAACGAACAATCAAAATATTGAGGTAATTTCTATCCAAAGAAGGTTTTTCTAGTATGTGCAGATCCTGTTGGTGGATTTCCGTAGTTTTATTTTACTTTGTTTTTTGCCTATGGAATCCAACAGTGGTATCAGAGCCTCGTACATACTAGTTTACTGATTTTATCTGTTACTGCTTTGATTACATGTGTTGTTTTCAATCGGCCTTATAGTAAGGTTTCTGATTAGTGTAATAATCAGAGTAAATTAAATTATAGGATTCGCATATATCATATTCTGTTTTACTTATTAATGCGATTAATTAAACAGAATGTTGTTACTGCCGAATTGTTTGGCGTACAGTCTGTAATCTGTGCAATTTAATTGTTAAACTAATATGCAGAATCACATAATTTAATGCTTAACTATTAAACAAAATTTCTGGCGGCATGATTTTAGGGTTTATGACGGCAATAATTCATTCAATGAGTTAGAAAGAAAAATCGTTTTTCTTTCCAGGGGCACTGCCCCCTGAGACCCCCGCAAGGACGCTGCCCCTTGACCCCACTCGCTGACCGGCCAGCGGGACCACCGTTTTCTTCCGGGAGCTTCGCCCCCGGAACCATCTTGTTGTTTTTTGCATGTTTCTTCCTATCTTTAGATGCATGGTGCATAGCATGGCCCTTTACCTCTTGTGATTGATTGGCTTATTTTGTTAATGGGTTGTATGTTTTTAAATACAGCCTGCGTGTCGTTGTTTTCGTTGATGTAATATTATCAAGCTTTACTAGAATAGGTTAATTTTATTTCCTATTCCTATGTATGTTTTCTGTCCTATGTAACAAGATTAGAAGGCTAAGACATTGGAGGCAAGCAAGCTCATGGAGATAAAGACTTACCTAGATTGACCTTTGACTTCCATGAGGCTCGTGGAAGTCAATATAGGATTGGGGCCATGCTATGACACGTTTTATTTGATGTATATATATTATGCATGTGATGTTTAGTTTATTTCCTTTTATTTTTTATATATATTTTGTGAAATAATATACAAATAAAAGGAAGAAGGTTTTTGAAACCATGTAAAAAAAATTAAGTCGTAAAATGCCTTCCATGATCATAAGCACTTCTCCATGCTTGGATCATCATTTTGTCTCATTGCCAAAGCAAGAGATAAATGGTTACCTAAGTAGGGGAAGATGGAAAATGGTGATTTCCATATGCTTGGAATGGTTTGGCTTAACTAGGCTATCAAAACGGTTTTGAGCCTAGGACATCATATGGGATTTTGCAGGTACATGTAGATGTAAATCCCATTAATACATTTTTCTCTAATTATGGGTGTTAAGCCAAAGCTTACTTATGATTAGAATAAAATGAATTTTTATACCCATGATTTATATCAAGTTTTGAATATTTCAGGGAAAATTTAATGCTTCATTTATTTAATTTTACTTTGCAAATTTTATGTATATAATGGCCTTAAACAATTCAAACACATCATTGCGATCCGTGCTTGAAAAGAATAAGCTTAGTGGGACTAACTTTCTTGATTGGGCACGAAATTTAAGGATTGTCCTTAAACAAGAAAAAAAGCTATATGTACTTGAGAACCCTATCCCTAATCAACCAGCTAACAATGCCCCTAGAGTCGAAAAGGATGCTTATAGTAAGCACAAGGATGATTCTAACGATGTGACATGTCTCATGTTGGCTACGATGGAATCTGAGTTGCAAAAGCAATACGAAGAAGTTGAGGCTTATGAGATGATAAAACAGCTCAAGGAAATGTTCCAAGAGCAGGCACGTCAAGAGAGATATCTGACCACTAAGGCGTTGAATAGCTGCAAAATGACCCCTGGCACTTCAGTTAGTGCTCATGTCCTTAAGATGAAAGGGTATTTTGATCAGCTTGAAAAACTTGGAGCACCTGTAAGTCATGACTTGGCTACTGATATGATCTTGGCCTCTTTGACCTCTGACTATGATCAGTTTGTCATGAACTTTAATATGCACAATATGGAAAAGTCCATAAATGAATGGCACGGGATGCTCAAGCAGGCTGAACAAAACATTAGGATGTCTACTCCTAATGTTCTGATGGTTCAAAAGGGGTAGTTCAAGAAGAACAAGGGAAAGGGAAAGGGAAAGGATATGGCCAAAAAGGGTAAAGGCAAGCAGAAGCCCAAGCCCAAGGTTGAACCACCAAAGGAAGGGACTTGCTTCCACTGCAATTAACCTGGTCATTGGAAGAGGAATTGCAAGCTCTACTTGGAAGAAAAGAAGAAGCAAAAGGCCACTGAGACCGCCGCTTCAAGTATTTTCGTTATAGAAATTAATATGTCTACTCCTACTTCATGGGTATTAGATACCGGATGTGGAGCTCACATTTGTGTAAATGTGCAGGGACTCAAAAGGAGTAGATCTTTGGCAAAGGGAGAGGTGGACCTACGAGTTGCAAATGGAGCAAAAGTTGCTGCTGTAGCTGTAGGGACATTTGATTTACTTTTGCCTACTGGGCTTATAATTGAACTTAAAGATTGTTATTATGTTCCTGCTATGAGTAGGAACATCATTTCAGTTTCTTGTTTGGATATTGATGGTTTTGAGTTTAATACTAAGAATGGTAAAAGTTCTATTTATAAAAATGGTATTTTCTATGGGGATGCCTCTTTATGTAATAAACTTTACATTCTTAACCTACATGATTCCATTAGTAAGCCCATCTATAACATAAATACAAAGAAATTTAAATCTAATGATTTAAATCAAACTTACTTCTGGCATTGTCATTTGGGCCATATAAATGAGAAACGCATATCAAAACTCCATCAAGATGGACTTTTATCTTCATTCGATCTTGAGTCTTATGAAAAATGTGATTCTTGTTTATTGGGAAAAATGACTAAAAGTCCATTTATAGGGCAAAGTGAAAGGGCTACCGATTTATTGGAACTTATACATACTGATGTATGTGGGCCAATGAACACACAAGCCAGAGGAGGTTTTCAGTATTTCATTAAATTCACAGATGATTTCAGTAGATATGGTTATGTCTATCTAATGAAACATAAATCTGATTCCTTTCAAAAGTTTAAGGAATTTCAAAATGAAGTACAAAATCAACTTGGAAAGAGTATCAAATTACGTCGATCAGATCGAGGTAGTGAATACTTAGGCCAAGAGTTTGATGAACATCTAAAAAATTATGGGACATTATCACAATTAACTCCACCAGGAACACCACAATGGAATGGTGTGTCTGAACGCAGAAATCGAACTCTATTGGATATGGTTTGATCTATGATGAGTCAAACAGATCTTCCAATTTCTTTTTGGGGTTATGCTCTAGAAACTGCTGCATTTATATTAAATAGAGTTCCATCTAAAGCTGTTCAGAAGACACCATATGAGATATGGACCGGGAAACAACCTAGTTTAGCATTTCTCAAAATTTGGGGATGTGATGCTTATGTAAAGTAATCATTATCTGAAAAACTAGCACCCAAATCTTATAAGTGTCTGTTTGTGGGATATCCTAAGGAAACTAAAAGATACTACTTTTATCTTCCATCTGAAAGCAAAGTGTTTGTTGCTCGGAACGGAATTTTCCTTGAAAGGGAATTCGTTTCCAAAAGAGTTAGTGGGAGTAGAATCCATCTTGAAGAAGCTCAAGGATAGCAGACCATTTCTTAACCGAGTATGGATACTCAGTTGGACTCACGTATTCATACTGAGCCTGAACCTTTGACACAAGGGCCAAGAAGGTCTGGTAGGATTTCTCAGATACCACAGAGATATGGATTTCTTGTGACTGAGGATCATAATATTGATCTTATTGATCAAGATGAACCTAATTCCTACCAAGATGCTATTCATAGTCCTGAATCTAGCAAATGGCTAGAGGGTATGAAATCAGAAATGCAATCCATGCATGATAATCAAGTTTGGACTTTGATTGATCCACCTGAAGGTTGCAAGACCATAGGGTGTAAATGGGTTTTCAAAAAGAAAACTGACATGGATGGCAATGTGCTCACTTACAAAGCACGATTGGTAGCAAAAGGCTATAGACAAACTCATGGTATAGACTATGATGAAACCTTTTCTCCAGTTGTAATGCTTAAGTCAATTAGAATTCTACTTGCCATTGCAGCATATTATGATTATGAAATATGGCAAATGGATGTTAAAACTGCTTTTCTTAATAGAAATCTACTGGAGGATGTGTATATGACACAACCTGAAGGTTTTATTCATCCTTCGAATTCTAGTAAAGTGTGTAAACTTCAAAGATCCATTTATGGCTTGAAGCAAGCATCTGGAAGTTGGAATCTTCGTTTTGATGAAGCAATTAAAGAATTCAATTTCATCAAGAATGATGATGAACCTTGTGTCTACAAAAGGGTTACGTAAAAATACAAAGTAGTCTTCTTAGTACTCTATGTCGATGACATCTTGTTAATTGGGAATGACATCCCCACTTTGCAAAGTGTAAAAACTTGGTTGGGGAAGTGTTTTTCAATGAAAGATTTAGGCGAAGCAACCTATATTCTAGGCATTAGGATCTATCGAGATAGATCTAAAAACCTTATTGGCCTAAGTCAGAATGGATATATTGACAAGGTACTGAAAAGGTTCAGTATGCAAGATTCTAAGAGAGGATTCTTGCCAATGTCACATGGCGTTAAACTCAGTAAGTCTCAAAGTCCTACCACAAGGGAGGATACAGAACGCATGAGTAAGATTCCTTACGCTTCCGCAATTGGATCTATCATGTACGCCATGTTATGCACTCGCCCAGATGTCTCGTATGCATTAAGCATGACTAGCAGATTCCAGTCAAATCCTGGTGAACCGCATTGGACTGCAGTAAAAAACATTCTCAAGTACTTAATAAGGACTAAAGAGATGTTTTTGATCTACGGAGGTCAGGAAGGAGAGCTTGTTGTAAATGGTTACGCGGATGCTAGCTTTCAGACTGATGTACATGATTTTACATCGCAATCTGGATTTGTGTTTTGTTTGAATAGAGGTGCTGTGAGCTGGAAGAGTTCAAAGCAAGATACCATGGCCGATTCTACTACAGAGGCTGAGTATGTGGCTGCTTTTGATGCAGCCAAGGAGGCAGTTTGGATCAGAAAGTTCATCACAGAACTAGGTGTAATTCCTAGCATTGTGAACCCAGTGGACCTATATTGTGATAATACAGGAGCCATTGCACAAGCTAAGGAACCTAGATCTCATCAACAATCCAAACATATTCTAAGACGTTTCCATCTCATTCGAGAAATTATTGAGCGTGGAGATGTTAAAATTTCCGAAGTAGACACCAATGACAATGTCGCAGATCCATTGACAAAGCCACTCCCACAACTTAAGCATGAGAGTCATACTAGGTCAATGGGTTTGAGAGTCATGTCAAATTGATGGTAGGGCAAGTGAGAGATGTTAGTATATGCCCTAAGACCAATTGATTCACATTTATGATTTATGAAGCATGTATTTTTTGAATTGTATTTTATGCTCTTGGTCATCAAGTATGTGATTTGATAGTAAAACCCTTATAGCTAATAAAATACTATTCTTATTTGTCCCTAGTTTATTACATCTTGAAAACTAGTGTGAAGTTGATTGATGGTCAAGTTTTACTGATCATGAATATGAGATATAAAATCAATTCATACATAAATATTGAGGATATTGTATTGGACATGACCTAAAGTGAAGAAGAAATATTGCATGGGTTTAAGTTATAAGTATTTCTTCTCAGTTTTATATTTGGTGTCATTTGACCCAATGTTTCCAATGTTTCTTGCATGGGGAAAAATTGCATGGGTTTAAGTTATAAGTATTTCTTCTCAGTTTTATATTTGGTGTCATTTGACCTAATGTTTCTTGCATGGGGAGAAAATATGTTTTGACATAGTCAAACATCACTTTTAATTAGGTGATCATTATGACTATTGGTTGGCTTATTTTCTTGTCATGGCTTGAATATTGGAGATAGTGAAAGGGATTTGTCCCTCTCTTTTTAGAGATAGATATCCATGGGCCCCTTGATAAGGAAGACTGGAAAATATGCATGGCCATCCTCAAATAAGTATTAATAAGGTGTTATTAATATTATTTGTTGGAACAATCTGCCTGGTGATCAAGTAAATGGTTAATTAAGTTTTATAAGGATGACTTGGTCCATGCCTTATACTTAATTAGGATATCGTGTGACAAAAGGACTAAATATTAAATCTGATGCTAGGTTATTATTACATTTACTTAACTTGGGTAAGCATAATGTCTTGTTAGAGGCCGCTTATGTTTTGTGAATAAATGTCTAGGACATTTTTCATTCACTGCCAACGTTAAGTGAACCTACAGGGTCACACGCATAGACGATCTTGTGAACATAATGTCCACGTTCAATGAATCTAGATTGTGTCCAGATTCGTTGAACGTATACAAAAGGGGAATCAGATTCCATATTGTATTTTTTGGTAAGTTAATAAGTAATTAATTTTATGTAATTGAATAAATAAAACTAATTATTTAATATTACTCATCCAACCGTTGGATGATTATAGGAATAGACGGACGAGATTAAACTGTCATTAGATGACAGTTAGAGTTTTTTTATATTGACAGCTATAAAAGGTTATGCTAACCTTTTCTTGGTGGCCGTCCTTTATCTGAAAAAGAAAAACAAAACCCTAAACCCTAGAACGGCGATTTAGTATCTAGCCTCCTCTCTCCGAAACACGACCGATTACCAGATAGTCAGGGTCAGTTCTGAATAGTTTTCATAACACAGAAGGGGCTAGCATCCCGATCGCTTACAGAGGAGTTCATCGCGTGGATACCGGTAGAGGGCGAAGCGTAAAAAGCAGTGTCTCCACACCGAACACTCAAAACATTGAGGTAATTTCTATCCAATCGGTTTTTCTAGTATGTGCAGATCCTGTTGATGGATTTCCGTAGTTTTATTTTATTTTTGTTTTTGCCTACGGATTCCAACATTTTTACAATGGCTGAACTTACTAATGCTACTCATGCCCTCTTGCGTAGATGGTTGCATATGGAGTTAGGTGAAATTATCCGCCATTACCCAGATCACTAACATTCTGGTAGTAATGTGATTTCCATTCTCGTGCATCTTGGATTTGTTGTCCGATATTTTCACCAAGAAAATGTGAACTTTCTGATGCTGTGCACTGCATCTACCTTACATTATTGGAATATGAAGTCCCTTACACTTTATACTACTGGTTGTACTATAGTGTTGGCCACCCGTTGGTGATCAACTAAGTGTATTTCTAGGGGTCTACTTAATGTACTTCAACCAATAGCGTCTGCATTTCTTTCTCTTCTCCTTTTCTGAAGTAAGGGGATGGAGACAAAGCCTGTTGTGCAACCTCCACGCAGATAATACGGCTCCTCTTTACACTTACCATAATTGGGGACTACACAACAACACTCTCTTTCATGATAGTCACTTAGTTCATGTCATGATCGCCCACTATCTTTCATGATGGCCACTTAGTTCATGTCATGATCGCCTACTCCTTTCATAATGGCCACTTGGTTCATGTCTGTATCACCGGTAGGTTTGATATGTAAGATAGATTAATTGGAACATTGTAATCCTTGACAGTATGTTATTTTTTATATGTAAGAAACTAAAGTGTTATCTTTTTTTAATATTAAAATCAGTCATCTATATTTTTTTCATGCTTATCACTCACTTAATGTGTCACCTATTTTTCTAAGGGGTTTCTAGCTTACTTTAAAAAAGTGATTGTAAAAAAATGCTAACTTATTTAAATTGCAACAATGAAAATTTGATCTATATTAACACGTTTAAGGAATACCATTTATTTTAGTTCTTTAGTCTTTGTCCTTTATTTCTTTTCGTTCTTTTTCTTTGTTTCATTCGAATTGTTCTTTTTGTTTTTGGCACCATTCCGTTATTTTTAGTTTATATTCTTGAGTTGTGCTTTGTGTTCATAGAGCTGATAACGTTTTTCGGTTATTGCAGATTATGTGGTATTAGTTTATGCCTCGAAATTAAAGGGGTGGGTTAGTACCGTTCAATCCTGAGCCCAAATGTACATTGCTCGTCGTGCTCTTCAGTTTGGAAAGGCAGGCGCTAGTGCAATAACACCCGAAGTTAGGCAGGGGAAGGGCTTGAAGCACTTCCATTTGACCACCCTCTTTTCGAATCAACACTTGCGATGGTGGCACAACTGGTACCGGAGAGAACCATGGCGGATTTTGCTCGACCTTCAATCTTCGGGACGCAATCGAGCATAACAAGGCCTAGGGTTGAGGCTAATAATTTTGAAATTAAACAAAACAAAATTCAAATGTTGCAAAATCAGGTTCAAATCGACGAACCTCCAGATGAAGAGCCCAACGTGCATATAGGTAATTTCTTAGAGGTATGTGATGCTTTTAAAATTAATCGAGTTTCTGAGAATGCAGCTCGACTCCGTCTTTTCTCATTCTCTCTAAGGGCAATGGCGAATTCTTGGCTAAAGTCTCTACCATCGGGTTCCATTACTTCATGGGACTGATTAGCAGAAAAGTTTTAGGGTAGGTACTTTCCTCTGGGGCGAACAACGCAATTAAGGAACGAGATTCTCTTGTTTCAACAAATAGACAAAGAAAGTCTCTACAAGGCATGGGAACGATGGAAATAATCATTAAGAAATTGTCCCCATCATAGGTTAGATTTGGGCATACAAATTCAAAGTTTTTATAATGGAGTTTCTGTTGGTGCTAGACAAATAGATGCCTCAGCTGGAAGGTCAATAGATAATAAAACTCACCAATAAGTATATGATTTAATAGAACAAATAGCCATGAATAGTTATACTTGGAGAGGCCAAAAGGGAAAGCTAAAAACAATTATGGAAGCAAGACTAAAGGCAGTTATTGAGCAAAAAATAGGAAACTTGGCCAGTCCATCAACAAATAAGAATAATCAAGGGGTCATGTTTTGTGATTTTTTTAATGGGGGGCATTCCAATCAAGAGTGCCCAAGTATGGGAGGGCAAGTAGAGCAAGTCGATTTTTTGCAGGGGAATAGAAAAAATAATCCCTACTCAAACACATACAATCGAAGATGGAGAAACCACCCCAATTTCGCTTGGGAAGGTCAAAGACAACAAAGACAAAATCAACCTCCGGGTTTTCAGAATAGAGGTCCTCCACCACCTTTACTCTATGAAGCGGGTCCACAAAATCATCCTCAACCAAATAAGACAAATTTTGAGGACTTAATGGTTAATATATTGCTGCAATAGAAAGTAGAATGAATACCACCGAGGCAGCCCAAAGGAATCAAGAGGCCTCCATTAGATACTTAGAGAAGAAAATTGGGCAATTAGTCAAAATTGTATCCGAAAGAGCTTTAGGAACTCTCCCAAGTAATACAGAAGTAAATCCGAGAGAGCATGTCCATGCTATCTCAACTAATGAGGAGATTCCAAAAAAAGAAAGGATTATCATGGAAGAAGAAAGTTCAACCCTTGCAATTAAGATGGAAATGCTACCACAAAAGTTAGAAGATACAGTGATTTTCTCTTTTCCTTACATTATTGGTAGTACTAAAGTAGATAGAGCTTTAACTAACTTAGGCTCAAGTATTAACATTATTTATTCATCTATATGTGAGTGTCTAGGTTTAGGTACATCAAAACCTGTTAAAATATCTATAAATCAAGCAGATATAAGTGTTAGATATCCTAAAGGGTAATTGAGGATGTGTTAATCAAAGTCAAGGATTTAGTCTTCCCCATTGACTTCGTAGTTTTGAACATGAAGGAAGACATAGATTTCCCTATTATTTTAGGTCCCCCTTTCTTACGTATGTCTAGGGCATTAATAGATATGGAAAAAGGGAAGTTAATTCTAAGGGTAGAAGGAAACAAGATAATATTCCAATTTCGATTCAAAACTAAGAATACTTCATACATAATAGTTTCTAACACTAACAAAGCACTCTCAACCGTGTAGGAACCTACTAGAATAGAAAGCAAATAAAAGCCAAGAAGAAAATGAATAAACGAAGGCAATCCGCTTCCAATCAATGGGCAGATGGAATAGGTGACGGTACGGAATAAGGACTTAAAGAAAAATCTAGATTTCTGTGATCCAGGAGGTGCCAATAGCACCTAAGAAAAGGGGAGTACTCTTTGTAATTGTAAATTGTAAAATTATATTTTTAAGTTTTTCTATTTCATCTTTTCATTTTGTTTTTCCACTTTAATGGTTTTCTAATGTTGTATGGACATTTTAGAAGAAAAAAAAGTGATGAACTCAAGACCTACAAGAAGTTAAGGTAAGTTTATAAGGTAGGTAGCTTGAACAGGGTCCCAAAATTGCAAAAAATGAAGTAAAACAGAGGTTTGACAGCACGCTATAGCGAATAGTAGGTGCCCTAACGTTGTCAGTAGGCTAAAGACAATTGGGGCATTCTTCAGAGCAGTAGGCTACGGGAAAGTTTCGGCACCAGTAACCCGAGATCTACTGTGGAAGATCTCGCCCTACTGTCATTGATAGGTTCCAGGTATGTTTGGATCTGGTTTTTCCAAGGTAAAACAGGTCGGGTTGATCTAATTTTTTGCTCCAAATTGTAGTTTTTGGTTGATTTTCTGCACTTTTTACCTCTTTTTCTTCTAAAACCCTTACAATTTTATTTTCCCCTTCCTGTTCTCTCAAAACTTATATAACCTATCCACACTTTCAAAACTCCCTCAATCATTCTCCCTCTTCCTCCAAACTCTGGCGAACTCCTCCACCAACTCTAACGAGAAGAACGGGGGCAGCACTCTCTTTCTCTCTCTTGGTTAGTATTTCCCTCTCCATCTTCTTATTTCTTCTCTTACTTACTCTTTTCCTCTAAACACTCCTACCACCTCCATTCTTCTTCTTTACACAAATTTTATGCTAAAACCATCCTTTCCTTCAACCTCCTCATCAAAAGAACCCACCTTTCTACTCAATTTCTATCCCCATCTACCTCCTCTTTTAATTTCTTGTTTTTATAAGTTCTTGTAATATATGGTCTCTTTGTTAATTTTTTTACCTACTAACTTAGTTTTGTGTTCTATTGTGTTTTCTAACAAAAATTTTGCAGAAAAAGTCCAAGAAAATTTTATGGCAAGAATTCCAGTGAACTCTGCAGCGTTCCGAGAGAGACACAGAAAAGAGAAAATTTTCGTGGGAAATAGTTGTTTTCTAAAACAACTACAGGCTTACTCTAAATTTCATCTCCCGTCTTGTCTATGCTTTAGTTTAATTTGGACTTATGTTTTTGTTTCGTTAGAAATATTCTTATATTTTGTTATACTGTTTTAAGCACACTATTACACCCACGGGCTACGTAGCACACTATTACACACACGGGCTACATTATTATTTTGATTATTGTGTGTTTTCGTGTTCTTATAAGTGTTTGTGTTGGTACTTTCTTGTACTGCGTCTTCCCTATCATTTTGCCTATTTTTCCCTTTTCTTTCAACTCTCCCTATGGCTCCCAAGAAAGCTGTAGCTTCTTCTTCAAAATCCAAATGAAAAAGGGCTAGAGTTGAATGGAGCTCGCCCAACCCCACCCCTAATGTTCTTCCTTTTTCCAAGCGTCTCTCAGATACCATCTGGGAATGGCTCACGATAGAGTCTCTCGTAATATGATTGTTGAAAAATCTTTTGGTGAAGAGGTCATTGAACACTTTAGGCTTGAAAATCTTTTTGGAGGGTTGGGTTGGATTCCTCTGCTCCGCCTCTCTGGCGATTACTATACCGACTTTGTCCGAGAATTCTACGTAAACATGGTCATAAAACGGATAAAGATCTTCTTACCATCATCTCTCATGTAAAAGGGGTTAGGATCGTTCTAGAAAGGGACCGTCTGCCATCTATTCTTGGGATTCCGGACAATGGGGACGCAGTTGACTTGGATTGCAATAGGAGGTCTATAGATGAGGACCTGGGGCTGGAATTTTGATACGGCTTGTATCCGTTTTAACATCCGGCCCCAAGCTCATAGAAGAATAATTCATAGGGGCGATTTTCCATCCCTCCTTCCACGAGGCCTCGCTTATTTCTCTGGTCATACTCTGTTTCAAAAGGGGGACGGACTTAGTAAAGTCCGTATTGTTGATATGTATCTTTTTGATAAACTCTATAGAAAATCCCCCTTTCTCTCTCGTCTTTGATTATCCATATGATGCGTAACACACGTTATGATTCTACTAAAAAGCATGTCTTTCGTTATCCTGTAATATTATCTCGTGTATTTTTTACTTTCAATGTCAATTTTTAGGAGAATGACGATTATCAATAGGGCCACAACAAGTGATTCAATTCACAACATTCAACAATTGCGGTTACCGATGGGACGAGAAGAAAGAGGAGTAGATTCCCCCTCCAAAGAAGATAGGTTGCAGGACCGCTCCGCTAGTGGCGTTTGACCGATAAAGAATACCACTCGATTTGGCATTGAAGCAACGTGCTTGCAACCGATTGAGGATGATGATGAGGCTAAAGCCTCAAATAATGAGGAGGACGAGGCCGGTGTCCAGAACACGATCCCAATAGATGCATTCCAAATAGAGATATGGACTGCCTTTGAACAACTCGGGATCAATCAAGAGATCCAAGGGATGCAGTTAACGGAAATAGTAGAATCCACTCCCCACTACCAAATGAGTTGGCACATTAGAGGGCATCGATTGATTGCCAAGAAGTGATGCTAGCCCGACTTTGCAACAAATTCATGCCTGATCAAGGCAGTAGTAGAGGAGGCGGCACGGACTTCGGCCGACAATAAGGAGTTTTTCTGTCTTTTCTTTTATTTTCTATTCTTTTGTTTTTATTTCTTGTCCTCTTACACTTTTTTGCTTTATTTTAGTATATTATGTTATTTTTATGTGGGGATGGCTTCTCGATATACTTTTATCGCTTTATATCTGCGCGATTGCTTCACATGTTTGTGTTTGTGTACTTGTTTCTTTTAATATAACCCCCAAATTAAGGAGAATGTGATTTTAAGTGTAGGGTGTATTTCTATTCTTTCAAGTTTTTTTATTTTTTTTTTCTGTTAGTCTCTTTTTCGTTTTCGTTTTTGTATAAGTTTTTTCTGTTAGTCTCTTATTCTAAAAATTCCAAAAAATTAGAAAATTTAAAAAATCCTAAAAACATTTTATTTTCTTTTGTTTTTACTTCGTCATTTTAAAAATCCAAAAATATATTTTTTTTCATCACTTCTGTTAGAGTTTAAAATTGAAAATACCTTAGGCTTTTCAAAAAGGTAAATTACTTAATTACTTTAAAAATCATATTTGCTAAAGTTCTTACTTGATCAATGGTTTTTATGCACTTGTGAATGTTGTTGGTCAATAAAATGTTAGGAATCCTAGGATGTTAGGATTATGATAATAATTTTTGAACTTTTCCTGCAATTTCATGATTTGTCTATCTTTAAAAGCAATAAAGTCCAGTCTAAGATGGTCCCGGAGATGATGATCTTAGGCCTTCTTTGAACCGATTGATCCTTTCTTATCATTTATACTTTATTGAATGAATCCCTAGTTCATTTTTTGTGCCTTCATGCCAAGGGTTATACTCCCTTCTTTTCTTTGTTCTTTTTAACCTCACTATATAGAACCTCAATTCATGAGCTAATTTTTAGTATAGACTTTTGGCCATTTTGATTGAACCTCTATTCTTGAGCTATTGGTTAGTATAGACTTTTGGCTGTTTTAGGTGAAAGAAATGAATAAATTGGGCAAAAAAAGGGTGAAGAAAGAGAGAAAGAAAAGCCCTATTATATAAATAAAAAGGGTATTTTTGGATATTATCATGTATTGGGTATTTTTTACTTAAAAAAAGAGAAAACAAGAAATATAAATATTGATGCTTGAAAAGAAAAATTGGAAAAAGAGAAAAAGCCAAAAAGATGAAAAAAATGGCAGAAAAACGAAGAAAAATATGTGCTTTATTTTATAGAAAAATCTTGAAAAACTCAAGCATCATCTCTATCTAAATTACTTTGGTTATTATTGAAAAAGATCTTGAGAAAGATATGTTGTTAGATAGGGTTGTTATCAAAGAAGAATGAAGTAAGTTGTACAAATATGAGTGAGAAAAGTGAAAACGGCAACTAGAAAGTGTTCTTTTATTATTATCTTATCCTTTTTGGTTGCGTTAGCTCTGTCTCATTTATTTTTATCTCCTTTTACCTTCATTTGTAACCTACTTATGTCCCTAGCGTAAAGCTACAAACCAAAAAGTCCTACCTAATCTGGGAACGACCTAAAATAGACTTTAATGTGGCTAAGTGATAGAAAAAGTATGAATTATGTGTATTGTCTTTGAGAATATTTCTTGATGCTAATCACTTAACATTTCTTTTTTTTTTTTTCTGTGAAAACTGGAGCAAAATCATACACGCACCCTTGGATCAGTAATGATTTTTAGTAACTTTGGTGGTCTTAGTGACTTTGTCTTTGTTTATTTTTGGATTATATTTGGAGTTCGTCGTTGAAATACTCTATTGAAGTGGTTTTCTATTTTATTATTTTTCTAACTTTTGTTTTTTCTTTTTGATAAGTTTTTGTTTTTGTTTTGTTTTTGTTGGGTTTGTTTTGGTTGTTTTGAGCTACCCATGCCCATAATCATTTTTAAGGTTTTAACTGTTTATATTAAGGCTTCTGTTATTTTCATGTTTTGGCTTTCTATTATTAAAGTTTTTATCCTCCATTAGTCTTTTTACTTTTCGTTGCTTGAGAGCAAGCAACAGATAAGTGTGGGGGTATGTAATAAGTTCTATATGTTAATTTCATCGTTTTCGGTGTTTTTAATATGTAAAAGTATATATTTTACCTAAATATCTTTTATTCTTGTCTAGGTACTCTCCGAAAGTAGAAATGATGAAAAGGAAATGAAAATGGAAGAAAACGTAACCAAAAATGATGAAAACAAAAGCCGTCAGCAAAAAGGCAGCACCTACCGTGGATGGCAGGGTAACCTTGTTGGAATCCGTAGGCAAAAACAAAGTAAAATAAAACTACGGAAATCCACCAACAGGATCTGCACATACTAGAAAAACCGATTGGATAGAAATTACCTCAATGTTTTTATTGTTCGTTGTGGAGGCGCTGCTTTGTATGCTTCGCCCTCTACTGGTATCCACGCGACGAACTCCTCTGCAAGCGATCGGGATGCTAGCCCCTTCTTTGTTCTGAAAACTGTTCAGAACTGATCCTGACTATCTGGTAATCGGTCGTTTTTCGGAGAGAGGAGGCTAGATACTATATCGCCGTTCTAGGGTTTAGGGTTTTGTTTTTCTTTAATGAGATAAAGGACGGCCAACAAGAAAAAGGTTAACATAACCTTTTATAGTCATCAATATCAAAACCCTAACCGTCATCTAATGACAGCTCAATCTCGTCCGTCTATTCCTATAATCATCCAACGGTTAGATGAGTAATATTAAGTAATTAATTTCATTTATTCGATTAAATAAAATTAATTACTTATTAACCTACCGTAAAAATACAATATGGAATCCGATTCCCTTTTAGTATACGTTCAACGAATCTGACACAATCTAGATTCATTGAACGTGGACATTATGCTCACAAGATCGTCTATGCGTGTGACCTGTAGGTTCACTTAACGTTGGCAGTGAATAAAAAAAAATGTCCTAGACATTTATTCACAAAACATAAGCGGCCTCTAGCAAGACATTATGCTTACCCAAGTTAAGTAAATGTAATAATAACCTAGCATCGTATTTAATATTTAGTCCTTTGTCACACGATATCCTAATTAAGTATAAGGCATGGATCAAGTCATCCTTATAAAACTTAATTAACCATTTACTTGATCACCAGCAGATCGCTCCAACAAATAATATTAATAACACCTTATTAATACTTATTTGAGCATGGCCATGCATATTTTCCAGCTTTCCTTATCAAGGGGCCCATGGATATCTCTCTCTAAAAGGAGAGGGACAAATCCCTTTCACTATCTCCAATATTCAAGCCATGACGAGAAAATAAGCCAACCAATAATCATAATGATCACCTAATTAAAAGTGATGTTTGACTATGTCAAAACATATTTTTCTCCCCATGCAAGAAACATTGGAAACATTAGGTCGAAGGACACCAAATATAAAACTGAGAAGAAATACTTATAACTTAAACCCATGCAATATTTCTTCTTCACTTTGGGGTCATGTCCAATACAATATTCTCAATATGTATTTATGAATTGATTTTATATCTCATATTCATGATCGAGAAACTTGACCATCAATCAACTTCACACTAGTTTACAAGATGTAATAAACTAGGGACAAATAAGAATAGTATTTTATTAGCTATAAGGGTTTTACTATCAAGTCACATACTTGATGACCAAGAGCATAAAATACAATTAAAAAAATACATGCTTCATAAATCATAAATGTGAGTCAATTGGTCTTAGGGCATATACTAACAATCTCCCACTTGCCCTATCACCAATTTGACATGACTCTCAAACCCATTGACCTAGTATGACTCTCATGCTTAAGTTGTGGGAGTGGCTTTGTCAATGGATCTCGCGACATTGTCATTGGTGTCTACTTTGCAAATTTTAACATCTCCACGCTCAATAATTTCTCGAATGAGATGGAAACGCCCGAGAATATGTTTGGATCGTTGATGAGATCTAGGTTCCTTAGCTTGTGCAATGGCTCCCGTATTATCACAATATAGGTCCACCGGGTTCACAATGCTAGGAATTACACCTAGTTCCGTGATGAACTTTCCGATCCAAACCGCCTCCTCGGGCCGCATCGAAGCAGCCCACATACTCACCTCCGTAGTAGAATCGGCCACGGTATCTTGCTTTGAACTCTTCCACTCACAAAGACCTCCATTCAAACAAAACACAAATCCAGATTGCGATCTAAAATCATCTACATCACCCGAAAGCTAGCATCCGTGTAACCATTTACAACAAGCTCTCCTTCCCGACTCCGTAGATCAAAAACATCTCTTTAGTCCTTCTTAAGTACTTGAGAATGTTTTTTTACCGCAGCCCAATGCGGTTCACCAGATTTGATCGGAATCTCGCTAGTCATGCTTAATGCATACGAGACATCTCGGGCGAGTGCATAACATGGCGTACATGATAGATCCAATTGCGGAAGCATAAGGAATCTTACTCATGCGTTCGTATCTTCCCTTGTGGTAGGACTTTGAGACTTACCGAGTTTAACGCCATGTGACATTGGCAAGAATCCTCTCTTAGAATCTTGCATACCGAACTTTTTCAGCACCTTGTCAATATATCCACTCGACTTAGGCCAATAAGCTTTTTAGATCTATCTCGATAGATCCTAATGCCTAGAATATAGGCTCGCTTCGCCTAAATCTTTCATTGAAAAACACTTCCCCAACCAAGTTTTTACACTTTGCAAAGTGGGGATGTCATTCCCAATTAACAAGATGTCATCGACATAGAGTACTAAGAAGACTACCGCATTTTCCGTAACCCTTTGTAGACACAAGGTTCATCATCATTCTTGATGAAATTGAATTCTTTAATTGCTTCATCAAAACGAAGATTCCAACTTCGAGATGCTTCGCTTCAAGCCATAAATGGATCTTTGAAGTTTACACACTTTACTAGAATTCGAAGGATGAATAAAACCTTCAGTGTTGTGTCATATACACATCCTCCAAAAGAGATTTCCATTAAGAAAAGCAGCTTTTAACATCCATTTGCCATATTTCATAATCATAATATGCCGCAATGGCAAGTAGAATTCTAATTGACTTAAGCATTACAACCGGAGAAAAGGTTTCATCATAGTCTATACCATGAGTTTGTCTATACCCTTTGCTACCAATCGTGCTTTGTAAGTGTGCACATTGCCATCCATGTCAGCTTTTCTTTTTGAAAACTCCATTTACACCCTATGGTCTTGCAACCTTCGGGTGGATCAATCAAAGTCCAAACTTGATTATCATGCATGGATTGTATTTCGATTTCATAGCCTCTAGCCATTTGCTAGATTCAGACTATGAATAGCATCTTGGTAGGAATTAGGTTCACCTTGATCAATAAGATCAATATTATGATCCTCGCCACCGTAAATCCATATCTCTCGTGGTATCCGAGAAATCCTACTAGACCTTCTTGGCCCTTGTGTCAAAGGTTCGAGCTCGCATGAATACGTGAGTCCAACCGAGTATCCATACTCGGGCTCGTAAATGATCTCGTCGTCCTTGAGCTTCTTCAAGATGGATTCTACTCCCATCGACTCTTTTGGAAACGAATTCCCTTTCAAGGAAAATTCCGTTCCGAGCAACAAACACTTTGTTTTCGATGGAAGATAAAAGTAGTATCCTTTAGTTTCCTTAGGATATCCCACAAACATGTACACTTATCGATTTGGGGTGCTAGTTTTTCGTATAATGATCGCTTCACATAAGCATCACATCCCCAAATTTTTGAGAAATGCTAAACTAGGTTGTTTCCTGGCCCATATCTCATATGGTGTTTTCTCGAATGTACTTTAGATGGAACTCTATTTAATATGAATGCAAAGCAGCTTTCTAGAGCATAACCCCAAAAAGAAATTGGAAGATCTGTTTGACTTCATCATAGATCGAACCATATCCAATAGAGTTCGATTTCACGCGTTCGTACACACCATTCCATTGTGGTGTTCCTGGTGGAGTTAATTGTGATAATATCCCACAATTTTTTAGATGTTCGTCAAACTCTTGGCCCAAGTATTCACCACCTCGATCTGATCGAAGTAATTTGATACTCCTTCCAAGTTGATTCTGTACTTCATTTTGAAATTCCTTAAACTTTTGAAAGGAATCGATTTATGTTTCATTAGATAGACATAACCATATCTACCGAAATCATCTCGTGAATGTAATGAAATACCGAAAACCTCCTCTCGGCTTGTGTGTTCATTGGCCCACATACATCAGCATGTATAAGTTCCAATAAATCGGTAGCCCTTTCACTTTGCCCCTCGTAAATGGACTTTTAGTCATTTTTTCCCAATAAACAAGAATCACATTTTTTCATAAGACTCAAGGTCGAATGAAGATAGAAGTCCATCTTGATGGAGTTTTGATATGCGTTTCTCATTTATATGGCCCAAAACGACAATGCCGTAGTAAGTTTGATTTAAATCATTAGATTTAAATTTCTTTGTATTTATGTTATAGATGGGCTTACTAATGGAATCATGTAGGTTAAGAATGTAAAGTCCATTACATAAAGAGGCATCCCCATAGAAAATACCATTTTTATAAATAGAACTTTTACCATTCTTAGTATTAAACTCAAAACCATCAATATCCAAACAAGAAATCGAAATGATATTCCTACTCATAGCAGAACATAATAACAATCTTTAAGTTCAATTATAAGCCCAAGAGGGCAAAAGTAAATCAAATGTTCCCTACAAACTACAAAGCAAAGCAACTTTTGCTCCATTTGCAACTCGTAGGTCCACCTCTCCCTTTGCCAAAGATCTACTCCTTTTGAGTCCCTGCACATTTACACAAATGTGAGCTCCACATCCGGTATCTAATACCCATGAAGTAGGAGTAGACATATTAATTTCTATAACGAAAATACCCGAAGCTGCAGCCTCACTAGCCTTTTGCTTCTTCTTTTCTTCCAAGTAGAGCTTGCAATTCCTCTTCCAATGACCAGTGTTCATTGCAAAGTGGAAGCAAGTCCCTTCCTTTGGTGGTTTAACCTTGGGCTTGGGCTTCGCTTGCCTTTACCCTTTTTGGCCATATCCTTTCCCTTTCCCTTTCCCTTGTTCTTCTTGAACCGCCCTTCGAACCATCGTAACATTGGGAGTAGACTTCCTAATGTTTTGTTCACTCGCTTGAGCATCCCGTGCAATTCATTTATGGACTTTTCCATATTATGCATATTGAAGTTCATGACAAACCGATCATAGTCGAGGTCAAAGAGGCCAAGATCATATCAGCAGCCAAGTCATGACTTACAGTGTGCTCCAAGTTTTTTCAAGCCGATCAAAATACCCTTTCATCTTAAGGACATGAGCACTAACCGAAGTGCCAGGGGGTCATTTTGCAGCTGTTCAACGCCTTAGTGGTAAGATATCTCTCTTGACGTGCCTCGCTCTTGGAACATTTCCTTGAGCCGTTTTATCATCTCATAAGCCTCAACTTCCTCGAATTGCTTTTGCAACTCGATTCCATCGTAGCCAACATGAGACATGTCACATCGTTAGAATCATCCTTGTGCTTACTATAAGCATCCTTTTCGACTCTAGTGGCATTGTTAGCTGGTTGATTAGGGATAGGGTTCTCAAGTACATATAGCTTTTTTTCTTGTTTAAGGACAATCCTTAAATTTCGTGCCCAATCAAGAAAGTTAGTCCCACTAAGCTTATTCTTTTCAAGCACGGATCGCAATGATGTGTTTGAATTGTTTGAGGCCATTATCTACATAGAATTTGCAAAGTAAAAATTAAATAAATGAAGCATTAAATTTTCCCTGAAATATTCAACACTTGATATAAATCATGGGTATAAAAATTCATTTTATTCTAATCATAGGTAAGCTTTGGCTTAACACCCATAATTAGAGAAAAATGTATTAATGGGATTTACATCTACATGTACCTAAGCAAAATCCCATATGATGTCCTAGGCTCAAAACCGTTTTGATAGCCTAGTTAAGCCAAACCATTCCAAGCATATGGAAATCACCATTTTCCATCTTCCCCTACTTAGGTAACCATTTATCCCTTGCTTTGGCAATGAGACAAAATGATGATCCAAGCATGGAGAAGTGCTTATGATCATGGAAGACCTTTTACGACTTAATTTTTTTTTTTTATTTTATTTTACATGGTTTCAAAAATTCTTCTTCCTTTTATTTGTATATAATTTCACAAAACATATATAAAAAATAAAAGGAAATAAACTAAACATCTCATGCATAATATATATACATCAAATAAAACGTGTCATAGCATGGCCCCAATCCTATATTGACTTCCACGAGCCTCATGGAAGTCAAAGGTCAATCTAGGTAAGTCTTCATCTCCATGAGCTTGCCTCCAATGTCTTGGCCTTCTAATCTTGTTACATAGGACAGAAAATATACATAGGAATAGGAAATAAAATTAACCTATTCTAGTAAAGCTTGATAATATTACATCAACGAAAACAACGACACGCAGGCCGTATTTAAAAACATACAACCCATTAACAAAATAAGCCAATCAATCACAAGGGGTAAAAGGCCATGCTATGCACCATGCATCTAAAAATAGGAAGAAACATGCAAAGAAACAACAAGGGGGTTCCGGGGGCGTAGCCCACGATTTTTCTTTCTAACTCATTGAATGAGTTATTGCCGTCATAAACCCTAAAATCATGCCGCCAGAAATTTTGTTTAACAGTTAAACATTAAATCATGTGATTCCGCATATTTGTTTAACAATTAAATTGCACAGACATGACCGTACACCAAACAATTTGGCAAGAATAATATTCTCGTTTAATTAATCGTATTAATAAGTAAAACAGTAATATGATATATGCGAATCTTATAATTCAATTTACTCGATTATTACACTAATCGAAACCTTACTATAAGGCCGATTGAAAACAACATATGTAATCAAAGCGGTAATGTATAAAATCAAGTAAAAACCAAAGTATGTGCGTGGCTCGATACCACCGTTGGAATCCGTAGGCAAAAACAAAGTAAAATAAAACTACGGAAATCCACCAACAGATCTCGCACATACTAGAAAAACCGATTGGATAGAAATTACCTCAATGTTTTTTATTGTTCGTTGTGGAGGCGCTGCTTTGTATGCTTCGCCCTCTACCGGTATCCACGCGACGAACTCCTCTCGCAAGCGATCGGGATGCTAGCCCCTTCGTGTTCCCAAAACTGCTCGTAACCGATCCCGACTATCTCGGTAATCGGTCGTTTTTCTGGAGAGAGGAGGCTAGATACTATATCGCCGTTCTAGGGTTTAGGGTTTTGTTTTTCTTTAATGAGATAAAGGACGTGCCAACAAGAAAAGGTTAACATAACCTTTTATAGCCGTCAATATCAAAAACCCTAACTCGTCATCTAATGACAGCTCAATCTCGTCCGTCTATTCCTATAATCATCCAACGGTTAGATGAGTAATATTAAGTAATTAATTTCATTTATTCGATTAAATAAAATTAATTACTTATTAACCTACCGTAAAAATACAATATGGAATCTCGATTCCCCTTTTGTATACGTTCAACGAATCTGACACAATCTAGGTTCATTGAACGTGGACATTATGCTCACAAGATCGTCTATGCGTGTGACCTCGTAGGTTCACTTAACGTTGGCGAGTGAATAAAAAAAATGTCCTAGACATTTATTCACAAAACATAAGCGGCCTCTAGCAAGACATTATGCTTACCCAAGTTAAGTAAATGTAATAATAACCTAGCATCGTATTTAATATTTAGTCCTTTGTCACACGATATCCTAATTAAGTATAAGGCATGGATCAAGTCATCCTTATAAAACTTAATTAACCATTTACTTGATCACCGAGCAGATCGCTCCAACAAATAATATTAATAACACCTTATTAATACTTATTTGAGCATGGCCATGCATATTTTCCAGTCTTCCTTATCAAGGGGCCCATGGATATCTCTCTAAAAGGAGAGGGACAAATCCCTTTCACTATCTCCAATATTCAAGCCATGACGAGAAAATAAGCCAACCAATAATCATAATGATCACCTAATTAAAAGTGATCTTTGACTATGTCAAAACATATTTTTTCTCCCCATGCAAGAAACATTGGAAACATTAGGTCGAAGGACACCAAATATAAAACTGAGAAGAAATACTTATAACTTAAACCCATGCAATATTTCTTCTTCACTTTGGGTCATGTCCAATACAATATTCTCAATATGTATTTATGAATTGATTTTATATCTCATATTCATGATCAGTAAAACTTGACCATCAATCAACTTCACACTAGTTTACAAGATGTAATAAACTAGGGACAAATAAGAATAGTATTTTATTAGCTATAAGGGTTTTACTATCAAGTCACATACTTGATGACCAAGAGCATAAAATACAATTAAAAAATACATGCTTCATAAATCATAAATGTGAGTCAATTGGTCTTAGGGCATATACTAACAAACCTACCATCGATGGTAGGTACTGAGGATGGTAGGGCAAATTGAACCCGAGACCTACCGCTCTCACCCTACCATTGGCAGTAGGTAGTGTTGGCAAGGGCGATTCCAATCCTTTTCAAACTCGATTTTCTTGATTTATACTCCAGCTCTAGCTCGAATTTCTTGTATTTTTACCTCTATATATAGGGCTTTTATGCAGCCATTGTAGAAGAGAGTCAAGATATAATCAGAGACAATTCATAATAGTTTAGAATAGATTAGATACATAGTTTTATGTTAGATTTTGGATTAGGTTAGATTAGATAAACACTCTTTTAAAATTCCAGCTTTATATTTTCATTAGCTATAGAATTTCAAGTTTTTCACAAGATTTACTTACTTGGATTCAAGATTTGAAGACTTTGATTCAAGATTTCGATCTTCGACTTGGTGACTCGAAAGCCGATCTTAGAAGATGTTCGGGATTTGACTTCGGTTTCAAGACTAAAATCCTAAGCTTTCTTTTCCTTTTCTTGTTATTGAATTTTCTAATTAAATTTAAGTTTTATTAATATGAATAGTGAGTAGTTTTTCTTGTTTGGATTTGGGATTGAACCGTAATTCTTGTTCATGAAGTTTTGGTTTTATTTCTTGATTTCGATGTTTGTTTTAATTTAATTTGTCTTCCAAATGTATTTGTTTGTAATTTAATTGTCGTGAGATTAGATTATTCGCAAGGTTGTTTGGAATTGAAGAAGGAAGAACAATCTAGAGCATCCAATTGGGGGTTAATTGGGGCAATTAACTAGAGATATGATATTGCAGTTTTAGGCCTTTTAAATTACCTAATTTTATTGCACTCATAATTAGTTAGGGAGAAAAGAGATTTTCCTCTAAGGGTTAGTGAGTAGGGTGGCTTTCGTCCTAGAGATAGAGATTGCCCGACTTTTGAGTGATGACCCAACTTAATTAATTCAACGTCCTTTTCATTAAAGTCCTTTCCAATTGAGCTAGTAACAAGGATTAGGGGGATTCCACCAAACCAAACTCTTGTTTTTATTAATCTTTTAAGAATTGTTTTTATTATTTCTTTCTTTTAATTACTTTTATTCTTTTTAAGTTTTCTCAACGACCACGTTTTCATTCGACTAAACATTAGAAATACGATTAGTACTTGAATCTTCATCTGTCCCTGAAAGATTTGACACTCGGGTTGAAACTCATCTCTAGTTTGTTAGGTCTACTTGCTTTTCATCGTAGTAATTAGGATCACATCCCGTTTTATTGCTTGATTACACATAAAATAATTAGTCCTCTGTATTCTCGTCATACAATATGGTGTCTAGTAATTGTTTAAGAATACTCACTCTTAAAGAACGATCAAGATGTGGCCAAACCCACCGAGAAACGCCTATTTACCGATAAGGACTATGGAAAAGTGGGTGTGAACCCTAAACCCTTCACATTGTTGAATCTTAGTGAGCTCAGGTTATTAATGTAAAGACATTTTTAAGATAACGAGCTCCATTACAAAGAGAATGTATGTTTCCTAGCTCGTTTTGGTTTCAGCGTTTAGCAAATTAAATGGACACGATGTTCCACTTAATCCATCCTTTTCATGCTACGGAATTCGGAAATGAGAACATTATTTCAAAATGCTACCTTCTTTCGGCCTACTCAAAAAGAAAAAATATGGAGATTATTGTAAACTTGTATCATCCGTGCGACCTTGCCATATAATTATGTGTCAAGCTACGAATCCGAGCTTTCTCGAGCCCTTTGACGGACACCCCATGCCCACAAGGACACAAGGCTTCAAAACTTATTAGAGTACAAAGAAAACTGAAACTAAAATATCACTACTCAAATTCAAAGTTAAAAGGTGTACAAAAATGAAGAAATTTGAGTTCCATCGACAATATAATAGAAAATCAAAAATAGTTTTTATACCCCTTTTTCTACTTCCAAAGCTTCTTCGAATGAGTGCTCACACTTGGTGGGAACCTGGAATAAAAATAGGGAGAGGAGTTAGTACAACTACTTATTAAGTAGATGACAAACTCTAACTTCAAGGATTGAACAAGTATTTGCAAGTTATTCTTACTTAATCAAATAAAACGTCCCTCTAAAGTTCAAAACATTTCTTGGGCAAAATCGTAATTTTAGGAAGTTTGAAAATTTTAGTATGTTTACAAAGTTTAGGGACTAAACTATAAAATCCACAGACCTATTTCCCAATAAATAATTATTTATATTTTCAAATATCCTTTAAACCAGTTCCTAAACCATATTTTCTGAACATATCTTAACCGCATTCAGACATCTCCTATAACAATTATCATGCATTCAACGTTCTTAGAACAATCCTCAAAAAAATATTCTTCAGATCATAACTTCAACATTGAGTTCAAGACAGTACAGAGGGTAATAATGGGTTAGATACATGATATCACGCTTGGTTGTCTCTCCCGCCAGGTAGGCCAGAATAGATGTGTGGGGCTTTTCGCCCTTGCCTAAGAAAACATAACAGATAGATGGAACATGCTCCCCCATTACTAACCCAAAGACAATCAGAAGATCAATGCCAAAACAAATACAAAATATATCTTTTCCAGAAGCCATCAAATTGATCATAACAGATACACAGATCAATTTTCCAAAACTTTCATTTGACCAAAACAAATACACAAGGTCCACTTTTCAAAAAAATTATATCTCAATTTTCCATGGCAAAGCTTATTCAAAATCTTTATCAATATTTACACAAAACACGTCACTTGTGCAAGGCAATATTTATACTCATTAAAAACATATTGACATTTTCATAATTAATAAGCAATTACAGAGTTAGGGTTCATTCTCCACTTACCTCAAGATGAACAGAAACGCAGAATCAATTTGAACTATGAATTTCAGAAGCTACTTGGGAACTCCCTAAAATTAACCAATTAAATATCATAAATTACACTACAAAATAATAGGACATTACCGACGGAGGTTTCCAATAGATATTATTTCCGTCGATAATTACCGATGGCATTTCGACGTGATTTCCGTATATGTCCAATTTTTTGGAAAAATGTCCAAAAATTTTGGAGGGAAAAGATGCGAGAAAAAATCACGAAAAGTACCGACAGCTGTTTCAGTTGGTATATGTTTTAACGGCAGAACGTGCCGACGGAGATGATTCCAATGGAAACATGTTCAAGTTAATGACAGAAGTTATGACGAGCCTTCCGTCGTTAAGAAATGAATAGAATTATGAAATTGGGGATCCTTTCCATTCTCCCTCCATTTCTTAGAATTCCCCAACTTAAAAAAAAAAACCCTCTACATAAAAAATTCTCTTGTTCCCACAGTTAACTACGGTCACCGTCGGCTGCCCATCTCCCACCACCATCGAAGTCGGTGTTCACACCGGCGCCGACCCCACTGCCACCTTTGGTGAGTCTCTTCTCCTCTCTCCTTCTTATTCTTTTCATCTCTTCTCTCCCTCACACTCGTCTCTTATAAATCCAGCTGCAGGAAGAATCCTAGCAGGATCTCAGGCTTTCTCCACTGCTAACAAACAAAGGAGTGATAATCTTGTAAGTTCTCTTTTCTCCCTCACACTCATCTCTTATCAACCTTGAATACACCAACGTTTTTTTTTAATACTAGCAACCCAACAGAGGATCTGAAGCGGTGTTGCTTTCTTTTTTGTGTAGACTTGTGATTAAAGAGGAATATTGTTCTTGTTCTTCTTATCTTGAAGATTTTGATTGATGTAATTTTAAGTACATTATGTTTTTTATGTTGATTAATTCAAAAGGTTTCATAGGTTATTGTTTTTATGCTTCTAAAAACAAATGAATTGATACTTGTGAAGTTAGGCTAATAAAGAACAAGAAGTTCTATTAGAAAAGAATGAATTTATAAAAAATGAATTTGTGATCTGAACTATGCAGGCAGAATAATGATCTAAGTTTCTGTAAAGGATAACGTATGTACTTTGTTGAACATTTTTTAAAAGCTCATAACAGTTTCCTTAGCATACTTTTTTTGTGGATATTACAGAGAGTTGTCGACGAGCAAGGAGCTGCCACCATTCTGCCGCAACCATTCTTCGTCAGCCCGCTGTCCGTCATTATTCACCTCTGACGGTAGCCTAGCGTCCAAGAAAATGTAAATGAATTATGGGGTTTTTTTTAATTTTTTGTTTAATCCCATTTCATTTCTTTGGAATCACTTATTGAATCTGAATTCTGCTTTGTAGATAATTTTATTAGTTAATTACTTAATTGATATCAAAAAGTATCTAATAACGTAATTAGTTAATTTTATTTTATATCTCTTTTGGGATTTTATTTATTGTTTAGAATTAATAGTTGTTTTGAGTCTTTTATTTGCTAATTAATAGTTTCTTTTTAGTTTTTTTAAATTTTATATATATGTGTGTGTAATTATTTTGATAATTAATAGTTAGCTTTAGTTTTTTATTGCTGGAATTTTGCTACTTAATAATCATTTCGAGTTTTTTTATTATATATATTGCTGGAAATTTTGTAAAGAAATAGTTGTTTTAGGTTTTTATTCACGAATTAATAGTTATTGCTGGAATTTTGTTATTTAATAGTTATTTTGAGTTTTTACTGAAAATTAAAAGTAATTTTGGTCCGAGAAGAGCTTTTTCCTTCAAATTGGTACCTAAACTAAATTTTTTAGAAAAGTTTAATTTGCCCCTCTGATAACCACTTTCTTTAAGTTTATCATAAATTTTTACACAAAAGGATTTTTTTTTATCATAGTTTCATACATTATCATAACTTTTACTAAATAAGACGATCTAAATAAAAACTTATGTTAAAACCTTTTCTTTTTGGAATAATTGTTAAAAACTCTTTAATTCTTGAAAGAATTTTAGAACTTCTTCAAAAAATAAGAACTTATTTTATGAATTTAAGGGATATACGTACATTATTATATGCAAATTCCTTGTACTAAAACTTTTGGTGCTAAAAAGTTATTGTACTCATTTTTTTCTTACAATTTTGTTCGTGAGGATTTCAGTTACATATTCTCCATTATATACACATTAGATGTATTGTGTTTAATTAGTCTAAATTTCGTTTTACGAGGGAGCCCGGACTCTTTGAAGTTTTACAGGAGAACCCTGATTCTTTAAAGCTTTACAGGAGAGCCATAACTCTTTTAAACTTTACGAGGGAGCCCTGACTCTTCATATTTTGTTTGGTATGTGTGGCCTCTGTGCCTGAAAAATATCAGTAATACGGAGAAACTCTATTGAAAAATTTTCTAAACTTATTAAAAACTAAGAATTTTATGTTGAGTTACCATAAAACATAAAATGAAAAAAATTTTGATGATGATAAACTTGAGAAATGTCCTTCGAATTTTTGAAAGACTATTGTTAATTTCCCTTCTCATATGTTTCTAAATACTATAAATGATTGAACGTTTAAATAATTGTTTCTAAAAATCATAAAATTTTATTGCATGTCTAAAGCTTAAAGATTATAATCGTAACTTAGAATAACAAATAACAATATTCATTCTCTTACTGATCCTTAGAAGCTATGGAGAATATACCAGATCATAGTTAGATATATAGAGAAAGAGGGTCCGGGGTTAAAGGTCTTCCAAGTGAATTTATTAATGGGTAGATTGTTTTGTTCATCGCTGTCTTGAAACGAACAACGGACGTGAAAATGAGATGAGATGTCTGTGTTCGAAGTGTAAAAATAAGATGTATATACCTTTCGAAGTTGTAAAGGAACATATTTTGAAGTGGGATTTTGTGCCTTTATATCATAATTGGACAACTCATGGGGAAAAATGTGGCAACATGATGATGAACGTCTTCGTGCGGAATTTGCTAGTACAACAAGGTAAAATATTAGGGTAAAAAGTTCATGGTTAATGTCGATTAAAAGCAACTCATATCATGAGATGATCTTTGATGCAACCGGTCCGAACTTTTTCCCTCAAGAAGAAATGAATCATGAAGAGCCACCTAATCCTGAGGCGAAAACGTTTTTTGACATGTTAAAAGCGGTGGAGACACCGTTGGTTGATGGTGACGATAGACATTTGGTTTTATCAGCGACTGCGGAGCTATTGTACATTAAGTCTGAGAACCAATGCACTCAAAAGTCGTACAATGATATTTGTACATATATAAAGAAACATTTGCCGCCAAGCAATTATATAGCCAAACATTAGTATGCGATACGGAAATTAACATCAGGCTTGGGATTGCCCATGCAAAGGATTGATGTGTGTATCAACGATTGTATACTTTATTAGAAGGAGGACTCTGATAGAACGGAATGTAAGTTTTATGGGAGTCAATAGTAGGAAGAGGAAAATTATGCTAAAGAGATTGATGAAGACAATGTTTTACTTTTTGAACTTCCAGATTGCAAAGATTGTATGCCTAGAAAGAACTGCCGAACACATGAGATGGAATTCTGAAAGCTCTCTGGAGCCGGATGTGATGAGTCATCCTAGGGATGGTGTAGCTTGGAAGCATTTTGATAGGATTTACTCTAATTTTTTGACAAAAAACAAGGACCATGAGGCTTGGCTTGTGTATTGATGGTGGGAAAGACATACTCTCGTGGTAAGTAATGGTAACCACATATAACTTGCCACCTTTGGTATTTATGAAAAAGGAAATAACCTTCTTGCCGGTTCTCATCTCTGGTCCGAGAAATCCGAAAAGTAACTTGGATATTTATTTGCAACCATTGATAGAAAATTATATGAGTTATGGGATATTGGGATCCTTATGACATATCAAACAAACTATATTTCCAAATGCATGCTGCACTTCTTTGGACGGTTAGTAACTTCCTGACATATGGTATACTGAGCGGTTAGAGTACAGCAAGGGCATTGGCTTGTCCATATTGCATGGAACAAACAAGTCCTTTCCTTCATAAAATAGTTGGAAACAATCTTGGTTCGATTGTCATCGATGTTTCTTGCCACCGGTTCATTATTTAGATGAGATTCAAGGTCTTTCAAGAGGGGTAGAGGTGAAGACCACTCGTCACCACCACCGAGACTTTTGGGAGAACGTATATGGGAAAGGGTCTATGACTTTACAAATGTCACCAATCCAAGAAAGGAATTAGGCAAGGAAGATAGTAGAGAGAAGGATCACAACTAGACAAAGAGGAGTGTAGTTTGGGATCTTCCTTATTAGCATGCCCTTTTAGATCTTCATAACATTGAAGTGATGCATAATGAGAAGAATGTGTTTGATAATGTGTTCAACACTATTATGGATGTGAAAAAGAAGGCAAAAGATAATATTAAGGCTAGAGAAGACATGTTTGAATTGCAACAGACTGGACTTGTTGATGTAAGAGAGTGGTGGGGGTAAGTGCTCGAAGCCAACAACATGTTATAGCTTCAGTAGGAACAAAAGAAAATGGTTCTTGATTGGATTATAGAACTACAACGACCAGATGGCTACGCATCTAACTTGGGTAAGTGTATTGATTATACAGAAATGAAGTTGACATGCAATGACTGATGCCTATCGCCTTTAGCTCTATCCGGCGAACGTATGGAGTTGTTTAGCTGAGAATAGTCTTTTCTGTCGAGACTTGTGCCCCCAAAAGATAAGTGAGTCTCATATTCGTGAATTATAGAAACGCATTCCCATTTTGATATGCAAGTTAGAACGCAGATTCCCTCCGAGCTTTTTCGATATCATGGAACATTTCATGTTCAATTGCCGTATGAGGCGAGGGTATGTGGTCCCGTCCAGTACAGGGGAATGTACCTATTCAAGAGGTAAAAAATGAAACCTTACTTAAATCCAACTTCATTTTATTAAATTATATAACTAATTCATTCATTCTTGAAATAGGTACTTGCACCATATAAAGAATACATTAAAAAAATAAGGTAAGAGTTGAGGGATTAATATGTAATGCCTACTTAATCGAAGAGGCCGCAATATTCCTTAGCTACTACTTTGAAGAAAGCGTGCCTACCATCCACAAAAGAGTAAGATGAAATAATGATGTCAGGAATCCTCAGCATGAGGGTGAGGTTCTATTAATATATAATCAACAAGGACGAAAATTCGGTGAAACGATAACAAAAATGTTGGACGATCGGGAATTTGAAGCAGTGAAGAATTATGTCCTCCTTAATTGCAAGGAAGTAGAACCTTACCTTCGGTAAGTTAATCAACGTTGTAAACTTAATACACGTTTAATATACATATATCTTGCAAGATTGGATTTGAATTTGTAAAGTGTAGGAAATATGAATCGAAACTAAGAAATGTCAATTTGAATATAACGGATGATGAAATTGAAAAGAAAATAAGCGAGGGATTTGAAGATTGATTTGGAACTGAAGTAAGTTAATCTATTTGAATTTATTTAAATTTAATCATTCTTATCAACTCACTTAATTAACAAATGTGTTTCAGCTTATACAAATGCACAATCCCATGGAATAGTATAGTGAACATCTGAAAAATCTATCTTAGGGTCCTTCTAAAAAAGTTAAGACTGGGTTTCAGTTTCATACAAGAGATAGGGTTGAGGAGGGGCAATTTGTAATGATGATGTATGTGTGAAACCAAATTATTATGGTGTTAGACACGAAATAGTTGAGGTGGAGTTTCCATTTACACCAATTCAAAAGATTGTTCGTTTTTTATTGGTTTGATTCTTCAGATTGAGGAACGAGGATTCATCCTGAGTAAAAAATTTTTGTGTTGCACAAAGACAGGAGATATGGCGGATACGATTATTTTGTTTTAGCTCATCAAACAGAGCAAGTGTCGTTTCTCCCATATCCTGGCTCCAAAAGACCGAGGATCGACTGGATTAGTATAATGAAATCTCGATCCCGAATAATAGATGTTCCGGTCCAAGATGATGCATTCCAAGAGAACATGGATGTTCATGAGGCTTTGACAATAGATGTAATGATTGAAGATATAGGATCTCATCCATGAGTCTCGTTCATCGGAAGAGATTGATATCAATATCGAGACATATTTTGTGGAGTTAAAAACGATAAAACTAAGATAGAATAAGATTCAGATGAAGATTCCCATGAAGAAATTGAGGAATATGACGATGATGATTCTAATTATGATTCCGATGATCATTCCGACACCTATAAACATTGTATGATTTTTATGCTTATATTAATAAGTTATATTTATACTCATTTTATTGCACTTTCAGCATTTTAATTTTATGATTATACTTATGTTATTACAAGTTAAGCATTTTACTTACTCGAATTCTGTTTTTTCTTACAATCTTACGTGCGATGATTTTTGTGGGAATATTCTCTTTCATAGACGCGGTTGAGGTATGTCTTTTAGTTTAAAATTTGTACGAAATACAAGGACAATGAGGACATTATTTTGAGTTTAAGACTTTTAGGACTTTAAGTTAAGAAATAAGTGGTGTAATTTAGTGTAATGGTGTTTTATAAAGAAATATTTATTTTGTCCATTAATAGTTATTTGAGTTTAGATGAAGAAGAGTAAGTTTAAGTTTAAAATTTAATATTATTCTATTTTTTGTCTTGTAGTTTTGTTTGTGAGGACTTTGGTGCATATTCTTTGTCATATACACAGTTTAGGTTTGTGTTTTAGTTTAAATATTGTTTTACGGGGGAGCCTTGACTCTATAAGTTTAAATAATGCTTTACAGGGAAGCCCTAACCCTTTAAGTTTAAATACTGCTTTACGGAAGAGCTCTGACTCTTTAAGTTTAAATATTGCTTTATGGGGGAGCCCTGACTCTTTCATATTGTGAATTTGTCTTTGTTGCCTGTTTCTGTGGCCTGCATTCCTGGAAAATATCCATAACAGAGGGGAAACTCTGCCAAATTTTTTCTAAACTCATAAAAAGTAAGGTTTTTTTGGTAATGACTTACATAAAAAATGAATCTTAAGATTATGAAAGTTTATTTAATATTAAAAATTTCACTATATCAGATATCACAGGTCCAATGTCACGTGGTTAGAAGAGAAAGTATGCCGAGGATGCTAGCACATCTAGAGAAGAGCTACCACCATCTACTACTCCCATGCAATCTACCACACTCGATGTAGCTGCGTTGTTTTTGCTGCCGCCTTCAAGTCCTTCAGACCTTTCAAACACAGACGCAGATGACCTCTACCTCGGAGGTTCCAACGGCATCTACCCAGCCATCCACACAACTATCCACTTCTTCCCAGGTACCCGTGGCTTGGAAGAAGCCTCCTAATACCCTTCGGGAGCAGTTGGAGCTGAATGTTGATTAGTAAGTTTAATTTATTTTATTTAATTGTCATTATTAAACTATAATGTATCCTTACTCATCTCTGTGTAAAAGATTGCATCCATCTTCGAGAGCCGCCATTGCTGTCACTTCTATATTCCACGAGATGTTCGTGGGGAGATACTGTACATGGAATCAGGAACCTCCAAAGGTTTGGGATTTGTGGTGGGGAGAGTTCTAGGTAAATGAATCAAAATTTAAAGTTTATTTTATTGGTTATTTTTTCTAATAATAAATTTAATAAATCTTATGATTTTTCATTAAATAAAGAAAAGATGTGTATTGGACCCAGCCTTACCCATGTCAAAGGTCCGGGATGCTTTGAAGGATAGGGCAAGTATTTGTATGAGGGATTTGATGGGCGACATTTGGAAAGATCGTAAGCAGTCCCCGTGGATTGAGGAGAGTCATTGGTAGACAATGTTAGATTATTGGAAAAGCCCATGGCTTCTAGCCCTACCGTAGCAGAATAAGAAGAATATGACTGAGGGATGGGAGGATGGGGACTCGGGAAACACACCGGTAGTTCCATTTCCTTCACTGGAGCTCCCCATTGTGATACACACATTCGAATGAATTTGATATCTAACAACTCCTTAAGTTCTTCCTTTAGTTCCTTGATTTCAGTTGGTGCCATCCGATACGGAGTCTTCGATATTGGTTTTGCATTAGGAATAAGGTTGATTACGAACTCAATTTCTCGCTCTGGGGTTACACTAGGTCATTTTTCTAGAAACACATCTAGAAATTCCCGTGCCACCAGAATATCGTCCAACTTCAGAGCGTCTTTCCCCAAATCTACAATATAAGCAAGGTACCTAACACAACCTCTTTTTAAACTTTTCCATCTTTTGACCTCATATATGATGGGTAAGATATTTTTTCCTTACTTTCGCAGAAAACTTTGAAAGACAAAATCTTCCTTCTCAGGCATTCTAAACGTGACTTTCTTCTCACGACAATCCACTAAGGAATGTTGTGATAACTAATCCATTCCCGAAATTGTACCAAAGTCCATCACTCCTAACTTTATAAAATCTGCTTTAAGTTCTTGTCCATCACTCCTAACTTTATCAAATCTTCTTTAAGTTCTGTCCGGCTATCTCCGACTTGCATCCTCAAAAATCGAGTCAGGAAGTAATATTTTCCCTCCGGAGTGCCTACTTGATAACCCTCAACTAAACAGTCAGGAAACTTATCTAAGGTCTTGAAAAAATTTTGGGAGATAAATGAATGTGTTGCCCCACAATCAAATAGCATATATGTGAGAAGGGAAATTATATAAGTTGTACCTAGGAGCACATCATCTGATGCATCCACCTCCTATTGAGGCAATGCAAAATACACGAGCATTAGCTTTCCTTTATTGTGTTTTAGTCCTCGACTGTTGTTGTGGTTTATACGGTGTTGTCAGTAGCTGGTTCTATTATGGACACTCAGTATGCTCCGATCCTCTATCGATATTCACCGATATGCATTCTGCCATAAGCAGCTGAGTTTGATTACAAACCCCCTATGATCCTCTATATGACTGTGTTGCTTACTTCTTTAGTTGAACCATTAATACAGATACTCGAGAACTTTGCCCTAGACCTAGTTGCTAAACGGTCTAGACCTCTTGATACCCCTCTCCGCATCTCCTCTATAATGCTAGCCTTCTTTGAATACTTCTTTGATATGTGTTTGCATAGTCCTGTGAGGCTACAAATTATAGCCTTGCCTGAATCCTTCCAAGAAAGGCCTCCTCAAACCTCATCATTTTAGGTGTTCACTACTCATTACCTTGGGTACAAACTTTCCAAAGGAATTGAATTTGTGTGCATATTCTGCTACCAACATGCCCTCAGTCTACTTCAGATTGAAGAACTCTTTTTCTCTCTCCATTCTTAAAGAGCTCGAAAAGTAGTGATTCAAGAATGCCCCTCCGACTACCTCCCAAGTAAGGATTTCACCATGTCCTAAATAATCTGGGAGATGCACCTTTTCACCATGTCTATGCATCTCCCACTAAAAGCGGTATAGCTACCTCCCCTTTCATAATGTCTGGGACATCAAAAAGTCGAAAGTTACGCTCCATATCCCCTATCCATTTATTAGCTTTTTCGGGGTTAGCTTATTCTCCAAATGTAGGGACATTAGATTTCCTGATTCTCATGTGGAATGTGGTCACAATGGTTTTTGGCTTATCCTTGTTTTGTAAAGGCTGTGCCATAGCTTGAAATGCCGCATTCTTTTCTGGCGGCATTGCTGATGTCGCCTGTGGTGTAGGGTACGGTGCCTGTTGCGGTAGATTTTCTGAGCCATGAGAAGTGCTTGCCCGTTGGCCTCAGATTCTGGGGGCTTAAAGTCCAATGTGCCATAGCAGTATCATCAGTTTTATTAGCCGCCTCAGAAGCAGGTGGCCGACCTCCTACTCGGTTTGTCTTTACGCGTGGATGTTCAAACATTTAAGCATATGTGGACGTACATAATAAGATTAGACATACAAAGGTGTTAGATTCTATGACATGTTAATAACAAAGTCGTGTTATTCACACGTATCACTCACTCAACCTACCCAGGGATAAGTTATTCAAGAATCCTAACATGGATAAATTATTCCAGAATCCTAACCTAAGCCTTGATACCACTAAATGTCACGCCCCGGATCCAGGCTTGCCAGAGCACAAGACGGACATGCTGTGAAGGATACAAGGCTTCAAAACTTATCAAAGTACAAAGAAAAATGAAACAAAAATATCATTACTCATATTCAAAATTTAAAACGTGAACAAAACATGATGAAATTCGAGTTCTATTGGTAGTAAAATAGAAAATCCAAAACAGTCTTCTACCCCCCTTTTCTCCCAAGCTCACTCCAAAACATCTTCGAATCCGCCCTCACACTTGGTGGGAACCTGGACTGAAAATAGAGAGAGGAGTGAGGGAAAATACTTAGTAAGTAGAGGCCAAACTCTAACTTCCAGGATTAAACAGGCGTTTGCAAGTTATTCTTACTTAATCAAATAAAACGTCCCTTTGAAGTTCAAAACATTTCTTAGGCAAAATTGTAATTTTAGGAAGTTTGAAAATGATTGTGACCTTCAAAATAGTATGTTTACAAAGTTTAGGGCCTAACTATAAAATCCACAAACATGTTTCCCAATAAATAATTATTTACATTTTCAAATATCCTTTAAAGCAGTTCCCAAAACATATTTTGCGAATGTATCTTAACCGTATTCAGACAACTCCAAAAACAATTATCATGCATTCAATGTTCTTAGAACAATCCTCAAAAAAATATTCAGATCATAACCTCAACATTAAGCTCAAGAAAGTACATAAGGTAATTTTGGTTAGAACGTGATATCACGCCTGGTTGTCTCTCCCGCGGGGCAGGGCTGAACAGATATGTGGGGCTTTTCTTCCTTGCCCAAGAAAACATAACGAATAGATGGAACATGCTCCCCCATTACTAACCCAAAGATAATCAAAAGCTCAATGCCAAAACAAATACAAAATATTCCTTTTCCAAAAGCCATCAAATTAATCATAATATATACACAGATTAATTTTCCAAAAATCTTTCATTTGACCAAAACAAATACACAAGGTCCACTTTTTCAAAAATTGTTTCTCAATTTTCCGTAGCACAGCTTATTCAAAATCATTATCAATATTTGCACAAAAACACGTCACTTGTTCAATCAAATATTTATACTCAATTAAAATATATTCACATGTTCATAATTAATAAAAAATTACAGAGTTACGGTTCATTCTCCACTTACCTCAACACGAAGAGAAACGCAGAATCAATTCGAACTGTGAATTTTTGAACCTCCCTTGGAACTCCCTAACATTAACCAATTAAATATCCTGAATTAATTACGACTCTAAAAATGATAATCCAAAAAAACCAAACTCATAGCTAACTTAGGTTTAAGAGATTTGGGGAAATTAAATATTGAGAGGAGAGAAGTTTAAGGAGGACAAATCTAATCAAACAGGATTACTAGAGAGAATTAACTAATCTCAGTAGCTAAAGAAAAATGCATAAATATAAGAAAGAAGAAAACTTACCTACTTTTGCCATGCTGCCTGAGAAGCAATAAAAAGACCGCAAAGAAGGAAAAAGAAAAATAGAGGACATGTCTTACTATTTACAGAAAAGATTAAGGGAGGATAAAGATGAATAGACTTGGGAAAGAGAGAAGGGGTCATGGGGACCAAGGAAAAGGTTGATCTGGTGGAGTCTTAACTTTTTTTTTTTTTTGGGGCGAGTACCATATTATGGATAAATGTTTATGTATTATCTCGGTTGGCGAGGTCGATAAACAAGCAACATGAGAAATTCGAGCTACATTGTGTCGCACTGGAAAGAAGGCGAGCTCGCCAGATAATTAAAATGAAAAGACTAGCTTGATCTGCACGCAATTATAAAACTTCAAAGGGAAGAAGTCTGTTGCATCATTATTATCACTACATTAAATGATCAGTTTTATCGGAAGCCATGCTGCATTAAATTACGCCTTTTCAAAAGTACTCTACATCTTCATCATTGTATTAAAAGTAGAGAAGGGATGTTCTTTATCATCAAACTCACCCTTTCTTCATTTGAAAAAATTTTCATATAGATAAATTTCTAGATTGTGGTCATGCTCCCAAACTTAGCCAGTTGTGAAGAGAGTTAGGCGGGATAATCCGCCATTACCTAGATCGCAACCATAATGGTATTAAAGTAAGTGTTATACCGGTGTGTCCGTGCCTTGCCGCTTGGTACTTTCACCAAGAGAAGGTCACCTTTATGACCTTCTCCACCATTTTGTGCACTTATCTAAAATTGTCTGAAATTGACGACCTCTACACTGTTCACTATGACTAGTTCTTTCGTGTCACCTACCCACTGTAACTGTGAAATTGTAAGATATGTCGCTCCATTTACTACATGAAGTTCAAGCTCGGGCGCCTAGAGTTCTTTCATTTTTATGTCTCCAAGGCATCTGAATGGACCCACGATAAAGTTTTAATTATTTTTAGAGCATTGGATGAACATACAGCACAGATAATTCGAACTGGGGTAAACAGGACAGATCAGTTAACAACTGGATCGTATTATTATCCCCAAGGACTTCACGCTTTCCAAGGGATTCTGAGTGTCTTGTGCCCTCAGTATGAATATTATAAGAATATGTAATAGATGTTTTTTTATCTAATATATGCAATAGATCTTTTAATAGATCTACAATGTCTTCTGCTCTAACCACGATTAAGGTGACCTACGATCAAGTTTTCATAACCGTTAGAGCATGGATGCTCGTAATATATTACTGCGAGTATTATATGAATATGAAATTTCAAGGCAAATCTCTTCTGTTTTATCATTTCAATATGCATATGTTCCATTTGATGAAGTTAACCTTCTATTGAATTGTCTATGAATCCTTATTAGAACAAAATGAATGCAAGTTCGATTAATAGAAATAGCCAAATAGATGATCTGAATAATAAGGACATCATAAAAAGGTGAGCTCGACTGTTGATTAGTGATGAACATGAAATGTATTAGTATGAATATTATGTGAATATGATATTTCAAGGCCAATCTATTTTGTTGTATCATTTCAATATGCATATATTCTATTTATGAAGTTAATCACCAATTCAGTTATTTATAAATACTAAATGGAATGGAAAGAAGGCGAGCTCGAATCACATATTCTATTACTTATGAATACTACATGGAACGGAGTGAAGACGAGCTCGATTAATATAAATAGCTAAATAGACGAGCTCTATAATAAGCAACTCGTAAAAAGTCGTTCACAACAATGAAACTGGTCATCTATAGGTGTCAGAAGTTTGAAAGCCATTGCATCACAATTACTACAGTAAATGCAGCGGTTGGGATTGGTTGTAATCCTAATTACTCCGACTTTCATTCTATTTAAAAAGTGAAGGCTTACGCTTTTAGTCATCTCCCAAGCTTGGCATTTTCATCTTTTAACCTTTCTTACTATGGCTAGACTTTCTCACACAACTGGTGGTCCCTTTAGTAAATGGTTATGTAGAGAGTTGAGTGGGTTCACTCGTTATAGACAAGATTTTTACCGTATTGGTAACAATGTGGCTTCTATTGTGGTGTGTCTTGGCAATGCCGTCAAGTACTGTAACAAAACAATATCAACTTTATGATGTTGTGCACCATGTTGCGTATCTACCTAACCTTGTTGGAAGATGAAGGCCCCTGCACTCTTTACAATTAGCGTTACTTCTGTGTCAGCCACCCTGTTATGCTTGAAGATTGGCTTTGATATGGAGTCTACTTCATGCACTTCCACCCTCAATGTCTGTTTTTCTTCCGCTTCTACTTTCCTACTGTGAGTCATGGAAACACAAGACATATTTCAATGTGAGCGCCACTTGTGTGGTAATTGGGTTATATTACCGTGTTGGGGTTTAATAGATATTGCAAGGCCCTACGGCGGCTTCATGCTTGTTCATCCAACTTATGTGGCTGATATGTTTTAAAATGAAATGGGAATGGGATCCAACAACTACAATGTAAGGTAAGTAGACCTCACACTTAGAGATGGGTTCACCCTGAGTATCGTTATTCTCACGGATGGCAAGATTCAACTACTCAATCATTCACTCAATATTTAGTCTTATCAATGTGGTGAAAATGATCGTCAGCTAACAAAGTAACAAACATAAGCGTCAGCTAGCAAAAAAAAGGAACAAATTTAAAATGGGAGTTTGGATCTCGGGATCCCCCTAACCTGGTTTCTACTTCAATTAACCCGAATTAATAAAAACTGTAGTTGCCTTAGTGAATTGGGTCATCACACTCGTTATCGGGCAATCCCTATCTCTAGGCAAAATCCTCTCTATTCTCTATAACTTTTAGACGAGAATCTCTTCTCTCCCTAACAAGTTATGAATGCACTAAATACAGGTGATTATTGACCTAAGAATGTATTAACTATCTCTAGTTCAATACCCCAATTAATCCCCAAATTGAAAGCCATAAAGTGTTTTTCCTTTCTAAATTTCAAAAACTCGTGCGATAATTCAAGTTCATGATGCTTAAATTGCACATAAATAATCAATTAGAGAATAACTCAACGAGAAGCAACTTTTAATTTCATTAAATTAACATCAATTTCATAATACCTAAAGGTTAGGGTTCGACCCTCAAATCCAAACACACTAATTTCTCACAATTCATTGTAATAAACTGAAATTAACATAAATTAAAGTAATAGAGAAGGAAAAGAAATGCTTAGAACTAGAAGCTGAAGCCAAATTGCGTTCCCGAACCGTGCTTAAGCTTATCTCTCGAATTGCTCCCGCGAAGCTCGAATCTGTTTGTTTTGATCTTCAATTGCACTTATAATCACTCAATTCTCATTCTCTAATCTAATATCTACCTAATTCAGGTGAGAATTGGGGGAAATTTGTCACCAAAAATTGCCCCAATTCGCGTAATAAAAGTCTATCTAAGCTACCCTAAAACTAAGGATTGAATAATGCAGAAAAAGTCTTAAAAATAACTAAGCATGGCCATTCTCGGGACCTATTGGTGCTAGTAGGTCAGGACCTACCGTGCGTGGCAGGTCTCTATCCCCATTGTGCCCTTTGTTGTCCGAACCTACAGCAGCTGATAGGGGAAGCCTACCATGCGTAGTAGGCTTTTGTCTGCCACTTCTCTTGTTGCCAAGGGCCTATCGCGGGTGGTAGGTTGCTGCCTACATCGTTCTTGCATCGTTTTCTATCATTTTTACTTTATTTTAAGCCACTTCCGTTCGTTCTTCGTTGCACTTCATTCGGCAAGCACCTACGATACAAATGGAGGATATTAGACACAAATATATACTTTATACCTTAAAATCACCGAAAAACAATGAAATTAACATACAAAATAATAGCCAAATTAACACCTATCAGTGGTCTATCCGTGAAGACAAGGTGGTCGACGCCGGGTAAACTATGTAATAGTATAGATTAGTTTAGTTTTTTGCTATGTAACCATGTCCTCTGTATTTTTATTTTCGAATCATCAACTTCATTACCTCTATCCATTGTTTACGAATGCACTAACTCATAAAAATATCAAGAAATGAACAAAAAACTTTATGACAAAGAAGTTTGCAGAAACTTTTTGACCAAGATGTGAGCAAAAGGTCTCTAACAAAAATTCTATTTACTTGCGAGTTCTCAAGCTAGCCCTAAGTGAGTTTGAAATACCCATGACATTGTTGAGTCTATGCGAGCTTGCGTTCTTACGTTGGTTAAGATGCAACGGTCAATATGTAAGCTCTCTTAATACGCAACAGTAAATAATCCCACTATGCACCTGCCCAGCTCAGGATATAGTAGATGCAAACCCAGTAAATATTTTTAAATTGTTGCATCCCTATAAAACTTAGCCTTTTCATCATAATCTTTGAACATGTTTTTCTATGGCTTAACTTCCTAATTCTACTCGTTCTCCCTTTCTTAAACAATTGCCTATGACATTACGTGGCATCATTTGCCATTAGCTTCAGGACAACCACACTGGTAGTAATGTCACTTCCATTGTGCTGCTTCTGGGGTGCGTTATCCGGTATTATCACAAAAAAAATGTCAACTTTATGACGTTCTGCACCATATTCACATCTACGTTACCTTGTCTGAAGATAAAGGCCCCTACAGTCTTTACTAGAACATGTACTACAAAGTTGTCTACCTTCTTATTCTCGAACAAACGCATTAATAACACGTCTACTCCAGGTACTTCTATGCACAGCATCTACATTTCTTGCACTTCCACTTTTCGAAATCGAAGCAGTGGACACAAATCTTGTACTAAAATCTCATCGCTAATGATGCAAATATTGTGTTAGCTTACATCAACTAGGGTCTACCCAACAACATTTTCTTTCAAGACGGCTATGTGGTTCTTGATAATGAAGGCGAGGTTATGTTCTTTCCATGAAAATGGGAGGGTTGCCTATGTAATAGTGATGGTTAATTTTGTTTTTTACTATGTAACAATGTCCTCTGTTTTTAATGTATGAACTTCTTAGTCCTATATATTTTTTCATACTATTTGTGCAATTACTAAAATTGACAACCCATATAAAAGAGGAAACTGGAAATGCATGACACAACTAGAATAAGGCCCAACAAGAGAGAGAAATTTGGAGGTACAAGTTGGAGGTTCGGACAAATTAAGATGTCTACCTACATATAGGAGGAATTATTTCTAGAAGGTGAATAGATTGATCATTGGAGTTGCGATGCTAATTGCATAAATAGAATGTTCATTAAAATAAATCAAAAGAATAGAGATTTCTTCCATTTTATTCGCATGGATTATGAAGGTAGAAACAAAAACTTGGCGAGAAAGAATTTAGTAAGTATTGGCGACTTTAAAATAACTTTAATTTACAATAAAAAATTAAGGAGAATAAAATGACCATCAAATTAAGTGGGAGAAGAATAGTCAAAGGTTAGGTCGTTGGGCAAGCAATATTCCAAATCTAAAATAAAGGAGAAGATAATGAATGGTGTGATGAGGTAAAAGGGGGTGAATTAATGCATTAGAGTAGATGGATGATGATTTGGATGTGATTTGCAATAAAAAAGATGCCACACTTCCATAAAAGGAGGTGTTGTACTCTTAACTTTTCATAAAATTCAAAAGCTGGTTCAAATTCTGTGTGTAAAATTGCTGAAAGGGCAATTCAGTAATCTAATCAATCAATTTTTGTTGTTTTTACAAATTTGGTATCACCTCAGTGTAGACCCGACTATTCCTACTCTTTTCAAATAAAAGGTTGGGGGAGGGTTTCTGGGAAGTTTAGAAAAAAGTTGTAAGTTGAACAATTAGCAGAGGTGTTTAAAACGCCTTTAAAAAAACTCTGTGAATTAACCCTTTTTTATAGTGTTTATAGACAAGAGCAGGGTCCTCAAAAGAGCTAAGAAATAATGGGAATGAATTTACGCAAATTATATGGTACACCCTGGGAATACATAGCATGGACTCATTGGGTTTAATCACGTCGTTCTATTTATGTGTTTGAAGAGGCAAAAGTTGATGCCCCAATCGTTTTAGACACACGCAATCGTTTCCCTCCAAAGACTAAAAAACAAAACATAATGTCAGAAATCTCATCATCACTTCACTTTCCCTTTTGCAAAAAGTTTTCTCTAGCGACCGGTTAGGGTTCATTTGCCTTCTTCTAAATCTTAATTTTTCTCCCGTAAAATCAGTTGAATTTGAGTTTGTTTATTAGTTATGGCTTCTCCAGGAAAGAATAAGAGCAAGGGCAAGAAGATATCGGTGTTAAGAAGAACGATGATGTTCAAACAAGAAAATTTTCTCCATTTTGTTTCCTTTTTGTATAGGTTTTTGCACGGATGCTTTGTTTTATATGAAATTCGTGGTCTGTATTAATAAATTTCACTATTTATTTTGTGTAATCGCTAATATCTTGTTCTGTAATGTTGATATGACTACATTTCTGTGTTTAAAATATAATGTTTTATTCCATATTTTGAGAAGTTATGTTCATGTGTGTGTTTCACTTTCTTGATTTGTTTTCTTTCCCTTTTTGCCATTTATTTTTCTTATTTGTTTGTTTTGGGAATGTTACATATTTTTTAATAAATAGTAGTCATAAATATGATGTAATCTAGATGAAAATATAGCACATGTTCTTGGTGTGTTGTTTCCTTTATTTTACTATCTTCAGTGTTGGATGTTCTTTTAATAAAAATCTTCCACATATTTTTGTTTAGTGTTACAATAGTTTGTGTTTAGTGTCAATCGTTTTGTGTGCAGTGTTCCATGTTTTTTCCTTTTAGTGTTGCATTTGTTTGTGTCCAGGCTTCCATGTTGTTTATTGTCTCTTTGTCTTTTATGTTTTGTATTTTTTCCATGCACTTTCTAGGTTATTTGTTGTGGTTAGGTTTCATGGATTTATAATTCATGCTATATGGAATTCTTTTTTTGTTTTCAGTTGTTTTTGTTAGTGTTCTATGGACATATGAACATGTTCCATTGGAATAATGAAATATTCCATGTACATATATGCCTTCTTTTTTTCTTTGTAATGTAGTGATATATTCCATGGACATATATGTCATTGTAATATGGTAGTTCATTATTTATTTTATTTGTTTGTTAATTTGATATAATAGATTCATTTGCTGGAGAAAATCTACGGGCATTGTATTAAACAGCTTTGATGATGTTGTAGTACAGGGGGACAATGAAAGGCTAGTAGAAAAGACAATTGTTTTATGTACAGTATTTATTTATGTCTATCTTCTATAGCTTTTAAAATTTTTCTTTTGTTATGTTTATGCAAGACTCCTAAATAATACAAACCAACAACACAAACGAAACTAACAAACACTATCTTGAAAGAGCTGAAGAGGTCAAGAAGGGGGAAAAGTGAGAAGTCAGCGTCATAAACATAATCAAAAGAAAGCAAGAATTGAATCCTCACAGCCACCAAAAGTAAGCAGTACAAATATAAAATATAGTGATTAACTATCAACATAAGGACATCAAGAAGTACTCGAATGAGAAGTAGAGAGAAGCTGTGAAAGAGATTGGATTTGGTTCAATTTTGTCGTTGAACATGTCAAGATTGCCAATACTCAAAATTGTTGTATGAAGTTGGAGGAAGAGTATGTAGATAGTGATGAAGAGAATGTAAGGTTAGTGTTAGGAAAACCGTCTGGTCCTAAACTAGTTGAGTAAATGAACAATTCTAATATCGAGGATGAAAGATATGTTTGGAGTATTGGAAAGATTCACGAATAGGTATGGGGAGTTGGCTCCTGTTGTAACAAAGATGCCACAAGTAGTGTTAGGTCAAGGTGATGGTGGTGATGCTTTTAACAGGGATTTCATTATCTACATCACTTCAAGCATCATTAATTACCTGGCTACAAGGAGATGTCATTATAGACTAATGAAGATTTTACTTGACAATACTGATATAAAAAATTATAATTGGAGTTTACAATGGAAGGACTTATAGAAATTGGTGATAGCTGGAAATATTATCTAATCAATAATTTTTGTGGGCCAATTACCTTTCTTATGGTAATATATGACACTTAATGTATTTTTGTATTATTGGAATTTATATAATATTATGATACTAATTTTTCATTCTTATTTTTGTTTGTGGAGCTCTCCACTTAGATAGAGTGATGTTTAAGATTGGTGATCTTTCGGAGAGGTCTATCCCTGTAATTCAGTAACAGAGTAGTAGGAAAGCTAGTCTGAGGCAAAAGAAACAAGAAGATGGAGGAAGTTTTGAAAGGGGTAGGGTACTTCCATGGCCGGATAAGGAAAAAATATTAGAGGATAAGTGGGTCGTTACATACATGGATACTGTTTTGAAAGATGACATTTATAATGAAAAGGAGAAGGTACATGTTCTTTTTCTGGTTTAATGTGATTTCATTCTTTTATTATTGTGTTTTTATTGAGTTTTCCATGCTAATATAATATTTGTTACATTTAAAATTAATTCATGTTCTATGTTGTGTAAATAATGTTCCACAAGGAATGTTTTGTAGTTAGATGAAATTTATGTAAATTATATATAATTTTATGATACTGCAAGAGATTGTTGACCAAAAGGAAGAGGTAGTAACATTGTTGAGTATTGTAGCACTTTCAGTCACGGAATTGTTTATTGAAGCAAAGAAACAAAATATTAGTGCGACTGAATTATTCAATAAGGAAAGCTTTGGGCTGCGATAGATATTTCGTAATGCAAAGTTAGATACACATTCGGCTAACATAGGAGGAGAACAACCTGCTTCAAGTTCTAAAGTATTTCGTGAAAGCCAAGATTATTCATTCTTTCAGAAGTGACAAATTCATCAATGCTTTTGATAATTTTGAGAAGAGTGTTGGGAAGGCTAAAACTTTAAGACACAAGCATGCCTGATTTTGACCTTGCAATTTAATGATGATGATGATGAAATGGAGCAACGCCACAATCATCATTACGAGCAGTATAAGTGTGATCCTTTGTATGATGATAAATCATTATCAACAATAAAGATACAACTGATTTCGTGGATGACATTTTCAATTTTGTTAATTATCCACAAAGTAATGATCAAGAAGAAGAAGGACCTGTTGCAAACGTTGATAGGTAATTGCCTGTATTTTTTTAGGGTTGTTTTGTTGTGAATACAAATGCATGTTTGTGTATATTTGATTAATAATCTATACTATGTTTTTGCTATAAGATAATGGGTGAAAGTGATAAGGATCAGAGTGAAGAGATGAATGTATCAATGTATATAATAAGTGTATATATAAGTATAAATATATGTATATATACATATATATATAAAGATCTATATATGAATGTATATATACACACACATATTATATATATATTATATTTATCGTGTAATCACCAGGTATTACTCAAGACTTTTATTGAGCATTCATACTCCAACCTACTGAACCTAGGTAAAAATACACATATAAATATGTATATATATGTATATGCATATATGTATATGCATATGTACGTGTATATATATATGTGCACAGGTAGTTGTATGTGTATAATTATATATATAGATTTATATATATACATATATATGTGTATACATATATATTATATTTACCGTCTAATCACCAGATATTATATATATCATATATTTATATATTCATATATTATGTATATATGTATATATATATATACATACATATATATGTATATGTATATGCATATATATACATACATATACGTATATATATGTAACATCCCGTCTAAGTACCTCAAAATTAACGTAAGTCACGGAGTGTCAAAACGAAAATTTCGGGGGTTATTTTATAAAGAATAGAAAGTTTTGGAGTCATTTGGTAATCCTTAGAAAATCTAAGGAAGAATTTTCTGTTAAAAATTTTTGGGAGCATATTTTAGGATTACTAGTGTTTAATGCTTTAAGTTGGAGATTGATATTTTAAGTTTAATATAAGTTTTAAATCATTTTTAAGATTTGGGGACAACATAGAAAGTCTAGAAATTTAGAGGACTTTAGTGCAATTGTAGAAACTAGTTTTGCCAAGTGGGGTTTGATTTGTGGACAAATGGCAAGTACGTGACATGTGTCATAGGCACATATGGCAAAGGCATGCACACATGGCTATATAAGGAGGTGAAGAAGAGGCATTTTCTCATCCCTCTCTCATTTTCTCTTCTCCTCTCTTCTCTCTCTCTCTCTCTCTCTCTCTCTCCTCCCATTTTATCTTTTCTTTCTCGGCATCTCTCTCTCCTCTCTCCCCACTTTCTCCTTTTTTTTGTTTTAACTTATCTTCTTTTTCTCTTCTATTTATCGACTCTCACTCTCTCTCACTAAGGTAAAAATTTTATTTTATTTTTTTAAATTTTTTTCAAGTTAAATATAGTTATATGAGGAGTTTTGATTATTATTTTTATTATTAGGTTATATTTTTTAAAAATAAATAATAATAAACTTTAATAGTTATGGATTTATTTTGGGAACCCATAATTTTTACGGAGTTGTTATGAAATTATTTTGGAGTTGTTTCTAGAGTTCCTTTGGATTTAAAATAAGCTTAGGTGAATCCTAGAGTCATCATGGGGTCATGTTTATATTTTTATGCTGATATGTGCTATTATTTGTGGGTTGACTCGTTTCGCGGCTCAAGGTTTTCTTCTACAAGAAATTTAAGCATTTTCTTGAAAGCATATTTCTCTATTTTTGGATCTTGACAAAATTTAAAAATATTTACCGTTGGTATATTATGAGTTATACAAAATATGTTCTACATTTAGAATATTTATTAATTTCTTTTTAAGAAACAATCTTGCTAATAACTTATGAGAAGATGTCAAATATAATGTTATAATATTTTCTGACTATTTTGTATTATTATCATAAAATTATCCTTATAGTGTTAAAATGTTCTTTAGAATATGCCTACATTGTTTAAATTATTTGTAGATCGACATGATTTTAATTCTTACTTTTCTTAAAAAATATTTTCCCTATAATTTGGTTTATATATTATCATTAAAATTATTTGGAGGAATTATCTTAAAATATACTCATTATTTCTTTTTAAAATAATATTTAAAATATCTTTAAATATTCTTATAGGGCTTTGAGATATGTTTAAATTATTAAAATATTTTTTATATTACTTTGGGATTATTCTTAAAAGTATTCTTAGATTATTTTGAGCTTACTCTAGCATGAGTTATAAGATTTCTAAGAAATATTTTTACCATGACTAAAAAATATTCCTACATTATGATTTTGAGAATATTTAATTATTTCTTTTGAAGGAATATTTCTTCATAGTTTTATTCATATATTACTATATCTGTTGGAAGTATTTAATAATTCCTTTTGAGAAATATTTATCATGAATTTTGAAAAAAAAAATTAGCATAACTTATTTTATATCTGGTAATATGTTTTAAGTACAATCAAAGGTCATATACGCATACTCTTGTTGTGTACATGGTTTTGAAAATATCTGGGAAACACAAATGTTTTTTTATGAGATTTTATAAAGACATGTTTTGAATTGCACGCATGTCACATTGGTCATGTTTATGGGTTTTGCGGCTTTGCCTGACAGATGGGAATTTTCGATACATAAAAAGATTTGTGAGGCCGAGAGTTGGCCTATGTTTTTATAAAAATCAAGTAAAATCCTAGTCCAGCCGAAGGAACTTTGTATATATATTTTTTATCAACATGTCGAGAAGATTGCACTATGCGTGGTTAGTCCCCCATACGAGGGCCTCTTCCGAAAGACATGCTTGTAGGTGTACTCTTTATCTGGATCCAGTTGATAGAGGGCGTAGTACCTTGGAAGGGTTATACAAAAGACGGTATTACGTTTGACTCCATATCATGCTCTGGACTACATTCTAGCAGGTTGAGTCAGAGGGGCTCATTGGCTAGGGTAGTACAGGGCGTCCTGGCTGGTACCCCATGCGTCGTTACCTGTTTTGTGTATAAATGGTATGTGCAGTGGTCTATGAAATCAAACGTTTGTCCAGTATGCATTAAGTTTCCGACTGGTTTTGACTATGGGATACCGAAACTTGTGTCTGATTACCCCATTTAAGGTTACAGACTGTGTGCGTCGAGCCTATTATGGTGCATGCATTATTTTGAAAGCTCCAGTATTGCGACAGCACCGATGTATCTTGATTCCCTAAAACCCTAAACCCTAAACTCTTCAAAAAGTTTATAACTTGCATACAAGAGAATTTATGAAAACGTTTCTTTTCTGTCATGATAAACCATTTTATAAAGATTATTTTACCCATATGGATTACTCACAAGAATACACAGGCACGTGAACTCGTAAAGCGCCTTTCGCTCATGTCTTTCAAATGTTTTTCCCTTTCAGATGACTCAGAAACCAGATCTGGCTAGTTGCATCAATGTGGGCCCGCTGGGTTCTTTAACCTTGGGGTGTTTCACCTCTAGCCATGAGATTTTGATCTATGAAGACTTGGCCCTCACGGCCTTAAACCTATGTATAAGTTTTGAGAAGTCCTTTATTATAAAGTTATGTTTATAATTTACTTTCTTCTTGTGTTGTTTCGTTTAGAGGGACGCCTTCTAGTTCCTCCCGCTTGTATTCTAGCTTTATGTTTTTCGTAAGTCCAGTGTCGAGAAGCACGCAGGTACCTTACCCTGCCACAGTTTATCTAGCACAGGGGTACAGGGTATCACATGTGGTATTAGAGCTCTAGGTTCGATACTAGGTTCTCTAGATCCTAGATGAGCTTTAAGAGCTGACCACTTAGACCCTATGGCCTGGAGATTTAGTAGTGTTCTATTTAGAGTTTTGACGTTAAGCTTTTATTTTGTAGGAAGAAGATTTCACGACCTATTCATAGATAGATTTACTAGGAGGGCACCGTAGTTAGAGGATTAGCTGGCTAGACACCTTTTTCGTCTTATTCCCTTAGGGAGATCGATCCAGAACGATTTTCGGTGGTAGAAGTAGATATCCCTGATTTGGATTCCGAGACTGTAGATGGACCAGCTGACACTGAGATGGATAGAGAGGAGGATCTTAGTAAGCCTACCACAAGGTCTGCAATGGATACCACTGAGTGGATAAAGAATGTACTAAGAACTGAGACGTCCAAGGAACCTTCAATAGAACCCATCTCTAGTATCCATGCATTACCCACTGGTTTGTATCGAGGTTCGACCTCCGATCTGCTGTTTCTTCACCCTTAGCTGAGACCGCGGGGTCATGTTTTCTTGTACCCTGCCTTAGTTTAGAGTAGAGACTTTAGGCTGCAGAGAACCAGATTGCAGCTCTGCAAGCAGAGTTAGTAGAGACGAGTAGGCATTTTCACTCATCCTGTCAAGCTAGCCAGTTAGAGACTACGAGGGCAGATAGGTTGGCAGCTGAGGTAGCACAAATGAGAGAGATCCTTGAAGCACAGCAACATGGTGTGTTCCTACAACATTGGTTAGGAATGATAAGTAGTTCAGCAAATGAGACCCCGGCAGAGGCCTAGGTTCGCTGAAGGGGCTTTAGTAGTCGTTTTACCCGACTGGGTTAAAATCTTGGCAGGACGTTTATGATCTCGATGTTTGGATAGTAGGTGCTAATATAAGCTGGATGTTTTCTGTGTGCAATGCGACTTTGTAGTTCTGTTGGTATTAGATCTTTCCTGTATTAAATAATATCTTCTGAGTGGGTATGCTTAATAAAGTGTGTTTTCTATATGATTATATTTTGTTTTAAGTTTTGATATCTCTTTTGATTATGGGATGTTACGTGTTAGCTATATCTACAAACTGAAGGTTATCACTCCTAAGTTTTTATTAGGTTAGAACTTATCCTTGGGTTTGGAAGATGCCAGGACCACACTTCCTAAGTCATAGAAATGAAGCTATGTCAGAAAATTCAAATCACGAATCGACAGATACAGCTAGAGAAGTAAGTCGCCATTCGAAACCCACCAATCATGAAATAATTGGAAATTTCATGACAAAAATAACTGAGTTGTTGGAAGGTACTTTGGCGAATCGAAGAGGGGGGACGAACACAGAACACCGATAATGACGAGGCCCTGGAACGATTGTTATGATTTCGGCCCCCAGAATTCTATGGCGAAGTTGAACAAGAAGCCAATGCAGAATTATTTTTAGAATAGTTAAACGATATTTATGATACTCTGTAGTATGACGTCACTAAGAAGGTAACCTTTGCTACTTTTCGGCTTAGGGGAGCAGTAAAAGACTAGTGGCTAAGGATTTCTAAAGCCCGAATATTAAGAAACCAACTGTGGACATGGAAAGATTTTCAGGAGGAATATAAGCAAGAATACATACCCTGTTGGATAATAGAACATCGCGAAGATGAGTTCCATTAGCTAAAACAGGAAGGGATGACAGTGGCATAGTATATTGCAAAGTTTAATCGTCTTGCTAAGTATTGTCTATGCCTCATAGACACAAAAGAGCATAGAACATACTAGTTTCTGAAGCGGTTACGAGTAGAACTGCAACGCGTACTAGCATATCTACCGTAGATGAGTTTCGCTACTATAAGTTGAAGTTGCCACAAGAGCCGAAATAGCTGATCAAATGGCAAAACAGAGATCAGTGGCCATGGGTGCTCTATCACAGTCCCACAAACGACCTGAACATGAACGTCGGAGGTCTGGATATCCAAAGAAGCCATGAAATGATAACCGAATGGGGAATGGGAACTGCCAAACATTATGACAAGAAACCCTCGTTCGACTTGCACTTACTGCAGACGTGGATGACACCTAATGGAGGCATGCTATCAAAAGGCAGGAGCATGTTTTTAGTGGGGAAAGGCTAAACACTTTGCGAGACAGTGCCCTGGAGGGCAAGTAACAATCTTAGGAATGCCCAGAGGAGTGGGACGACCACCTAATGCCGTGGGGGCACCAGTAACCTGAGATAACAAATCGTAACCTGGATGGGCAACCCTTGGATGGTGAAGCAAAAGAAGTTTAAGATACTATCTGTATCTTCTCTCACCCTGCTAAAGTATTAATTGATCAAGGAGCTAGTATTCGTTTGTGAGCATGCATTTCATAAAACATATCCCTAAAATCTCTATTAGCATGCCCTACAAATTGGTTGTTTGCACACCTATGGCGGTGATTAGGGTTACTAAGGAAAAGTACCCCGATTGTGAGATTTGTATAGGGAGCGCAGTATTACCTAGAGATTTAAGAACCTTATCCTTAGAGGGATATGATGTGATATTAGGAATGGATTGGTTATCTAAGCATTATGCCAAGGTAGACTACCGAAAGAAAATAGTTAAGTTTACCCAATCAGATATGCCTACCCTAGAATTTCAAAGAGATAAAACAAAGAAAGAAAAACATTTGATCTCCAGTAATAATGTAAGGAAATTGATCAAGAAGAGATGCCAAGGGTATTTAGCATACTTTCTCGACAAAACGGGAGAAGAAGTACAAATAGAAACCATCTTAGTGGTGAAGGAAATCTTAGATGTGTTTTTCCTGCAAAATTAACAATTCTACCACCTAAACGAGAAGTAAACTTCGGCATAGAACTAGTACCCGCTGTCGTACCACTATCCCGAACACCATATCGAATGGCTCAGGAGGAGCTGAAGGAGTTAAAGAATCAACTACAAGAACTGTTACAGCAAAGCTACATTCGTCCGAGCACATCACCATGGGGTGCACCAGTATTGTTTGTCAAAAAGAAATATGAAACCCTTAGAATGTGCATTGACTACCGAGGGTTGAATAGTGTCACTATGAAAAAGAAATACCCTTTTCCCCTGTTCAATAAATTGTTTGATCAACTTCGAGGAGTAGGTTGTTATTCCAAGTTGGATTTAAGATAAGGGTATTACCAAGTACGGATAGAAGAAAAAGATATCCAATAACCATTTTTAACACTCAACATGGACACTATGAGTTTGTATTGAAGCCTTTTTGGTTTCACCAATGCACCAGCGATATTCATGGACTTGATGCAAAGAATTTTTTGCCCATACTTGGACCAATTCGTGTTGATTTTCATTGACGATATCTAGGTTTTACTCACTAGATACTGTGACACATGAGTAACACCTTCGAAGTGTGCTGCAAATCCTATGAGAACACAAGTTGTCTGCCAAGTTAAGTAAATGTGAATTTTTTATGGAGAAGGTGAATGTTTTTGGACATATGGTCACACGTAAAGGCATAACCGTTGATCTAGCCAAGGTAGAAGCTGTAACTAATTGGACGCCACCTAAAACCCCTACAGAAGTACGTAGCTTTTTGGGGCTAGGTGGATGTTATCAACGATTTATTAAAGATTTCGCTAAAAGGTTGCTGGACCCTTAACACAATTAAGCCGAAAGTCTATTGAGTTCAAATGGTCAGAAAAGTGTGAAAAAAGTTTTTAGGAGTTGAAGCATCGATTGACATCGGCACCAGTGCTAACTTTGGCTGATCCGCAGAAGGAGTTTACCGTATATACCGATGCATTTGGAGAAAAATTAGGAGCACTGCTGATGCAAGATAGGAAGGTAGTTGCTTATATCACTCAAAAGTTGAAGAACCACGAAAAAAACTACCCAACGCATGACTTGGAGTTAGCAGCCATAGTATTTGCACTCAACAAGTGGCGACATTACCTCGATGGGGCTAAATACGAGATCTTTACTAATCACAAGAGTTTAAGCTATCTGTTCTCCCAAAAAGACTTAAACATGAGACAGCGAAGATGGATGGAACTGCTTGAAGAGTACAGATGTCCAATTAACTATCACCCCGAGAAAGAAAACGTGGGAACTGATGCTTTGGGTAGAAGTGCCCAGTTAGCAAGCCTCATCTTAACTTCAACTTTGCAACAAGAGATCAAGGAAGTGCAAAAGAGAAATGAGGAATTTCAAAGGTTTAAAGCTCAAGTAGAGGCAAAGAAATTAGATGAATTTCAAGTCTAGGATACTGATAAAAGTTTGCATTTTCAAAAGTAGCTATGTGTACTGAATGATACGGAGATTAAACGAAAGGTATTGGAGGGCACACATAAAAGCAAGTATTCCATACACCTTGGTGAGAAGAAGATGTATCAGGACCTCAAAAGGAAGTTTTGGTGGAACAGAATGAACAGAAATGTGGCAGAGTATGTCGCCGCTTGTCTTACTTGTCAAAGGGTGAAAGCAAAACACAAGAAGTCCACAGGACTCTTACAGCCATTACCTATCCCCGAATGGAAATGGGATTATGTTACGATGGACTTTGTCACTGGGTTGCCATGGACAAAAAGTTATAAGGATGCCATTTGGATCATAGTTGATCGTTTTACGAAAGTAGCGCACTTTATTGCTATCAACATAATGTACTCTGTGGAAAAGCTAGCCGAGCTTTATGTGGAGGAGATTGTAAGATTTCATGGAGTACTTACCGCCGCAAACCCTTAGGCTAGTGGACAATCAGATTCAACAATCCGAACTTTGGAAGATATGTTATGAGCGTGCGCTTTAGAGTTTGGAAACAATGGATTGATATCCTGGTCTGGGCGGAGTTTGCTTATAACAAATTTTATCATTCTTCAATCGGAACAGGGCCGTTTGAAGCTCTATATAGGAAGAAGTTTAGAACACCTTTATATTGGGATGACATTTGAATTCGCTTCCTTTGGAAGCAGAAGAGCTAGATGCCAGAGTTAGTAGAGGCACAGAAACAAGTAAAAGTAATTCAAGAACGACTCCGAGTAGCTAAAAGCCGACAAAAGAGCTACGCGGACAATCGATAGCAAGACCTGGAACTTGAAATAGGAGATCGAGTTTTTTCTATAACTCACACCACACTGTGGGAACCCCAAACACCTAAGAAAAGGGAAGTTAAGCCCCCTATACACTGGATCATTTCAAGTAAGCGACAGGATTGGTAAGGTAGCCTATAGACTGATATTACCGGAAGAATAAGGCATTCATTATGCGTTCCACGTCTCCCAGCTAAAGAAATATCGAACATCGTACGAGCATGTTCTGAATGACAACCCGTGAATTGCAAAATGATTTATCATATGATGAGAAGCCTAGTGGGATTGTGGAATGAAGCATAAAAGAATTATGCGGAAAGAAAATTCCGATGTGCAAAGTGTTATGGAGACATCACGGCATTGAAGAGGCAACATGGGAAACCGAAGAATTTCTACGTAGGAAATATACAGAGATTCTAGGTACATGAACCCAAGAATTTCGAGGATGAAATTCTTCTATAGAGGGAAGAATATAACATCCCGTCTAAGTACCTCAAAATGAACGTAAGTCGCGGAGGGTCAAAATGAAAGTTTAGGGGTTATTTTATAAAGATAAAAAGTTCTGGGATTATTTGGTATTTCTTAGAAAATTTAAGGAAGAATTTTTCGTTGAAAATTTTTGGGGACATATTTTAGGATTATTAGTGTTTAGCGCTTTAAGTTGTAGATTGAGATTTTAAGTTTAATATGAGTTTTAAGTCATTTTTAAGGTTTGGGACCAACGTAGAAAGTCTAGAAATTTGAAGGACTTTATTAAAATTGTGGAAACTGGTGGTGCCAAGTGGGGTAGTGATTTGTGGACATATGACAAGTAAGGGCCATGTGTCTTGACCACATGTGGCAAAGCCATGCACACATGGTTATATAAGGAGGTGAAGAGGAGACATTTTCTCATCCCTCTCTTATTTTCTTTTCTCCTCTCTTCTCTCTCTCTTCTCCCGTTTTCTCTTCTCTTTCTCGACAGCTCTCTCTCCTCTCTCTCGACTTTCTCTTTTTTTTTTCTTTCTTCTTTCTGTCTTCTCTTTCTCGGCTCTCCCTCTCTCTCACTAAGGTAAAAATTTTATTTCTTTTTGTTTTTGTTTTTTTCTACCTAAATGTAGTTATATGGGGAGCTTTTATTATTATTTTTATTATTAGGTTATATTTTCTAAAATAAATAACAGTAAAGTTTAATAGTTATGGATTTATTTTTGGAACCCATAATTTTTACGGAGTTGTGATAAAATTCTTTTGGAGTTGTTTTTAGAGCTCCTTTGGGTTTAGAATAAGTTTAGTTGAAACCTAGGGTAATCATGGGGTCATGTTTATATTTTTATGGTGATATTTGATTAAGTTTGGAATGCTATTATCTGTAGGTTTGACTCGTTTCGCAGCTCAAGGTGAGTTCACCAACCTTTTCTTCTACAAGAAATTTAAGTTTTTCTTGAAAGCATATTTCTCTCTTTTTGGATCTTAACAAAATTTACAAAATATTTACCATTGGTATATTATGGGTTATGCCAAATATGTTCTACATTTAGAATATTATTAATTCCTTTTTGTGAAATAATCTTCCTAATAACTTATGAGAAGATGTCAAATACAATCTTATAATATTTTGTGACTATTATGTGTTTTTATCTTAAAATTATCCTTATAGTGTTAAAATGTTATTTAGAATATACCTACATTGTTTAAATTATTTGTATATCATCATTATTTTAGTTCTTACTTTTCTTAAAAAGTATTTTCACTATAATTTGTTTTATATATTATCATTAAAATTATTTGGAGGAATTATCTTAAAAAGTATTTATTATTTCTTTTTAAAATAATATTTAAAATATTTTTAAATATTCTTATAAGGCTTTGAGATATGTTTAAATTATTAAAATATTTTTTATATTACTTTTGGATTATTCTTAAAAGTTTTTTTTTTATATTATTTTGAGTTTACTCTAGCATGAGTTAAAAGATTTCTAAGAAATATTTTTACCATCTAAAATATTCCTATATTATGATTTTGAGAATATTTACTATTTCTTTTAAGGAATATTTCTTCATGGTTTTATTCATATATTACTATATTTGTTGGAAGTATTTAATAATTCCTTTTGAGAAACATTTATCATGATTTTTGAAAAATAAATTAGCATAACTTGTTTTATAACCGGTAATATGTTCTTGGTTATATTCAAAGGTCGTATACGCATACTCTTGTTGTGTACATGATTTTGAAAATACCTGGGAAACACAAATGTTTTTTTATGAGATTTTAGAAAGACATGTTTTGAATTACACGCATGTCACATTTGTCCTGTTTATGGGTTTTGTGGGTTTGCTCGGCGGATAGGGATTTTGGAAAGATAAAAAGATTTGTGTAGTCGAGAGATGGCCTATGTTTTTATAAAAATCAAGTAAAACCCTAGTCGGCCGAGAATGAATTTCCTTAGTGTTTCATATTCTAAATTTCCTCCTTCTGTTATTGATGAAGGACTTAGATTCGAGAATGAATCATTTTCAAGAAAGGGGAAATGATGGAGACTATCTCATATTTAGACAAACAATTTAAGAAGCAAAGACAAATACTCACAAGTTGAAGAGATGTTGTTGAAGCAATTGTTAACATTCTTTTGTGGTGATTGACCAAGTCTTACATACACTTAATTAGTGTATTTTGAGTATCATTTCAGCCAAGCTAAGTGGGCAAATTTTGTCAACAATAAGAGAGATTAATGTTCACAAGTTCCAATGAAGGTACAACTTCCAAAGCTTGCAATTTAAAGGTTCTCCAGAAGACTTTTTCGTCATATTTGAATAATCTGTCCCATTCTACAATGCTTCAGCCCATGATCTTCACACCATTTTAAAATTACATGAGTTTAGATTGATACAGATAAACGGTTGGTCATTTTGAGTTTTCTACAGGAATATACACTCAATTTACTAAACACGCACATTATTATCTGCAGAAACATTGTCTACGAGAGTATCATGTTAGTCAAGCATCTTTTGAGTATTTCTTCACTTGCTTTGGTAGTTTAAATAGCTCTTAAGTACTTGCTATGATTCCCATAAGTCTTCATTGGTTTTTGTCATTTTTACTCAAATCACTACTTCCTATGTTAACATTTCGTTTGGAAAGATGTTCCAAATTATCTATAAATACTCTAGGAAGTACCCTTGTAAATTTCAGATTTGAATAATATAATTTGGTTAAGGTTTATCCTTTTCTTATTAGTTCTTTGTCGAACTAATTTGGGTGTCATTAGGTTATGTCGTTCTGGTTCCTTTAGACTTATCGACCAAGACTTGCTTCTCTTGGTTGTGGCATTTTTTGCTTGAGTTCTTCATTTACTAAGTATTGTCTAAAGGTCTTAGATCATATATCTAATGTTCTTATTCCATAGTTATTTGACGGGTGGGTTTAGAGTTAAGGTTTTCTACCACAAGTTGGTATTTGATCTTAACTCCATCGACGCATCATCCATCCATCAATGGGTTTGTCAAATATCCTCATTCAAGAATCTAGACTTGGGAAGATTTCCACATCACTTGATTCATATCACTAGGACTATAGTTTCGGACCATGATACAAAGTTTTTTAGTCATTTTCAGAAGGTGCTATGGACGAAACTTGGAACTCACTTACTTTATTCTACTTCTTGTCATCCACAAATGCATGGTAAAACTGAGGTTGTTAATAAAAAAAATGGGACAACTTCTTAGAGCTATTTTTTAAAAAATATTTAAGTAAGTGGGAAGCATGTTTGCCATTCATTGAGTGTGCTTATAATAGAGCTTGTCATTATACTACTACTTTTTCTCCATTTGAAGTTATCTATGGTTGTAATCCATTATTTGATTCCTTTGCCAATAAAATGAGTTCGGATGCTAAGACAAAATCCGAATTTGGTAAGTCCATCCATGCCAAATTATGTGAACATATTGAGGACAAGAATGAAATGGTGGCCACTAAGAAGAACAAGGGACGCAAGAAGGTGTGCATTGATTCTTAATCACCTTTAGACCATCAGCAATGAGAACCCCTTATGCTTAAACTCTTACAGGTAATTAGCATGGTTCTTTATCAATGACCATTAATAATGCATAAGGTGCCTTTGTCTCTCTGTAAAAGATCATGATTATGTATGTTTTCATGCTTGTTAACTGTCCAAATTCCTTGAGTATCAACTTTTGAAGAATATTTATTCATCTTACCTTTTTCACACTTGTAGCTTCCTTGTTGTACATAAACTGCTTCATAAAAACATTTTTAGTACTGAGGCTAGTCTTCTGTTTGCCCTTTTACAAATGTTGAATCTCATTTTGCATGCATGATCATTATAAAACGCAAATGCTTCTTCTTCAAATTTTACTGTCATTCCAACTACTGTCTATGGACTCACATTTGATGAATCACAGTACAAAACGAAGAGCCTATTACCGATGGTAAGCCTCATCGGTCATCTGTCGGTACAACTTTATTACGATAGCATTCTGAGAAAAAATTGTCCATCAAGCACTTCACGTCAGTAACAAAATGTATGGACAGCATTTCATCAGTAATTGTAGTTTCCTAATGGTGTGTTAGCAGCCGACGCTCGATTTCTATCAAAAACTAATACCCATGGCACTTCCAACGGGTTTTCTCCGCCATTGCAAAGTTGAGCCGACGAGATTCCCAGTGGCCTCGTTTCATCAGTGACACAGACGGCTCTTTCTGTCGATTTCCAGTTTTGTGAAAATTTTAGGTGCTAAGGGGAGGCCATTGGTAAGTCTTTTTTTTGTTTAAATATAATTTGTAAAACTGATCCGAAACTCCATGAAATGCCAAAAACCCAACAACAACAACAATATATACTCAAACTCATCCATAAACAGTATCTATTCATACACATCAAACCCATAACATATGCATAAAGCATAAAATGTACAAGTATCAATGATCCTCGGGATCCTAACATGACTAGAGGGCCGGGGGAGGGGGAGGTGTTGGAAACCGTAGGCAAAAACAAAATAAAATAAAACTACGGAAATCCACCAACAAGATCTGCACATAATAGAAAAACCGATTGGATAGAAATTACCTCAATGTTTTGATTGTTTGATGTGGAGGTGTTACAGTTTATGCTTCACCCTCTACTGGTATCCACGCGACGAACTCCTCTGCAAGCGATCGGGATGCTAGCCCCTTCTGTGTTCTGAAAACTGTTCAGAACTAATCCTGACTATCTGGTAATATGGTCGTGTTTCGGAGAGAGGATGCAAGATACTATATCGCCTTTCTAGGGTTTAGGTTTTGTATTTCTTTTTATCAGCTAAAAGACAGGCGCCAAGAAAAGATTAACATAACCTTTTATAGCTGTCAATATCAAAATCCTAACTGTCATCTAATGACAGTTTAATCTCGTTCGTCTATTGCTATAATCATCCAAGGTTGGATGAGTAATATTAAGTAATTAATTTCAGTTATTCGATTAAATAAAATTAATTACTTATTAACTTACCAGAAAATACAATATGGTATCTGATTCCCCTTTTGTATACGTTCAACGAATTTGGACACAATCCAGATTCATTGAACGTGGACATTATGCTCACAAGGTCGTCTATGCGTGTGACCCTGTAGGTTCACTTAACGTTCGCAGTGAATGTAAAATGTCCTAGACATTTATTCACAAAACATAAGCGGCCTCTAACAAGACATTATGCTTACCCAAGTTAAGTAAAAGCAATAATAACCTAGCATCAGATTTAATATTTAGTCCTTTTGTCACACGATATCCTAATTAAGTATAAGGCATGGACCAAGTCATCCTGATAAAACTTAATTAACCATTTACTTGATCACTAAGCAGACTGTTCCAACAAATAATATTAATAACACCTTATTAATACTTATTTGAGCATGGCCATGCATATTTTCAGTCTTCCTTATCAAGGGGCCCATGGATATCTCTCTCTAAAAAGAGAGGGATAAATCCCTTTCAGTATCTCCAATATTCAAGCCATGACAGGAAAATAAGCAAACCAATAGTCATAATAATCGCCTAATTAAAAGTGATGTTTGACTATGTCAAAACATATTTTCTCCCCATGCAAGAAACATTAGGTCAAAGGATACCAAATATAAAACTGAGAAGAAATACTTATAACTTAAACCCATGCAATATTTCTTCTTCACTTTGGGTCATGTCCAATACAATATTCTCAATATGTATTTATGAATTGATTTTATATCTCATATTCATGATCAGTAAAACTTGACCATCAATCAACTTTACACTAGTTTACAAGATGTAATAAACTAGGGACAAATAAGAATAATATTTTATTAGCTATAAGGGTTTTACTATGAACTCACATACTTGATGACCAAGAGCATAAAATATAATTAAAAAATACATGCTTCATAAATCATAAATGTGAGTCAATTGATCTTAGGGCATAATACTAACAGGAGGATCAATGGTGCTGGTGCTCAAAGCATCAATAGAAGGGGGAGGGAGAGCAGAAGATGATACCCTCGCTGTATCTGAAGTCCCCACAGCTACTGTCATCAATAGAACAACAGCCATAGCAGCTCTCACAATGTCCATCATTTGTGGCATCGAGGTATACGACAAGTGGCTCTTCTCGGCAAACTACCTCATGTGCTCGTCAAAGGCGGCACAGACACTGGAAACAACAGCCTCAACCCATCTCATGATCCTCTGCTCCACTTCAAGACAGCAAGGTAGCAATCCAGCTGCGTCCTAATTGTTCTCAGCTTTGAGATGGGCTGTCTTCTAACCAACTCTATATAACTGGCTACGGTCTAATCTACCAGATACAATGGCCATCAACTAGAGATCATCTAGCAAAAGAGCGCCCTTGGCTGTAGCTTCCTCCTCTGCCTTCTGTTAGGCCTCGTGAAATTTCCACTATAATATGCAATGTTAGCTGTATAATAAGTTATTAAATATTATATAAAAAAAAGATGTAAGTTATAAAACAGTATAAAAACTTAAGTTATAAATTTTACTAAACACACCGAAAACTCCTCTAAATGGAAATCCACATACTGCCCCTTCTTATCCCCGTTCTAATGTTTGTGGAGTTCCTCCAAGTCTCTGCTCTTTGAGAACCTCTCCATTAAATCCGCTTTCTGCAAAAACACTTAAGTTATCAATAACATTATAATAAAGTAACGAAATGAAGTAATGAAATCAAACTTCAGTTCTTACCCTCTTCAACTGATGCTCTGCGAAGGATATAGAACCAGTTGTATGCTTCCCACTCCCCAACCCCCATCCCTCATTCTTGTTTCTTTTATTTCGTACACAGAATACTTTGTCAGGACTCTCCTAATACTTTATCATCTGCTCCCAGAACATCTCAAGAATCCAAACAGGCCTCTTCCTTGTCGCCCGAGCATCGCCAAGAAAATCTCTCATCCTATCCCCAACATTGACCTCCTATGCATGCCTCGTCTTGGTCATGGATAAACTCGGGTCCCATATGCATCTTTTCTAAAACTTCAAAAATATGAAAACATTAGAAAATAATATGCTCCCAGTATAAGTAGAACCAGTATAAGATTCAAAAAGTAACATTCAAAATATTATAAGTATTAAAGATTTGTAAAAGAATTAAGACAAAGTAAAACAATTGCAATATTGGATTAATTTACCTAAAACTCTCCCCACCATATGTCGCAGAAATCCGGCGAGACCTCAGACCAATAGTGGTATTGGTCGGTGAACCATTCCTGTAAGATAGCTGATATATGGATGGCGGCTCTCGAAGATAGATATAGTTTGTACATATTAATGTTAGTATCTATTTCGAATATTTAAATTATAGTTTATATAATACTAACGATATTTTACATTTAGGGTCATAACTGGCGAGTATTACCAGTGGGCGACTTCCAAGCCGTAGGAGTCGTAAAAGGAGCAGTAGATAATGACGGCAGTGTGATCAGTGCGGAAGATGAAGCGGGAGCATCGTAACTGGCTGGTACCTGTGTTTGTGTGGTCGATGCGGAAGATGAACTGGGAGTGTCAGAATTGGCCAGTACCTATGTCGTGTGGCCGGTACCTGTGTATGTATAGGGGGATCCTGCTACATGGGAGCCAACGGATGCTGCTGCGCTAGAGTATATGGATCTGTTTATGTAGAAGGCAATGAATCCTACTGCCTGGAGGGCTTTGGATCCTCTCTCTTTCTTCCTCCAGCCATCGAAACTGTATAAACATCAGTACAATTAGGGTTTATTATAAATATCACCAGTTAATAAACATGATAAACATGAGTACAAGAAGTCAATAAATATAATTATAATGATAACACAAGTACAATAACATAAGTTTATAAACATAATCATACAATGTTCTATATGTCAGAGTCCTCATCGGAATCATTACCGGACGAAGTGTCGGAATCCTTGTCGGTCTCTTCATCGGAGTCTATCGAAATCTTATTCATTAGAATCCTATTCTATTTCAGTTTCATCATTTTGTACTTCCTCAAAATATGTCTTGATTGCGATATCTAATTCTTCCGACGAATGAGACTCGTAGATGAGAGGTCCTATGTCTTCAATCGTCACATCTATTGCCGAACCATTGTGAATGTCCACATTTTCTTGGAATGCATCATCTTAGTGGGAAAAACCTATTAGCCAGGGTCGAGAGTTTAACATACTAACCCAATCGGTCCTCGGTTCTTCAGAGCCAGGATATGGGAGGAACGAAGCTTGCTCGGCTTGATGAGCTAACATGAAAGGATCATATCCTCCATACCTCTGGTCTTTGTTCCAATCAACAATTTTATGTTGAGGACGAATTCTTATTCATCTCTAACCGAAGAATCAAACTAATCACAATGAAACAAGACGACCTTTTGAATTGGTGTTCCAGTCAACTCTAACTCAATTATTTCTTTTAATACTGTAACAGTTCGGTTTCACACATACCATTATTATAAGTTTATCCCTTCTCACATCTATCTCTTATGTGAAACCAAAACCCATTGACAATATATCCTGTGCACATCTTAACTTTTTTGTGCATCTCTATACAAATTTGACAAGGTTAATAAGATTATGTAACAATCATTTTTAATTAAATTTAAATACCTAGGTGAGATAAACTTATTTCAAATCTAAACCACTCTGCGAATCCCTTACTTATTTTCTCTTGAATTTCATCATCCGATATATTATAATTGAGATTTCTCAATTCTAATTCGTATTTCCTGCACAAGTATTTTAAAGTTTTCAAGATGTGTATATAAGTATAAGAAATGTGTGTTAGGGGATTATTTTTCGATTAACGTACTAAAGGTCAGGTTCCACTTCCTTACAATTATGCAGGATCTAGTTCAGGCTGTTTTCTATTCTCAATCATCTAAGAATCTTTTTTTCACCTCAACGAATTTTCTTGCTTGTTGATTACATATTGATAGAACCTCACCCTAATGAAGATGATTCATGATATCATCATTTCGCGTAACTCGTTTGTAGAGTGTAGGTACACTCTCTTAAAAGTAGTAACTAGAGAATATTGCAGCCTCTTCAATTAGGTAAGCATTCCAAATTGATCCCTCGACTGTTGCCTTATTTTTAATTGTCTTCTTTATATGCTGCAAGTACCTAAATATATTGCAAATATATTAGAATAAGATATATAATTTGATTAAATGATGTTTTGAAAAATAATTAAGTGATGTGTAGGTTAGCTCTCGAAGGTGTGTCCACCTATATTGGACGGAACCGCATACTCTCGCCTCATACAACAAATGAATCACTATAAAAAATACCCGGAGGAGATATTCTTTCTAACTTGCATATAAAAACTTGAATGCTTTTCTCTAATTCACGCATATGGGACTCACTTATTTTTGGCACACATAAATCCCGATAGAAGAGACTCAACTCGGCCAAGCAACTCCACACTTTGTTGGAAGAAGCTCTCTAAAGAAGATGGCCAAAAGTTGCTCCATGAACACGTGACAATAATGACTTTTCATGTAGGCCATCCTCGTGTTTATAATCAATGCAACTTCTCAAGTTAGATGCATATCCATCCAGCAGGAGCAACTCATTAACCCAATCAAGCACCATTTTCTTTTGCTCCTTCATCAAGCTGTAACATGCCGTGGCTTTGAACCCTTGCCACCACTGCTCTCTTCCATCAACAAGTCAGTGGGTTACAGTATAGACGCAAATCTTGTCTAGCTTTGATATTATCCTTTGACTTCCCTTTACATCCATAACTTTGTAGAAGACATTATCAAACATATTTTTTTCATTGTGCATCACATCAATATTATGAGGCACTAAAAAGGTATGCCAATAAGGAAGATCCTAAAATATACTCCTCCTGGTCAAGTTGTTATCCTTCCCCCTACCATATTCCTTGCACAGTTCATTTCTAGCTTTGGTCCTAGACCCTGTCCCATATACGATTTCCCGAAAGTCTCAGTGGCAGCGACGAGTGGTCTTCGGCTCTACCTTTCTTGAAAGACCTGAAATCTTGTCTAAATTGATGACCCAATTGTAAGAAACATCAATGGAAATTGATAGTTGTTATTTTGGCTATTATTTTGTATGTTAATTTCATCATCTTTTCTGTGGTTTTCAAGGTATAAAGTATACAATTGAGTCTAATATCTCTCATTTGTGTTATAGGTGCTAGACAAAGGAGGTACAACGAATAATGAATGGAAACGGTTTGAAAAAGGGGCAAAAATGCTAGAAAACGATGTAAAATAATGATAGCAGCAGCCTACAGCCACTGGTAGGCCACCCTACCAGCCATGGTAGGTTCTTGGTAACCAAAGAAGTTGAATACAGAAACCTACTGTGGATAGTATCCCCCTATCACCCGCGGAAGGTTCCAGGCATGAAAAGGACCAACTGGGAACCGAGACATACTAGAGACGGTAGGTTCTGACCTACCATCGTCGTTGGGTCCCAAAAATAGCATTACTTAGTTTATCTTTTAGAGATTTTTGCTGATTATTCAAGGGCTTAGTTTTAGAGTTCCATAGATAGGTCTTTAGGAGGCGAATTGGGGCGATATTCTGTGACCAATTTTCCCCAATTCTCACCTCATTTAGGTAGAATTTAGATTAGAGAACAAGAATTGAAGGATTACAAGTAGAATCGAGAATCGAAACAACTCAAGAGACGGGCTCGGGTTCGAGAACGTAATTCGACCTCAAATTCTACTCCTAAGCCTTTCTTTTTCTTCTCTATTAGTTTAATTTGTGTTTAATTTTAGTTTTATTCCATTAATTGCGAGTAGTTAGATTGTTTGGATTAAAGGTTGAACCCTGATGTGAACTGGTTCGACATGCAAGAACATCAAGGAGTTGTAACAAGAGCCAAGGGAAAACAACTAAAGAGTCACAAGGACCAAATTGAGCGAGAGAAGTTTCTAGAGCTAAATTTTGATGTTCCAAGACTTTATGGGGCAATATGCTAAAGTTTTAAATAAGTTAGGAATTGGAAATTTACCTTGATAGATGGTTGGAATATGCCTTAAATTTGGGGCTTTATTTGGGGTTTAAATTTATGGTGCTTAATTTTTGGGCTAAAAATATGAGAGGGAAACATTCCTAATCCATTTCCCTCAAGTCTCTATAAATATGTGGTCTTCCATTTTGTAAAGGCTAATCAAGAAATATTTCAAGACAAAGGTTCTTCTCTTATCTTCTCAAGGGTGAACTTCCTTGAAAGAAAAATCACTTTGAAGACTTGTTGAAAGTTCCAAGAGCTTCAAGGTTGATCATCAAAATTCCTCTATACTAGTTACTACACTCTTGTAGAAAATTAGTCTTGAGGTCTTCTTCTTGTTTCATTAAAGTCTAAGGTTCAAAATACCTTAGGTTACTTGAATTTTGAAGCAAAGATTTTGTTTAAAACCTTCTTGAGGTCATGGATTTAATATATCCAAGGTTGCTAGAAGTTTAACATTTTCAAGTCCTATCAAAGGCACTTTCTCTTTCTACTTATTACAATTGTTTAGTTCGTACTCTCCCTCACTTCTTGAATGAAATTTTAGGCTCTTGAAGATCATCCCACATCAAACCCTAACCTTTTGGTATAACAAAATTGATTTGCAATTAATTAAATTGAATATTGCCTTTGATTGAATTGTTCTTCAATTGGTTATTTTTGTGCAATTTGAGTATCATGAACTTGAATTAATCGCACGAATGTTTGGAATTGAGAAATGAAGAACACCCAAGGGCTTTCAATTTGGGGATTAATCACAATATTGAACTGGAGATAGTTGATAAACTTCTAGGCCAATAATCACCCGCATTTTATTGCATTCGTAGCTTGTCAGAGGGAGAAGAGATTCTCATCTAAAAGTTATAGTGAATAGAGCAGCTATTGCCTAGAGATAGGGATTTCCTAGTATGGTGACCCAATTCGTTGAGCCAACTTCAGTTTTTATTAATTCTAATTAATTGAAGTAGTAACAAGGTCAGGGGAATCCTGAAATCCAAACTTCCATTTTATTTTTGTTTCCTTATTGATAAGGGTTTATGTTCACCGCTTTGTTCGCTCACAATCGTTCAAATCACTTTTAAGACAAAACATTGAATCAACAATTGAGTAGTTGAGCCTTGCCATCCTCGAGAATATCGACACTTAGGGTGAACCAATCTCTATAGTGTTAAGGTCCACTTTCCTTGCGCTGTAGCTTTAGGATTCCCAATCCCGTTTCATTTTAAAAAAATCAAGTTTTTGGTGCCGTTGCCGGGGACACGACAAGTTTAAGGAAATACCCTTTTTTTTGTGCTTTAGTCATTTGTATATCTTTTCTTTTCTTTCCTTGGTATAGTTTTTCTTTTCTTTTCGTTTTGTCTTTATTGCTTAGTTCATTTGGCCTTGTTCATTATTCTTGTTGATTGGATGTTTATGGTATGGACTTTTGAATTTCGTGTTATTAGCTTTGGACGATATTTTGATTATATATTCCATTAATTTTAGGTTCCAGAGAAAAGAACATGGATACCGATGACGCCATAGAATACCAATTGGCAGCAATACTAGAACAAGGGATTGAGAATATGGCGGCTGCACCTTAACATCCACATTATCAGCTAGCCATATTTTAAGGAAACTGGCAAGAGTACAATACATATTCTAACCAGTACAGTTCGGATTGGAGGACCCAACCGATGAGCCTTTGAGAGGTGATGCTCAGTATTTAACATCTAACCACATCCCAGTAGTATCTCTATCACCCCCACAACCTAACATAGAAGACCTTGTGGTGAGTTATGTGAATTCGGCAGATGTCGGGGTGAAGAGCATTGAAGAAATCTAGAGAAGCCAAATAGCCTCTTTACAAATTATGGAAAGCCAAATCGAGCTTTTGGCAAGGATTATCACCAACAGACCGCTTAGTAGTTTACCTAATACTATGTAGTGGATTACAGAGGAACAGGCAGAGGCAGTCACTGTGCTAAAATAAAAAGAACTATAAATAACGTCTCCCATAATTGTGGATGAAAAAGAGGAAATCGATCTAGTACCGGTAGAATCCAATTTCCCTAAGAAAGAGGAGGCTCAACAAGGAATATTAGAAAGGAGACTTTACAGTCTCCCAATATTCGAAGAATCTCCTTAGGTTATAAGTGAAATGGAAGAAAGTAAAAGAGTTGAGTGCTTGCCAATGACTTAGAGTGAAGTTGAGAAAGGCCAGCCAGAAAAGGAAAACAAGAGTCTTGTGGAAAGTCATGAGGGTCATAAAGAAAGGCGACAAGAAACAGAGATAGGTGTCATAAAAAAGAGTGAGGGAGTAAACCTCCTATTTAACGAAACTAGCGTTGTTCTTGTCTATGATTCTTATTGTGTGCAGACATTATGGAAACAATCTATGGAAAATGCAGTGGAGAGGAGACATCTCATGAAATCTAAAGGCAATTGTGAGAGTTGGAAGACAATGACCCGTATATTGTGGAAATTTGAGAATGAGTTTTCTTTCACCCTTAATTTTCAAGAATCTGCTATTTTCCTTTAAAGAGTTGAAAATTTTCAAAATTTATAACATCTTTCTCAAACTCGGTTTTAAAGTTTGATTTCTCTTCTTGATTTAGGTTTCAAATTCTTTCATTTTCATTACAAGGAGGTCATTGCTGGCGGCAGAGGCGGCGCAGACTTTGGTCTGCGATAGGGAGTTTTCTTTTCTTTTCTTTTCGCTTCTATTCTTTCTGTTTTGTTTCTTTTCTTATTAGATTTTCTTGTTTTCTTTCATGTTTTATTTTCTGCTGTTGAGTTGTTTTGCATTTCTTTGTTTTCTTTTCCTTGTTCTATTGTGTTTTGTGTGGGGATGGTTTCCCTTGTGCTTTACTGCTTTAATATGCGGGAGCACATCAAATGTGTGTGTTTATTTATTTGTCTTTCTGTGAGTCTGAGCCCCACATTATGGACAAAGTGGTTTTAAGTGTGGGGAGGTAATTCTTTCTTTTTACTTTCCTTCTTCGCTTTCCTTATGAAAAATCCAAAGAAATCAAATAATTTGAAAATTTTTCTTAGTTTTCATCACCTTTTTATTTGAAAAACCTAAAAAGATATTTCTTTTTGCCACTTGGAGCAGAGTGCTTGATCACAAGACTGTTACGATGTTTAGAGAGGGCATAGCACTTGTTCATTTGGAAAACCTTATTTGCATAATATTCGTACATGTTGATGGTTTTCATGCACATGTGAGTGTTGTTAGTAACAGAAACCTAGGAATTCTAGGAAATTAGCTTAATGAAAATCCTTTGATATTCATGCATACATCCTTGTGTTTCTCTGTTCTTTGAAGTGAAAAGTCATAGTTTGAGTTAAGCCCCGGAAATGTTGGTCTTAGGCCTTCATTATAACATTTGAGCTTTTGATTTGTCTAACCCATGTGTGAAATTAACCCCTAGCTCCTTATTTGTGCCTTCATGCCAAGCATTTTACTCCCTTCTATTCGTCGTCTTTATAAACTCACAATACATTCAACCTCATTTCGTGGAGCCAATGTGGGAATAACATGCTTACTTGTTTTGAGTGAAAGTAATAGATAAGTGTGGGGTGAAAGAGGGAAGAAATTAAAAAATAATGTAAAAAGAGAGTAGTTTGGGTAGTTCATTTTTTGGTACAATTTGTTGAGTGAAAAGAAAAAAAGAGAGAAGAGTTGTTTCCTGTTGATGAAAAAGAAAGAAAAGAAAGAAAGAAAGAAAAAAAAGAGAAAAGGGGAAGAAAAAACAAATAAAAAGAAAAATGGTAATTTCATTCTTATGTTGGATGGGCGTGAAAAAAATAAACGACACTCGTCTCTCTTGTCCAAGGGATGAACTTTGTAAATGTGTTGGGTAAGGTCTGCTAGATAAATGGTAGGTTATTCAAGGGTGAGTGAGAAGAGCGAACGACAGCTAGAATTTTGTTCCTTAATTTTGTCCTTTGGTCCCTTCGGTTACGTTGGCTTTACCTTGTTTGTTCTTGTCTCTGTTTTCCTTTGTTTGGTTCCTTTTATGTCCCAAAGCTCGATATTACAAGTTGAAAATTCCTACCTAATCCGGGAACGACTTAAAATAAGATTTGGAATGAATAAGAACTAAAAAAATATGGGATTGTGGTGCACTGTCTTTTGTTAGGATTTCATTTCATTAATTTCTTAACATTCCTTCATTTCTATTAAAACAGCATGAACAGAACACACACACATACACACACACCCCATTGGCATATAATGTTTTTTGTATGTGCGGTAGACTAAGTGTATCTTGTGCTCGTTCTTTCCTTTTTTGGTGGTTTAGTGGTTGAGTATTCTTGCAAAGTGGCATCGTTTTTAGTTTCATTTTTTCACTTAATTTTTTTTATTCTGTTTTAGTGTTTGGTATTGCTGTTTTTGCCTTTTGCCTTAAAAAATGTTCAGTTGTTTAAGGCCGGTTCATTTTCCATTTTTCGTGAACTCTGTATTTGTAAAAGCTTTTTTGAACATTTTCTTTCCTTCCATTTAGTTCTGTTGCTTGACGGCAAAAAACGCTTAAGTGTGGTGCTATTTGATAGTTGCTATTTTGGCTACTATTTTCTATGTTAATTTCATCGTTTTTTGGTGGTTTTAAGGTATAAAATATATAATTGGGTCAATATCTCCCATTTCTGAAGGAGGTACAACGAAGAACGAACGAAAATGGTTTGAAAAGGGTCAAAAGCAATGCAAAATGGTGACAGCAGTAGCCTACCACTATCGGTAGGCCACCCTACCAGCCAGGGTAGGCTCTTGGCAACAAAAGAAGTGGAAGACAAAAGCATATCATGGACGGTAGGCTCTCCCTACTGCGCACGGTAGGTTCTATGCATCAAAGGACCAATGCGAACAGAGACCTATTGGAGATGGTAGGTCCCCACCTACCGTCACTAATAGGTCCAAAAACTAGCAGTATTTAGTTATTTTTAGAGCTTTTTGCTGATTATTCAATGGCTTAGTTTTAGTGTTCCATAGATAGGTCTTGAGGAGGCAAATTAGGGCCATTTTCTGTGACAAATTTTCCCCAATTCTCAACTCAATTAGGTAGAATTTAAATTAGAGAACAAGAATTGAAGGATTACAAGTGGAATTGAGGATCGAAACAACGGATTCAGCTTCGTTGGAGCAACTCGAGAGACAATCTCCGGCGCTATTCTGGAACACAATTGGACCTCAAATTCTACTCCTAAGCCTTTCTTTTCCTTCTCTATTAATTAATTTGTGTTTAATTTTAGTTTTATTCCATGAATTTTGAGTAGTTAGATTGTTTGGATTAAGGGTTGACCACTAACTTTAGGGTATTAAGAAATTGATTTGCAATTAATCAAATTGAATGTTACTTTTGATTGAATTATTCTTTAATTTTTTATTTCTGTGCAATTTGAGTATCATGAACTTGAATTAATCGCACAGGTGCTTTGAATAGAGAAAGAAAGAACACTCGAGAGCTTTCCTTTTGGGGAATAATCAGGGTATTGAACTAGAGATAGTTAATACACTTTTAGGTCAATAATCACCTGCATTTTATTGCATTTGTATTTTGTCAGAGAGAGAAGAGATTCTTGTTTAAAAGTTATAGTGAATAGAGCGGCTTTTGCCTAGAGATAGGGATTGCCCAAACCACGAATATGATGACCAATTTGTTAATACAACTTCAGTTTCCATTAATCCAAATTAATTGAAGTAGTAACAACGTTAAGGGGATCCCGAAATCAAAACTTCCGTGTTATTTTATTTTCTTATTTGCTAAGTGTTTACTTTTACAGCTTTGTTAGCTCACAATCATTCAACATCGCTTTTAGGACTAAAAATTGAATCAAATGTTAAGTATTTGAGCCCTGCCATGCTCGAGAATATCAATAGTTAAGGTCCACTTGCCTTGCATAGTAGATTTAGGATTCCCAATCCCTTTTAATTTTAGAACACATTAGCAATCGAACCAAGATTATTTTCCACCATTTCCTAAACGGAATGACTAGGTCGGATCCTTGCAATATGGACAAGCCAACGCCCCTGCTGTACTTCAATTTATCAACGTACCATATACCGGGAAGTCACTAATGGTCCAAAGAAGTGCAGCTCACATTTGGAAATTCTTTTTCTTTGATATGTCATAAGAGTCCCGACATCCCACAACTAATTTAATTCGTCTATTAGTGGTTACAAATAAACATCTAATAAGTGCATATTTGAATATATCTTCTATATGTTAATTTCATCGTTTTCAGTGTTTTTAATATATAACAATACATATTTTAGCTTAATATCTCTTATTCTCGTCTTAGGTGCCCTCCGGAGTGAAAACAATGAAAGGAAATGAAAACAAGTGAAAACGAAGCGAAAATGACAAAAACAGAGCCGTCGGCAACATATCAGCCAACCTACTACACGAGGTAGGCTTACCTACTGTCGCCTGTAAGTTCTGTGGCACAAAGGGCATTGGCAAAAGAGACCTATCAGGGATGGTAGGCCTAGCCCTACCATCGGTGGTAGGCTATGCTAGCAAGAGGCGATTGAATCCAAAACAAACTTGGTTTTTTTTGTATTTTACTTCAATTTAACTTAGTTTTCTTGTGTTTTTCACCTCTATATAGGGGGTCATTTTGCAGCTATTGTAGACATGCTTAGATAGAATTAGATACTTAGAAATTCTTAGATCGCTTAGTTAGGTTAGAATTAGATTAGGTAGCTTAGATTAGACTAAACACTCTTTAAATTTCAGCTTTGATACATTCAATTAGTTAGTAAAGTTTCAAGATTTCTACAATTTAGTTACTTAGATTCAAGACTTGAAGACTTTGATTCAAGATTTCAATCTTCAACTTGGCAACTCGAAAGACGAGCTTGGAAGACGTTCGAGATTTTAATTGTTGCTTCGATTTTCAATCCTAAGCTTTCTTTTCCTTTCTTGTTATTGAATTTTATGTTTATTTTCAGTCTTATCAATATGTGTAGTGAGTAGTTGTTATTGTTGGGATAGGGGTTGAACCCTAATTCTTGATTATGATATTCTTTGTTTAAATTCTTAAATTTGATGTTTGTTCTGATTTAAGTCGTATTCCAATTACGCTTGTTTGGAATTTAGTTGTCATGAGATTAGAATAATCGCAAGTTTGTTCAGAATTGGAAGAGGAAGAACAATCTAGGGCAACCAATTGGGGGTTAGTTGGGGCATTTGAGTAGAGATACGATTTTGCACTTTTAGTCTTTTTAATGACCTAATTCTATTGCACTCATAGTTTGTTATGGAGAAAAGAGATTTTCCTCTAAGGGTTAGTAAGTAGGGTGGCTTTCACCTAGATATACAGATTGTCCTATTTAAGTGATGACCCAACTTAATTAATTTGACATCATTTTCGTTAAAGTTTTTCCAATTAAATTAGTAACAAGGATTAGGGGGATTCCACCATCCAAACTCTTGTTTTATTAATCTTTAAAAACTTTTTTTGCTTCTGTTTTTTTTAATTATTTCAGTTTTAAGTTTTTATTCTTTGAACAACATCATCTTTTTATTAGACAAAACATTAGATCCACGATTAGTACTTGAACCTTCGTCCGTCCTCGAGAGATTCGACACTCAGGTTGAACTCACATCTGTTTTGTTAGGTCCACTTGCCTTGCACTATAGTGATTAAGAGTAGCATACCATTTTATTCACATCAAGTTCTTAGCGACGTTGTCGGGGATAGCAAGTTTAAGGAATACTATTTTGTTTTAATGCTTTAGTCATAGTCTTCTGTTTCTTTTCGTTTTCTCTTTCTCTTGATCGAATTGGTTCTTGTTTTTGCACCATTCCATTATTTTTAAGTTTATATTCTCGAATTGTGTTTTGCGTATCGTAGAGATAATCATGTTTTTCAATTATTGTAGATTGTGTGGCATTAGTTTATGCCCCAAAAGAATAGTTGTGAGTTAATACCGTTAGATCCCGAGCCCGAACGCACACTACAGAGTGCCCGTCGCGCTCTTCAATTCGGAATGGAAGGCATTAGTGCAATAGCACCCGATGTTAAGGCGAAAGCACTTCTATTCAAGAACCCTCTTTTTGAATCAACACCTCCGATGGCAGCACTACCGGTACCAAAGAAAACAATTGCGAATTATCCTCGACCGTCCATCTTGAGGAAGCAATCGAGTATAGCAAGGCTAAGGGTAGAGACAAATTACTTTGAGATTAAACCGAATATAATTTAGATGTTGCAGAATCATGTTCAATTCCATATACTTCCTGATGAAGATCTAACGTGTATATTGGAAATTTCTTAGAAGAGTGTGACACCTTTAAGATTAACGGAATATAGGAAGATGCAGTTCGACTCCGTCTTTTCCCGTTCTGATGTGGAATGATCTTCAAGAGCATAAAATTTCATCCAAGAAGTGAGGGAGAGAACGAACAAAACAAGTGTAACAAGTAGAAAAGAGAAATTGCCTTTGATAGGAGTTGAAAGTGTTAAACTTCTAGCAATCTCGGATATATTAAATCCAAGACCTCAAGAAGGTTTTAAACAAAATTTTTGCTTCAAAGTTCAAGCAACCTAAGGTATTTTGTACCTTAGACCTCAATAAAACAAGAAGAAGACCTCAAGACTAGTTTTCTACAAGAGTGTAGTAACTAGTATGAAGGAATTTTGATGATCAACCTTGAAGCTCTTGGAACTTTCAACAAGTCTTCAAAGTGATTTTTCTTTCAAGGAAGTTCACCCATGAGAAGATTAAAAAAAAAAAAAAAACTAAGAATACTACGAGAAGAACCTTTGCCTTGAAATATTTCTTGATTAGCCTTCGCAAAATGGAAGATTACATATTTATAGAGAGACTTGTGGGAAAAAGGAATTAGGAATGTTTCCCTCTCATATTTTCAGCCCAAAAATTAAGCACCATAAATTTAAACCCCAAAATGAAGCCCCAAATTTAAGCCCCAAATTTAAGCTCCAAATTGAAGCCCCAAATTTAAGACATATTCCAACCATCTATCAAGGTAAATTTCCATTTTTCTAACTTATTTAAAAATTTAGCATATTGCCCCATAAAGTCTTGGACATCGAAATTTAGCCCTTGAAACTTCTTGCTCAATTTGTACTTGTGACTCTTTAGTTGTTTTGCCTTGGCTCTTGTCACAACTCATTAATGTTCTTGTATGTCTATCCGGTTCACATCATCCTCCCCCTCTTGAAAAGTATTCGTCCTTGAATCTTCATCACCTATATCAAATAAAGAGAGATCGGATACATTAAAAGTGGCACTAACATTATAATGTCCTGGAAGATCAACTTTATAGACATTGTCATTAATTTTCTCAAAGATTTCAAATAGCCTATCTCCCCTATCATCAAGCTTAGACTTTCTTTCTTGGGGAAATCTTTCCTTTCTAAAATGTACCTAAACCCAGGGTTTGAATACCACTTTTCTTCCTCCCACATTTCTTTTCTTTAAAAGCTTTTTGTTTGAGTTGATAATGGCTTCATGGACCTTTGCATTAATTGCTTTCACAAAATTAGCCTTCTTGTCGGCATCCTTGCTTAATGCTTGATCTATAGGCAAAGGAACCAAATCAAAGGGAATTAGAGGGTTAAAACCATAAACAACTTGAAATGGAGAATGAGAAGTTGTAGAGTGAGGTGCCCTATTATAGGCAAATTCAATGTGTGGCAAACACTCCTCCCATTGTCGCAAGTTCTTCTTAAAAACAGCCCTTAGAAGTTGGCCAATTGTTCTATTTACCACTTCGGTTTGTCCATCCGTTTGTGGATGGCAAGCTTTAGAATAAAGCAAGCTAGTACTAAGTTTCTTCCAAAGAACTCTTCAAAAATGGCTCAAGAATTTGGTATCTCTATTCGATACAATAGATCTTGGAATTCCATGGAATCTAACTATCCAAGTAAAGAATAAGCTAGCTACATGACTAGCATCATCGGATTTCCTATAGGGAATAAAGTGTGCCATTTTAGAGAACATATCCACAACAACAAAAATAGAATCCATACCTCTAGAGGTCCTAGGTAAACCAAGAATAAAATCCATAGAAATATCAACCCAAGATTCTTTAGGAACTTCTAATGGTGTGCAAAGTCCATGTGGAAGAGTTCTAGATTTAGCTTTCTTGCATTCAATACAACTTCCTACGAATCTTTCTACATCTCTTTTTAAATATGTCCAAAAAAATGTTCATGAAGAATTTCATAGCTTTTAGTGACACCAAAATGTCCCATTAAACCCCCACAATATGCTTCTTTGACAAGTAGAATTCTAGTAGAACAAGATGGTATGCACAATCTACCTTCACAATAAAGAAATTCTTCATGCAAAAAATATTTTCCAAAAGGTGCTAAAAATCATTTCTAAAAAATTTCCTTAAAGTCATGATAACTAGAATACATTTCTTTAAGCATTTCAAAACCCAAAATTTTTGTTTGAAGAGTGGATAAGAGAGTATACCTTCTAGATAGAGCATCAACCACCACATTCTCCTTACCTTTCTTGTAACGGATGACATATGGAAATGTTTCAATGAACTCCATCCATCTTGCATGTCTCTTATTAAGTTTATGTTGGCTCTTGAGAAACTTCAAAGCCTCATGATCAGTGTGCACAACAAACTCCTTTGGCCATAGGTAGTGTTGTTAGTGCTTTAGTGTTCTTATTAAAGCATAAAGCTCCTTGTCATAAGTTGAGTACCTCACAGCTGCCCAATTAAGTTTTTCACTAAAATAGGCCAAGGGCTTTCCATCTTGCATAAGTACACCACCTATACCAATGCTGGATGCATCACACTCCACCTCAAAAGTTTTCTCAAAGTTTGGTAGTGATAAAAGGGGTGCACTACACAACTTTTCCTTCAACAATTGAAATGCTTGTTCTTGCTTTGTTTCTCACTTAAATCCTTCAGTTTTCTTGATCACATCAGTCAAAGGGCTAGCAAGTGTGATGAAATTTTTGATGAATTGCCTCTAGAAACTTACTAGGCCATGGAGACTCCTCACTTCCGATGCATTTCTTGGTGTTGGCCACTCCTTAATTGCTTGGACCTTACCTTCATCTACTTGAAGTCCTTGTGAGCTCACCACATAACCTCGAAATGTAAATTTCTCCAAAAAAAACTCACATTTGTCAAGGTTAGCAAAAATTTTTTCAATTCTCAAGACATTTAGCACTTCCCTATGATGTTGAATATGCATTTCATATGTCTTGCTATCGACCAAAATGTCATCAACATATATAACAACAAATTTCCCAATAAAATTGCTCAACACATGATTCATTAATCTCATAAATGTATTAGGAGCATTAGTTAATTCAAAGGGCACAACCATCCATTCATACAAACCAAAGTTAGTCTTAAAAGCGATTTTCCACTCATCCCCTTCTCTCATCCTAATTTGATGGTATCCGGATTTCAAGTCAATTTTTGAGAAAAGATTAGAACCATGCAACTCATCAAGTAAATCATCAAGTCTAGCTATGGGATGCCTATACTTAATAGTAATGTTTTTTATGGCTCTACAATCTATACATATTCTCCATGTACCATTTGTTTTTTGGAACAAGTAAAAGCGGAACCGCACAAGGACTCATGGACTCACGCATATACCCTTTTGAAATTAAATCCTCAACTTTCCTTTTTAGCTCCTTAGTCTCTTCCGGTGGACTCCTATAGGTCGGTCGGTTTGGCAAAGGCTGCCCCGGGGACAAAATCGATTTGGTGTTTGATTCCTCTAGTTAGTGGGATACCTCCGGGCATCTCATCAGGAAATATGTCTTTGTAATCTTCAATAACCTGCAAAATTTCACTTGAAAAAGAGGGTGAGTGTTCTTTAGATGAAGTAAAAGATTCCCTACAATACAAGAGCAACACCACTTCTTTTCTTTCTATTGCTCCAATCACCTGACTAGGTTTTGCAAAGAAACAATTCTTTTCTTTTATCCCACTCTCTTTTTCTTTTTCACTCTTTTTATTTGTCACTAGTTTTTTTTTCACTTTTAGTTTTCATCATTCTTTCTTCACTCTTTTCTTTGTCCTCAACTCTCTTTCCCTCCTCGATTTTTTTTCTTTTGAGCTCATTTTCGGCCCTCTCTTTCTCACTCGTCTTTTTTTGTTCATCTCTCACTTGTTGAGGTTTAAGAGGATTCATTGTGAATGTTCTTCCATCCTTTAGAATAAAATAGGTATTTTTCTCCCCATTGTGGAGGGACTTTCTATCAAATTGCCAAGGTCTTCCCAAGAGGAGATGGCATGCTTGCATAGGCACCACATCACATAGTATCTCATCTTTGTAAGCTCCCATTTCTATTGGTACCACAACTTGTTTCAACACTTTAATTTCCCCACTAACATTTAGCCAATGGAGTTTGTAGCATTTATCATGTTTTGTAGTAGGTAGTTTCAACTTCTCAACAAGATAAGCACTAGTCACATTTACACAACTACCACTATCAATGATAAGTTCGACAATCCTTCCCTCAACTTTACATTTAGAATGCAAGGTGTTTTCTCTTTGTTCAATCCTGTTATCATCAAAAGCTTGAGCACTTAGTGCTCTTATGATAACTAAGCTCAAGACATCGTCATCACTTTCTAAAGGGTTCAAATCAACATGTTCATCATCCTCACCATTTTCTTCACCCTCAACACATTTGCCACTTTCATCCTCCTCCTTCTCAATCCAACCATTCAAATCCTCCCTAAAGATCAAAGCTCTCTTTGTCAGACAACTACTTGTATAGTGTCCTACACTATTACATTTAAAGCACTTTGGAGGGTTAGAAATGACTTTACCTCTCTCTTCCATCTTTGGTTTTGTTGGAGGTTGGAAAGTACCTCTAGGAGCCTCCTCCGTTTTTGGCAATGGGTTGAAGTTGGAAGTGGATGGTTTCGTTGTTGCAACTTGTTTTTGGTTGCGAAATGAGGATCTCATCATCCCACTTCTTTTCCTTTTGGATTCGATCTTATTGGCAAGGTGGCACATGTCTTTATAAGTTGTATGTGGATACAACTCAAGTTGGTTGGCTATCTCCCTATTAAGACCACTAAGGAACCTAGCCATAGAAGCATCCTTGTCTTCTTCAAAGTTTAACCTCAAGATGTAGAGCTCAAGCTCTTGTCTATACTCTTCTACACTTTTTGTACCTTATTTTAAAGTCATGAGCTTATAATGAAGCTCTCTATAGTAGTGCTCGGGCACAAATCTTTCTCTCATCAAAGCTTTTAACTCTCTCCAAGTGTCAACCGGTGATCTACCACTTCTAACTCTTTGGTTTACTATCCTTTCCTACCAATGTAAAGCATAGCCAGAAAATTCGGCTATTACAAGTCAAGATTTTAAGAACTCATTACAATTTTTCAACATAAACATGTTTTCTACTTGCCTCTCCCAATCTACAAAAATGTTAGGGTCATTCTCACCTTTAAAACTACGGAGCTTCCACTTCATTCGGTGCAAGGTTTGGTCACCTTGGCTCTTTCACGGTTGGCAACAAATTGAACATGTTCATGATCATCATATAATGGCTCTCCATGCCTAGCTTGTGGTCTTGGGACTTCTTCAAAGTGTCTAGGCATACCTGTACCTCCAAAACCATCTCTTCTACCACCGTAAGGAGGTGGAGGAAGTTCTTCATCAAAATGTGGAGGTTGGTGGAACTCGGTTGTCCTAGAGCAATTGAAGAGTCCATTGCTCCTGGGGGTAGTAACATTGAGACTACCATGAGGACTAACCTCCCTTTGTTGATTAGAGAGATTAGTGACATCCCTTCTAATATCCCTCATCTCATCTCTTAGGGATTATAACTCTTGCATTATGAGCCTCAAAGGGTCATCACATTGGAGTCGCTAGACTCCTCTCCAAAAGGAGTTAGTGCTTGAGCTTGGGTTGACATCTTGACAGTGTTTACCTCACAAAACTCTCTTATTTAACTCTCTTTCGCTTTTTCTGAGGATATTCTCACAATTCTTTCCTTTTTCTAACGTTTAAGTCTCAAAGAGTTCTATGAGTTCCTAACAAAGATTTAACACCTCTACTGAAGTTTAAAACAACCAAAATAAAAAAAATCACAAACAGAAACTATTTGAGAAATATGAGAAGCAAGGAAAATGATATTGAGTCATCCATTCATTTTAAGGAAGTTCAACAACATTTCCAAGAGCATTTGAGTCAATAATGGTAGATTGACCAAATAAAGAAATAAGTACTGAAAAAAGGAAAGAAATTAGACCACAAATACAAACACAAAGTAAGGATACTTCAAGAACACAAAAGAATACAAAACAAAAGTTCCCAGCAAGCAGAGTAGATGGCATACTCGACTTGTTTTGAAAGCTGGTATTGAACCACAAGTCTAAACTGAATGAGGTTTATATAGAAATAATCCTCACTAAAACTTCTTGAGTTTGTGCCCAAGAATCAAAGAAAAAGGATTAGTAAAATAGAAGATATGCTCAAATCATTTAAGCACCTTTTTGTCGGCGGAAAAGCCAGGTGCACCTTCAAGATTTTTTTACTATTTTGAGATATCAAATGAAGTGAAAATTAGATGAGACTTATTTCATATTTTTCCCAGGTCAATGTAGTATAGCTCCATGTAAAAAGATTGCAATGTTCTAGTCATATTCTAGGTCGTTCAAGCACTCTACTTTTGTGTTGCCATTTTCCAGCAATCTTGCCTATTTTCTCTTTTTTTTTGTCTTTTTTTTATGTAAGATATCTCAAAAACACTTACTTGAAGGTGGCTCTGATACCAAATGATGTGGAATTATCTTCAAGAGCATAAAATTTCAACCAAGAAGTGAGAGAGAAAACGAACAAAACAAGTGTAACAAGTAGAAAAGAAAAAGTGCCTTTGATAGGACTTGAACATGTTTAACTTCTAGCAGCCTTGGATATATTAAATTCAAGACCTCAAGAAAGTTTTAAACAAAATCTTTTCTTCAAAGTTCAAGTAACCTAAGGTACTTTGAACCTTGGACCTCAATGAAACAGGAAGAAGACCTCAAGACTAGTTTTCTACAAGAGTGTAGTAACTAGTATGAAGGAATTTTGATGATCAACCTTGAAGCTCTTGGAACTTTCAACAAGTCTTCAAAGTGATTTTTCTTTCAATGAAGTTCACCCTTGAGAAGATAGAAAAAAAAACTAAGCTAAAAACTAAGAATACTAAGAGAAGAACCTTTGTATTGAAATATTTCTTAATTAGCCTTTGCAAAATGGAAGACTACATATTTATAGAGACTTGAGGGGAAAAGGATTAGGAATGTTTCCTTCTCATATTTTCAGCCCAAAAATTAAGCACCATAAATTTAAAGCCCAAAATGAAGCCCCAAATTTAAGCCCCAAATTTAAGCTCCAAATTGAAGGCCCAAATTTAAGGCATATTCCAACCATCTATCAAGGTAAATTTCCAATTTCTAACTTATTTAAAAATTTAGCATATTGCCCCATAAAGTCTTGGACATCAAAATTTAGCCCTTGAAACTTCTCTTGCTCAATTTGGCGCTTGTGACTCTTTAGTTGTTTCGCCTTTGCTCTTGTCACAACTCCTTGATGTTCTTGCATGTCTAACCGGTTCACATCAAGGAGCTTTATGCTTTAATAAGAACACTAAAGCATTGGCAACACTCCCTATGGCCAAAGGAGTTTTTGTGCACACCGATCATGAGGCTTTGAAGTTTCTCAAGGGCAAACATAAACTCTATAAGAGACATGCAAAATGGATGGAATTTATTGAAACATTTTCCATATGTCATCCGTTACAAGAGGGGTAAGGAGAATATGGTGGCCGATGCTCTATCTAGAAGGTATACTCTCTTATCCACCCTTCAAACAAAAACTTTGGGTTTTGAAATGCTTAAAGAAATGTATTTTAGTGATCATGACTTTAAGGAAATTTTGAGAAATGCTTGTTAGCACCTTTTGGAAAATATTATGTGCATGAAGCATTTCTTTATTGTGAAGGTAGATTGTGCATACTATCTTGTTCTACTAGAATTCTACTTGTCAAAGAAGCACATTGTGGGGGTTCAATAGGACATTTTGGTGTCACTAAAACCTATGAAATTCTTCATGAACATTTTTTTTGCCACATTTAAAAAGAGATGTAGAAATATTTGTAGGAAGTTGTATTGAATGCAAGAAAGCTAAATCTAGAACTCTTCCACATGGACTTTACACACCATTAGAGGTTCCTAAAGAACCTTGGGTTGATATTTTTATGGATTTTATTCTTTGTTTACCTAGAACCCCAAGAGGTATGGATTCTATTTTTGTTGTTTTGGATAGGTTTTCTAAAATGGCACACTTTATTCCTTGTAGGGAATTCGATGATGCTAGTCATGTAGCTAGCTTATTCTTTACTTGGATAGTTAGATTCTATGGAATTCCAAGGTCTATTGTGTCGGATAGGTATACCAAATTCTTGAGCCATTTTTGGAGAGTTCTTAGGGAGAAACTTGGTACTAACTTGCTTTATTCTACAGCTTGCAATCCACAAACAGATGGACAAACCGAAGTGGTAAATAGAACAATTGGCCAACTTCTAAGGGCTGTTTTAAGAAGAACTTGCAGCAATAGGAGGAGTGTTTGCCACACATTGAATTTGCCAATAATAAAGCACCTCACTCTACTACTTCTCATTCTCCATTTGAAGTTGTTTGTGGTTTTAACCCTGTTACTCCCTTTGATTTGGTTCCTTTGCCTATAGATCAAGCATTAAGCAAGGATGTCAGCAAGAAAGCTGATTTTGTGAAAGTAATTCATGCAAAGGTCCATGAAGCCATTGTCAACTCCAACAAAACCTAGTGATTGGGTTTGGGTGCATTTTAGAAAGGAAATATTTCCCCAACAAAGAAAGCCTAAGCTTGATGATCGGGGAGATGGGCCATTTCAAATCCTTGAGAAAATTAATGACAATGCCTATAAAGTTGATCTTCCAAGATATTATAATATTAGTGACACTTTTAATGTATCCGATCTCTCGTTATTTTATATAGGTGAGGGAGACTCGAGGAGAAATCCTTTTCAAGAGGGGGAGGATGATGTGAACTGGTCAGACATGTAAGAACATCAAGGAGTTGTGACAAGAGCCAAGCAAAACAACTAAAGAGTCACAATGATCAAATTGAGCACGAAAAGTTTCAAGGATGAAATTTTGATGTCCAAGAATTTATGGGGCAATATGCTAAAGTTTTGAATAAGCTAGAAATTGAAAATTCACCTTGGTAGATGGTTGGAAGCCCTTTTGCTCAAGTTGGAAAATTGCCTCCTATTTCTTTGCAATGTATGGACTAGTGCTCTAAAATAGTCCAAATGCAATTAAAACACCTTTATTGTCTTATCAAATGAATGTATATGTTATATCTTCATTTCGGCTGAAAATATGGGAGCGTTGGAATATGCCTTTATGGTGTTTCAATTTGGGACTTAAATTTTGGGGCTTAAATTTGTGGGGCTTAAATTTTGGACTGAAAATATGAGAGGCAAAAATTCCTAATTTTCCCCTCAAGTCTCTATAAATATGTAGTCTTCCATTTTGAAGAAGCTAAATAAGAAATATTTCAAGACAAAGGTTCTTCTCTTAGTATTCTTAGTTCTTAGCTTAGTTTTTTTTTTCTATCTTTTTCAAGGGTGAACTTTCTTGAATGAAAAATCACTTTGAAGACTTGTTGAAACTTCCAAGAGCTTCAAGGTTGATCATCAAAATTCCTCCATACTAGTTACTACACTCTTGTAGAAAACTAGTGTTGAGGTCTTTTTCTTGTTTCATTAAGGTCTAAGGTTCAAAATACCTTAGGTTGCTTGAACTTTGAAGAAAAGATTTTGTTTAAACCTTCTTGAGGTCTTGGATTTAATATATCCAAGGTTGCTCGAAGTTTAACATTTTCAAGTTCTTTCAAAGGTACTCTCTCTCTTCTACTTGTTGCACTTGTTTTCTTTATTCTCTCCCTCACTTCTGGGGCAAAATTTTATGCTCTTGAAGATCATTCCACATCAGAGGGACCTAGTGATCCCCTTATGTAAGAGGTTTTTGGAACTTTGAGGTCCATGCAACAACAAATGGGTAACATTAAAAGGAATATTTGAGCATTATCTGCCGGAATTGATTGACAAGAATCGACGTTGGGCCAAGAAGGGGGTTCCACAATTTTAATAATCTTACCCCAAGACGAACAATGAGCGATGAAAATAGTTCTCCTCATGCCAACTTTGGAGTTAGGGGTGATCTATCCAAAAATTTCCAAGAAAGCTTCCAACCTTTGGGAACCCAAGGCTACGGAAGGTTTGGAACTAAAGGAGGAAAGAATAGAAGGGGCATTGGGAGGGGACTTGAAAAGGAGTTTATGAGAATGCCAAGGGAACAAGAGAGATACTATGGCGATCATGATAGATATGATTGGGAACTAGAAAATGATGAAGAGGGTTAAATTGAAAATCCCTCCCTTCCAAGGGAAAAGTGATCCAGAAGCATACCTTGAATGGAAAAAGAAGGTGGAGCTTATCTTTGATTGTCACAACTGCTCGGATCTTACAAAGATGAGATTAGTGGTGGTAGAATTCACCGACTATGCCGTCATATGATGGGATCAATTGGTGACGAATCGAAGGAGGAACTTAGAGAGGCTTGGACACATGGAAAGAACTGAGAACTTTGATAAAGAAGAGATTTATTCCCCAATATTAACATAGGGACCTATACAATAAGCTTCAAAACCTTTGGCAACGTAGCAAAAGTGTAGAAGACTACTACAAGGAGATGGAGGTAGGCATGATAAGGGCCAATATCATTGAAGATAAAGAGGCTACAATGCCGAGGTGCATGAGTGGACTGGACCGGGATACAGCCCACACTTTAAAGCTTTAAGCCCATGTAGAATCGAAAGAGATAGTTCATAAGGCCATGAAGAAAGAGAAATAGTTGAAGAGAAAGTAATCCTTCAAAAATCCTTTTACTTCTTCTAAACCAGTGACCTCAACCTAGAAAGCTAATCCTTTGAGAAAGGATGACATACCTAAAGTAGCATTCGAGGACGGGTCTAAGGGGAAAGAAAAGAAAAAGGATAAAAGCAAGGTGGAGGAGGCACCTAGCAGGGCTAGAGATATTCAATGCTTTAAGTGCAAGGGATATGGCAATATCCTAGTAATTGCCCAACCAAGAAGGTCATGATTATTCGGCCCAATGGAGAATTCATTTCTAAAGATGAGGATGAAGGTGAACAAGATATCGAAGAATCAGATGAAGAGTCTCCATATGAGGGAGAGGTCTTAGCTGGTCTTGAGGGCTCTTAGCTCTAAAGCTTTTGAAGATGGTCAAAGCGAACAAAGAGAGAATATTACACAATGAGCAACATTGATAACAATACTTAAAACAAGGTTTGCAATATCATTATTGACACTGGAAGTTGCACCAATGTAGCAAGCACATATTTTGTAGAAAATTGAGTTTGTCAACAACCAAACACCCTAGACCATATCGGTTGCAGTGACTAAATGATAGTGGAGAAGTGAAGTGACAAGGCAAGTGTTGGTGACTTTGCTATAAGGAGATACAAGGGCGAGGTACTTTGCGACATTATGCCTACGCAAACTGAACATCTTTTGCTTGGAAGAGCATGGCGATTCGATAGAAAGGCCATCCATGATGATTACAAGAATACCTTTTTCCTTTGAGAAAGATGAGGTCAAACTATGTCTAAGACCTCTCACCCTATTTTAAGTGTACCAAGACCAGGTGAAAATGAAGGAAAAAGAGTTGGAGAATAAATAGAAAAGCATAAAAGATGGTAAGAAAGTAGAGGAAAAAGAAAATAGAGGAGAGTGTCAAGATAGTAAGAAAAATAAGTGAAAACAAAGAAGAATGGAGTGGTAATAAACAAGGGTAAGGGAGAGACTAGGTTGAATTTCTTAGCTAAGGAGAGTGAGATTTTAAGGCCATTGATGCGAAAGAAACCATCGTACTCCTTATGTACAAAGGAGCTTATGTGTCTTCTAACCATGAAATTGTTTCTTCTTTGCCTCAAGCTATTGTAGGTGTCATCAAGGAGTTTGAAGATGTTTTCCCGAAGGATTGCCACCATTGAGAGTCATAGAGCATCAAATTGATTTTGTTGCCGGAGCCGTGTTGATGAACTTACCTGCATATAGGACCCGAAGAGACTAAGGAACTTCAACGACAAATGGAAGAGCTCCTTGCCAAGGGCCAAATCGAGAGTCTTAGCCCATGTGCGGTGCCGGTACTTCTAGTCCCTAAAAAGAATGGTAGTTAGGTTGATTGTAGGGCTATTAATAATGTAACCGTTAAATACCGTCATTCCATTCCAAGGATAGATGATTTGCTTGATGAATTATATGGTTCTATGATTTTCTCTAAAATTGACTTGAAATCGGGTTATCATCAAATCTTAGTAAAAGAACGAGATGAATGGAAAACCGCATTTAAAACTAAATTTGGTCTTTATGAGTGGCCTGTTTTGCCTTTTGGTCTTACCAATGCACCTAGCACGTTTAAGAGATTGGTGCATCATGCCTTGCATGAATTTATTGGGAAATTTGTTGTTGTGCATTTTGATGACATTTTAATCTATAGCAAGACATATGAGGATCATTTGAATCACACAAATTTGCTTTGTGCTTAAAAGAGAACAATTATATGGCAATTTTGGAAAATGTGAATTTTGATTAGAAAAGATAACCTCTCTTGGCTATGTTTTTTGTTTTGAAGGGTTACAAGTGGATCTTGACAAAGTGAAGGCAATAGAGGATTGACCAACGCCCAAGAGTGACACCAAAGTAAGAAGCTTCCATGGGTTGGCTAGTTTCTACCGGAGGTTTATCAAAGACTTTAGCACCATTGCTAGTCATGTCATCGAGGTCATCAAGAAAACCAATGGGTTTAATTGGGGAGAAGCTCAAGAGTTTGCTTTCAAGGCTTTGAAGGAAAAATTATGCAACGCTCCACTCCTCACCTTATCTAACTTTGATGAGATGTTTGAGACAGTGCGATGCTTCGAGAGTAGGAATTGGAGGGGTTCTAATGCAAGATATTAGACCTATTGCCTACTTTAGTAAAAAGTTGTCCTGAGCTACTTTGAACTATGCCACGTATGACGAAGAGGTGTACACCGTGGTAAAGACTTTGAAGTATCAGCAATATTATTTGCGGTCGAAGGAGTTTTTCATCCACACGATCATGAGTCTTTAAAATACTTGAAGGGTCAACAACAGCTCAACAAGAGGCATGCTCGGTAGATGGAATTTATTGAGATATTTCTCTACGTCATCCACTATAAGAAAAGGAAGGAGAATGTCGTGGCCAATGCACTCTCATGAATGTATGCACTTTTCACTTTGCTACATTCTTTTTTACTTGGGTTTGAAATGTTAAAAGATTTGTATGCTAGTGATGTTGATTTTGGAAGTATTTTTTATGCATGCTTGATTGCCCCTTGTCAAAAGTTTTATGTGAAGGATGGATTTTTGTTTAGAGAAGGGAAACTTTGCATTCCTAGGGGATCCATTAGACATTTACTCGTTAAGGAAGCTCATGGGGTGGTCTTTTGGGGCATTTTGACATACCTAAAACATATGAAATTTTGCACGAATATTTCTTTTGGCCTAAAATGAAAAGAGATGTTGAAAAGTTTGTGGATCACTGTTTAGATTGTAAGTGTGCAAAATCATCTTCATTGCCTTATGGTTTGTACACCCCTTTGCCAATTGCCAAAGTTCCTTGGGAGGATGTTTCCATGGATTTAATCTTACGGCTCCCAAGGACTCCTTCCGAAAAGGATTCTATCTTTGTTATTGTGGATCATTTTTCAAAAATGTCGCATTCCATTGCTTGTCCAAAAATGGATGATGCATCTCATATTGCTGGTTTATTCTTTAAAGAAGTTGTGAGATTGCATGGCAAGCTTAGAACTGTAGTTTCGGACAGAGATACCAAGTTTGTCAGTCATTCTTGGAAAGTTTTATGGAAGAAACTAGGGACTAACTTTACACCACTTCTCATCATCCTCAAATGGATGGTCAAATCGAGATAGTTAAAAAGACAATAGGCCAACTTTTTAGGGCTCTTCTTAAAAAGTATATAGCAAGTGGAAAGAATGTTTGTCGTTCATTTAATTTTCTTATAATAGGGCTTGTCATTCTACTACTATGTTTCCTACGTTTAAAGTTGTCTATGGTTTTAACCCATTAACCCTCTTGGATTTGATTACATTACCAATTGAACATCAACTGAGTTTGGATGGTAAAAGAAAGTCTGAATTCATTTGATCTGTTCATGCTAAGGTTCTTGAACACGTTGAAATGAAGAACGGAAAAGTGGCTTTTAGGAAGAACGAAGGACCCCAGAAAGTTACCTTTGAACCCAAATATTGGGTTTGGGTACATTTAAGAAAAGAACAGTTTCCTAACCTCTGCAAGGGCAAACATGATGCTAGAGGCGATGGACCATTTCAAGTCCTTGAAAAGATCAACGACAATGAATATAAGATTGATCTTCCTAGTGAGTATAATGTTAGCTCTACATTCAATGTTTCTGAACTACTCTTTGATGTAGATGCAGATTTGAAGACAAATCCTTTCAAAGGAGGGGCAGATGGTATGACCTGTGATGCACGAGAGAAGGTGGACTTGTTCCAAGGGGTGGTCACAAGAGCAATGGCCAAAAGGATGGAAGAAGAACACAAAGAAATACTAGCGCTATTTCAGAAGATGCTCCAGAACTTCACTTAGCATATGCTAGAGGAACGAGGAGAGACTTTAGGGGATCAAAAAAATCCTATTGACGAGGGTGCAAAAGGAGGAATCCAAGGAAGCAAGCTCAGGAGGTTATGTAGCCTCAAAATCAAAGGAGGAAGGTTCTCTAGACGCTATTGCAAACGGTAGGGTACACCCTACCATCCAGGGTAGGGTTTTGTTTATGGAGGAAGAGAAGTCACTCAACCTACCATGACAGTAGGTCCACCTACCTTCGGCGATGGGGTTCGGGCTAAGAGGAGTTTGAGGCATCTGAGCTACTGTAGGTCTTAGCCGGTGGAAATTTGTTGAAGTTTTAACTTCCTTGACTCTTCAATTTGGTTGTAAACTTATTTTGACTTATACTTAAGTGGTCTAAGCACCCTTTAAACTCTTTTAAGCTAGTCTAATACCTAAGGTTGGAAACTAATTGTGAAGCACACTATAAATACTATTTCTGCAGCCATTCTCGCCAAGTTGAGACATATGGAAAATATGTAGAGAAGAACTAGGGTTCTTTGGGTTTCTTCATCTTCTTGTATAACTAAGAGATCCTTTGTAAATTAAAGGCAAGGAATTTCTTGAATCTTCAAGTCAAGAGTTCTAGTCTAATTTCCAAACCCTAATTCTTCCTTGAGATGTCAACTCTCTAGTTGGTGTTTCTTGGTGATTTTGGTCCTTCTTGGGAGTTTGGAGAATAGGTGAGGCTTCCATAAGTCTTGCTGATTCTTCCTCAAATATAAGGAGGTTAATTGCTCCTTTCTTAGTTATTTTACTTGCAACGGTTCTTTGTACTCAATATCTCCAAAACAAGAATCTAAGGAGTCTTCTAGAAAAGAGTTGATCTTGGAAGCAAGTGATCCTCAAGGAAGGATAAGGAGGATCATACCATAAATCCTCAAAAGTGACTACTAGCTTAGACCTCCTCAATCAGCAACTCTCAAATGTTATGGTGTCTGGCCTTCAAATGCAGCAAAACTTGAAGAATCTTAACGATAAGCTCCCCTGAGCATTCTTACAAATCAAAAGGGGAGTCTTTGCTGCAATTTGTTTTACAATGAAATTACTTTGCTTCACCCTGTGTTATCTTTGGGTGGCTGAGTTTGGCCTTGGACTGAAAACTTTAAAATTCTGCTTTTAATGGCCTACATAGCCTTGGGATATTTTTTTAGAATTACTTTATGTGGTAGCCTCTGAGCTATCTGTTTTTGCTTGTGTGCCACTAGAACATAGGACTTGAACATCTTATTTAATTTGTCGTTCATGCTTATTTGTGCATTAAGATTTTTATGAAGCATGACCATCGGTGCAACTTATTGGTGTTTGATCGAAAACCATGCCAAAGGGAGAATTTGTAGAAACCTGTCACACAGCTTGAGTGTGGCCGCACAGGTTGATCACGTGGCAGTACAAAAATTACAGTGTTGCAGCGACACTATGTATTGGCATAGTTTTATGAAACCTGATAAATCCTGAAGAATCTGTGATTGTAAGCTGTGACATGGAAGTCCGATTAAGGAAAGTTGAAGATATAAAGGAAAGTCAGAATAAGTAAGGAAAATAGAATTTGCAGGGAATCAAAAACTAGAAGTGTTATTTGGAAACTAAATCCCTTGTGCATATCCATTAGGAACTACAAGACTAACAATGAGTCTCAACATCAATGGAAAGTTGAGGTTCAGCCGTTCTGCAATTCTTTGAGACATTCTGTTTGAGAGAAGACGACAATTCACGATGGTTGAGTTTGTGCAATCACAAACTTCAAATACTGTGATTCTCCATTGATGCTTATTTTTCATCTTTCATAATTTCATGGAGTTCTTGTTTTGAAGATTATTGCTTCTAGGGATAGAAGTTTTGCTATTGTTCAATGGACTTAATGACTTAAAGGGATTCAAGATCAAGCAGCTTGTTCCAAAGGGGAGCCTTGAAGAGTTGAAGGGATTTTAGCTGTGTTGCTATTCAACAATGTTGAGGATTGAAAGGAGTTCAAGTCCATGCAGCCACACACTAAGGGGGAGCCTTGAAGAGTTGAAGGGATTCAATTGTGCAGTGTGCAAAGGAAGTTTGCATTGATTCAACTAGAGAAATTCTAGATATGCAAAAAAGGAGTTTTCTTGTACTGTGTCAACAGTTTTACTGGATTGCTTTCTGGGCATGGCCCCGCCGATGTAGGCTCGGCAGAACTACATTACCAATTGCTATGTCTTGTGTGTTCGTGTTGTTTATTACTTTTCTCACTGCATGTCACACTGCTTCTCACATAGCAAAATAAGTCACACTGCATGTATTGCCTAAGTAATAACTTGCAATATATATTAGAAATTAGATCCTTATACCCAATAACGAATTTTTTTTTTGAAAAAGCCAAAAACTATTTTAAAACTTGTAGGCATAACGAATTATGGAACATGTAGCGGTTACCAACAAAAGTTCAACACGCCTAATGCACGTAACCATTTAATAAAGAGCATTTTAGTCCATCTCTAAAATTGTTGGATCAGAATTTTTTATTAAATCATAAAAGAATTTAAAAACACATGCGCCAACCTATTTACAAGATTGCCAGATTAAAATACCCACATATGCCAACCTATTTCTTTTATTAAATCTTCACATGAATGGGGCATGTTAAATTTTTTTCGAAAATGGCACACACGGCATAATTTGCTATGCCTGCAAGTTTGAATATAGTTTTGGGTATGAATGTTTGAAAAAGAATATCTTTTGCTATGCATAGAACGTAACAATAGTTATTAGGTATGGAGAGCTAATTTCTCTCTCTCTCTCTCTCTCTCTCTCTCTCTCTCTCTCTCTCTCTCTCTCTATCTATCTATCTATGTATACACACACAAACATATATATATATAAACCAGGACAAAACTTGGCGGGCATATCCCCTCGATATTTTTAAAGAAAAGGAAAGTACATGGCAGTGCATAGAACTTACCCCATAGCAATAAGAGGTGGAAAATTATGAATAGAACAGGATATAAGAATAAAAACTAAGGCACGTAGATTAAATAACGGGTTCCGTGACTATCTAGGATGCATAGGCCCCATCAATATTCAATGAACGTGAGATGCAGATGATTATACGTGGTTGTGATGCTTGCCGAGCAAGAAAGGAACAATTCGCACATGTGTTACAACCTAAATTTGCTAGTGAATTTGCAACCATATTCGCCTCTCTGTAAATATGAGAAATAGATCAGTGAAGTTTCTAAAAGAAGTGCAAAATCTCTTAAACCAAAACATCCAGATTAGAAGGAGCCTTGGCTTTGCTCAAGAGGATGGATACAAGCTTAAAAAAGTCACATTGTACTTGAAAGTCAGAAAAACCAAGAGTGTTAGCAAGCTTGAGTCTTCTAAGAAGCCCTAAGGATTCTGTGGGTTATTTTAGCCATGAAGCCCAAATACAACTAGAAACTAGCAAGAAAGGCCCCATTAGAGGAACAAATAAGACCCCTCCGCTGCAAAAGAGCATGGGTTACCCTTTGGAATTGTTGTTAGTTTTGAACCCAAGAGATGATGAGAAAATGAAATCAATCCACCAAATAGGTAGGGCACAACGGTTCCGAACAATCCTAGTGTCCCAGGAAGGGCCAAAAGGAGAGCTAAACTCCTTAGCGATGCCCAACTCAAGAACAAGAATCAGGAGGCGGTGAAAAGAAGCCTCTAGTTAGGAGGGAATACCCGAAAAACAGAATTGGCACCTATCCTCCCACAAGCACCAACAGGTAATGATGGGGAGTAAAGTTTTTAATGAGCAAGTATTTGTGTGTCTAACAAACAACCAAAAGGAAAGGCACTCCTTCAGCATGCAAAAAGTCTCCTAGGGGGATAACACCAAAAGAAATATGAGATGCAACTTTCCGCCAAAGGTCATAAGCATAAGGACAATGCAAGAGAATATGATTCAAAGAGTCAAGACCAGCAAAACAGCTATTGTGGGATGCAAGATGTAAACATAAACCCTGTCTAACACTGTCAACAACAAGAAAATTACTAGAGAGCTTCCATATAAAAATAGAAAATTTCAGAGGGATTTGAGCATCCTAGATCATATCACAATATAAAGAGGAGGTGTAGACAGGGAGAAAAGAGCAGCAGTAGTGGAGATGGTGAACTTTCCTGTAGGATCAAACATCCAATTTAAGAGATAAACACCTATAGAAAAAGAATAAGAGGGGGGAGGGTAGGACGTAGCAAGTTGCATACCAAAAGGAGAAAGGAAAGAAAGAAGGGTAGGTGTATTCCAAGTGTTATAGAGGATAATATCCCTAACTGAAAGAGAAGGATTCATAATGGAGGCTAATAAAAAGGTATCAGAAGCAAGCTTTTCCCTAAGGTCCAACTGTCCAAAAAAAAAGAAGAGGTGCCAGAACGAATACGGATACAAATATGAGTCTCAATATCATCCATAACCATTATCAAAGGTGCAAAGAGACCGTTTTGTGCAATAAATCTATCAAAGTTTTCTAGCAAAAGCCTTAGAAAGATCAGGGAGAGAGATAATACAAAGACAGTTAGAATCAGTAGGCTACAAATGTGAAGTCAAGACATCCAGTGGCACTTGTCTACTCCTTCATGAGCACCCCAGAGGAATTTAGAGAAAAGCCTCTCAATATCCTAGATGACCTTCTTAGGGGCCTCAAGGGTAGACAAAACATTCATACAAATAGATTGAAAAAATATTTTATAAGGGACAATTGCCCACTCATAGAAAGCAAATTACACTACCACTCGAGAATTCTTTAAAATAGGAGATCTTCTTCCTACCATGGTAAATAGGTCAACCAAGATAGTTGAAGGGTAGAGATTACTTATAGAATCCAGTAAGAGTGTGAATAATGTTGACCCCATTAAGGGATAATGCTTGGCAGTGTAGAAGGAGCTTTTAGAGATATTAATCCGCTGCCCAGAAGCTGTTTCGTAATCCTTAAGAAATAGCATAAGATTTGTTAGACTTCTGGATCACCCGATGGTGAACAAGATGACACCATCAGCATAAGAAAGATGTGAAATTCAGAGGCACCACATAGGAAGGGAACAAGGACTAATGACACGATAAGAAAATGAGAATTAAGACCCTTAGAAAGGACATCGACAACAAGAATGAACAGGAGAGGAGAGAAAGGATCTCCCTATTTGACACCCCGAGTAGAAGGGAAAAAACTTGCTAGACTACGACTGATGAGAACCTAGAAAAAATTAGATTCTACATTATCTTTAATAAGAAGAGTGAAGTGTCGGCTAAACCCGAAACAAGCCAAAACCTACTGGAAGAAAATGTAGGAAGGCCGGTCAAAAGCTTTTTGGAGATCAAGCTTGAGAATGAGATTGTCGCATGATACGTGCATATTTTGTTATATTTCTATAGATTAATTTTATCATTTTTCAATGTTTAATATGTAAAAGTATTTATTTTAGTTTAATATATCCTTATTCTGGTCTTAGGTGTCCTCCAGAATAGAAAACGATGAAAAAAATGAAAACAGGTGAAAATAGAGCAAAAATGATGAAAATGGAGCCATTGGCAACAAACAAAGCCGACCTACTGCACGAGGTAAGCTGACTTACCGATAGTGGTAAGTCCTTGGCACATAAACGGTTGGAAAAATAGAACCCTACAACAGACGGTAAGACTTTGTGTTTTTAAAAAGTGAAACAGGTGTTCCTAATCACTGTAGTGCAAAGTAAGCAGACCTAACACCGAAAAGTGAGTTCAACTCGAGTGTCAATTTTCTCGAGAAAAGACAAGGTTGCACTTTTTTACCATTATTTCGATGTTTAGTCTTAAAAATATTGTTGAAGATATTGTGAACTATTAAGATGCTTCCAAAACTAATATAAAAACCAACAAAACAATAAACTAAGAACTCTATAAAATAGAGGTTTGGATCTCAGGATCCCCCACTACTTCAAAAATTAACTGGAATTAATGGAATTGATGTTGTATTACGAATTGAGTCATCACACTCGTAATTGGGCAATTCATATCTCTAGGTGAAAGCCGCTCTACTCACTATAATTTTTGGATGAGAATCTCTTCTCTCCCTAACAAGTTATAAATGCAATAAACACAGGTGATAAGAAGACCTAAGAGTGCATCATTCTATCTCTAGTTTAATGCCTCAATTAATCCCCAAATTGATTGACCTCAAGTGTTCTTCCTTTTTCAATTTCAAACACCCTTGCGATCAATTTAAGCTCATGACACTTAAATTGCAGAGAATTAAACAATTGAATGATGATAACATTCAATTTCAACAAATTCCAATAATGTAAAATTGAAATTAAATAAATTAAAAACTACAAGAGAGGGAAAAGAAAGGATTAAGAGTGGAATTGAAGGCTGAATTTCGATCTCAAATTGTACCCTGAGTTCATCTCTCTAGTTGCTACGCCGAACCCCGAACTCGCCTTCTCGATTCTTGAAACCTCTTGGAAACCTTTAATTCTTGCTCTCTAATCTAATTCCTAATTAATTGAGGTGAGAATTGGAAGACTTGTCACGGAAAATCGCCCGAATTCTCCTCCTAAAGTGCTAATGGCGTAAGTCTAAAAACTGGAAAAGTATGAATGTTTAATGTCCCCAAAAACTTCCTAAAATTTTCCTAAGTATTGATGAAATCAGGACCTACCATCTATGGTAGAGGGAGCCTACCATCAGCGGTAGCCTTCTGTCTAGAATTCCGTTGTTGCCAATATGCCTACCGCTAGCAGTAAAGGGCCCTACCGTTGGCCGTAGCCTCTCTTGTGGTCACTGTTTGGCATCATTTTCAGCCATTTTTGCCCCGTTTTAAGATGTTTCCATCCTTTCTTTGTTGTACTTCCTTTGACAAAAACCTAGGACAAGAATGGAAGATATTAGACATCAAATGTATACTTTACACCTTAAATTCATCGAAAAAATGCTTAAACGAACATATAAAATACTAGATGAAATAACGACTATCAAATACCTTCAAACTTATCCATTGCCTGCCCTCAAGAAACAGAATTAAACAGATGGAACAAAAACGGTTTGAAGATTTTTGTTCAGATAAAAGCTCACGGAAAATGAAAGACCGGCCTTAAACATTTAAACACATAGGAAGATCCAAGATATAAATAACAACAATACCCAAAGAAAATGAAAACAAAACTGAATAAAGGGAAAATAAAACTAAAACGTTTCCACTTTAGTAGGACACTCAAATGTTCAACTATGAAGTTAAAACAAAAGAACGAGCACAAGGCACACTCGGACCACCACACTTACAAATAGACACTACATGCCAATGGTGTATGTGTGTGTGTTTTGTTCATGCCATTTTCATAGAAACTAAGGAATGTTAAGTAATTAAAAAATGAAAGCCTTCAAAAGACAATGTAGAACAAGCTCATATTCCTCTAGTTCTCATCCATTCAAGTCTTATTCTAAATCGTTCCTAGATTAGGTAAGACTTTTCAGTTTGTAATGCCAGGCTCAGGACATAAATAAGGTACCAAACGAAGGTAAATGGAGACAAAAGCAAACGAGACAGAGCCAACACAACCGAAAGGGAAAAATAGCAGAATTAGAGAATAACTTCCTAGCCGCCTTTCGCTGTTCTCACTTACCCTTGACTCTCTTACTCTGTTTCTTTCGCACGCCTCATCCAAGATATTCACATATTTCATGCCTTAACATCAGAGAGAACGGTGTCTTTATTTTCTTGAAACATTATATACAAGAATGTAAGTACTACTTTTTTCTCTTTTTTTATTTTTTTTATTTTTTCTATTTTTATGTTTTCTTTCCAAGATAATTCAAATAAACTTTTCTCTCTCATTTTTTTTTCTCATAAGCCATTTGTACCAGCTATGAAATGCTCAAACTACCCCTCTTTACATCAATTTTCTTTTCTTCACTCCTTCACCCCCATACTTATCTTCTACTCTCACGCAAGATGATAAAAACATTATTCTCACGCTGGCTCCATAAAATGAGGCTTACTATAGTGTGAGCTTTAAAAGAGCAAAGAAGAGAAGGGAGTAAAACCTTCAGCATGAAGGCACAAATAAGGGAGCTAGGGGTTAATTTCGTAAAAGGATAGGCAAAACAAAAGCTCAATCGATACAATGAAGGCATGAGAGCATCTTTTCCGGGCTCAAACTAAGACTTTTCACTTCAAAAAATAGAAAAACACAAGAATGTCGGCATGACTTTTAAAGGATTCTCACTAAGGTAATTTCTTAGAATTCCTAGGTTTCTATTACTAACGACACTCACAGGTGCATGAAAACTAAAAGAACATATAAGATCATTATGTAAATGTGGTTTTCAAAATGACCAAGCACTATGCCCTTCCAAAAAATCTTAATAGTATCACAATCAAGCACTCTACCCAAAGCGGCAAAAAGGAAAATCTTGTTGAAAAAAATTTTAAAATTCTAAAATTATTTGATTTTTTTGGTTTTTTAATAAGGAAAACGAAGAAGTAAAGTAAAAAGACAGAATTACTCCCCCCCTCCTCCTCCCCACTTAAAACCACATTGTCCTCAATGTGGAGGTAGACTAAAAGGAAATAAAACAAGTAACACAAACATGCGAGGCACTCCTGCAAATATAAAGCAGTAAAGCATAAGGGAAGTGATATGAATCCTCTTGTGCTTGATGAATTGGATCCAAATCTCTCTAAGATCTCATCCTTAATTTGAAGTAGCCCTATTAAGGATTTGAAGCTCAAACTTCTAGTAAAGAACCTTGAGGAAGAATACCTCAAAATACCCAAGCATTGATAGGTCAAGGCTCTTTCCTAGTTTGATGAATAAAACCTTGAGGCAACAAACACCTCAAAACCCCAATCACACAATATAGAAGACCTAGAATCAATTTAATCAAGAACACAAACTCTAGAATCAATTAATAGAAGGAATTGAGATGAACAATTAAACTCCATGGACTCATCATCCTAAGGCATTCAATTGCTCACTACTAAAAACTAGAACCCTTAGCAAGCTAGACTAAACAAGGGTGAAGAACCCTAAGAGACCAAAGAGATTCTCTCTCAAATTAATTTTAGAAAATTCTCAATTAGTCTTACAAGGATGTTATAAAGGGGTATTTATAGACTAAGGGCCTAACTGTAGCTTACCTAATGTTTAATGAATTAAATTACACATAAACCCCTTGTTTAAGAGCTAAAAATTAACTTGCATAACAAATTCCCTCCCAAGAGGGCTGTTACACCTTTGCTAGCCCAATGCTCGAGGAGTTCCCAACAGAGTCCTACCAGCGATGGTAGAGGTAGCCCTGCCATCGGCAGTAAGGTGTAGTTCTTCCCATACTTAGCCAAATTCCACCACAAGTTGGTTCCTTGATTGCTCCTTCATAATTATAAATTGTAAAAAACTTGGGATGCTTTCCTTGATCTTCAAACTCATTAACCTTGCGCTTTAAATCTTCTGTCATGTAAGCAAGCATGCCACTATCTTCTTGAAGCTTGGGTTTCTTCCTTTGAGCTCTAGTCATTGGTTCAAGCTTTACTTCTATTTATGATGGACTCTTGTGGTTCATATCATCCATCCCCCCTTCGAAAAGATTCGTCCTCATATCTTCACCTACACTAAAAGGAGATAAATAAGAGTCATTAAAGGTGGCACTAACATTATAGTCACTCAGAAGGTTAATTCTATATTTATTGTCATCAAAACGCTCAAGAACTTGAAATGGTCCATCGCCATGGGAATCAAGCTTGCCCTTGCATTGAGAAGGAAAACACTCCTTCCATACATGCACCCGAACCCAATCACTAGGTTCAAACACCACACGCTTCATTCCAACATTCCGCCTTGCCACCAACTTCTTGTTGTTAGACTCAATATTAGCATGCACCTTGGCACGAATGGAATTGACAGCTCCACTTTTTGTTTACCATCCAAGCTCACAATGTGATCTATAGGCAAGGGAACAAATCAAAAGGATTCAAAGGATTAAAACCATAAACAGTCTCAAAAGGAGAAAAGGAAGTAGTAGAATGTTTATCCCTATTGTAAGCAAACTCATTGTGAGGAAGAGCTTATTCCTATTGGCACACGTTCTTCTTAAGGATGGCCCTAAGAAGTTCGCCAATGGTCCTATTGACCACCTCTATTTGGCCATCGATTTGTGGATGCAAGCTGTAGAATACAACAAGTTGGTACCAATTTTCCTCCATAAAACACGCCGAAAAATGAGTAAGAAATTTGGTATCACGGTCCGAAATAATGGTCTTAGGAATTCTATGAAATCTCACCACCCAAGAAAAGAACAAGTTTTCTACATAGTTAGTATCATCGGTTTTCTTGTAAGGTACGAAATGAGCCATCTTAGAAAACCTATCTACCACCACAAAGATAGAATCCATGCTTTAGGAGATTTAGGCAAGCTAAGAATTAAATCCATAGAAATGTCAACCCAAGGAAATTTAGGCGCATCTAATGGAGTATAAAGACCATGTGGTAACGAAGTATATTTAGCCTTTTTACAATCCAAGCAATTTCTGCAAAACCTTTTAAAATCTTTTCTCATATGAGGCCAATAGAAATGCTTATGCAAAATATCATAAGTTTTAGCAATACAAAAACGCCCCATTAAGCCACCATAATGAGCCTCTTTAACAAACAACAATCTAGTAGAACAAGATGGAATGCACAACTTTCCTTCACAACAAAGAAAACCATCATGAACATGGTACTTATCACTAGGCACAAGCAAGCAATTCTCATATATTTCCTTAAAATCATGATTGCTAGCATATGATTCTTTAAGCATCTCAAAGCCAAGAATTTGAGCTTGTAAAGTAGAGATAAGAGTGTACCTTCTAGACAATGCATCAGCTACAATGTTTTCTTTACCTTTCTTGTAAGGAATGATGTATGGAAATGTCTCAATGAACTCCATCCATCTTGCATGTCTCTTGTTCAAGTTTTGTTGTCCTTTAACAAATTTCAAGGACTCATGATTGGTATGCACTACAATTTCCTTTGGCCACAAATAATGTTGCCAATGCTTCAATGTCCGTACAAGTGCATAGAGCTCCTTATCATATGTTGCATAATTCAATGCCATACAGGTCAATGTTTCACTAAAGAAAGCCGAAGGTCTCTTGTCTTGCATCAAGACTTCTCCAATGCTCTAATAGTCACCAAGCTCATTCCCTCATCATCAGCTTCAAAAGAGGTAATATTTGGATCTTCACTACTTTCATCTTTGTCAACAATACCCTCTTGGAAATCATCATCACTCTTCTCAATCCGACAATTCAAATCTTCACCAAAAACCAAAGTTCTTTTGGTAGGACAATTTATAGCAATATGCGTCACACCATTGCAGTTGAAGCTCCTTGTTGGATTAGTGATCAACCTTCCTCTCTCTTCCACCTTAGGCTTAGGACGATGTTTGAAAGCCACCTTAGGGTTATCTTCTTTCTTTGGCCAACTTCTGTAAGTTGATGCTTGAGGCTTAGGCACCGCACTTCTTGAAGAAGGAAGATTAGTTTTAGAGAAACCGATCCTCTTCCTTTTATTTTCAATCTTGGTAGCCAAATGACACATATATTCACAAGTGGTATAGGGGTACAACTCTAGTTGATTAGCTATATCCCAGTTAAAACCACTTAGAAATCTAGTAATGGATACATCTTTGTCTTCCTCCAAGCTCAATCTCAAAGTGTATAGCTCCATTTCTTGTCTATATTCTTCAACACTTTTATTCCCTTGCTTAAGGGTCATCAATTTTTATTTCAACTCTATAATAGTGCTCCGGTACAAATCTTTCTTTCATGAGAATCTTCAATTCCACCTAAGTTTCTACCAGTTCTCTTCCATTCCTCAACTTTGAGTAACAACCTTTTCCCACCAATGAAGTGCATAACCCAAAAATTCAGGATTGACTAATTTAACCTTGACGATGTCACTATAACTTCTCACCATGAATGGGTTCTACACTTGTTACTCCCAATCTAGAAAGACATTAGGATCACTATCCCCTTAAAGCTAGGCACCTTCCACTTGATTTTATTAGGAGCTTTATCCCCTTGTTGATTACCATAGCAACCTCCATGGTATGCTTGGCCAACATTAGGATTATCTCCATAATCTTTATTAAAGTTGTCTTGCCATGCTTCTTGCCTTGGATAATCTTCTTGTGGTTATGATAGCCTCTTCCTCCTAGACCTCCTCTTCTACCATCTCTAAATTGTTGTCTTCTTTCATATGCACCTTCATAAATTGGATGAGAATGTTGAATTAGCATGTCATGGTAACCATAGGTTGACATATTGTTAAAGAGTCTTTGATGGTGAGGTGAATTGAAATCATGAAGGTTATCTCCAACTCTTTTCTCCATGGTACCACTACTCTTGCCCTTCTTAAGATCTACAACATCTCTAGCCAATTTCTCAATGGATTGTTGCATAGACCTCAAAGTTTCATTTAGATTCATTCTTGAAGAATCACTAGGACCTTCTTGATGAGATTGAGTAAGCCTATGACCTTCTGTTGACATGATTAAACCTGCAATTTAAAACAAAGAAATAAAACCAAAGGACCTCCTAATCTCTCCCTAAGTGTTTCACTCTTTGATGATCACTCAAGTTCACTTGTGTGTACACTCTTATTAGTTTTATCAAGATAGGCTCACCGTCTTGCATTTTTCCAAACACTCAAGTCTCTTATAGATCCTTCAAAATTCTTAGCCAACTCAAACCAAGAGCATCAATCCCAAGCAAGCAAACAATCAATGAGCTTAGTTGGAAAGTGTTCAAAGAAGAAAAGTTCAAATACTTGATTTGTAAGGGTTCCAAAGAATTTAGTCTATGGAAATGAGCTGACAAGTATAATTGTTCATCAACAAATGATTGAAAGCACACAAAGAATCAATTAGAAGTTAAAAAAAAAATCAATTCAAAATAACTTAGCTAGATGAAGAACGTAAGGACACAAAAATAAAAATTTCCACGAAAAAAGGGATAATGACACCCTGACACTAAAACAACAATAATTCACAAACGATGAATCAAAAATAGATGAGATAAATTCAAAAAGATTCCTTATTAAAGAGATGAAATTGAGCACAAATTTTAATTAATGTTGATCATTATAACACAAGTTATGTTTAGATCAATCAACATTTTTTCTACAATCGCGAATCTAAAACACGCTTTACAATTTAATCAAATTGACCTCCAAATTAAGCACAACTTATCTCAAACGATTCACAACTAAGAGAAGAACAACTTTACAAAATTTCTTCGTCAAATTCGAAACAAATCTCTACTAAATTGCAACAGAATTTCAAAATAATTTCTCTATAATTTTTTCAATACTACTTTTGCATGATCTTTTTGTATGTTTTTGTTTGATCATCAAGTACTTTCACTTTTTTCTTTGATTTTTTTTACGAATTTAATTCACTTACAAGTTAATTTTCCCTTCAAATGGAGGATGCTCTCATACTAATTTGATATGAATTCTCTTGTACTTGAAGAATTGGATCTGAATTCTCCACAGCTCTCCTCCTTGATTTGAAGTACCTCTATTGAGGATTTCAAGCTCCAACTTCCTATGAAGAGCCTATGAGGAACAATGCCTCATAAACCTAGGCATTGAGAGGTCAAGGCTCTTTCCTAAATTGATGATTAAAATCTTGAGGCAACAAACACCTCAAAACCCCAATCACATAATGTAGAAGACCCAGAATAAATTGAATGAAGAACACAAACTCTAGATTGAATCAATAGAAGGAATTGAGATGAACAATTGAACTCCAGTGACTCATCATCTTAAAGCATTCAATTGCTCAATACTAAGGACTAGAACCCTTAGCAAGCTAAACTAAACAAGGGTGAGAAACCCTAAGAGACTAAAGAGATTCTCTCTCAAATTAATTTCAGCAAAATTCTCAAGTAATCTTACAAGGATGTTATAAAGGGGCATTTATAGACTAAGGGATTAACCGTAGATTAGCTAATGTTTAATGACTTGAATTACACATAAACCCCTTGGTTAATAGTTGAAAAATCAACTCGCATAACAAATTCCTGCCCAAAAGGGCGGTTACCCCTTTGCTATCCCGAGGCATACCAACGACAGTAGGGGTGGCCCTGCCTTCAGCGGTAAGGTCTAGTTCTTCCCATACTTAGCCAAATTTCACCCCAACTTTGTTCCTGTATTGCACTTGATAATTGTCCACATTGTAAACAACTTGGGATGCTTTCCTTGATCTTCAAACTAATAAACCTTGCTCTTTAAAGCTTCCATCATATAAAGAAGCACGCCATTATCTTCTTGAAGCTTGAGTTTCTTCCTTTGAGCTCTATTAATTGGTCCAAGCGTTACTTCCATTTATGATAGACTCTTCCGGTTCATATCAGGAAGCCATCCCCACACAAAATGAAATAAAATAAAGCAAAACGATAGAAAATAAACAATGAAAATAAGAAACATAAAACATAAAATAGCAAAAGAAAAACAAGTAAGCAAAAAAATACAGTAACAGGAAATAAAAGAAAAGAAAGAATAGGAAACTCCTAATAGAGAACCAAAGTCCGCTCCACAGCCACCACTGCTACCCTCATCGGCATGAATATTTTGCACATGTGGACCAACATCACCTCCTGCCGGTCAATAGATGCCCTCTGATGGGCCAACTATCCTCATACTAGGGAGTGGACTCCACAATCTCTGCTAACTGAATTCTCTGAATGTCCTGAGTGACACGGAACTGTTCGAAGGCAGTTTGTATCTCATTTTGGAAGGCTGCCATGGGGGCAATGAAGGGTTCATTCTTTCTGGAGAGGTCAAAGGACACATCATCTTCATCCCTCATTATCGGGCTGCGAGGACACTTCTATGCCGGTCTCAGTAGTTTTCTTAATAGAACCAAAGCCTAAAGGTCATGCTCCTGTAGCTTGTCCTCCTCGACTAGAGGGATTCAAACTTTCTTCTTTTTCTTCTTTGGATCTAAATGTAAATATGTAGTATAGATCAAAAAGAGAAAGTACAAATACTCTTGGGCATACCCACAGTAATCACACTGTTACATTGCCCAAACATACATTCCCACAAACTGTCCTACTCAAATATATGTAGAAAAGCATAAGGTCAAAATATGGGGATATAAGGCATAAATAACCTTATATACCTGTATCAAACTTTCTTCTTTTCATTCAAGAAATAACCACAGTTGTTAAATGTGGTGAATATGATGATCTGCGGTGACCCTATGGACAGTTTCCTTTCGCCTGCAAAATTAGCACCAGAAGCAGCAAAAAAATTACGAAGAATAATAGGAACCTGTGTTGTGCATCATATGTATCATTAGGGAAACAACCAAAAAAAGGGACTTATTATAGAGTTTATCAAGCATGTACATATCAATGATATGGACTTCACTCTATCCACCCCCTTTTTAGACTAGGTTGTGCCTGAAAAAATAAGCGAGGGTAGGGGGAAGAAGGGTACGAAAGTCACCCTTGTGGAGTATACAACGGACGTTGCCATATACCAGAACGCAAACAACTCGCGTCAAAAATCTAATCGGGATCCTCATTAATGGTCCTTTTATTAGAGTCCATAGTGACCACGTTTTTGTCATCTCGAATCCCGAAAATGGATGCGAGATGCTCCTTATCAAGAGTAATCCTAGTCCCTTTAACAGTCAAAATAATAGTTTGAGATCCTTGTCTGTTTTGTGTGTCATGTTAGCATAAAACTCTCAAACAAGTTCGGGGTAATAGTCGCCAGAAATGCAAAGAAGAGGAACCTAACCCAAACACCTGAAAAGTTGTTCAAATTTAAAATGCTTGATGACTACTTAATCGAACGAGTTTTGAACAATATTTTTAAGTGGCTCTCTATTAGTGACCCATTTACGAGTAGCCTTAGAGAGACGCACTGGAAAAGATAAAATATCTGGAGTATTGGGGTCAATTTCGGACCTTACCGCCTTGGTAGGTCTTTGTTTCACCAAGCCTTCGTTTGCCCGTTACCTACCACTGGTGGTAGGTAGGACCTATTGTCTGCTGTAGGTCTCTACCAAGATGCTTATTTTGCTTTTTTTTTTCTCTACATTTGAACCCCGTTTCATGCTTGTGAACCTTCTTTACTCTTTTTGCAAACAAACTGGATCGTGGAAAGCAATTGTCTCTCCCAAAGTACCTTGACACAACAATTAAATGGATTAGAAAGAAAGAGGATATAAAGTTACAATGCTACACTTTACATACAACAACATACACGAAGATATTTCTCTTAAATGGTTTGGAGAATGAGGGATTCCTTTAGAAGGTTTCCCACATCCTTTCCCATGTGCGACTTAATGTAATTCCCGTTTACTACCTCTTTGTAATAAAAATGAAAGAATTGAAACTCCATGTAAGATGAGAAATCAAACTTTTAAAATCGAGTTCGAGAGAGATGCTACAAGTTTCGAACAACTTCAACTCTTTAAAGGAAATTAGAAGAGTAATAAGGGCTAAGGGTAAAGGAAAACTCATTCTCACATTTCAATATTATAAGGATCATTTTCTTCCAACTCTCTCATAATTGCCTATGGATTTCATGAGAAGTCTCTGTAGTTTGCTTCCATAATGCCTGCACAATAAAAGAATTCTTGACAAGGAAAGAGTTAGTTACGTTAGCAAGGGAATTCACTTCCTATTTCATTTCTATGGTCTCTAACTCTGATTCTTGTCACTCTTCTGCATGACCCTCTTGACTTACCATAAGACTCTCATCTTCATATTCTAGCCCGTCTTCCTTAATCTCACTCTTAGTCTTTGGCAAGCACTCATCTCTCTTGCTTTCTTCTATTTCACTTATAACCTGAGGAGGTTCATCAAATATTTGGAGACTGTCGTGCCTCATTTCCATTATTCCTTGTTGAGCCTCCTCTGCCTTGGAGAAAGTGGACTCCTCCAGTACTGGATCAATTTCCGCCTCTTCATCCACAATTATGTGAGCCATTATTTCTAGTTCTTTTCCGCTTAGCACGGTGACCGCTTCTACCTATTCCTCTAAAATATTCTCCATAGTACTAGTTAAACTACCAAGTGGCCTATCAGTGATCATCCTTGCCAATAGCCTGATTTGGCTCTCCATATTGTGCATAGAGGCGTTTGGCTTCTCTGGATTTCTTCCATACTCTTCACCCCGGTATTTGCTAGATTAATATACCTTGAGATAACATCTTCTATATTTAGATTGTAGGGGTGATAGAGGTACCGGTGAAACATGATTGAATGTTGAACACGGAGCATAACCTCCCCAAAGAATGTTTGGTTGGGTCCTCCAGTCGAACTGTACTGGTTAGGGTACGTCCGCCATGTTCTCAATCCCTTGTTCTAGTATTGCTGCCAATCGGTACTCCACGGTATGTTGGCATCTATGCCTTACTCTCCAAAACCTAAAACCACAATTAGATGAACAATTAACACAAGTTCAAGAAGAAATGAGCCGAATACATAACATCCATATAAGAAACACCCAAGAGCAACAATAGTATGGAACAAAGCAAAACAATACGTAAAACACGAAAACAATGACAAAAGCACTAAACAACGGTATTTCTTGAAACTTGTCTTGTTCCCCAGCAATGGCGCGGAAAATTTAGTGTTTTGAAAACGTGAAACAGGTGTTCCGAATTGCTATAGTGCAAGGCAAGCGGACCTAACACTGTAGAAGTGAGTTCAACTCGATTGTCGATTCTCTCGATGAAAGATAAGGTTCAACTACTCTACCATTATTTCAATGTTTAGTCCTAAAAATGTTGTTGAAGAGATTGTGAACTATCAAGATGCTAACAAAACTAATACAAAAAACTAGCCGAACAATAATCTAAGAACTCTATAAAATGGAGGTTTTGATCTCGGGATCCCCTAATCTTGTTACTACTTCAATTAATTGAAATTAATAGAATTTGATGTTGTATTACGAGTTAGGTCATCACACTCTTAGTATGGAAATCCCTATCTCTAGGCAAAAGCCGATGTATTCGCTATAAATTGTAAACGAGAATCTCCTCTCTCCCTAACAAGTTATGAATGCAATAAACACAGGTAATAAAAGACTTAAAACTGCATCATTCTATCTCTTGCTTAATGCCGCAATTAATCCCCAAAATCGATTGCCCTCGAGTGTTCTTCCTTTTTCAATTTCAAACACCCTTCCGATTACTTTAAGATCATGACACTTGAATTGCAGAGAATTAAACAATTGAAGAACAATTCAATCAAGGACAACATTCAATTTCAACAAATTCAAACCAATTTCAATAAATACAAAAATTAGGGTTCAATCCTTAATCCAAACAATTAAACTACTCGCAAATCATAATGCAAACCTGAAATTAAACAAATTAAAAACTATGAGAGAGGGACAAGAAAAACTTAGGAGTGGAATTGAAGGCTGAATTTCGATCCTGAGCCATGCCCAAGCTCGTCTCTCTAGTTGCTCCACCAAAGCCCGAATTCGCATTTTCGATCCTTGAAACCTCTTTGAAATCTTCAATTCTTGTTCTCTAATCTAAATCCTAACTAATTGAGGTGAGAATTGGGGAAACTTTGTCACAGAAAATCGTCACAATTCACCTCCTAAAGTGTTAATGGTATAACTCTAAAAACTGGAAAAGAATGAATGTTTAATGTCCCCTAAAACTGTATAAAATTTGACTAAGTTTTGCTGAAATCAGGACCTACCATCGGTGGTAGGTCTCTATCTTCCCTTTCCGTTGTGTGCCCTAAACCTTTTGTCGATGGTAGGGGGAGACCAACATCATTGGTAGCCTTCTCTCTAGAACTCCCTTGTTGCCAATGTGCCCACCGCAGGCAGTAGGGTGGCCTGCCGTTGGCGGTACGCTCTCTTGTGGTCACCGTTCGGTATTGTTTTCCATTGTTTTCGCCCCCTTTTAAGCTATTTCCGTCGTTTCTTCGTTGTACTTCCTTCGGCAAACACCAAGGAAAAGAATGGAAGATATTAGACTTAAATATATACTTTATACCTTATAATGATCGAAAAATGATGAAACTAACATATAAAATACTAGACAAAATAACGACTATTAGGGCTCAACCTACACTTGGCTGTAGGTTCTGGTAGTAAGGGTGATTTAACCCAATTCAATCTATGTTTTCTTGTAATTTTCACCTGTATATAAGGGGCTTTGCTGTAGCGATAGAGATTATGAGTCAGATTAGGATTTAGATTAGGTTTTAGAATAGGATTAATTAGGGTTAATATTAGATACTTAGGAGTAGAAAAGATTAGTCGATTTTTTAATTTTCAGCTTTTATTCATTCAATTAGTTAAACACTCTTTAGATTTCTGCAATTTTAGTTTTTGGATTTCAAGAATTGAAGAACCAATTTCACGATTGTGATCTTCAACTTGGTGACTCGAAAGATGAGCTTAGAAGACGTTTGGGACTTTAATTGTGGATTCAATTTTCAATCCTAAGCTTTCTCTTACTTTCTTGTTATTGAATGTTAATATTGAATTTCAGTTTTTTTTACAATGAATAGTGAATAGTTTTATTGTTTGGATGAGAGTTGAACCCTAATTCTTGATTATTAAATTCTTTGTTTATAATCTTGAATTCAATGTTTATTTTGATTTAAGTTGTCTTCCAATTGTGCTTGTTTGCAATTTAACTATATCAAGATTAGATTAATCACAAGATTGTTCAGAATTAAAAAAGGAAGAACAGTCTAGGGCAACCAATTGGGGGTTAACTATGTCAAAATTGACTAGAGATATAATATTGCACTTTTAGGTTCTTTAAATCACCTAATTTTATATTGCTCATAATTTGTTAGGGAGAAGAGAGATTTTCCTCTATGGGTTAGTGTGTAGCGTGGGTTTCTCCTAGATACAAGGATTATCTTACTTAAGTGATGACCCACCTTAATTAATTTAATATCATTTTCATAAAAGTTTTTCAAATTTAATTAGTAGCAAGGATTACAAGGATTCCACCATCCAAACTCCTACTTTAATAATTTTTATCTTAAATTTTTGGTATTTCGTTTTCAATGACCATATTTTTCTTACACTAAACATTAGAGACATGATTCGTACTTTCACCTTTACTGTCCTCGAGAGATTCGACACTCGGGTTGAACTCACCTCTGTAGTGTTAGGTCCACTTGCCTTGTGTTGTAGTGATTAGGAAATCCCGTTTTAATAACACAACCATCAAGATTGTGGCGCCACTGCCGAGGACGGCAGTTTGAGGAACATCATTTATTTAGTGCTTTAGTAAGTTTTTATTTTTGTTTTCTTTTAATTGAATTGATTTTTGTTTTTTTCATCATTCGGTTTTTATTCCTGAGTTGTGCTTTGTGTTCGTTGAACTAATCACGTTTTTCGTTTATTATAGTTCGTGTGGTAATAGTTTATGTCCCGAAAGAAAAGCGGTGAGTTAGTACTATTCTATCTCGATCTTGAACGTACGCTGAAAGGTGCCCGTTGCACCCTTCAGTTCGGAACGGCAAGCACAAGTGCAATAACGCCCTTCGTAGAGGCAAAAGAAGAACAAGAAGCACGACCATTTAACAATCCTCTTTTTGTACCAACACCTACACTGGTAGAACGACAGGTGGCGAAAGAACAATGGCAGACTATGCCCAACTATCTATCTATGGGATGCAATCGAGTATAGCAAGGCCAAGGGTTGAGGCAAACAATTTTGAGATAAAGCCGAATATAACTAAGATATTGCCAAATAATGAGGATCCCAACGCTCACATCAGAAATTTCTTGGAGGCGTGTGACACCTTTAAGATAAACAGATTATATCAAGACGCAATCTGACTTCGTCTCTTTCCATTCTCTTAAGAGGGAAGGCAAAGTCCTCGCTCAAATCCTTACCATCAGGGTCCTATACTTCATAGGATTCCTTGGCAGAGAAATTCCTAGGAAGGTACTTTCCTCTATGGCGGACAACACAATTAAGAAATTTGATTCTATCTTTTCAATAGATAGATGGAGAAAGCTTCTACGAGGCATGGGAACAATAGAAGGAGTTATGATATGTCTTAAATGAAACGAATATGGGATCCTAAAGCTACAGTGAAAGGCAAATGGACCACACACTTGTGGAAATGGGTTCACCCCGAGTGTCGATATTCTCAAAGTGGCAAGACTCAACTACTAAATCGTTCACTTAATGTTTAGCCTTAACAGTGTTTTGAAAATGATCGTGAGCTACTAGAACAACAAACACAAACATCAACGAGAAAAAAGTGAGCAAATATAAAATGGGACTTTGGAGTTCGGGATTCATCTAACCTGGTTACTACTTCAATTAACTTGATTTAATGAAAACTATAGTTGCCTTAGTGAACTCGGTCATCTTACTCGTTATCGAGCAATCCCTATCTCTAGGAGAAACCCTCTCTATAATCTATAGCTTTTAGACGAGACTCTCTTCTCTGCGTAACAAGTTATGAATGCATTAAACCCAGGTGATTATTCACCTAGGAGTGTATTAACTATCTCTAGTTCAATAACTCAATTAATCCCTCAACTGAAAGCCCTCGTGTGTTCTTCCTTTCTCAATTACAAACACCCGTGCGATAATTCAAGTTCTTGACACTTAAATTGCACGTAAACAATCAATTAAAGAACAATTCAATAGGAAACAACATTCAATTTCATTAAAATTAAGTCAATTTCGTAATACCTAGAATGTTAGGGTTCAACCCTCAAATCCCAACAAACTAATTACTCACAATTCATTGTAAAAATAAACTGAAATTAAACACTATTAATGTAATAGAGAATGAAAAAAATGCTTAGTAGTTGAAATTGAAGCCGAACTGCGTCCCCGTGCAGCACCTGAGCTCGTCGCCCGAGTTGCTCCCATGAATCCCGAATCCATTATTTTGATCTTCAATTCCACTTGTAATCACTCAATCCTTCTTCTATAATCTAATGTCTACCTAATTGAGGTGAGAATTGGGGGAAATATGTCACCGAAAATTGCCCTAATTCGCCTCCTAAAGACCTATCTATGATAGTCCAAATCTAGGGAATGAATTTTGAAGAAAAAAATAGAAAATAATCTAAATATGCTATTTTCGAGACCTACTAACCATAGTAGGTTTGGACCTACCGTGCGCAGTAGGTCTCTATCACCATTGTACACTGTGTTGTCCAGAACCTACCACGACCGGTAGGGAAGAGCCTACCTTGTGCGGTAGGCTTCTGTTTGCCACTTCTTTTGTTGCCAAAGGCCTACCGTGCACAGTAGGGTGGCCTTAAGTACATGTGCAAAAAGGAAAAATAGAAGATACAACAACAGTGATGCCAAAGAAAATCACACTAAAAAGAAATAAAAGGAAAAATGAAACTAAAACGAAAAATGTCACTTCAAAAAAATCTTCAACCACTCAACCATCAAGAAAAAATCGAAGAATGAGGATGAGGTAAACTTAGTCCACCACACTAAAAAATAAACACTGCATGCTAATGGTGTTTGTGTTTTCTGCTCATGCTATTTTCATAGAAACTAAGGAATGTTGTGTAGTTGACGAAGTGAAATCCTTCAAAAGACAATGCATAATAATCCCATATTTCTCTGGTTCTCATTCATTCCAAGTCTTATTCTAAGTCGTTCCAGGATTAGGTAGGACCTTCTGACTTGCAATGTCAGGCTTGGGATATAAAAGGTACCAAACGAAGGTAACAAGGGATAAGAACAAACAAGACAAAGCCAACGCAAATGATAGGACAAAAATGACATAGTTAAGGAAAAACATTCTAATTACCATTTGCTCTTCTCACTCACCCTTGAATAACCAACCGTTTCTCTGGCACACTTTACCCAACACTTTTACAATAGTCCGCCCTCATATCAAGATAGAAGGAACAAGTGTCGTTTCTTTTTCTCCACAACATATTATTCAAAAAACCGAAAGTACCATTTTTTTTCTCTTTGTTTTCTTTTTTTCTTCTCTTTTTTTTAAAGCAATATAAAACCACTCTTCTCTCTTCTTTTTTCAACAATTCGTAGCAAAAAGTGAAATATCCAAACTACCCCCTCTTACAACAATTTTCTTTTCTTTCCTCTTTCACCCGCACACTTAAAAGGCTAGCATGTTATTCCAAATTTGGCTCCTCGAAATAAGGTTAAATTTTGTGTGAATTTAAAAAGTAAAAGAATAGAAGGGAATGAAACCCTTCGCATGAAGGCACAAATAAAGGAGCTAGGGGTTAATTTCAATTACGAGTAGGCAAAATGAAAAGCTCAAACGGTACGGTAAAGGCCTAAGACAATCATTTTCGGCTCAACTCAAACTAAGACTTTTCACTTCATACAACAGAAAAAACACAAGACTGCATGCATGAATTCCAAAGGATTTTCATTAAACTAATTTCCTAGAATTCCTAGGTTTCTACTACTAACAAAACTTATAGGTGCAAGAAAACAATGAATATGTACGAATATCATGCAAATAAGGTATTCCAAACTTCCAAGTGCTATTGATGTGAATCGGTTAGACATGCAAGAACATCAAGGAGTTGTGACAAGAGCGAAGGCAAAACAACTAAAGAGTCACAAGGATCAAATTAAGCAAGAGAAGTTTCAAGGCTTAAATTTTGATGTCAATTTTGATGTCCAAGACTTTATGGGGATTAAATTTTGATGTCCAAGAATTTATGGTGCAATATCCTAATTTTTGAATAAGTTAGAAATTGAAAATTTACCTTGGTAGATAGTTGGAATCCCTCTTGCCCAAGCTGAAAAATTGCATCCAACTTTTGGCAATGTGTTGACTAGTGCTCTAGAATAGTCCAAATGCAATTGAAACACCTCTATTGTCTTATCAAGTGTATGTATAGGTTATATCTATCCTTTGGGCTGAAAATATGAGAGGGAAAAATTCCTATTTTCTCCCTCAAGTCTCTATAAATATGTAGTCTTCCATTTTGAAGAAGTAATCAAGAAATTTTTCAAGACAAAGGTTCTTCTCTTAGTTTTCTTAGTTCTTAGCTCAGTTTTCCTATCTTTTTCAAGGGTGAACTTCCTTGAAAGAAAAAAATCACTTTGAAGACTTATTGAAAGTTCCAAGAGCTTCAATGTTGATCATAAAAAAAAAAATTTCTTCATACTAGTTACTACACTCTTGTAGAATACTAGTCTTGAGGTCTTCTTCTTGTTTCATTGAGGTCTAAGGTTCAAAATACCTTAGGTTGCTTGAACTTTGAAGAAAAGATTTTGTTTAAACCTTCTTAAGGTCTTGGATTTGATATATCCAAGGTTGCTTGAAGTTTAACATTTTCAAGTCCTTTCAAAGGCACTTTCTTCTACTTATTACACTTGTTTTGTTTGTTCTCTCCCTCACTTCTTGGACAAAATTTTATGCTCTTGAAGATCATTCCACATCATTTGGTATCAGAGCCACCTTCAAGTAAGTGTTTTTGAGATATCTTACATACAATACAAGACAAAAAGAGAAAAGAGACAGGATTGCTGGAAAATGGCATCACAAAAATAGAATGCTAGAACGACCTGGAATATGACTAGAACTTTGCAACATTTTTATATGGAGTTATACTACATTGACCTGGGAAACAAATGAAACAAGTTTCATCTAATTTGGACTTCATTTGTTATCTCAAAATAGTCAAAACTTGAAGGTGTACCTGGCTTTTCCGCAGACAAAAAGGTACTGAAATGATCTGAGAATATCTTCCTTTTTACTAATCCTTTTTCGTTGCTTCTTGAGCCTAAACTCAAGAAATTTCAGTGAGGATTATTTCTAGACAAACCTCATTCAATTTAGACTTGTGGTTAAATACCAGTTTTCTAAACAAGCTGACTATGTCATCTACTCTGCTTGCTGGAAACTTTTGTTGTGTATTCTTTTGTGTTCTTGAAGTGTCCTAGCTTTGTGTTTGTATTTGTGGTCAAATTTCTGTCCTTTTTCAGTACTTATTTCTTCATTTGGTCAATCTACCATTATTGACTCAAATGCTCTCGGAAATGTTGTTGAACTTCCTTAAAATGAATGGATGACTCAATATCATTTTCCTTGCTTCTCATATTTCTCAACTAGTTTTTGTTTGTGATTTTTTTTTTATTTTGGTTGTTTTAAACTTGATTAGAGGTGTTAAATCTTTTTTAAGAACTCATAGAACTCTTTGAGACTTGAACCTTTAGAAAAAGGCAAGAGTTGTGAGAATATCCTCAAAAAGGCCAAAGAGAGTTAAACAAGAGAGTTTTGTGAGGTAAACAATACCAAGATGTCAACCCAAGCTCAAGCACCAACTCCTTTTGGAGAAGAGTCTAGCAACTCCCAACATGATGCCCCTTTGAGGCTCATAATGCAAGAGTTACAATCCGTAAGAGATGAGATGAGGGATATTAGAAGGGATGTCACTAATCTCTCTAATCAACAAAGGGAGGTTAGTCCTCATGGTAGTCTTAATGTTACTACCCCAAGGAGCAATGGACCACTCAATTGCTCTAGGACAACCGAGTTCCACCAACCTCCACATTTTGATGAAGAACTTCATCCACCTCCTTACGGTGGTAGAAGAGGCGGTTTTGGAGGAAGAGGCATGCCTAGACACTTTGAAGAAGTTCCAAGGCCACAAGCTGGGCATGGAGAGCCATTATATGATTATCATAAACATGTTCCATTTGTTGCAAACCGTGGAAGAGACCCAGGTGACCAAACCTTTGACCGAATGAAGAGGAAGCTCCCTAGTTTTAAGGGTGAGAATGACCCTAACATTTTCTTAGATTGGGAGAGGGAAGTATAAAACATGTTTATGTTGAAAAATTGTAATGAGTTCTTAAAAGCTAGACTTGTAATAGCCGAATTTTTCGGGCTATGCTTTGCATTGGTGGGAAAGGGTAGTAAACCAAAGAGTTAGAAGTGGTAAACCACCGGTTGGTACCTGGAGAGAGTTAAAAGCTTTGATGAGAGAAAGATTTGTGCCCGAGCACCACTATAGAGAGCTTCATTATAAGCTCATGACTTTAAAACAAGGTGGAAAAAGTGTAGAAGAGTATAGACAAGAGCTTGAGCTCTACATCTTGAGGTTGAACTTGGAAGAAGACAAGGATGCTGCAATGGCTAGGTTCCTTAGTTGTCTCAATAGGGAGATAGCCAACCAACTTGAGTTGTATCTACATACAACTTATGAAGACATGTGCCACCTTGCCAACAAGATCGAATCACAAAGGAATGGAATGGGATGATGCGATCCTCATTTCCCAACCAAAGACAAGTTGCAACAACAAAACCACCTACTTCCTACTTCAAGCCATGGCTAAAAAAGGAGGAGGCTCCTAGAGGTACTTTCCAACCTCCAACCAAACCAAAGATGGAAGAGAGAGGTAAAATCATTTCTAACCCTCCAAAGTGCTTTAAATGTAATGATGTAGGACACTATGGAAGTAGTTGTCCGACAAAGAGAGCTTTGATCTTTAGGGAGGATTTGAATGGTTGGATTGAGAAGAAGGAGGATGAAAGTAACAAATTTTTTAAGGGTGAAGAAGATGGTGAGGATGATGAACATGTTGATTTGAATCCTTTAGGAAGTGATGACGATGTCTTGAGCTTAGTTACCATAAGAGCACTAAGCGCTCAAACTTTTTATGATAACATGATTGAACAAAGAGAAAACATCTTCCATTCTAAATGTGAAGTTGAGGGAAGGATTGCCAACCTTATCATTGATAGTGGTAGTTGTGTAAATGTGGCTCGTGCATATCTTGTTGAGAAGTTTAAACTACCTACTACAAAACATGATAAACCCTACAAACTCCATTGGCTAAATGATAGTGGAGAAATTAAAGTGTTGAGACAAGTAGTGGTACTAATAGAAATGGGAGCTTACAAAGATGAGATACTATGTGATGTGGTGCCCATGCAAGCATGCCATCTTCTCTTGGGAAGACCTTGGCAATTCGATAGAAAGTCCCTCCACAATGGGGAGAAGAATACTTATTCTGTTGTGAAGGATGGAAGAAGATTCACTATGAGTCCTCTTATACCTCAACAAGTGAGAGATGAACAAAAAAAGATGAGGGAGAAAGAGAGGCCGAAAGTGAGCTCAAAAGGAAAAAAATTGGGGAGGGAAAGAGAGTTGAGAAAAAAAGAAAAGAGTGAAGAAAGAGTGATGAAAAACAAGAGTGAAAAGAAAAAGAGTGACCAAAAAGAAGAGAGTGAGATGAAAGAAAAGAATTGTTTCTTTGCAAAACCTAGTGAGGTGATTGAAGCAATTGAAAGAAAAGAAGTGGTATTGCTCTTGTATTGTAGGGAATCTTTTACTTCATCTAAAGAACACTCCCCCTCTTTTTCAAGTGAAATTTTTCAGGTTATTGAAGATTACAAAGACGTATTTCCCGATGAGATGCCCGGAGGCCTTCCACCAATTAGAGGAATCGAACACCAAATCGATTTTGTCCCCGGGGCGATCTTGGCAAACCGACCGGCCTACAGGAGTCCACCGGAAGAGACTAAGGAGCTAAAAAGGCAAGTTGAGGATCTAATTTCAAAAGGGTATGTGCGTGAGTCCATGAGTCCTTGTGCGGTTCCAGTTTTGCTTGTTCCAAAAAAAGATGGTACATGGAGAATGTGTATAGATTTGTAGAGCCATAAACAACATTACTATTAAGTATAGGCATCCCATACCTAGACTTGATGATTTACTTGATGAGTTGCATGTTTCTAATCTTTTCTCTAAAATTGACTTGAAATCCGGATACCATCAAATTAGGATGAGAGAAGGGGATGAGTGGAAAACCGCTTTTAAGACTAACTTTGGTTTGTATGAATGGATGGTTATGCCCTTTGGATTAACTAATGCTCCTAGTACATTCATGTGTTGAGGAATTTTATTGGGAAATTTGTTGTTGTATACTTTGATGATATTTTGGTCTACAGCAAGACATATGAAATGCATATTGAACATCTTAGAGAAGTACTAAATGTCTTGAGAATTGAAAAACTTTTTGCTAACCTTGACAAATGTGAGTTTTGTTTGGAGAAAGTTACATTTCTAGGTTATGTGGTAAGCTCACAAGGACTTCAAGTAGATGAAGGTAAGGTCCAAGCAATTAAGGAATGGCCAACACCAAGAAACGCATCGGAAGTGAGAAGTTTCCATGGCCTAACAAGTATCTATAGACGGTTCATCAAAAATTTCAGCACACTTGCTAGCCCTTTGACCGATGTGTTCAGGAAAACCGAAGGATTTAAGTGGGAAACAAAACAAGAACAAGCATTTCAATTGTTGAAGGAAAAGTTGTGTAGTGCACCCCTTTTGTCACTACCAAACTTTGATAAAACTTTTGAGGTGGAGTGTGATGCATCCGGCATTGGTATAGGTAGTGTACTTATGCAAGATGGAAAGCCCTTAGCCTATTTTAGTGAAAAACTTAATGGGGCAGCCGTGAGGTACTCAACTTATGATGTGAATCGATTAGACATGCAAGAAAATCAAGGAGTTGTGACAAGAGCGAAGGCAAAACAACTAAAGAGTCACAAGGATCAAATTGAGCAAGAGAAGTTTCAAGGTTTAAATTTTGATGCCAATTTTGATGTCCAAGACTTTATGGGGATTAAATTTTGATGTCCATGACTTTTTGGGGCAATATCCTAATTTTTGAATAAGTTAGAAATTGAAAATTTGCCTTGGTAGATAGTTGGAATCCCTTTTGGCCAAGTTGAAAAATTGCCTCCTACTTTTGGCAATGTATTGACTAGTACTCTAGAATAGTCCAAATGCAATTAAAATACCTCTATTGTCTTATCAAGTGTATGTATAGGTTATATCTATCCTTTGGGCTGAAAATATGAGAGGGAAAAATTCCTATTTTCTCCCTCAAGTCTCTATAAATATGTAGTCTTCCATTTTGAAGAAGTAATCAAGAAATTTTTCAAGACAAAGGTTCTTCTCTTAGTTTTCTTAGTTCTTAGCTCATTTTTCCTATCTTTTTCAAGGGTGAACTTCCTTGAAAGAAAAAAATCACTTTGAAGACTTGTTGAAAGTTCCAAGAGCTTCAAGGTTGATCATAAACAAAAAATTCCTTCATACTAGTTACTACACTCTAGTAGAAAACTAGTCTTGAGGTCTTCTTCTTGTTTCATTGAGGTCTAAGATTCAAAATACCTTAGGTTGCTTGAACTTTGAAGAAAAGATTTTGTTTAAACCTTCTTGAGGTCTTGGATTTGATATATCCAAGGTTGCTTGAAGTTTAACATTTTCAAGTCCTTTCGAAGGCACTTTCTTCTACTTATTACACTTGTTTTGTTTGTTCTCTCCCTCACTTCTTGGACAAAATTTTATGCTCTTGAAGATCATTCCACATCATTTGGTATCAGAGCCACCTTCAAGTAAATGTTTTTGAGATATCTTACACACAAAATATATATATATATATATACAACACAAAAAAAAAAAAAAAGAGAAAAGAGACAAGATTGCTGGAAAATGGTATCACAAACATAGAATGGTTGAACGACCTAGAATATGACCAGAACTTTGCAATATTTTACATGGAGTTATACTACATTGACCTGGGAAACAAATGAAACAAGTTTCATCTAATTTGGACTTCATTTGATATCTCAAAATAGTCAAAACTTGAAGGTGTACCTGGCTTTTCCGCAGACAAAAAAGTACTGAAATTATCTGAGCATATCTTCCTTTTTACTAATCCTTTTTCTTTGATTCTTAGTGAGGATTCTTTCTAGACAAACCTCATTCAATTTAGACTTGTGGTTAAATACCAGTTTTCCAAACAAGCCGAGTATGTCATCTACTCTGCTTGCTGGAAACTTTTGTTGTGTATTCTTTTGTGTTCTTGAAGTGTCCTAGCTTTGTGTTTGTATTTGTGGTCGAATTTCTTTCCTTTTTTAGTACTTATTTCTTCATTTGGTCAATCTACCATTATTGACTCAAATGCTCTCGGAAATGTTGTTGAACTTCCTTAAAATGAATGGATGACTCAATATCATTTTCCTTGCTTCTCATATTTCTCAACTAGTTTTTGTTTATGGTTTTTTTTATTTTGGTTGTTTTGAACTTGAGTAGAGGTGTTAAATCTTTATTAAGAACCCATAGAACTCTTTGAGACTTGAACCTTTAGAAAAAGGCAAGAGTTGTGAGAATATCCTCAAAAAAAAAAAAAAAAAAGAAAAAAAAGGCCAAAGAGAGTTAAACAAGGGAGTTTTGTGAGGTAAACACTACCAAGATGTCAACCAAAGCTCAAGCGCCAACTCCTTTTGGAGAAGAATCTAGCAACTCCCAACATGATGACCCTTTGAGGCTCATAATGCAAGGGTTACAATCCCTTAGAGATGAGATGAGGGATATTAGAAGGGATGTCACTAATCTCTCTAATCAACAAAGGGAGGTTAGTCCTCACGGTAGTCTCAATGTTACTACCCCAAGGAGCAATGGACCACTCAATTGCTCTAGGACAACCGAGTTCCACCAACCTCCACATTTTGATGAAGAACTTCATCCACCTCCTTATGGTGGTAGAAGAGGCGGTTTTGGAGGAAGAGGCATGCCTAGACACTTTGAAGAAGTTCCAAGGCCACAAGCTAGGCATGGAGAGCCATTATATGATGATCATGAACATGTTCCATTTGTTGCAAACCGTGGAAGAGACCAAGGTGACCAAACCTTGGACCGAATGAAGAGGAAGCTCCCTAGTTTTAAGGGTGAGAATGACCCTAACATTTTCTTAGATTGGGAGAGGCAAGTAGAAAACATGTTTATATTGAAAAATTGTAATGAGTTCTTAAAAGCTAGACTTGTAATAGCCGAATTTTCCGGCTATGCTTTACAGTGGTGGGAAAGGGTAGTAAACCAAAGAGTTAGAAGTGGTAGACCACCGGTTGATACTTGGAGAGAGTTAAAAGCTTTGATGAGAGAAAGATTCGTGCCCGAGCACTACTATAGAGAGCTTCATTATAAGTTCATGGCTTTAAAACAAGGTGTAAAAAGTGTAGAAGAGTATAGACAAGAGCTTGAGCTCTACATCTTGAGGTTGAACTTGGAAGAAGACAAGGATGCTTCAATGGCTAGGTTCCTTAGTGGTCTCAATAGGGAGATAGCCAACCAACTTGAGTTGTATCCACTTACAACTTATGAAGACATGTGCCACCTTGCCAACAAGATCGAATCACAAAGGAAAATGAGTGGGATGATGCGATCCTCATTTCCCAACCAAAGACAAGTTGCAACAACAAAGCCACCTACTTCCAACTTCAAGCCATGGACAAAAAAGGAGGAGGCTCCTAGAGGTACTTTCCAACCTCCAATCAAACCAAAGATGGAAGAGAGAGGTAAAATCATTTCTAACCCTCCAAAGTGCTTTAAATGTAATGGTGTAGGACATTATGCAAGTAGTTGTCCGACAAAGAGAGCTTTGATCTTTAGGGAGGATTTGAATGGTTGGATTGAGAAGGAGGGGGATGAAAGTAGCGAATGTGTTGAGGGTGAAGAAAATGGTGAGGATGATGAACATGTTGATTTGAATCCTTTAGGAAGTGATGACATTGTCTTGAGCTTAGTTACCATAAGAGCACTAAGCGATTAAACTATTGATGATAACATGATTGAACAAAGAGAAAACATCTTCCATTCTAAATGTAAAGTTGAGGGAAGGACCTTATCATTGATAGTGGTAGTTGTGTAAGTGTGGCTAGTGCTTATGTTGTTGAGAAGTTGAAACTACCTACTACAAAGCATGATAAACCCTACAAACTCCATTGGCTAAATGATAGTGGAGAAATTAAAGTGTTGAGACAAGTAGTGGTACCAATAGAAATGGGAGCTTACAAAGATGAGATACTATGTGATGTGGTGCCCATGCAAGCATGCCATCTTCTCTTGGGAAGATCTTGGGAATTCGATAGAAAGTCCCTCCACAATGGGGAGAAGAATACTTATTCTTTTGTGAAGGATGGAAGAACATTCACTATGAATCCTCTTATACCTCAACAAGTGAGAGATGAACAAAAAAAGATGAGGGAGAAAGAGAGGGCCGAAAGTGAGCTCAAAAGGAAAAAAATTGGGGAGGGAAAGATAGTTGAGGAAAAAGAAAAGAGTGAAGAAAGAGTGATGAAAAACAAGAGTGAAAAGAAAAAGAGTGACAAAAAAAAAGAGAGTGAGATGAAAGAAAAGAATTGTTTCGTTGCAAAACCTAGTGAGGTGATTGAAGCAATTGAAAGAAAAGAAGTGGTATTGCTCTTGTATTGTAGGAAATCTTTTACTTCATCTAAAGAACACTCACCCTCTTTTTCAAGTGAAATGTTGCAGGTTATTGAAGATTACAAAGACGTATGTCCCAATGAGATGCCCAGAGGTCTTCCACCAATTAGAGGAATCGAACACCAAATCGATTTTGTCCCCAGGACGGTCTTGCCAAACCGACCGGCCTATAGGAGTCCACCGGAAGAGACTAAGGAGCTAAAAAGGCAAGTTGAGGATCTAATTTGAAAAGGGTATGTGCGTGAGTCCATGAGTCCTTGTGCGGTTCCGGTTTTGCTTGTTCCAAAAAAAGATGGTACATGGAGAATGTGTATAGATTGTAGAGCCATAAACAACATTACTATTAAGTATAGGCATCCCATACCTAGACTTGATGATTTACTTGATGAGTTACATGGTTCTAATCTTTTCTCTAAAATTGACTTGAAATTCGGATACGATCAAATTAGGTTGAGAGAAGGGGATGAGTGGAAAACCGCTTTTAAGACTAACTTTGGTTTGTATGAATGGATGGTTATGCCCTTTGGATTAACTAATGCTCCTAGTACATTTATGGGATTAGTGAATCATGTGTTGAGGAATTTTATTGGGAAATTTGTTGTTGTATACTTTGATGATATTTTGGTCTATAGCAAGACATATGAAATGCATGTTGAACATCTTAGGGAAGTACTAAATGTCTTGAGAATTCAAAAACGTTTTGCTAACCTTGACAAATAGGAGTTTTGTTTGGAGAAAGTTACATTTCTAGGTTATGTGGTAAGCTCACAAGGACTTCAAGTAGATGAAGGTAAGGTCCAAGCAATTAAGGAATGGCCAACACCAAGAAACGCATCAGAAGTGAGAAGTTTCCATGGCCTAGCAAGTTTCTATAGGCGGTTCATCAAAAATTTCAGCACACTTGCTAGCCCTTTGACCGATGTGATAAAGAAAGCCGAAGGATTTAAGTGGGAAACAAAACAAGAACAAGCATTTCAATTGTTGAAGGAAAAGTTGTGTAGTGCACCCCTTTTGTCACTACCAAACTTTGAGAAAACTTTTGAGGTAGAGTGTGATGCATCCGGCATTGGTATAGGTGGTGTACTTATGCAAGATGGAAAGCCCTTAGCCTATTTTAGTGAAAAACTTAATGGGGCAGCCGTGAGGTACTCAACTTATGATAAGGAGCTTTATGCTTTAATTAGAACATTAAAGCATTGGCAACACTACCTATGGCCAAAGGACTTTCTTGTGCACACCGATCATGAGGCTTTGAAGTTTCTCAAGGGCCAACATAAACTCAATAAGAGACATGCAAGATGGATGGAGTTCATTGAAACATTTCCATATGTCATCCATTACAAGAAAGGTAAGGAGAATGTGGTGGCCGATGCTCTATCTAGAAGGTATACTCTCTTATCCACCCTTCAAACAAAAATTTTGGGTTTTGAAATGCTTAACGAAATGTATTCTAGTGATCATTACTTTAAGGAAATTTTTGAGAAACGCTTGTTAGCACCTTTTGGAAAACATTTTTTGCATGAAGGATTTCTTTACTGTGAAGGTAGATTGTGCATACCATCTTGTTCTACTAGAATTCTACTTGTCAAAGAAGCACATTGTGGGGTTTTAATGGGACATTTTGTTGTCACTAAAACCTATGAAATTCTTCATGAACATTTTTTTTGGCCACATTTAAAAAGAGATGTAGAAAGATTTGTAGGAAGTTGTATTGAATGCAAGAAAGCTAAATCTGGAACTCTTCCACATGGACTTTACACACCATTAGAAGTTCCTAAAGAACCTTGGGTTGATATTTCTATGGATTTTATTCTTGGTTTACCTAGGACCTCTAGAGGTATGGATTCTATTTTTGTTGTTGTGGATAGGTTCTCTAAAATGACACACTTTATTCCTTGTAGGAAATCCGATGATGCTAGTCACGTAGCTAGCTTGTTCTTTACTTGGATAGTTAGATTCCATGGAATTCCAAGGTCTATTGTGTCGGATAGGGATACCAAATTCTTGAGCCATTTTTGGAGAGTTCTTTGGAAGAAGCTTGGTACTAACTTGCTTTATTCTACAGCTTGCCATCCACAAACGGATGGACAAACCGAGGTGGTAAATAGAACAATTGGCCAACTTCTAAGGGCTATTTTGAAGAAGAAATTGAGGCAATGGGAGGAGTGTTTGCCACACATTGAATTTGCTTATAATAGGGCACCTCACTCTACTACTTCTCATTCTCCATTTCAAGTTGTTTATGGTTTTAACCCTCTAACTCCCTTTGATTTGGTTCCTTTGCCCATAGATCAAGCATTAAGCAAGGATGCAAGCAAGAAGGCTGATTTTGTGAAAGCAATTCATGCAAAGGTCCATGAAGCCATTATCAACTCCAACAAAAAGCTTTTAGAGAAAAGAAATGTAGGAAGAAGAAAAGTGGTATTCAAACCCGGTGATTGGGTTTGGGTGCATTTTAGAAAGGAAAGATTTCCCCAACAAAGAAAGTCTAAGCTGGATGATAGGGGAGGTGGGCCATTTCAAATCCTTGAGAAAGTTAATGACAATGCCTATAAAGTTGATCTTCCGAGACATTATAATGTTAGAGCCACTTTTAATGTTTCCGATCTCTCTTTATTTGATATAGGTGATGGAGATTCGAGGACGAATCCTTTTCAAGAGGGGGAGGATGATATGAATCGATTAGACATGCAAGAACATCAAGGAGTTGTGACAAGAGCGAAGGCAAAACAACTAAAGAGTCACAAGGATCAAATTGAGCAAGAGAAGTTTCAAGGCTTAAATTTTGATGTCAATTTTGATGTCCAAGACTTTATGGGGATTAAATTTTGATGTCCAAGAATTTATGGGGCAGTATCCTAATTTCTGAATAAGTTAGAAATTGAAAATTTACCTTGGTAGATAGTTTGAATTCCTTTTGCCCAAGCTGAAAAATTGCCTCATACTTTTGGCAATGTGTTGACTAGTCCTCTAGAATAGTCCAAATGCAATTAAAACACCTCTATTGTCTTATCAAGTGTATGTATAGGTTATATCCATCCTTTGGGCTGAAAATATGAGAGGGAAAAATTCCTATTTTCTCCCTCAAGTCTCTATAAATATCTAGTCTTCCATTTGGAAGAAGTAATCAAGAAATTTTTTCAAGACAAAAGGTTCTTCTCTTAGTATTCTTAGTTCTTAGCTTAGTTTTTCTATCTTCTTCAAGGGTGAACTTCCTTGAAAGAGAAAAATCACTTTGAAGACCTGTTGAAAGTTCTAAAAGCTTCAAGGTTGATCATAAAAAAAAATTCCTTCATACTAGTTACTACACTCTTGTAGAAAACTAGTCTTGAGGTCTTCTTCTTGTTTCATTTAGGTCTAAGGTTCAAAATACCTTAGGTTGCTTGAACTTTGAAGAAAAGATTTTGTTTAAACTTTCTTGAGGTCTTGGATTTGATATATGCAAGGTTGCTTGAAGTTTAACATTTTCAAGTCCTTTCAAAGGCACTTTCTTCTACTTATTACACTTGTTTTGTTTGTTCTCTCCCTCACTTCTTGGACAAAATTTTATGCTCTTGAAGATCATTCCACATCAACTTATGACAAGGAGCTTTATGCTTTAATAAGAACATTAAAGCGTTGGCAACACTACCTATAGCCAAAGGACTTTCTTGTGCACACCGATCATGAGGCTTTGAAGTTTCTCAAGGGCCAACATAAACTCAATAAGAGACATGCAAGATGGATGGAGTTCATTGAAACATTTCCATATGTCATCCATTACAAGAAAGGTAAGGAGAATGTGGTGGCCGATGCTCTATCTAGAAGGTATACTCTCTTATCCACCCTTCAAACAAAAATTTTGGGTTTTGAAATGCTTAACGAAATATATTCTAGTGATCATTACTTTAAGGAAATTTTTGAGAAATGCTTGTTAGCACCTTTTGGAAAACATTTTTTGCATGAAGGATTTCTTTATTGTGAAGGTAGATTGTGCATACCATCTTGTTCTACTAGAATTCTACTTGTCAAAGAAGCACATTGTGGGGGTTTAATGGGACATTTTGTTGTCACTAAAACCTATGAAATTCTTCATGAACATTTTTTTTTGGCCACATTTAAAAAGAGATGTAGAAAGATTTGTAGGAAGTTGTATTGAATGCAAGAAAGCTAAATCTGGAACTCTTCCACATGGACTTTACACACCATTAGAAGTTCCTAAAGAACCTTGGGTTGATATTTCTATGGATTTTATTCTTGGTTTACCTAGGACCTCTAGAGGTATGGATTCTATTTTTGTTGTTGTGGATAGGTTCTCTAAAATGGCACACTTTATTTCTTGTAGGAAATCCGATGATGCTTGTCACGTAGCTAGCTTGTTCTTTACTTGGATAGTTAGATTCCATGGAATTCCAAGGTCTATTGTGTCGGATAGGGATACCAAATTCTTGAGCCATTTTTGGAGAGTTCTTTGGAAGAAGCTTGGTACTAACTTGCTTTATTCTACAGCTTGCCATCCACAAACGGATGGACAAACCGAGGTGGTAAATAGAACAATTGGCCAACTTCTAAGGGCTATTTTGAAGAAGAAATTGAGGCAATGGGAGGAGTGTTTGCCACACATTGAATTTGCTTATAATAGGGCACCTCACTCTACTACTTCTCATTCTCCATTTCAAGTTGTTTATGGTTTTAACCCTCTAACTCCCTTTGATTTGGTTCCTTTGCCCATAGATCAAGCATTAAGCAAGGATGCAAGCAAGAAGGCTGATTTTGTGAAAGCAATTCATGCAAAGGTCCATGAAGCCATTATCAACTCCAACAAAAAGCTTTTAGAGAAAAGAAATGTGGGAAGAAGAAAAGTGGTATTCAAACCCGGTGATTGGGTTTGGGTGCATTTTAGAAAGGAAAGATTTCCCCAACAAAGAAAGTCTAAGCTGGATGATAGGGGAGATGGGCCATTTCAAATCCTTGAGAAAGTTAATGACAATGCCTATAAAGTTGATCTTCCGGGACATTATAATGTTAGTGCCACTTTTAATGTTTCCGATCTCTCTTTATTTGATATAGGTGATGGAGATTCGAGGACGAATCCTTTTCAAGAGGGGGAGGATGATATGAATCGATTAGACATGCAAGAACATCAAGGAGTTGTGACAAGAGCGAAGGCAAAACAACTAAAGAGTCACAAGGATCAAATTGAGCAAGAGAAGTTTCAAGGCTTAAATTTTGATGTCAATTTTGATGTCCAAGACTTTATGGGGATTAAATTTTGATGTCCAAGAATTTATGGGGCAGTATCCTAATTTCTGAATAAGTTAGAAATTGAAAATTTACCTTGGTAGATAGTTGGAATTCCTTTTGCCCAAGCTGAAAAATTGCCTCATACTTTTGGCAATGTGTTGACTAGTCCTCTAGAATAGTCCAAATGCAATTAAAACACCTCTATTGTCTTATCAAGTGTATGTATAGGTTATATCCATCCTTTGGGCTGAAAATATGAGAGGGAAAAATTCCTATTTTCTCCCTCAAGTCTCTATAAATATCTAGTCTTCCATTTGGAAGAAGTAATCAAGAAATTTTTCAAGAAAAAGGTTCTTCTCTTAGTATTCTTAGTTCTTAGCTTAGTTTTTCTATCTTCTTCAAGGGTGAACTTCCTTGAAAGAGAAAAATCACTTTGAAGACCTGTTGAAAGTTCTAAAAGCTTCAAGGTTGATCATAAAAAAAAATTCCTTCATACTAGTTACTACACTCTTGTAGAAAACTAGTCTTGAGGTCTTCTTCTTGTTTCATTTAGGTCTAAGGTTCAAAATACCTTAGGTTGCTTGAACTTTGAAGAAAAGATTTTGTTTAAACTTTCTTGAGGTCTTGGATTTGATATATGCAAGGTTGCTTGAAGTTTAACATTTTCAAGTCCTTTCAAAGGCACTTTCTTCTACTTATTACACTTGTTTTGTTTGTTCTCTCCCTCACTTCTTGGACAAAATTTTATGCTCTTGAAGATCATTCCACATCAACTTATGACAAGGAGCTTTATGCTTTAATAAGAACATTAAAGCGTTGGCAACACTACCTATAGCCAAAGGACTTTCTTGTGCACACCGATCATGAGGCTTTGAAGTTTCTCAAGGGCCAACATAAACTCAATAAGAGACATGCAAGATGGATGGAGTTCATTGAAACATTTCCATATGTCATCCATTACAAGAAAGGTAAGGAGAATGTGGTGGCCGATGCTCTATCTAGAAGGTATACTCTCTTATCCACCCTTCAAACAAAAATTTTGGGTTTTGAAATGCTTAACGAAATGTATTCTAGTGATCATTACTTTAAGGAAATTTTTTGAGAAATGCTTGTTAGCACCTTTTGGAAAACATTTTTTTGCATGAAGGATTTCTTTATTGTGAAGGTAGATTGTGCATACCATCTTGTTCTACTAGAATTCTACTTGTCAAAGAAGCACATTGTAGGGGGTTTAATGGGACATTTTGTTGTCACTAAAACCTATGAAATTCTTCATGAACATTTTTTTTCGGCCACATTTAAAAAGAGATGTAGAAAGATTTGTAGGAAGTTGTATTGAATGCAAGAAAGCTAAATCTAGAACTCTTCCACATGGACTTTACACACCATTAGAAGTTCCTAAAGAACCTTGGGTTGATATTTCTATGGATTTTATTCTTGGTTTACCTAGGACCTCTAGAGGTATGGATTCTATTTTTGTTGTTGTGGATAGGTTCTCCAAAATGGCACACTTTATTTCTTGTAGGAAATCCGATGATGCTAGTCACGTAGCTAGCTTGTTCTTTACTTGGATAGTTAGATTCCATGGAATTCCAAGGTCTATTGTGTCGGATAGGGATACCAAATTCTTGAGCCATTTTTTGGAGAGTTCTTTGGAAGAAGCTTGGTACTAACTTGCTTTATTCTACAGCTTGCCATCCACAAACGGATGGACAAACCGAGGTGGTAAATAGAACAATTGGCCAACTTCTAAGGGCTATTTTGAAGAAGAAATTGAGGCAATGGGAGGAGTGTTTGCCACACATTGAATTTGCTTATAATAGGGCACCTCACTCTACTACTTCTCATTCTCCATTTCAAGTTGTTTATGGTTTTAACCCTCTAACTCCCTTTGATTTGGTTCCTTTGCCCATAGATCAAGCATTAAGCAAGGATGCAAGCAAGAAGGCTGATTTTGTGAAAGCAATTCATGCAAAGGTCCATGAAGCCATTATCAACTCCAACAAAAAAGCTTTTAGAGAAAAGAAATGTGGGAAGAAGAAAAAGTGGTATTCAAACCCGGTGATTGGGTTTGGGTGCATTTTAGAAAGGAAAGATTTCCCCAACAAAGAAAGTCTAAGTCTGGATGATAGGGGAGATGGGCCATTTCAAATCCTTGAGAAAGTTAATGACAATGCCTATAAAGTTGATCTTCCGGGACATTATAATGTTAGTGCCACTTTTAATGTTTCCGATCTCTCTTTATTTGATATAGGTGATGGAGATTCGAGGACGAATCCTTTTCAAGAGGGGGAGGATGATATGAATCGATTAGACATGCAAGAACATCAAGGAGTTGTGACAAGAGCGAAGGCAAAACAACTAAAGAGTCACAAGGATCAAATTGAGCAAGAGAAGTTTCAAGGCTTAAATTTTGATGTCAATTTTGATGTCCAAGACTTTATGGGGATTAAATTTTGATGTCCAAGAATTTATGGGGGCGAGTATCCTAATTTACGAATAAGTTAGAAATTGAAAATTTACCTTGGTAGATAGTTGGAATTCCTTTTGCCCAAGCTGAAAAAATTGCCTCATACTTTTGGCAATGTGTTGACTAGTCCTCTAGAATCGTCCAAATGCAATTAAAACACCTCTATTGTCTTATCAAGTGTATGTATAGGTTATATCCATCCTTTGGGCTGAAAATATGAGAGGGAAAAAATTCCTATTTTCTCCCTCAAGTCTCTATAAATATCTAGTCTTCCATTTGGAAGAAGTAATCAAGAAATTTTTCAAGACAAAAGGTTCTTCTCTTAGTATTCTTAGTTCTTAGCTTAGTTTTTCTATCTTCTTCAAGGGTGAACTTCCTTGAAAGAGAAAAATCACTTTGAAGACTTGTTGAAAGTTCTAAAAGCTTCAAGGTTGATCATAAAAAAAAAATTCCTTCATACTAGTTACTACACTCTTGTAGAAAACTAGTCTTGAGGTCTTCTTCTTGTTTCATTTGAGGTCTAAGGTTCAAAATACCTTAGGTTGCTTGAACTTTGAAGAAAAGATTTTGTTTAAACTTTCTTGAGGTCTTGGATTTGATATATGCAAGGTTTCTTGAAGTTTAACATTTTCAAGTCCTTTCAAAGGCACTTTCTTCTACTTATTACACTTGTTTTGTTTGTTCTCTCCCTCACTTCTTGGACAAAATTTTATGTTCTTGAAGATCATTCCACATCAACTTATGACAAGGAGCTTTATGCTTTAATAAGAACATTAAAGCGTTGGCAACACTACCTATGGCCAAAGGACTTTCTTGTGCACACCGATCATGAGGCTTTGAAGTTTCTCAAGGGCCAACATAAACTCAATAAGAGACATGCAAGATGGATGGAGTTCATTGAAACATTTCCATATGTCATCCATTACAAGAAAGGTAAGGAGAATGTGGTGGCCGATGCTCTATCTAGAAGGTATACTCTCTTATCCACCCTTCAAACAAAAATTTTGGGTTTTGAAATGCTTAACGAAATGTATTCTAGTGATCATTACTTTAAGGAAATTTTTTGAGAAATGCTTGTTAGCACCTTTTGGAAAACATTTTTTTGCATGAAGGATTTCTTTATTGTGAAGGTAGATTGTGCATACCATCTTGTTCTACTAGAATTCTACTTGTCAAAGAAGCACATTGTAGGGGTTTAATGGGACATTTTGTTGTCACTAAAACCTATGAAATTCTTCATGAACATTTTTTTTGGCCACATTTAAAAAGAGATGTAGAAAGATTTGTAGGAAGTTGTATTGAATGCAAGAAAGCTAAATCTGGAACTCTTCCACATGGACTTTACACACCATTAGAAGTTCCTAAAGAACCTTGGGTTGATATTTCTATGGATTTTATTCTTGGTTTACCTAGGACCTCTAGAGGTATGGATTCTATTTTTGTTGTTGTGGATAGGTTCTCTAAAATGACACACTTTATTCCTTGTAGGAAATCCGATGATGCTAGTCACGTAGCTAGCTTGTTCTTTACTTGGATAGTTAGATTCCATGGAATTCCAAGGTCTATTGTGTCGGATAGGGATACCAAATTCTTGAGCCATTTTTGGAGAGTTCTTTGGAAGAAGCTTGGTACTAACTTGCTTTATTCTACAGCTTGCCATCCACAAACGGATGGACAAACCGAGGTGGTAAATAGAACAATTGGCCAACTTCTAAGGGCTATTTTGAAGAAGAAATTGAGGCAATGGGAGGAGTGTTTGCCACACATTGAATTTGCTTATAATAGGGCACCTCACTCTACTACTTCTCATTCTCCATTTCAAGTTGTTTATGGTTTTAACCCTCTAACTCCCTTTGATTTGGTTCCTTTGCCCATAGATCAAGCATTAAGCAAGGATGCAAGCAAGAAGGCTGATTTTTGTGAAAGCAATTCATGCAAAGGTCCATGAAGCCATTATCAACTCCAACAAAAAGCTTTTAGAGAAAAGAAATGTGGGAAGAATAAAAAGTGGTATTCAAACCCGGTGATTGGGTTTGGGTGCATTTTAGAAAGGAAAGATTTCCCCAACAAAGAAAGTCTAAGCTGGATGATAGGGGAGATGGGCCATTTCAAATCCTTGAGAAAGTTAATGACAATGCCTATAAAGTTGATCTTCCGGGACATTATAATGTTAGTGCCACTTTTAATGTTTCCGATCTCTCTTTATTTGATATAGGTGATGGAGATTCGAGGACGAATCCTTTTCAAGAGGGGGAGGATGATATGAATCGATTAGACATGCAAGAACATCAAGGAGTTGTGACAAGAGCGAAGGCAAAACAACTAAAGAGTCACAAGGATCAAATTGAGCAAGAGAAGTTTCAAGGCTTAAATTTTGATGTCAATTTTGATGTCCAAGACTTTATGGGGATTAAATTTTGATGTCCAAGAATTTATGGGGGCGAGTATCCTAATTTACGAATAAGTTAGAAATTGAAAATTTACCTTGGTAGATAGTTGGAATTCCTTTTGCCCAAGCTGAAAAATTGCCTCATACTTTTGGCAATGTGTTGACTAGTCCTCTAGAATAGTCCAAATGCAATTAAAACACCTCTATTGTCTTATCAAGTGTATGTATAGGTTATATCCATCCTTTGGGCTGAAAATATGAGAGGGAAAAATTCCTATTTTCTCCCTCAAGTCTCTATAAATATCTAGTCTTCCATTTGGAAGAAGTAATCAAGAAATTTTTCAAGAAAAAGGTTCTTCTCTTAGTATTCTTAGTTCTTAGCTTAGTTTTTCTATCTTCTTCAAGGGTGAACTTCCTTGAAAGAGAAAAATCACTTTGAAGACCTGTTGAAAGTTCTAAAAGCTTCAAGGTTGATCATAAAAAAAAAATTCCTTCATACTAGTTACTACACTCTTGTAGAAAACTAGTCTTGAGGTCTTCTTCTTGTTTCATTTAGGTCTAAGGTTCAAAATACCTTAGGTTGCTTGAACTTTGAAGAAAAGATTTTGTTTAAACTTTCTTGAGGTCTTGGATTTGATATATGCAAGGTTGCTTGAAGTTTAACATTTTCAAGTCCTTTCAAAGGCACTTTCTTCTACTTATTACACTTGTTTTGTTTGTTCTCTCCCTCACTTCTTGGACAAAATTTTATGCTCTTGAAGATCATTCCACATCAACTTATGACAAGGAGCTTTATGCTTTAATAAGAACATTAAAGCGTTGGCAACACTACCTATAGCCAAAGGACTTTCTTGTGCACACCGATCATGAGGCTTTGAAGTTTCTCAAGGGCCAACATAAACTCAATAAGAGACATGCAAGATGGATGGAGTTCATTGAAACATTTCCATATGTCATCCATTACAAGAAAGGTAAGGAGAATGTGGTGGCCGATGCTCTATCTAGAAGGTATACTCTCTTATCCACCCTTCAAACAAAAATTTTGGGTTTTGAAATGCTTAACGAAATATATTCTAGTGATCATTACTTTAAGGAAATTTTTGAGAAATGCTTGTTAGCACCTTTTGGAAAACATTTTTTGCATGAAGGATTTCTTTATTGTGAAGGTAGATTGTGCATACCATCTTGTTCTACTAGAATTCTACTTGTCAAAGAAGCACATTGTGGGGGTTCAATGGGACATTTTGTTGTCACTAAAACCTATGAAATTCTTCATGAACATTTTTTTTCGGCCACATTTAAAAAGAGATGTAGAAAGATTTGTAGGAAGTTGTATTGAATGCAAGAAAGCTAAATCTAGAACTCTTCCACATGGACTTTACACACCATTAGAAGTTCCTAAAGAACCTTGGGTTGATATTTCTATGGATTTTATTCTTGGTTTACCTAGGACCTCTAGAGGTATGGATTCTATTTTTGTTGTTGTGGATAGGTTCTCCAAAATGGCACACTTTATTTCTTGTAGGAAATCCGATGATGCTAGTCACGTAGCTAGCTTGTTCTTTACTTGGATAGTTAGATTCCATGGAATTCCAAGGTCTATTGTGTCGGATAGGGATACCAAATTCTTGAGCCATTTTTGGAGAGTTCTTTGGAAGAAGCTTGGTACTAACTTGCTTTATTCTACAGCTTGCCATCCACAAACGGATGGACAAACCGAGGTGGTAAATAGAACAATTGGCCAACTTCTAAGGGCTATTTTGAAGAAGAAATTGAGGCAATGGGAGGAGTGTTTGCCACACATTGAATTTGCTTATAATAGGGCACCTCACTCTACTACTTCTCATTCTCCATTTCAAGTTGTTTATGGTTTTAACCCTCTAACTCCCTTTGATTTGGTTCCTTTGCCCATAGATCAAGCATTAAGCAAGGATGCAAGCAAGAAGGCTGATTTTGTGAAAGCAATTCATGCAAAGGTCCATGAAGCCATTATCAACTCCAACAAAAAGCTTTTAGAGAAAAGAAATGTGGGAAGAATAAAAAGTGGTATTCAAACCCGGTGATTGGGTTTGGGTGCATTTTAGAAAGGAAAGATTTCCCCAACAAAGAAAGTCTAAGCTTTGGATGATAGGGGAGATGGGCCATTTCAAATCCTTGAGAAAGTTAATGACAATGCCTATAAAGTTGATCTTCCGGGACATTATAATGTTAGTGCCACTTTTAATGTTTCCGATCTCTCTTTATTTGATATAGGTGATGGAGATTCGAGGACGAATCCTTTTCAAGAGGGGGAGGATGATATGAATCGATTAGACATGCAAGAACATCAAGGAGTTGTGACAAGAGCGAAGGCAAAACAACTAAAGAGTCACAAGGATCAAATTGAGCAAGAGAAGTTTCAAGGCTTAAATTTTGATGTCAATTTTGATGTCCAAGACTTTATGGGGATTAAATTTTGATGTCCAAGAATTTATGGGGCAGTATCCTAATTTCTGAATAAGTTAGAAATTGAAAATTTACCTTGGTAGATAGTTGGAATTCCTTTTGCCCAAGCTGAAAAATTGCCTCATACTTTTGGCAATGTGTTGACTAGTCCTCTAGAATCGTCCAAATGCAATTAAAACACCTCTATTGTCTTATCAAGTGTATGTATAGGTTATATCCATCCATTGGGCTGAAAATATGAGAGGGAAAAAATTCCTATTTTCTCCCTCAAGTCTCTATAAATATCTAGTCTTCCATTTGGAAGAAGTAATCAAGAAATTTTTTCAAGACAAAGGTTCTTCTCTTAGTATTCTTAGTTCTTAGCTTAGTTTTTCTATCTTCTTCAAGGGTGAACTTCCTTAAAAGAAAAAAATCACTTTGAAGACTTGTTGAAAGTTCTAAAAGCTTCAAGGTTGATCATAAAAGAAATTTCCTTCATACTAGTTACTACACTCTTGTAGAAAACTAGTCTTGAGGTCTTCTTCTTGTTTCATTGAGGTCTAAGGTTCAAAATACCTTAGGTTGCTTGAACTTTGAAGAAAAGATTTTGTTTAAACTTTCTTGAGGTCTGGGATTTGATATATGCAAGGTTTCTTGAAGTTTAACATTTTCAAGTCCTTTCAAAGGCACTTTCTTCTACTTATTACACTTGTTTTGTTTGTTCTCTCCCTCACTTCTTGGACAAAATTTTATGTTCTTGAAGATCATTCCACATCAACTTATGACAAGGAGCTTTATGCTTTAATAAGAACATTAAAGCGTTGGCAACACTACCTATGGCCAAAGGACTTTCTTGTGCACACCGATCATGAGGCTTTGAAGTTTCTCAAGGGCCAACATAAACTCAATAAGAGACATGCAAGATGGATGGAGTTCATTGAAACATTTCCATATGTCATCCATTACAAGAAAGGTAAGGAGAATGTGGTGGCCGATGCTCTATCTAGAAGGTATACTCTCTTATCCACCCTTCAAACAAAATTTTGGGTTTTGAAATGCTTAACGAAATGTATTCTAGTGATCATTACTTTAAGGAAATTTTTGAGAAATGCTTGTTAGCACCTTTTGGAAAACATTTTTTGCATGAAGGATTTCTTTATTGTGAAGGTAGATTGTGCATACCATCTTGTTCTACTAGAATTCTACTTGTCAAAGAAGCACATTGTAGGGGTTTAATGGGACATTTTGTTGTCACTAAAACCTATGAAATTCTTCATGAACATTTTTTTTGGCCACATTTAAAAAGAGATGTAGAAAGATTTGTAGGAAGTTGTATTGAATGCAAGAAAGCTAAATCTAGAACTCTTCCACATGGACTTTACACACCATTAGAAGTTCCTAAAGAACCTTGGGTTGATATTTCTATGGATTTTATTCTTGGTTTACCTAGGACCTCTAGAGGTATGGATTCTATTTTTGTTGTTGTGGATAGGTTCTCTAAAATGGCACACTTTATTCCTTGTAGGAAATCCGATGATGCTAGTCACGTAGCTAGCTTGTTCTTTACTTGGATAGTTAGATTCTATGGAATTCCAAGGTCTATTGTGTCGGATAGGGATACCAAATTCTTGAGCCATTTTTGGAGAGTTCTTTGGAAGAAGCTTGGTACTAACTTGCTTTATTCTACAGCTTGCCATCCACAAACGGATGGACAAACCGAGGTGGTAAATAGAACAATTGGCCAACTTCTAAGGGCTATTTTGAAGAAGAAATTGAGGCAATGGGAGGAGTGTTTGCCACACATTGAATTTGCTTATAATAGGGCACCTCACTCTACTACTTCTCATTCTCCATTTCAAGTTGTTTATGGTTTTAACCCTCTAACTCCCTTTGATTTGGTTCCTTTGCCCATAGATCAAGCATTAAGCAAGGATGCAAGCAAGAAGGCTGATTTTGTGAAAGCAATTCATGCAAAGGTCCATGAAGCCATTATCAACTCCAACAAAAAGCTTTTAGAGAAAAGAAATGTGGGAAGAATAAAAAGTGGTATTCAAACCCGGTGATTGGGTTTGGGTGCATTTTAGAAAGGAAAGATTTCCCCAACAAAGAAAGTCTAAGCTGGATGATAGGGGAGATGGGCCATTTCAAATCCTTGAGAAAGTTAATGACAATGCCTATAAAGTTGATCTTCCGGGACATTATAATGTTAGTGCCACTTTTAATGTTTCCGATCTCTCTTTATTTGATATAGGTGATGGAGATTCGAGGACGAATCCTTTTCAAGAGGGGGAGGATGATATGAATCGATTAGACATGCAAGAACATCAAGGAGTTGTGACAAGAGCGAAGGCAAAACAACTAAAGAGTCACAAGGATCAAATTGAGCAAGAGAAGTTTCAAGGCTTAAATTTTGATGTCAATTTTGATGTCCAAGACTTTATGGGGATTAAATTTTGATGTCCAAGAATTTATGGGGGCGAGTATCCTAATTTACGAATAAGTTAGAAATTGAAAATTTACCTTGGTAGATAGTTGGAATTCCTTTTGCCCAAGCTGAAAAAATTGCCTCATACTTTTGGCAATGTGTTGACTAGTCCTCTAGAATCGTCCAAATGCAATTAAAACACCTCTATTGTCTTATCAAGTGTATGTATAGGTTATATCCATCCTTTGGGCTGAAAATATGAGAGGGAAAAAATTCCTATTTTCTCCCTCAAGTCTCTATAAATATCTAGTCTTCCATTCGGAAGAAGTAATCAAGAAATTTTTCAAGACAAAGGTTCTTCTCTTAGTATTCTTAGTTCTTAGCTTAGTTTTTCTATCTTCTTCAAGGGTGAACTTCCTTAAAAGAAAAAAATCACTTTGAAGACTTGTTGAAAGTTCTAAAAGCTTCAAGGTTGATCATAAAAAAAAATTTCCTTCATACTAGTTACTACACTCTTGTAGAAAACTAGTCTTGAGGTCTTCTTCTTGTTTCATTGAGGTCTAAGGTTCAAAATACCTTAGGTTGCTTGAACTTTGAAGAAAAGATTTTGTTTAAACTTTCTTGAGGTCTTGGATTTGATATATGCAAGGTTTCTTGAAGTTTAACATTTTCAAGTCCTTTCAAAGGCACTTTCTTCTACTTATTACACTTGTTTTGTTTGTTCTCTCCCTCACTTCTTGGACAAAATTTTATGTTCTTGAAGATCATTCCACATCAACTTATGACAAGGAGCTTTATGCTTTAATAAGAACATTAAAGCGTTGGCAACACTACCTATGGCCAAAGGACTTTCTTGTGCACACCGATCATGAGGCTTTGAAGTTTCTCAAGGGCCAACATAAACTCAATAAGAGACATGCAAGATGGATGGAGTTCATTGAAACATTTCCATATGTCATCCATTACAAGAAAGGTAAGGAGAATGTGGTGGCCGATGCTCTATCTAGAAGGTATACTCTCTTATCCACCCTTCAAACAAAAATTTTGGGTTTTGAAATGCTTAACGAAATGTATTCTAGTGATCATTACTTTAAGGAAATTTTTGAGAAATGCTTGTTAGCACCTTTTGGAAAACATTTTTTGCATGAAGGATTTCTTTATTGTGAAGGTAGATTGTGCATACCATCTTGTTCTACTAGAATTCTACTTGTCAAAGAAGCACATTGTAGGGGTTTAATGGGACATTTTGTTGTCACTAAAACCTATGAAATTCTTCATGAACATTTTTTTTGGCCACATTTAAAAAGAGATGTAGAAAGATTTGTAGGAAGTTGTATTGAATGCAAGAAAGCTAAATCTAGAACTCTTCCACATGGACTTTACACACCATTAGAAGTTCCTAAAGAACCTTGGGTTGATATTTCTATGGATTTTATTCTTGGTTTACCTAGGACCTCTAGAGGTATGGATTCTATTTTTTGTTGTTGTGGATAGGTTCTCTAAAATGGCACACTTTATTTCCTTGTAGGAAATCCGATGATGCTAGTCACGTAGCTAGCTTGTTCTTTACTTGGATAGTTAGATTCCATGGAATTCCAAGGTCTATTGTGTCGGATAGGGATACCAAATTCTTGAGCCATTTTTGGAGAGTTCTTTGGAAGAAGCTTGGTACTAACTTGCTTTATTCTACAGCTTGCCATCCACAAACGGATGGACAAACCGAGGTGGTAAATAGAACAATTGGCCAACTTCTAAGGGCTATTTTGAAGAAGAAATTGAGGCAATGGGAGGAGTGTTTGCCACACATTGAATTTGCTTATAATAGGGCACCTCACTCTACTACTTCTCATTCTCCATTTCAAGTTGTTTATGGTTTTAACCCTCTAACTCCCTTTGATTTGGTTCCTTTGCCCATAGATCAAGCATTAAGCAAGGATGCAAGCAAGAAGGCTGATTTTGTGAAAGCAATTCATGCAAAGGTCCATGAAGCCATTATCAACTCCAACAAAAAGCTTTTAGAGAAAAGAAATGTGGGAAGAATAAAAAGTGGTATTCAAACCCGGTGATTGGGTTTGGGTGCATTTTAGAAAGGAAAGATTTCCCCAACAAAGAAAGTCTAAGCTTTGGATGATAGGGGAGATGGGCCATTTCAAATCCTTGAGAAAGTTAATGACAATGCCTATAAAGTTGATCTTCAGGGACATTATAATGTTAGTGCCACTTTTAATGTTTCCGATCTCTCTTTATTTGATATAGGTGATGGAGATTCGAGGACGAATCCTTTTCAAGAGGGGGAGGATGATATGAATCGATTAGACATGCAAGAACATCAAGGAGTTGTGACAAGAGCGAAGGCAAAACAACTAAAGAGTCACAAGGATCAAATTGAGCAAGAGAAGTTTCAAGGCTTAAATTTTGATGTCAATTTTGATGTCCAAGACTTTATGGGGATTAAATTTTGATGTCCAAGAATTTATGGGGCAGTATCCTAATTTCTGAATAAGTTAGAAATTGAAAATTTACCTTGGTAGATAGTTGGAATTCCTTTTGCCCAAGCTGAAAAATTGCCTCATACTTTTGGCAATGTGTTGACTAGTCCTCTAGAATCGTCCAAATGCAATTAAAACACCTCTATTGTCTTATCAAGTGTATGTATAGGTTATATCCATCCTTTGGGCTGAAAATATGAGAGGGAAAAATTCCTATTTTCTCCCTCAAGTCTCTATAAATATCTAGTCTTCCATTTGGAAGAAGTAATCAAGAAATTTTTCAAGACAAAGGTTCTTCTCTTAGTATTCTTAGTTCTTAGCTTAGTTTTTCTATCTTCTTCAAGGGTGAACTTCCTTAAAAGAAAAAAATCACTTTGAAGACTTGTTGAAAGTTCTAAAAGCTTCAAGGTTGATCATAAAAAAAATTTCCTTCATACTAGTTACTACACTCTTGTAGAAAACTAGTCTTGAGGTCTTCTTCTTGTTTCATTGAGGTCTAAGGTTCAAAATACCTTAGGTTGCTTGAACTTTGAAGAAAAGATTTTGTTTAAACTTTCTTGAGGTCTTGGATTTGATATATGCAAGGTTTCTTGAAGTTTAACATTTTCAAGTCCTTTCAAAGGCACTTTCTTCTACTTATTACACTTGTTTTGTTTGTTCTCTCCCTCACTTCTTGGACAAAATTTTATGTTCTTGAAGATCATTCCACATCAACTTATGACAAGGAGCTTTATGCTTTAATAAGAACATTAAAGCGTTGGCAACACTACCTATGGCCAAAGGACTTTCTTGTGCACACCGATCATGAGGCTTTGAAGTTTCTCAAGGGCCAACATAAACTCAATAAGAGACATGCAAGATGGATGGAGTTCATTGAAACATTTCCATATGTCATCCATTACAAGAAAGGTAAGGAGAATGTGGTGGCCGATGCTCTATCTAGAAGGTATACTCTCTTATCCACCCTTCAAACAAAAATTTTGGGTTTTGAAATGCTTAACGAAATGTATTCTAGTGATCATTACTTTAAGGAAATTTTTGAGAAATGCTTGTTAGCACCTTTTGGAAAACATTTTTTTGCATGAAGGATTTCTTTATTGTGAAGGTAGATTGTGCATACCATCTTGTTCTACTAGAATTCTACTTGTCAAAGAAGCACATTGTAGGGGTTTAATGGGACATTTTGTTGTCACTAAAACCTATGAAATTCTTCATGAACATTTTTTTTGGCCACATTTAAAAAGAGATGTAGAAAGATTTGTAGGAAGTTGTATTGAATGCAAGAAAGCTAAATCTAGAACTCTTCCACATGGACTTTACACACCATTAGAAGTTCCTAAAGAACCTTGGGTTGATATTTCTATGGATTTTATTCTTGGTTTACCTAGGACCTCTAGAGGTATGGATTCTATTTTTTGTTGTTGTGGATAGGTTCTCTAAAATGGCACACTTTATTTCCTTGTAGGAAATCCGATGATGCTAGTCACGTAGCTAGCTTGTTCTTTACTTGGATAGTTAGATTCCATGGAATTCCAAGGTCTATTGTGTCGGATAGGGATACCAAATTCTTGAGCCATTTTTGGAGAGTTCTTTGGAAGAAGCTTGGTACTAACTTGCTTTATTCTACAGCTTGCCATCCACAAACGGATGGACAAACCGAGGTGGTAAATAGAACAATTGGCCAACTTCTAAGGGCTATTTTGAAGAAGAAATTGAGGCAATGGGAGGAGTGTTTGCCACACATTGAATTTGCTTATAATAGGGCACCTCACTCTACTACTTCTCATTCTCCATTTCAAGTTGTTTATGGTTTTAACCCTCTAACTCCCTTTGATTTGGTTCCTTTGCCCATAGATCAAGCATTAAGCAAGGATGCAAGCAAGAAGGCTGATTTTGTGAAAGCAATTCATGCAAAGGTCCATGAAGCCATTATCAACTCCAACAAAAAGCTTTTAGAGAAAAGAAATGTGGGAAGAATAAAAGTGGTATTCAAACCCGGTGATTGGGTTTGGGTGCATTTTAGAAAGGAAAGATTTCCCCAACAAAGAAAGTCTAAGTCTGGATGATAGGGGAGATGGGCCATTTCAAATCCTTGAGAAAGTTAATGACAATGCCTATAAAGTTGATCTTCAGGGACATTATAATGTTAGTGCCACTTTTAATGTTTCCGATCTCTCTTTATTTGATATAGGTGATGGAGATTCGAGGACGAATCCTTTTCAAGAGGGGGAGGATGATATGAATCGATTAGACATGCAAGAACATCAAGGAGTTGTGACAAGAGCGAAGGCAAAACAACTAAAGAGTCACAAGGATCAAATTGAGCAAGAGAAGTTTCAAGGCTTAAATTTTGATGTCAATTTTGATGTCCAAGACTTTATGGGGATTAAATTTTGATGTCCAAGAATTTATGGGGGCGAGTATCCTAATTTACGAATAAGTTAGAAATTGAAAATTTACCTTGGTAGATAGTTGGAATTCCTTTTGCCCAAGCTGAAAAATTGCCTCATACTTTTGGCAATGTGTTGACTAGTCCTCTAGAATCGTCCAAATGCAATTAAAACACCTCTATTGTCTTATCAAGTGTATGTATAGGTTATATCCATCCTTTGGGCTGAAAATATGAGAGGGAAAAAATTCCTATTTTCTCCCTCAAGTCTCTATAAATATCTAGTCTTCCATTTGGAAGAAGTAATCAAGAAATTTTTCAAGACAAAGGTTCTTCTCTTAGTATTCTTAGTTCTTAGCTTAGTTTTTCTATCTTCTTCAAGGGTGAACTTCCTTAAAAGAAAAAAATCACTTTGAAGACTTGTTGAAAGTTCTAAAAGCTTCAAGGTTGATCATAAAAAAAATTTCCTTCATACTAGTTACTACACTCTTGTAGAAAACTAGTCTTGAGGTCTTCTTCTTGTTTCATTGAGGTCTAAGGTTCAAAATACCTTAGGTTGCTTGAACTTTGAAGAAAAGATTTTGTTTAAACTTTCTTGAGGTCTTGGATTTGATATATGCAAGGTTTCTTGAAGTTTAACATTTTCAAGTCCTTTCAAAGGCACTTTCTTCTACTTATTACACTTGTTTTGTTTGTTCTCTCCCTCACTTCTTGGACAAAATTTTATGTTCTTGAAGATCATTCCACATCAACTTATGACAAGGAGCTTTATGCTTTAATAAGAACATTAAAGCGTTGGCAACACTACCTATGGCCAAAGGACTTTCTTGTGCACACCGATCATGAGGCTTTGAAGTTTCTCAAGGGCCAACATAAACTCAATAAGAGACATGCAAGATGGATGGAGTTCATTGAAACATTTCCATATGTCATCCATTACAAGAAAGGTAAGGAGAATGTGGTGGCCGATGCTCTATCTAGAAGGTATACTCTCTTATCCACCCTTCAAACAAAAATTTTGGGTTTTGAAATGCTTAACGAAATGTATTCTAGTGATCATTACTTTAAGGAAATTTTTTGAGAAATGCTTGTTAGCACCTTTTGGAAAACATTTTTTTGCATGAAGGATTTCTTTATTGTGAAGGTAGATTGTGCATACCATCTTGTTCTACTAGAATTCTACTTGTCAAAGAAGCACATTGTAGGGGGTTTAATGGGACATTTTGTTGTCACTAAAACCTATGAAATTCTTCATGAACATTTTTTTTTGGCCACATTTAAAAAGAGATGTAGAAAGATTTGTAGGAAGTTGTATTGAATGCAAGAAAGCTAAATCTAGAACTCTTCCACATGGACTTTACACACCATTAGAAGTTCCTAAAGAACCTTGGGTTGATATTTCTATGGATTTTATTCTTGGTTTACCTAGGACCTCTAGAGGTATGGATTCTATTTTTTGTTGTTGTGGATAGGTTCTCTAAAATGGCACACTTTATTCCTTGTAGGAAATCCGATGATGCTAGTCACGTAGCTAGCTTGTTCTTTACTTGGATAGTTAGATTCTATGGAATTCCAAGGTCTATTGTGTCGGATAGGGATACCAAATTCTTGAGCCATTTTTGGAGAGTTCTTTGGAAGAAGCTTGGTACTAACTTGCTTTATTCTACAGCTTGCCATCCACAAACGGATGGACAAACCGAGGTGGTAAATAGAACAATTGGCCAACTTCTAAGGGCTATTTTGAAGAAGAAATTGAGGCAATGGGAGGAGTGTTTGCCACACATTGAATTTGCTTATAATAGGGCACCTCACTCTACTACTTCTCATTCTCCATTTCAAGTTGTTTATGGTTTTAACCCTCTAACTCCCTTTGATTTGGTTCCTTTGCCCATAGATCAAGCATTAAGCAAGGATGCAAGCAAGAAGGCTGATTTTGTGAAAGCAATTCATGCAAAGGTCCATGAAGCCATTATCAACTCCAACAAAAAGCTTTTAGAGAAAAGAAATGTGGGAAGAATAAAAGTGGTATTCAAACCCGGTGATTGGGTTTGGGTGCATTTTAGAAAGGAAAGATTTCCCCAACAAAGAAAGTCTAAGTTTGGATGATAGGGGAGATGGGCCATTTCAAATCCTTGAGAAAGTTAATGACAATGCCTATAAAGTTGATCTTCCGGGACATTATAATGTTAGTGCCACTTTTAATGTTTCCGATCTCTCTTTATTTGATATAGGTGATGGAGATTCGAGGACGAATCCTTTTCAAGAGGGGGAGGATGATATGAATCGATTAGACATGCAAGAACATCAAGGAGTTGTGACAAGAGCGAAGGCAAAACAACTAAAGAGTCACAAGGATCAAATTGAGCAAGAGAAGTTTCAAGGCTTAAATTTTGATGTCAATTTTGATGTCCAAGACTTTATGGGGGATTAAATTTTGATGTCCAAGAATTTATGGGGCGAGTATCCTAATTTCGAATAAGTTAGAAATTGAAAATTTACCTTGGTAGATAGTTGGAATTCCTTTTGCCCAAGCTGAAAAAATTGCCTCATACTTTTGGCAATGTGTTGACTAGTCCTCTAGAATCGTCCAAATGCAATTAAAACACCTCTATTGTCTTATCAAGTGTATGTATAGGTTATATCCATCCTTTGGGCTGAAAATATGAGAGGGAAAAATTCCTATTTTCTCCCTCAAGTCTCTATAAATATCTAGTCTTCCATTTGGAAGAAGTAATCAAGAAATTTTTCAAGACAAAGGTTCTTCTCTTAGTATTCTTAGTTCTTAGCTTAGTTTTTCTATCTTCTTCAAGGGTGAACTTCCTTAAAAGAAAAAAATCACTTTGAAGACTTGTTGAAAGTTCTAAAAGCTTCAAGGTTGATCATAAAAAAAATTTCCTTCATACTAGTTACTACACTCTTGTAGAAAACTAGTCTTGAGGTCTTCTTCTTGTTTCATTGAGGTCTAAGGTTCAAAATACCTTAGGTTGCTTGAACTTTGAAGAAAAGATTTTGTTTAAACTTTCTTGAGGTCTTGGATTTGATATATGCAAGGTTTCTTGAAGTTTAACATTTTCAAGTCCTTTCAAAGGCACTTTCTTCTACTTATTACACTTGTTTTGTTTGTTCTCTCCCTCACTTCTTGGACAAAATTTTATGTTCTTGAAGATCATTCCACATCAACTTATGACAAGGAGCTTTATGCTTTAATAAGAACATTAAAGCGTTGGCAACACTACCTATGGCCAAAGGACTTTCTTGTGCACACCGATCATGAGGCTTTGAAGTTTCTCAAGGGCCAACATAAACTCAATAAGAGACATGCAAGATGGATGGAGTTCATTGAAACATTTCCATATGTCATCCATTACAAGAAAGGTAAGGAGAATGTGGTGGCCGATGCTCTATCTAGAAGGTATACTCTCTTATCCACCCTTCAAACAAAAATTTTGGGTTTTGAAATGCTTAACGAAATGTATTCTAGTGATCATTACTTTAAGGAAATTTTTGAGAAATGCTTGTTAGCACCTTTTGGAAAACATTTTTTGCATGAAGGATTTCTTTATTGTGAAGGTAGATTGTGCATACCATCTTGTTCTACTAGAATTCTACTTGTCAAAGAAGCACATTGTAGGGGTTTAATGGGACATTTTGTTGTCACTAAAACCTATGAAATTCTTCATGAACATTTTTTTTTGGCCACATTTAAAAAAGAGATGTAGAAAGATTTGTAGGAAGTTGTATTGAATGCAAGAAAGCTAAATCTAGAACTCTTCCACATGGACTTTACACACCATTAGAAGTTCCTAAAGAACCTTGGGTTGATATTTCTATGGATTTTATTCTTGGTTTACCTAGGACCTCTAGAGGTATGGATTCTATTTTTTGTTGTTGTGGATAGGTTCTCTAAAATGGCACACTTTATTCCTTGTAGGAAATCCGATGATGCTAGTCACGTAGCTAGCTTGTTCTTTACTTGGATAGTTAGATTCTATGGAATTCCAAGGTCTATTGTGTCGGATAGGGATACCAAATTCTTGAGCCATTTTTGGAGAGTTCTTTGGAAGAAGCTTGGTACTAACTTGCTTTATTCTACAGCTTGCCATCCACAAACGGATGGACAAACCGAGGTGGTAAATAGAACAATTGGCCAACTTCTAAGGGCTATTTTGAAGAAGAAATTGAGGCAATGGGAGGAGTGTTTGCCACACATTGAATTTGCTTATAATAGGGCACCTCACTCTACTACTTCTCATTCTCCATTTCAAGTTGTTTATGGTTTTAACCCTCTAACTCCCTTTGATTTGGTTCCTTTGCCCATAGATCAAGCATTAAGCAAGGATGCAAGCAAGAAGGCTGATTTTGTGAAAGCAATTCATGCAAAGGTCCATGAAGCCATTATCAACTCCAACAAAAAGCTTTTAGAGAAAAGAAATGTGGGAAGAATAAAAGTGGTATTCAAACCCGGTGATTGGGTTTGGGTGCATTTTAGAAAGGAAAGATTTCCCCAACAAAGAAAGTCTAAGCTGGATGATAGGGGAGATGGGCCATTTCAAATCCTTGAGAAAGTTAATGACAATGCCTATAAAGTTGATCTTCCGGGACATTATAATGTTAGTGCCACTTTTAATGTTTCCGATCTCTCTTTATTTGATATAGGTGATGGAGATTCGAGGACGAATCCTTTTCAAGAGGGGGAGGATGATATGAATCGATTAGACATGCAAGAACATCAAGGAGTTGTGACAAGAGCGAAGGCAAAACAACTAAAGAGTCACAAGGATCAAATTGAGCAAGAGAAGTTTCAAGGCTTAAATTTTGATGTCAATTTTGATGTCCAAGACTTTATGGGGATTAAATTTTGATGTCCAAGAATTTATGGGGCAGTATCCTAATTTCTGAATAAGTTAGAAATTGAAAATTTACCTTGGTAGATAGTTGGAATTCCTTTTGCCCAAGCTGAAAAATTGCCTCATACTTTTGGCAATGTGTTGACTAGTCCTCTAGAATCGTCCAAATGCAATTAAAACACCTCTATTGTCTTATCAAGTGTATGTATAGGTTATATCCATCCTTTGGGCTGAAAATATGAGAGGGAAAAATTCCTATTTTCTCCCTCAAGTCTCTATAAATATCTAGTCTTCCATTTGGAAGAAGTAATCAAGAAATTTTTCAAGACAAAGGTTCTTCTCTTAGTATTCTTAGTTCTTAGCTTAGTTTTTCTATCTTCTTCAAGGGTGAACTTCCTTAAAAGAAAAAAATCACTTTGAAGACTTGTTGAAAGTTCTAAAAGCTTCAAGGTTGATCATAAAAAAAATTTCCTTCATACTAGTTACTACACTCTTGTAGAAAACTAGTCTTGAGGTCTTCTTCTTGTTTCATTGAGGTCTAAGGTTCAAAATACCTTAGGTTGCTTGAACTTTGAAGAAAAGATTTTGTTTAAACTTTCTTGAGGTCTTGGATTTGATATATGCAAGGTTTCTTGAAGTTTAACATTTTCAAGTCCTTTCAAAGGCACTTTCTTCTACTTATTACACTTGTTTTGTTTGTTCTCTCCCTCACTTCTTGGACAAAATTTTATGTTCTTGAAGATCATTCCACATCAACTTATGACAAGGAGCTTTATGCTTTAATAAGAACATTAAAGCGTTGGCAACACTACCTATGGCCAAAGGACTTTCTTGTGCACACCGATCATGAGGCTTTGAAGTTTCTCAAGGGCCAACATAAACTCAATAAGAGACATGCAAGATGGATGGAGTTCATTGAAACATTTCCATATGTCATCCATTACAAGAAAGGTAAGGAGAATGTGGTGGCCGATGCTCTATCTAGAAGGTATACTCTCTTATCCACCCTTCAAACAAAAATTTTGGGTTTTGAAATGCTTAACGAAATGTATTCTAGTGATCATTACTTTAAGGAAATTTTTGAGAAATGCTTGTTAGCACCTTTTGGAAAACATTTTTTGCATGAAGGATTTCTTTATTGTGAAGGTAGATTGTGCATACCATCTTGTTCTACTAGAATTCTACTTGTCAAAGAAGCACATTGTAGGGGGTTTAATGGGACATTTTGTTGTCACTAAAACCTATGAAATTCTTCATGAACATTTTTTTTGGCCACATTTAAAAAGAGATGTAGAAAGATTTGTAGGAAGTTGTATTGAATGCAAGAAAGCTAAATCTAGAACTCTTCCACATGGACTTTACACACCATTAGAAGTTCCTAAAGAACCTTGGGTTGATATTTCTATGGATTTTATTCTTGGTTTACCTAGGACCTCTAGAGGTATGGATTCTATTTTTTGTTGTTGTGGATAGGTTCTCTAAAATGGCACACTTTATTCCTTGTAGGAAATCCGATGATGCTAGTCACGTAGCTAGCTTGTTCTTTACTTGGATAGTTAGATTCTATGGAATTCCAAGGTCTATTGTGTCGGATAGGGATACCAAATTCTTGAGCCATTTTTGGAGAGTTCTTTGGAAGAAGCTTGGTACTAACTTGCTTTATTCTACAGCTTGCCATCCACAAACGGATGGACAAACCGAGGTGGTAAATAGAACAATTGGCCAACTTCTAAGGGCTATTTTGAAGAAGAAATTGAGGCAATGGGAGGAGTGTTTGCCACACATTGAATTTGCTTATAATAGGGCACCTCACTCTACTACTTCTCATTCTCCATTTCAAGTTGTTTATGGTTTTAACCCTCTAACTCCCTTTGATTTGGTTCCTTTGCCCATAGATCAAGCATTAAGCAAGGATGCAAGCAAGAAGGCTGATTTTGTGAAAGCAATTCATGCAAAGGTCCATGAAGCCATTATCAACTCCAACAAAAAAGCTTTTAGAGAAAAGAAATGTGGGAAGAATAAAAGTGGTATTCAAACCCGGTGATTGGGTTTGGGTGCATTTTAGAAAGGAAAGATTTCCCCAACAAAGAAAGTCTAAGTTTGGATGATAGGGGAGATGGGCCATTTCAAATCCTTGAGAAAGTTAATGACAATGCCTATAAAGTTGATCTTCCGGGACATTATAATGTTAGTGCCACTTTTAATGTTTCCGATCTCTCTTTATTTGATATAGGTGATGGAGATTCGAGGACGAATCCTTTTCAAGAGGGGGGGAGGATGATATGAATCGATTAGACATGCAAGAACATCAAGGAGTTGTGACAAGAGCGAAGGCAAAACAACTAAAGAGTCACAAGGATCAAATTGAGCAAGAGAAGTTTCAAGGCTTAAATTTTGATGTCAATTTTGATGTCCAAGACTTTATGGGGGATTAAATTTTGATGTCCAAGAATTTATGGGGCGAGTATCCTAATTTCGAATAAGTTAGAAATTGAAAATTTACCTTGGTAGATAGTTGGAATTCCTTTTGCCCAAGCTGAAAAAATTGCCTCATACTTTTGGCAATGTGTTGACTAGTCCTCTAGAATCGTCCAAATGCAATTAAAACACCTCTATTGTCTTATCAAGTGTATGTATAGGTTATATCCATCCTTTGGGCTGAAAATATGAGAGGGAAAAATTCCTATTTTCTCCCTCAAGTCTCTATAAATATCTAGTCTTCCATTTGGAAGAAGTAATCAAGAAATTTTTCAAGACAAAGGTTCTTCTCTTAGTATTCTTAGTTCTTAGCTTAGTTTTTCTATCTTCTTCAAGGGTGAACTTCCTTAAAAGAAAAAAATCACTTTGAAGACTTGTTGAAAGTTCTAAAAGCTTCAAGGTTGATCATAAAAAAAATTTCCTTCATACTAGTTACTACACTCTTGTAGAAAACTAGTCTTGAGGTCTTCTTCTTGTTTCATTGAGGTCTAAGGTTCAAAATACCTTAGGTTGCTTGAACTTTGAAGAAAAGATTTTGTTTAAACTTTCTTGAGGTCTTGGATTTGATATATGCAAGGTTTCTTGAAGTTTAACATTTTCAAGTCCTTTCAAAGGCACTTTCTTCTACTTATTACACTTGTTTTGTTTGTTCTCTCCCTCACTTCTTGGACAAAATTTTATGTTCTTGAAGATCATTCCACATCAACTTATGACAAGGAGCTTTATGCTTTAATAAGAACATTAAAGCGTTGGCAACACTACCTATGGCCAAAGGACTTTCTTGTGCACACCGATCATGAGGCTTTGAAGTTTCTCAAGGGCCAACATAAACTCAATAAGAGACATGCAAGATGGATGGAGTTCATTGAAACATTTCCATATGTCATCCATTACAAGAAAGGTAAGGAGAATGTGGTGGCCGATGCTCTATCTAGAAGGTATACTCTCTTATCCACCCTTCAAACAAAAATTTTGGGTTTTGAAATGCTTAACGAAATGTATTCTAGTGATCATTACTTTAAGGAAATTTTTGAGAAATGCTTGTTAGCACCTTTTGGAAAACATTTTTTGCATGAAGGATTTCTTTATTGTGAAGGTAGATTGTGCATACCATCTTGTTCTACTAGAATTCTACTTGTCAAAGAAGCACATTGTAGGGGTTTAATGGGACATTTTGTTGTCACTAAAACCTATGAAATTCTTCATGAACATTTTTTTTTGGCCACATTTAAAAAGAGATGTAGAAAGATTTGTAGGAAGTTGTATTGAATGCAAGAAAGCTAAATCTAGAACTCTTCCACATGGACTTTACACACCATTAGAAGTTCCTAAAGAACCTTGGGTTGATATTTCTATGGATTTTATTCTTGGTTTACCTAGGACCTCTAGAGGTATGGATTCTATTTTTGTTGTTGTGGATAGGTTCTCTAAAATGGCACACTTTATTCCTTGTAGGAAATCCGATGATGCTAGTCACGTAGCTAGCTTGTTCTTTACTTGGATAGTTAGATTCTATGGAATTCCAAGGTCTATTGTGTCGGATAGGGATACCAAATTCTTGAGCCATTTTTGGAGAGTTCTTTGGAAGAAGCTTGGTACTAACTTGCTTTATTCTACAGCTTGCCATCCACAAACGGATGGACAAACCGAGGTGGTAAATAGAACAATTGGCCAACTTCTAAGGGCTATTTTGAAGAAGAAATTGAGGCAATGGGAGGAGTGTTTGCCACACATTGAATTTGCTTATAATAGGGCACCTCACTCTACTACTTCTCATTCTCCATTTCAAGTTGTTTATGGTTTTAACCCTCTAACTCCCTTTGATTTGGTTCCTTTGCCCTATAGATCAAGCATTAAGCAAGGATGCAAGCAAGAAGGCTGATTTTGTGAAAGCAATTCATGCAAAGGTCCATGAAGCCATTATCAACTCCAACAAAAAGCTTTTAGAGAAAAGAAATGTGGGAAGAATAAAAGTGGTATTCAAACCCGGTGATTGGGTTTGGGTGCATTTTAGAAAGGAAAGATTTCCCCAACAAAGAAAGTCTAAGCTGGATGATAGGGGAGATGGGCCATTTCAAATCCTTGAGAAAGTTAATGACAATGCCTATAAAGTTGATCTTCCGGGACATTATAATGTTAGTGCCACTTTTAATGTTTCCGATCTCTCTTTATTTGATATAGGTGATGGAGATTCGAGGACGAATCCTTTTCAAGAGGGGGAGGATGATATGAATCGATTAGACATGCAAGAACATCAAGGAGTTGTGACAAGAGCGAAGGCAAAACAACTAAAGAGTCACAAGGATCAAATTGAGCAAGAGAAGTTTCAAGGCTTAAATTTTGATGTCAATTTTGATGTCCAAGAGTTTATGGGGCAGTATCCTAATTTCTGAATAAGTTAGAAATTGAAAATTTACCTTGGTAGATAGTTGGAATCCCTTTTGCCCAAGCTGAAAAATTGCCTCATACTTTTGGCAATGTGTTGACTAGTCCTCTAGAATAGTCCAAATGCAATTAAAACACCTCTATTGTCTTATCAAGTGTATGTATAGGTTATATCTATCCTTTGGGCTGAAAATATGAGAGGGAAAAATTCCTATTTTCTCCCTCAAGTCTCTGTAAATACGTAGTCTTCCATTTTGAAGAAGTAATCAAGACATTTTTCAAGACAAAAGGTTCTTCTCTTAGTATTCTTAGTTCTTAGCTTAGTTTTTCTATCTTCTTAAAGGGTGAACTTCCTTGAAAGACAAAAATCACTTTGAATACTTGTTGAAAATTCCAAGAGCTTCAAGGTTGATCATAACAAGAAAAATTCCTTCATACTAGTTACTACACTCTTGTAGAAAACTAGTCTTGAGGTCTTCTTCTTGTTTCATTGAGGTCTAAGGCTCAAAATACCTTAGGTTGCTTGAACTTTGAAGAAAAGATTTTGTTTATACCTTCTTGAGGTCTTGGATTTGATATATCCAAGGTTGCTTGAAGTTTAATATTTTTCAAGTCCTTTCAAAGGCACTTTCTTCTACTTATTACACTCGTTTTGTTTGTTCTCTCCCTCACTTCTTGGACAAAATTTTATGCTCTTGAAGATCATTCCACATCAGCTATGCCTTTTATGAAAGTCCCGACAGTCTCGCGATCTAACATTCTACTCAATGTGGCAAAGAGAAAGATAAAAGAAGAATCTTTTTGGTTTTTTCCAAGTGAAGACAAAGACAACTTAAGAAAATTTTTTAAACTTTCAAATTCTTTATTTTTTGGATTTTTCATAAGGAAAATGAAGAAGGACAGTAAAAAGACAAAAAGACAGAACTACCCCCATACTTAAAACCACATTATCCTCAAGGAGCAGTTCAAAAACAAATAAAACAAAAAGAGGAGGCGCTCCAGCTGATAATACAGTAGAAAAGCACACGGGGAAGCCATTCCATACAATCAAATAAATAAAAATATAGAATGAAAATGCAAGACAAATTACAATAACAACAAAAAAAACATCACAAGAAATAAAACAAAGAAAAACAGTGAAAGAAAAATAAAATAAAAGGAAAAGAGAGAAAACACAAAACTCCCTATTTGTCCCCATCGCTGCCACCATTGCTACCCTAATCAGGCAGAAACTTGCTACACTGGCGGGCCAGTGTCACTTCCTGTCTATCGATGGAGGCCCTCTTATGATTTAACTCGTCCACATACTTGCAAGTGGACTTCACGATCTCAGCCAATTGCTACCCGAAAACTTCCTGAGTAACACAGCGCTGCTCAAAAGCAGTCCGTATCTCGGTCTGAAGATACGTCATGGAACTAGTAGAGGGCTCATCCACTCCGTAGAGGTCACAGGACTCATTGTCCTCACTCCCCTCACTCTCATCAAGCTGCAAAGAGGATGTACCTGTGCCATTTTGAGTGGTCTTTTTCATAGACCGAAAAACAGCCCAGCCATGCTCCCGCAACCTATTCTTTCTTCTTTTAATCCCAGGAGTAGCCGCAATTGTTGAATATGGTAAATTTAACCACATGCGGTGCCCCAGTAGACAACTTCCTCTCCCCTGCAAGATTAATACCAGAACCAGCAAAATCGTAGAAAGAATCAGGGGTATCGATACACACACTTTTTAGTCGTATAGCAAGTTGTGTTTCAAATCATGTGCATCATTAAGGAGGCAAGAGAAACAGAGGATTTCACATGAATTTTAGAAAGTATGTACATACCAATACTGCGGACTTCATTTTTTCGGCCCCCTTTGGAGCAAAAGTGTGGCCAAAAAATAAGTGAGGGCCTGGGGAAGAAGGGAACGGAAGTCCCCCACAGTGACTATATGACGACGATCATGGAGCGTGACCATATGTTAAAACGCGAACAACTTGTGTTAAATTTCCACGGGGGTCCTCATCAATGGTTTTCTTATTGGAGTCCACGGTGGCCATGTTCCCCGCATCTTGAATCCCAATGATGGATGCGAGACGATCCTTTTCAAGAACAATCTGAACCTTTTTCACTATAGAAATGATGGTAGAGAGACCCTTGTTTGTTTTATATAACATACTCGCCTGAAACTCACGAAAAAGGTTAGGGTAATAATCTCCTAAAGTACGGAGTAGAGGAACCCAACCCAAACCCCGAAAAAGATTTTCCATTTTAAAATGTTCGATGACCTCTTCAACAAATGATTTTTCAACAACCATTTTAAAAGAGTCCCTTTCGGCTACCCATGTATAGGCCTCCGTTGTGAGACGTTCTGGAAAATGTAAAATTTCAGGAGTAGAAGGGTTCGGTGTCGGGTCCTCTACCTGAGCCCTCTTTGATTTTGCTTTTGAAGTAGAAGCTGTTTTTTAGGGGCCATTTTCAAAACAAGGGAGTGAAAAGAAAAAGGAAAACGAAGGGAAAATGAAGATAAAAAGGGAAATGAAAAGAAAACCCAACAACACAATAGTCCTCCCACACTAGAGGAAACAACAGTACCAACACAAGAGGAACTAAAGGACACAATAGAAACACAAAGAGAAAACCTATCGTAGCCCGTGTGTGCTTTTGTGGACTAAGTCACCCGTGGGTGCTAAGTGTGAACAACTAACCAAGAATAGTAGAATTAAGGACAAGAAAATCCCAAAATAACAAAGCAAATATAACAAATAAAACACAACGTAAAATTAACAATTGGCAGTAAAACCAAAAACCAAAATAGTCTAAACTAATAAAAGTGGGAGAAAGGGTCAAGAAAAAGCCTGCGGTTGTTTGAACAAACAACCCAAGTTAATGTGGACATTTTTTTTTGTCTCGAGTTTCGTGCTCACCAAAGTCACTAGCAAGTGGCCAGAAAACTCGTTGCGAAACCCGCCAGAAAACCTTTTAATGAAAAATTCCTGAAATTTTTTTATTAGAAAACATAGAATACACACAAAACATTAGTAATTGGTCAAAATTGCACAAAAGGAACTAGAAAAGAGAAACTACAAAAACAATAACAAAGGAAGAAAAGAGAAGAACTTCAAGGAGGGGAAGAAAAATAGAAGCTTTTAAGAAGAAATTGGAGGAAAGAAAAGATGGTAGTGTAGAGTTTTGTGGTGGTGAGAGGTGAAGGTGGAAAAAAATTTGAAGGAATAGTAGAGTTAGAAATAGAAGAGAACAAGAACAAGAACAAGAACTAGAGCAGAAAAAGTACATAACCCAAGTAAGGAGAAAAAGAAGCTGCTTTCAGATATTGTCGCCGGAAATCCAGAAGGTTCGCCGGAAGTTGATGGTTGAGAGAAAGAACCGAGAGCAGATGGTGGAAGGAAAAAGCTATGGAAGTTTGGAAGAGGGAAAAAAAGGAACTTAGGGATTTTTTAGAGGAGAAATAGAGGAAAAATTGCAAAATTTTCCAATTAGAGTTGAATTTTAGTCAAAATGGGTCGAGTTGACCCGATTCACCCCTTGAAAACCCGACCCGCAGCTTTACCTATGACCTAACAGTGCCGGTAGATCAGGACCTACCATGCGTAGTAGGTCTCTGCCTAGGGGTGCTGAAGAATGGCCACAGCCTCCTGCACGCGGCAGGCTACCTTGCCGCCCACGTTAGGGTTCGATCCAGTAGCCATTTTTCTTCGATTTTGCATGTTTGTGCCACGTTTCTTCACTGTGAGTCTTGGTCATTCAAACTCTTCTTTGGAACGTTTCCAACATCCAATTAACTCTCCAAAGTACCTCCTTATGATGAAAGTGATAGAATTTAAACCCCAAAGTAAGAAGAGAAATTACGAACTTAAAGATGAACTCAAGAAAGATGTTGCTTATTATGAAAAGCTTTAATTCTTTAAAGGAAAACACAATGTTAATGAAGACTAAGTTTGAGGGAAACCTCATTTTCGCTTTCCCATGGCATAGGGTTGGTTTCCTCTTAGAGCTTCCAAATTTTTCTTTGAACTCCAAGAGATTTCTCCTCTTCTTGTCGTTCTCCTTGGATTGTGTCCATAGTGTCTGTATACATAAAGAATCACAAACAAGAAATAAGTTAGTTTCTTGAGTAAAGAAATTCACTCCCTCTTCTTTTCAATTACGTCATTCTCCGTTTCTTGTCGCCCTTCTTTATGATCCTTGTGACTTTCCATGAGACACTTGTTTTCTTTTTCTTGGTCGCCTTCCTCTACTTCACTCATAATCACTAGCACGCATTCATTCCCCTTACTTTCTTCAATTTCGCTCATAAGCGGAGGAGGTTCTTCGATTATTTGAAAACCGTCATGTCTCCTTTCCATTATTCCTAGTTAAGCATCCTCTTCCTCGGGAAAAGTGGACTCCTCCGGTGCTGGAGCAGTTGTTTCCTCTTCATCCAAAAACATGGAAAATGAATCTACCTGTTCTTCTACACTCCGCAAGATGACTGCTTTGGATACTCCTTTGGAATCTGCTCCGTATTCCTAGCAAACTACCAAGTGGTCCTTCAGCGATCATATTTGCCAAAAGGTTGATATGATTTTCCATATTGTAAATGAAAGTTGTTTGACTGTTCAGAACTTCTTCCATACTCTTCACCCCCGGCCTCCGCTGATTCAATATATCTTGAAGTGAAATCTTCTAGATCGGGATGAGAGGGTGATTGATGCACCAATGGAGTGTAATCATATGGTTAATATGTGGTATAACTTCCCAAGTAATGTCTGATTGATTCATCCAACTCGAAACTACACTGGTTAGGGTACATGTTGTACTCCTGCAAGATTCTTGAAACATGGCCTATTGGTAATGTAGAGGTTGAGGTGCAGCCGCCATTTTCACCACCACTTGTTCTAGTATTGCTGCCAACATGGCTTCCATAGCCTCATTGGTACCATGCTATTTTCTCTAGAACCTAAAATCAATGGAATAACATTATGGACACATGGTCCAAAAATAATAATCCGAAATTCCAAAGTCCATACATAAACACCCGATAAACAAGAATAATGAACAAGGAGAAATGGACTAAACAAAAAAGACAAACAAAAAGAAAAGAAAAACTATAGAAAAAAAGAAGAGAAAAACTATACAAATGACTAAAGCACCAAAGAATGATATTTCATTAAACTTGATGTGCTCCCTAGCAATGACGCCAAAAACTTGATACGTGTCAAATGAAACAGGAATGGGATCCTAAAGCTATAGTGCAAGGCAAGTGAACATCACACTTGTAGAAATGGGTTCATCTCGAGTGTCAATATTCTTAAGGGTGGCAAGACTCAACTACTTAATTGTTCACTTAATGTTTAGCCTTAACAGTGTGGTGGAAATGATCGTGAGCTATTAGAAAAATAGACACAAGCATCAAATAGCAAAAAGAGGAGCAAATATAAAATTGCAGTTTAAATCTTGGGATCCCCCTATCCTTGTTACTACTTCAATTAACCCGATTTAATGAAAATTATAGTCGCTATAGTGAATTATGTCATCACACTCAGTTATCGGACAATCTCTATCTCTGGGCGAAAGCTTCTCTATTCTCTATAACTTTTAGACGAGAACTTCTTATGTTCCTAAAAAGTTATGAATGCACTAAACCCAGGCGATTATTGACCTAGGAGTGTATTAACTGTCTCTAGTTCAATACACCAATTAAACCCTAAATTGAAAGCCCTCGTGTGTTCTTCCTTTCTCAATTCCAATCACCCGTGCATAATTCACGTTCATGACACTGAAATTGCAGATAATTAATCAATTGAAGAACAGTTACCATTCCTCTTTTCTTTTGTGAAAAACGGCATGAGCAAATTACATACACACACCTTGATCTTTACGATTCTAGTAACTTGTCGTGGGCTTAGCAATTTTGTCGTTCGTCTGTTTTTTATTCATTTTTGGAGTTGGACAGTGAATATTCTATTTAAAATGGTTTTATCTTTAATATTTTTCTAAATTTTGTTTGTTTTTGTTTTTCTTTTATGGAGTTTGTTTTTGGCTACTAGTTCTTGTGATCGTTTTTAAGATTTTTGACTGTTTTATTCGGCTTCTATCTTTTTCATGTTATGTCTTTCAAAAAAAGAAACTTTTTTAACTCAATTTTTTTTTGCTTGTTTAGTTTATGTTTCTTGAGGGCAAGCAACAGATAAGTGTGGGGGTGTTTGACATGTGCATATTTAGTTATATTTCTATATATTAATTTCATCATTTTTGATGTTTTAATATGTCTTTATTTTAGTTTAATATCCCTTATTATTGTCTTCCGTGCCCTCCGGAAGAGAAAACGATGAAAGGAAACAAAAATGGGTGAAAATGACGAAAATGGACTGGTCAGCGACAAACGAAGCCGACCTACCGCGCGAGGTAGGCTTACCTACTATCTGCGGCAGGTCCAGTGCACATAACGGTCCATCGGTGGTTGGTTCTAATAGTGAGGGTGATTTAATCCAATTCAAATTCTATTTTTTTTTTTTTAATTTTCACCTCTATATAAGGGGTTTTGTTGCAGCTATCTCAGATATAGAGATTAAAGAGACAAATTAGGATTTATATTAGGGTTTAGAATAGGATTGATTAGGGTTAGTATTAGATAGTTAGAGGTAGATTAAATGAGAGGATTTTTCAATTTTCGGCTTTTATACATTCAATTAGTTAAACACTCCTTAGATTTCTGCAATTTTATTTATTGTATCTGAAGAATCAAAGAACCAATTTTAAGATTGTGATCTTTAACTTGGCGACTTAAAAGACGAGCTTAGAAGACATTTGGGACTTCAATTGCGGCTTGAATTTTCAATCCTAAGCATTTTTTTTTACTTTCTTGTTATTGAATTTTAATATTTAATTTCATTTTTATTTACAATGAATATTGAGTAGTTTTATGGATGAGGGTTGAACCCTATTCTTGATTATGAAATTCTTGGTTTAAATTCTTGAATTCAATGTTTGTTTTGATTTAAGTTGTATTCCAATTGTGTTTGTTTACAATTTAATTGTCGCGAGATTAGATTAATCACAAGATTGTTCGTAATTAAAAAAGAAAGAACAGTCTAGGGCAATCAATTAGGGGTTAGTTGGGACAATTGACTAGTGGCATGATATTGCACTTTTAGATCCTTTAAATTGCCTAATTTTATTGTGCTCATAATTTGTTAGGGAGAAGAAAGATTTTCCTCTAAGGGTTAGTGAGTAGGAGGCTTTCGCCTAGAGATAGGGATTGTTCGGCTTGAGTGATGACCCAACTTAATTAATTTAACATCATTTTCATAAAAGTTTTTTTCGATTGAATAAGTAATAAGGATTAGGGGGATTCCACCATCCAAACTCTTGCTTTATTAATTTTTAAAATCATAAGATTTTCGTGGCTTTCTTAGTTGTTTAATTGCTTCATATTTTTGCTATTTCGTTTTCAACGACTCTCTTTTTCTTAGACTAAACATTAGAGACACGATTAATACTTTTACCTTTACCGTTTTCGAGAGATTCGACGCTCGGGTTGAACTCACCTCTGTAGTATTCGGTCCTCTTACCTTGTATTGTAGTGATTAGGAAATCCTATTTATATAATACAACCATCACCGCCCAAAGTTTTACCATTGATGGATGTGAGTTGAAGAGCTAAGAGATGTTATCAGTGATATTTTGTTCCTTAATAAAAGCATATTAATTCTCGCAAAGAATGGAAGGAATAGAATAATATTTTTAGCCTTTTTGAGTGAGTAACATATAAGTGTGTTAGAATCCGTAGGCAAAAACTACAGAAATCCACCATAGGATCTGCACATACTAGAAAAACCGATTGGATAGAAATTACCTCAATGTTTTTAATTGTTCTGTCTGGAGGCGCTGCTGTTTACACTTCGCCCTCTACAGGTATCCACGCGACGAACTCCTCTGCAAGCGATCGGGATGCTAGTCCCTTTTGTGTTCTGAAAACTGTTCAGAACTAATCCTGATTATCTGGTAATAGGTCGAATTTCGGAGAGAGGGAGGTAGATACTATATCGCCGTTCCAGGGTTTAGGGTTTTGTTTCTTTTTAATCAGATAAAGACGGCCACAGAGAAAAGGTTAACATAACCTTTTATAACTGTCAATATCAAAACCCTAATTGACATCTAATGACAGTTTAATCTCGTCCGTCTATTCCTATAATCATCCAATGGTTGGATGAGTAATATTAAGTAATTAATTTCATTTATTCGATAAACAAAATTAGTTACTTATTAACTTACCAAAAAATACAACGTGGAATCTGATTCCCCTTTTGTATACGTTCAATGAATCTAGACACAATCTAGATTCATTGAATGTGGACATTATGCTTACAAGGTCGTCTATGCGTGTGACCCTGTAGGTTCACTTAACGTTGGCAGTGAATGAAAAATGTCCTAGACATTTATTCACAAAACATAAGCGGCCTCTAGCAAGAAATTATGCTTACCCAAGTTAAGTAAAAGCAATAATAACCTAGCATCAGATTTAATATTTAGTCCTTTTGTCACACAATATCCTAATGAAGTATAAGGCATGGACCGAGTCATCCTTATAAAACTTAATTAACCATTTACTTGATCACCAGGCAGACTGTTCCAACAAATAATATTAATAACACCTTATTAATACTTATTTGAGTATGGCCATGCATATTTTCCAGTCTTCCTTATCAAGGGGCCCATGGATATCTCTCTCTAAAAAGAGAGGGACAAATCCCTTTCACTATCTCCAATATTCAAGCCATGACAAGAAAATAAGCCAACCAATAGTCATAATAATCACCTAATTAAAAGTGACGTTTGACTATGTCAAAACATATTTTCTCCCCATGCAAGAAGGATTAGAAACATTAGGTCAAAGGACACCGAATATAAAACTAAGAAGAAATACTTATAACTTAAACCCATGCAATATTTCTTCTTCACTTTGGGTCATGTCCAATACAATATTCTCAATATGTATTTATGAATTGATTTTATATCTCATATTCATGATTAGTAAAACTTGACCATCAATCAACTTCACACTAGTTTAATAATACAAGATGTAATAAAACTAGGGACAAATAAAAGTAGTATTTTTTTTTTAGCTATAAGGGTTCTACTATCAAGTCACATACTTGATGACTAAGAGCATAAAATACAATTCAAAATACATGCTTCATAAATTATAAATGTGAGTCAATTGGTCTTAGGGCATATACTAACAAAGTGTGGGGGTGAAGGAGTGAAGAAAAGAAAAATAATGTAAAGAGGGGGTAGTTTGGGCATTTCACAGTTTGTACAAATGACTGCTGAAAAAAAGAGAGAAAAGTTATTTTAAAAAAAAAAAAGAAAACAAAAAGAATGCAAAGAAAAAAAATAGGACTTACAATTTTTGTACATAGTGTGTCGTGAAAATAACAACACTATTTCTCTCTCATATTAAGGGCTGAAAAATGTGAATATGTTGGGTGAGATGTAGGAAAGAAACAGAGTCGGATAGTCAAGGGTGAGTGAGAAGAGTGAAAGGTGGCTAGAAAGTTATTCTCTAATTTTGCTGTTTTTCTTTTCGGTTGCATTGGCTCAGTCTCCCTTGTTCTTATCTCCGTTTACCTTTGTTTTATACCTTATTTATGTCCAAAACTGACATTACAAGCCGAAAAGTCCTACCTAATCTGGGAACGACTTATAATAAGATTTATAATGAATAAGAACTAGAAGTATATGAGCTTGTGGTGCATTATCATTTGAAGTATTTCACTTCATTAATTACTTAACATTCCATAGTTTCCATGAAAAGCAGCACAAACAAAACATACACACACCCCAATGGCATGCAATGTTTATTTGTAAATGCGGTGGACTGAGTAATCCTATGCTCATTCTTTCGCTTTCTCTTAATGGTTGAGCAGTTAAGTGTTCTACTGAAATGACATTGTTTTTTGTTTATTCTCCCTTTTATTTAGTTTTGATTTCGTTTTACTTTGTTTTGGTATTACTGCTCTTGTATCTTCGGTCTTCCTATGTGTTTAATTGCTTAAGGCCGATCTCTCTCCTTTTCTGTGAACTTTCTATTTGAACAAAAATCTTCAAACTCTTTCGTTCTGTCCGTTTAGTTCTATTCTTGAGGGAAAGCAACATATAATTGTGGGGTATTTGATAATTTTTATTTTTGTCTATTATTTTATATGTTAGTTCATTGTTTTTCAATTTTTTTAAGTACAAAATACACATTTAAGTCTAATATCTCCCATTATTGTCTTAGGTGCTTGCCGAAGGAAGATACCATGAAGAAAGGACAAAAAAGGCTTAAAAAGGTGCAAAAACAATGGAAAAAGATGCCAAGCGGTGACTACGAAGAGGACCTACCGCCAGAGACAAGCTAACCAACCGCCGACGATAGGTACATTGGCAACAAACGAGCAAAAGAAAGACCTTAACGGGGATGGTACGCTTCCCCTACTGCCGATGGTAGGTTTAAGGCAAAAACGGGAGAAGAAAGACAGAGACCTACTGGCGATGGTAGGGCCCGACCTACCATCAACGGTCGGTCCCAATTTTAGTAGCTTTTAAGCCACTTTTTAGATGGTTTTTAGGGTTTCATTCATTCATTCATTATTCTTTTTTAGACTTTCGCCATTAGGGCTTAGGGAGGCGAATTGGGGCGATCTTATGTGTCAAATTTACCCCAATTCTCACCTCAATTAGTTACGAATCAAATTCGAGAAGTAGGTTTGAAGGTTTTCAAGAAGATTCGAGGATCAACGAAGCGAATTCAGGCATTGGTTAGGCAACTTGAGAGACGAGGTTGGGCACATTTCGAGATCGCAATTCGGCCTCCAAAATCATTCCTAAGCCGCTCCTCTTAAACATTTTAGTCATTTAATTTTAGTTTTACATTATGAATAGTGAGTAGTTTTATTGTTCGGATCAAGGGTTGAAACCTAATTTTTGTTTTTGTGAAATTGATTTGATTTTTCTGAAATTAAATGTTATGGATGATTGAATTATTCTTCAATTGGTATTTTCCTACAATTTAAGTGTCGCAAACTTAGATTAACCACAAGGGTGTTTGGAATTAAAAAAGGAAGAACACCCTAAGGAAATCCATTTGGGGATTAATTGTTACATTAGGCTAGATATAGAATGATGGACTTTTAGGTCCGTTTATTACCTGTGTTTATAGCATTCATGACTTGTTCGAGAAAGAAGAGATTCTTATCTAAGGTTTAGTGAATATGGCAGCTTTCACCTAGAGATAGAGATTGCCCAATTGAGAGTGTGATGACCCAATTCATTAATAAAACATCGATTTCTATTAAAATCAATCAATTGAAACAGTAACAAGATTAGGGGGATCCCGAGATCCAAACTTCTGCTTTATAGATTTCTTTCGATAATTGTTCATTGGTTTGTTATTGTAGCTTTTGTTAGCATCTCTTCTAATTAATACTCTTTTCAACGGCAACTTTTATACTAAACATCCGAATAACGGTATAGTAGTTGAACCTTTTCTGTTCCTCGAGAGATTCGACACTTGGGTTGAACTCATCTCTGTAGTGTTAGGTCTATTTGCCTTGCACTGTAGTGATTAGGGATGGTGTTTTAGTCGTTTTACATATTTCAGGGGGCGAATTGTCTTTTTTAGAGTTCGAGGTGCAAAGTCCTCTTATCCCCAGCTGAGGGTATTTTGTAATTAACCCTTAAATAAGGAAGGAAAAGGAACTGGAAAAGAAACAAAGAGAATATTTTGTACCCAGCAAAAAAAAATTGTATTTTGCATAACAAAATGAAGAGCAAACCATTGGATGAAAGCCCTGTGAAGTGAAAGTAGAGAGAAAATTGCTACAACTCATCTTGATTTTGCAGTACAGGAGCTGGCTTGACTTTAGCTAGATCCAAAATTAACTGTACGTAAGCTTGAATTGGAGCTAAGATTTCTAAAGATGTTTATCAGGTGCTATGAGAACTCAAATTATCCAGGAACTAAGGAAGTTGATTTTGCATTTTTCATGTCGAACATGGAAATTACATTGAAAGAAATCACTAGTAAGAATGAAAATTTGGACGTTGTCCCTTCAACTACTATGAAAATTTGGACGTTTTGTCCCTTGAACTACTGGAAAGAGTTGAGCGTTTCCAGCAAGAAATCAAGGAAATTTATCTTCATTGGTTACACAGTTCAGGTATATAATGCAAGCTAACAAGTTTTGGCATATTATGATATGCCTTTCCATTTTCTTAGAAGAAATTGAGTTTGCTACATCATAGGTAAAGCAGATGATTAAATTTCTTAGCATTGAAATGAATTCCATCATTCCATTCATAAAAATTCGATGACCTCAAGAATGGATGAAGAAATTGTGAGATTCAAGACCGAGGCAAAAGCAATAATCGATCAACTAACAAATGCAACAGAGAAGATTGAGATAGCCTCCATCCTTGGTATGACGGAACAAGGTACGACTACACTGGCCAAAAAAGTATATAGTGATCTTTCAGTTAAATATCATTTTCATAAACTTTCTTGCTGTTATGTCACAATATTATCAATGGAAAGATTTGTTGTTAGAAATTCTGAGTAATGTTTCTGTGCTGGATGATAACGAAGTTTGGGTTATGAAAGAAGAAGAATTAGCTGAAACTCTATATAGACATTTAAAAAGGCAACGTTTCCTAATCGTTATGGATGATATTTGGGATATTGAGGCGCCGCATCAATTGACAGAATCCTTTCCAAATGATAGTAATGGAAGTAGAATCTTGTTGACTAGTAGAATTCATAGATTACCATGGGTTCTCCAGCAAAAATTAGTTCAAATACTCATCTTTTATGTCCACTCTCCACCGAACAAAGTTGGGAGTTAATGCAACTGGAACTATTTGGTAAAGATTGTAATTGCGCTCAAGTGTGTCAGAATTTGGCTTGCGAATCCCTAAAACTTGTGAAGGATTACCTCTATCTATAGTTGCTATTGCAGGTGTTCTTGCTAGGAGAGCTGAAGACCTTAATTCGTGGAAAGAGATTGTGGAAAATCTAGGCTAAAAGGTTCTCGGTCAACGTTCCATGAACATTCTAGAACTAAGTTACAAACATTTACTAGATGTTTTGGAACCTTGCTTTCTATATTTTGGAGTGTTTCATCAAGGTAAAATAGTTAAAGTGCAAAAGATTACACACTTATGGGTTGCCGAAGGATTCATACCAGAAATATTGCATGGGAAGAAAAGTCCAGAGGATGTAGAAAATGAGTTCTTGATGGATTTATTTTGCAGAAGTCTTCTCATTGTTGTAAAAAGAAGATCTAATAATGGGATCAAGAACCGTTACATTCATGATTTCTTATTTTATTTTTCTCTAGCGGAATTGAACAAGAGATATTCTAAGGCTCATAAAGGATTCTCATCTTAATTTAAACAAGCAATATGTAGAATATGGGTTGAGTATTTATACTAATGGAGGCTTTTCATTGAATCAAATCCTTCATCTTTACGTATCCCAACTCTACTATACATCAGATTACGTGGAATCGTCATAATGATCATTCAGTTTTCATGATGATCATAATCATCATAATCATATGTTCATCATATTATTGTAGTACCAGCTGCCATTTGGAGGATGAAAAGACTAAGACATATGTGTCTGAGAAGAGCTGTGTATTTTTATCGGAAAAAAATTTACAATTTGACGATGTAGAGACCCTCTCTTGGCCAATTCTTTGATTGAATGAATATGGGGAAGAACTATTGAGAAGATTTCCGAATCCTCAAAAGTCGAGATTTCGATTATGGGATCCTCAAATAGATAGTCCTTTTTTCCCATATTAGGCTCTCTAACAAACCTTGAATCATTGAATGTGATGTATCCAATTGGAATTCACTAGCCCTGTAACTTTGGATTTCCCTTAACAGTGACGAAACTTACTTTATGAGAATCTAACATGCCATGGGAAACTCCCTAATCTTGAGGTTCTAAAATTTTTAGGTGAGGCTTTTGTTGGAGAAAAGTGGGATATGAAACATGAAGAGTTCTTCAAACTCAAATTTTTGAAGCTTCAATGTTAAGACTATCAAAATAGAATGCATGTATTGATCATGTATTGATCCTTTTCCTTGTCTTCAGTGACTCGTTCTAAAAGATCTTTACAAATTGGAAGAAATACCTCTTTCTTTTGCAGAGATTTCTAATCTGAGCAGAGCTGAAGTCCGTTCTTGCAGCACTAGAGCTAAAAGCTCAGCCAGACAAATTCTCACTGAACAACGGGACATGGGAGGTGAGCCCAAAAGGTACTTCAAGAGTAGAAGGATTCCTTAACCTTATATTTAGTTTATTTATTCTTCAATTAAGCAATATGAAATTCTCAACACACCCCCACACGCCCAGGTTTGGTCATCTAGGCATGTAGCGTGAAGCCTTGCAAGATGTCATTTGTGGTTGGCCCAACAACTTGGCTATGATACCATGTTAAAATTTTTACTCGGGACTAACTCCCCCAGAAAGTATTACAAGAGGTGGAGGATTTCCCAAGTTTATATTTAGTTTATTTATTCTTCAATTAACCAATGTGAGATTCTCAACATATTTGCTTATTATATCATTGCAATATTTTCCAGATGACCATGTTTCTTAACATTATATTCAATGTATATGAAATTTGAATCATTAGTCTTTCTGGAGATAGATAATTACCATGATAAAATTATGAAATTACCATGATCAAACACCCAATTCCCTCCAAACTCTCTCTCCCTCTCTCTCTCTCTCTCTCTCTCTCTCTCTCTTTTTCTCTCTACTTTCTCTTGAAGATTATTGAATATTCTGAAGATTTAGACGTTGAAAATGGATAATTTTTTAAAATTTTGTGCAAGAAAATATCGATTTTAAAGTAAAAACAACATGAAAAATGCTGAAAATTGGAAGAGAAGCTGCTAGCGCACCGACTCAGCTGGTGTTCCAGCCAATGGCACGATACTCAACTGGTGCGCCAGACATTGGTGCAATAACTATGTATTGCACCACTTGCCGGCGCACCAATAGCAGCTACTATTCCAATTTTCTATTTTTTAATTATTAATGTTTATTACGTTTGACATTAATTCTTTTCATATATTATATAGCATTATGTTATTAATTTATGTGTGTTATTTATGTTAAAGTTAGTGTTTAACTTTTATGTGATAATTAATGGTTTAATTTTGAATATAAAATTTAAATTATGTTTAGATTTATGTAGTAATCAATTGTATGTTCAACATGTTAATTAATTGTTATTAGTTTTTTATGTTATTTTCTTAAAGAAGGTTAAGTTAATTAAAAAGTTACCATGTTAATGAAGTTATACATATTATGTTACTTAGTTTAGTTTTATTTAAAATATGAGTTGTTAATTTTTTTATCTTATAATATTGCATAGGAAGAGAACGATTTAGATTTCGAACAATTTGAGGAATTTATATATATGGAGGATTTTGTGGAGCATAGTTATTTATTTCAAATAGATTGAATATAATTTGAATCAAAAGTCGATTTAGTTAAATGGGTAAAAGACAAAGCAAAGACAATTAACATATAAAAACAATCTTTGTTGCGAGCATGGGAAGGGCAAACAAAAGTAAGGCAATAGTGGACGATGAAGAAGAAGAATAAGTTCCTGTAAAGCAGAGGAGTCCATATGAAACTAAAAAAATATAGTTGCCCATTAAATTGAAAGGCGAGGAAGATGTTAATGGCGCACATTGGAAATTATACGCAAAAGACAGAAGTCATAATCATGAAATAGATGTTTGTCATCACGCTCACTCTCTGTCGGCAAGGCTGACAAAGGATAAGCTAAAGCTGATCAAGCAATTGAGTAAGTGTCAAGTGAACCTCGTTATATAATAGTGAATTTGCAAGATAAGAATCCGGATAGTGTTATATTACAGCGAGGTATGTAATATTACTGTTATGTTTTGTAAACATAGCTTAATTATGGTATACTGAAATGATTGTTTTTTCAATTTAATGATCAATTTATATGATTTGTTTGCAGTTCTTGAACCATATATAATGCTCAGGTGAAGATGAAGAAGAATAGGATGGAGGGACGTAATACAGTGGAGGAAGTACTGCAACAATGTCCTAATATTAGATGTACGTGCTATTGGAGGAATTGTGAAGAGAGTACAGTCCTTAGCGATATAGCTGTTGCGTACCAGATATCCATTCAGATGATGAACGTGCGGCCTTATGTGTAGTCTTATCTACTGATACTAGACACAATATACAAAACAAACAAGTGAATTGCTTTAATAAATTATTTGGTTGCTTTAATAATTTCTATAAATATACGGATATTATCATGTTAGTTAATTTTATAATTGTTAAATATTGTTTAAAATATATATTGTTTAAGTTTAGATGTTAATATTATTTTAAAGGTAATTGTAATCGGTTAATTAATATTAAAAAAGAATTAGTTAAATTTTATTAATAGTTTACTTTAGTTTAATTATAATATTTTAGTATGACCTTTACTCGAACTACGTAAACTCTTGAATCTATATTTTTCTCTCTTTTATATTTAATCATATTTCCTATACACTTGGTGATTTTATTAAGTAAGGCTTGTTCCTATTTCAAATATGAAAAATTCACTCTTTTCAAATTAAACTCCAATCTATATTAACCCTTTGTTTTTAATCATATTTATAACATTGATTTTATAAATGAATTAGTTAACTTAATTTATCCACGTATAACCATGAATATTTTAAGTTTTATTAATTCAATTGTAGGTATACTCTTTTGTTCATACTACTATCATAGATATTTAGTTTCGCAAGTTTGAATATTTATTATATTATTTAGGTACAACATGCCATTGCTTTAGGCAGTCGAGATGACACCTACGAGCAAGAATTTCTCTATAGCAACTACTTTTATGTGTAATGAATAAGCTGTTACTTACGAATGGGTCCTCCATTAACTTAAGAAATTATATTTTGATATGCTCGAACAAGCAGTTGTCATAACCGACAAGGAGATAGGTTTGATGGCGAGATAACTTTCGTACTCAATAAATCCTACCACATGCTGTGCAGGAGACATATTGAGTAGAATAACATGGAAAAATTAATTTTGACGATTGGTAGGGATTGAGCTAAAAAGTTTGTAAACACAACCTACCGAAGAATAGTCAACTCCGTTAATGAGGTTGATTTCGCAGAGATATTGGAAAAATCGAATGCCAATTAGAGTAGCATGAGGTGGTTCTTTGGATCCTTGTTGAAAGATGAATGGTTGAACACGTTTGCACATAATTTTTTGAGAATGCGGACTGGTAATATTTTGCTTTTCAGGTCGGAGAGCACGAATAAGGTTGAGTCTGAGCATTCAGTGTTAAAGACATGGTTCCAAACATGCCATGGTGACTTTGATACTTTTTTCAGTAAGATATATTAAAAAATTGAGTCAAAGAGTTCTGAAATTAAGACTACAATCGAACATTCCCAGTTGAAGTAGCAAGATAATGCAATGAGTAATCCACTGTTAGTAGAGATTTGTGCAATGGTAAGTCATTTGGCAATGAAGGTTATGAAAGAAGAGTTAAATAGAGCCACCCATATCATGGCCGATCCAAAGAATCTTTGCGGAATTGGATCAGGAGTTCACATGGCCTCCCATGTTCATACGAGTAGATCACTAGATACCGTAGGTACCTTCCTTTAAAGGTGCAGAATCTTTACAATCTTATGTCGTCACTTGTGATAGGGCATTAGGAATGGAGCATCATCAATCAAACCCCGAGGAGCACATAGAATATCAATTGCAGGATGATGTGTTTTAAGAAAAATAAAATGGGACGTGATTCTAACTACCACAATGCAAGGCAAGCGCACCTAAAAAAGTAGAGATGAGTTTCAACTCGAGTGTCGAATCTCTCAATGAATGGACGAAGGTTAAAGTACCAATCGTGTTCTAATGTCTAGTTAGAAAAAGATGATCTCGTTGAAAAAGAAAGAAATAAAAACAAGTAACTAAATTAAAAGAAAGCAAATAAAAACTATTTTTAAAAGAATTATAAAGAAAAGAGTTTTGGTTGGAGGAACCCCCCTAATCCTTATTACTAATTCAATTGGAAAACTTTAATGAAAATGATGTTGAATTAATCAAGTTGGGTCATCACTCAAAATCGGGCAATCCTTATCGCTAGGATGAAACCAACCCTACTTACTAACCCTTAGAGGAAATCTCATTTTCTCCCCAACAAATTATGAGTGCAAAAAACTTAGGTGATTAAAAAGACCTCTAAAAGTACAAAATCGTATCTCTAATCAATTGCCCCAATTAACCCCCAATTGGTTGCCCTAGATTGTTATTCCTTTTTCAATTCCAAACAACCTTGCAAATAATCTAATCACGCGACAATTAAATTACAAACAAATACAATTGGAAGACAACTTAAATTTTTAAAAAAAAAAATCGAAAGCAAGAAAAACAAAGAACTTCATAATCAAGAATAACAAGAAAAGTAAAAGAAAGCATAGTATTAAGTCTTGAAGCTACAATTGAATCTCGAATGTCTTCTAAGATCGTCTCCCAAGTCACCAGGTTGAAGATCGAATCTTGAATCAAAATCTTCAATTCTTGACTCCAAGAAAATATTGAAAATTTATAACTAAAAAAAATATCAAAGCTGGAATTTTAAAGAATGTTTAACTAATCTAATCTACTCCTAATCTATCTAAAACTACATTCTAATCTATTCTAAGCTTGTTTAAGGTATCTAATGTGTTACACAGCTGCAGATAAACTCCCTTATATAGAGGTGAAAAATACAAGAAAACCAAATCAAAATTGAAGAAGAAAACAAGAAATCGAGTTTGAATTGGACTTGAACTGCCTTTGCCAGCACTACCTACTGCTGACGGTAGGGCGAGGCCTACCGTACGTAGGCTTCTGTCTTGCTAATGCTTGCTATCCTCGACACCTACCAGCAATGGTAGGTCAGCCTACCTCGCGTTATAGGTGCTGTATTTTTGCCAATGAGTTCTGTTTCGTCGTTTTTGCTCCGTATTTTTCCCTTTTCGTTTGCTCATTGTTTCTACTTCCGAAGGGTACATAAGACAAAAATAAGAGGTATTTAACTAAAATATATATACTTTTACATATTAAAAACACTAAAAAATGATTAATTTAATATATAGAAAATATAAACAATTATGCACTTATCAAATACCTCCACACTTATCCGTTGCTTGCCCTCAAGCAACACGAACTAAACAGACAAACGGAGGATAAAAACTTTAATAAAAGAAAGACAAAACATGAAACGACATAAGTCTGAATATTAATAGTTAAAACGTTAAAAACGATTATAGGAATTGGTAGTTCCAAATAACCAAAAACAAACTCATAAAAAACAAAAATCAAAAACTAAAACTTATCAAAATAAAAACAAAACCTAGAAAAAACAATAAAAGACAAAATACTTCAATAGAGTATTTCACCAACCAACTCCAAAGACAATCCAAAAATAGACAACTAAAAAATCACTTACACCACCATAAGTTACTAAAAATCATTATGGATGAAAGAGTGTGCATGTAGTCCTGTTCATGCCACCTTTCACAGAAAAACAGGAATGTCAAGGGACTAGCAATAAGAAATACTCTCGAAGACATTACACACAATTCATACTTTTTCTATCACTTAGCCACATTAAAGTCTATTTTAGAGCCACATTAAAGTCTATTTAGGTCGTTCCCGGATTAGGTAGGACCTTTTGGCTTGTAATGTTAGGCTAGGGACATAAGTATGTCTCAAACGAAGGTAAAAGAAGACAAAAATAAATGAGATAGAGCTAAAGCAATTGAAAGGAAAAGATAAAAACTTTAAAGAACACTTTCTAGCTGTCATTTTCACTCTTTCATTCACCTTTGTACAACTTACTTCATTCTCTTTTTCTTTTTGCACAACCCACCTAACAACATATTTTTCTCAGGAATTTTCAATAATAGCAAAGGTATATAAGAGAGAGATGATGCTTGAGTTTTTTCAAGATTTTTCTATAAAATAAGGCACATAATCTTTTTTTTCTTCATTTTTCTACCATTTTTCAATTTTTTGGCTTTTTCTTTTTTTTTTTTTTCAAATTTTTTTCTTTCAAGCATCAAAATTTTTCTTTCTTTCTTTCTTTTCAATAGCAAAAACACAGAATACATAAAAATACCCAAAATACCCTTTCTTTTTACAATAGGGCTTATCTTTCTTTCTTTCTTCACCCCTTTTCCCCACACTTATTTGTTTCTTTCACTAAAAACAACCAAAAGTCTACACTAACAACATCTCACGAATCGAGGTTCACTCAAAATGGCCATATATAGGTCCATTAATTGAGGTTCTATATACTGAGGTTAACAAAACAAAGAAAAAAATGGAGTATAATCCTCGGCATCAAGGCAAAAAAAAGGGAACTAGGGATAAATTTCATAAAGGATAATTGATAAGAAAGGCACAATCGGTTCAAAGAAGGCCTAAGACCATCATCTCCGAGACCATCCTAGACTAGACTTCTTTACTTTTAAAGGTAGGCAAATCATGAAATTGCTGGTACAGTTCAAATATTATTATCATAATGCTTTTCCCCAGATTCCTAAGTTTCTATTACTTAACAACATTCACAAGTGCATAAATAATCATTGATCAAGTAAGAAGCTTAGTAAATATGGTTTTCAGAGTAATTAAGTAATTTTTCTTTTTCGAAAAACCTAAGAATTTTTTTCATTTTTAAACTCTATCAAAAGTGGTAAAAATAAAATATTTTTGGATTTTTAAATAAGAAAGTAAGAAGAAAAGGACATAAAATATTCGTAGGGTTTTTAAATTTTCTGATTTTTTCGAAATTTCTAGAATAAGAGACTAATAGAAAAAACTTATACAAAAGCAAAAACAAAAAAGAGACTAGCAGAAAAAAACTTGAAAAACAGAAAATGCCCCCCCTCCCCCCACTTAAAATCACATTGTCCTCAATGTGGGGGTTATACTAAAAGAAAAAACAAAAACAAACACATACATGGGAAGCAATCCCGTAGATATAAAGGGATTAAAGCATATCAGGAAGCCATCCCACACAAAAATATCATAATAAATGAAAAACAAAAATTAAAGATAATAACTAGAACTAAAGGAAGAGAGAGTTCAAAGGGTGTTTAGAGAAGTTATCTTGTGGTTGTTTGAACAAAAAACCCTTTTCTGGCTCCTAGAGAGAAGGTTCTCAATGTTTTGCACTAAGGTACCTACCGCCGACAGTAGGTTAGACCCTACCTTCCGCGGTAGGCTTCTGCCTCCAACAGATGCCAATGTCGACCACCCTACTGTCGACGGTAGGGTAGACCTACCATCCGTGGTATGCTTCTATCCGACCTACGGAATCTCCAAACACTTTTAATGTATAGGGGTTGTCCTAGCACATTAAGAACTCTCCTAAAAGACTAGTATATCACTGAAAACAAATGGTTAAAACAAATTAGACAAAATAAGTGTTGAAAATAGGGCAATTAAAGATACAAACATACTTTACTATATGGTAGAACGGCTAATTTTACTCATCTTGAAGAATGAGGGATTCCTTTAGAAGATTCACTGAAATAAATATGGTTTAAGTCGATGGCCATTAACCTTAAACGTCCCTTGAGTAGGATGTTTTACCTCTATTGTGCCGTAGAGAAAAAATTTGGTTACTGTGAATGGTCAAGATGATTGTGATTTGAGGTTTCCAGAGAAGAGGCGAAGGTATGAGCTGTACAGGAGCACATCATCTCTTTCTTTGAATTCTTTTTATACCAGATACCTATCATGCCATCACTTTGTCTTTTCGTTAAGATGTTTGAATTCTTGTATACTCGTAATCTTCTTTCGTCAAGCTCATTTACCTGGAGTAGCCTTTGTTTACCTGCACGGATATAGTCAAAATTAATTAGTTGAATCGCCCAATGAGATTTGTATTCAATTTTGATAGGGAGATGACCCGATTTCCCATAAAGCAAATGGAAAGGAGTGCAATCAATTGCTATTTTGTAAGCAGTTTATTCTCTCAAAGAGCATCATCTAACTTAATACTCCAATCTTTCCGAGTGCTGTCAATGACCTTTCCAAGGATGTGTTTAATCTCCCTATTCACCACTTCTACTTGGCAGCTAGTTTGAAGATAATAGTGGGTAGCTAGCTAATGAGTTACTCCTACTATCCTAAGAACTTTTTCTAGTTGTTGGTTACAAAAATGAATACCCCTATCGCTTATTAGGACTCTAGGGACATCAAAATGAGAAAATAACCTTTTCTAAGCATTTAACCACAACTCTAGCATCATTTGTAGGTAAGGTTTGAGCCTCAACCCACCTAGATACATATTCAACAATGTCCAAAATATAATTATTACAAAAAGAAATAGAGAAAGGACCAATAAAATCAATACCCCAATAGTCGAACACCTAACACACTTGGAAAAATATTCATAGGCATAGAATTATGTTTTGAGATATTACCTGTGCGTTGGCAATTGTCACATTCCATTACTTACCTTTTTGCATCCTTGAATAAGGTCGGCCAATAGACACCTCATTCAAGTACCTTTTGGACGGTTTTTTTAACATGACAATGGTTTAGGATTTCCTCCGTTTCAAGGTAGGCTACACATTGTCTAATTATTTTGTCCGAATAGGGGCAAAAAAGGTATGGTTCCTAAAAAAAGTAGCACTTTAGATCTGCAAAGAACTTTTTCCTTTATTGTGTATTGCCTGCATGTATAACATTTGAAACTAGATAATTAGCTTTGCAAGCATACCAAGGTGAATCATCATTGACAGCTTTCCTGAAGAGAAGTTGTTCATTGGGGAATGTGTCGTCGATTCGCTCTTCATCCAATGGTTCTAAACTAGGATTTTCTAGTCCAAAGAAATGATCGGCTGCTGGATTCTCGGCTCCCTTTTTGTCTTTAATCTCCAAGTCAAATTCTTGTAAAAGAATTATCCATCTAATAAGTCTGGGTTTTGCATCATTCTTTGAAAGGAGATACTTCAAAGCAGAGTGGTCAGTATAGACAATAACTTTAGAAAGTATTAAATAAGGACGGAATTTGTCAAACGCTAATACTATAGCAAGCAATCGTTTCCGTTGTTGTGTAATTTGCTTGGGCATTTGTTAGAGTTTTGCTTGCATAGTATATTGGTTGGAAAAACTTACCTCTTCTTTGGCCTAAACCGATGCCTATAGCATAGTAACTAGCATCACACATCAATTCAAATGGAAGAGACCAATATGGAGAGACTAAAATTGGAGAGTTAGTGAGCTTTTCTTTAAGCAGATTAAGAGTAGCTAAACAATTGCCATCAAAATTGAAAGGCATATCTTTCTCAAGCAAAGTAGTAAGAGGTTTAGTAATTTTTGAAAAATCTTTTATAAATCTTCTATAAAACCCCGCATTCCCCAAGAAAATCCAAATCGCTTTAACAGAGGAAGGTGGAGGCAACCTTTTAATTGTCTCTATTTTTGCTCTATCTACCTCAATGCTGTTTTAGAAAATTTATGTCTTAAGACTATTCCTTCTTGAACCATAAAATGGCATTTTTCCCAATTTAAAACAAGGTGAGTTTCCTCACGCCTTTTTAAAACTTTTTCTAGATTAGACAAGCAAGTATCAAAAGAATTTCCAAACATAGAAAAATCATCCATAAAAACTTGCACATATCCCCCAGCAAACCCTCAAAAAATAGCAATCATGCAACGTTGAAAAGTAGCAGGAGCGTTGCACACACTGAAAGGCATATGTTTGTATGCAAAAATGCCATATGGCCATGTGAAAGTTGTTTTCTCCTGATCTTCTAGGTCGATGGGAATCTAAAAGTATACCGAGAATCCGTCGAGGAAGCAATAGAATAGATGGCCCTCTAACCTTTCTAGAATTTGATCAATGAACGGAAAAGGAAAGTGGTCTTTTCGAGTTGCCTCATTCAACTTTCTGTAATCTACGCATACCCTCCATCCGGCGAGTACATTTGTTGGAATTAACTTGTTTTTCTCGTTTGCCACCACAAGCATTCCACCTTTCTTTTGTACAATTTGAAACGAACTTACCCAGATGCTGTTTGAGATAGGATATATGATTCCAACATCTAGGACTTTAACAACTTCCTCCTTTACTACTTCCTGCATGTTTGGATTCATCGCCTTTGCGGTTGAATCAGTTGAATCACAGGCTTAGAATCCTCTTCTAATCTAATCTTACGAGTGCAGAAGGATGGACTAATTTCTTGAATATCTACTATCTTCCAAGAGATAGCTTTCTTGTGTTTTTGTAAAGTCCGTAATAGAGCTCCTTTTTTAGGATGGCTCAATTTGGAAGAAATAATGACCGGGAGTGTTGCATTTTCCCCAAGAAAAGCATATTCCAAGTGATCCAGTAAGGGCTTGAGTTTTAATTTCAGGGGTTCGTCAAAAGAAGTCTTAAGAGAGGATTTTTTAGGTACCTTTAGCTCTTCTTTTGTATTGTTGACCTCTTCCTTCTTTGCTTTATCTAATTTCTCAGTCAGAACCCGAACCTCCCTAGAATCTATTTCAGTTTGGGAATCTTGTTGCAAGGCTATTAATAATGCGTCATCCTTGACAAATTCCTGTACATGAATAGAGATATAAGGATAAAAAAATTTTACCATAAAGCAAGTATCATCATGATCTCCCATTCTACGCATGGCCTCAGGAAGTCTTAAAACCACTTTTTCTTCTCCTAATCTAAGGGTCAACGTCCCTTCCCCTACATCTATGAGAGTCTTAGCAGTGGCTAGTAAAGGGCGACCTAAGATGAGCGGGACTTCAACGTCTTCACTCACATCCATAATCACAAAATCTGCCGGGAACACTAAGTCCCCTACCTTTACTAATACATCTTCTATAATACCTATAGGATACATCGTAGATCCATATGTTAGTTAAATTACTTATCCTAGTAGGTTTAGACTCTCCTACTCCAAATTTTTTAAAGAAATCATAAGGCATAAGATTTACGCTAGTACCTAAATCAGCTAAAGCTTTAGAAACTGTTATATTTCCTAAAGTGGAAGGAATAGTAAAACTCCCTGGATCCTTTAGTTTTTCTAGAAGCTTTTGTTTAGGATTGAGAATTTAGGAACACTCCTCATTTATCATTACCAAAGAGATGTCCTCCAACCTCTTCTTTCCGAAGACAGCTTCTTTTAAAAACTCTTGTCATATTTAGGCATCTGCATTAAAACATCCACCAAAAGTAAGCTAATATGTAATTGTTTAAAGATTCTAGAAACTTAACATATTGTTTATCCTGTTTGGCCTTTATTACCCTTCTTGGGAATGGAATAGGAGGTCTCTATGGTGGAGCAGCTACTATTTTCTTTTCTACTTCTTTTTGTTGATCCTCCTATTCCCTAGGGAGAATTGATACCCTTTGTTCTTTGGTTGTTCCTATATCCTTTTCTACAATTGGTATGGGTGCTAACTCTCTCCTACTTCTCAAGGTGACTACCCTTGCATCGTCGGTTGACATATTAAAGGAGGACTTTCCATGATCATCCTCGTCAATTTCCCAATTTAATTTTCCATGTTAAGGAGAAAGGCAGTTTTGCTCTGTTGAACCTCTTCCATACTTTCTGCCCCATTATTTGCTGAATTTACATATTTTGACACTAGATCCTCCAAACAAGGTGATGGAGATAATGGATTTCGATCTAGACGTCTATTTTGAAAACCAAGGGTTGGTTGTTGTCTTCTTTGATTTTCACCACTCTAATGAACTCCCGCTTGATTTCTCCAACCTGAATTGTTTTGATTTAGATTTGTATGGTATCCTCTCCAATTTTCTTCGAACATGGCCTGTTGTTGATATGTGTTTTAAGGTCTAACAGCCATCTTTTTTATGCCTTGTTCTAACATTGCGGCAAGTCGGTCTTCTATGGCATCATTAACATCCACGTCTTATAGTCCAAGATCTGAAATGAATAATTAATCAAAACAAGTTTCAAGAGCTAAAGGAAAAATCTCCAAAGATTATACCACAAACAACTCAGCAAGTACGCAAACAAAGAACTATGACAAAAGCACTAAAAACAAAACAAAATTCGTTAAACTTGCCGTTCCCCGGCAACGGCGCCAAAAACTTGATTCTTTTTAAGAAAAATAAAATGGGACGTTATCCTAACTACTACATGTAGCGCAAGAGGACCTAACAAGGTAGAGGTGAGTTTCAACCCGAGTGTCAAATCTTTCTAGGAACGGATGAAGGTTCAAGTACCAATCATGTTCTAATGTCTAGTCAGAAAAAATATGATGTCATTGAAAAAAGAGATAAATAAAAACAAATAACTCAATTAAAAGAAATCAAATAAAAACTATTTTTAAAAAATTATAAAGACAAGAGTTTGGGTTGGTGGAATCCCCCTAATCCTTGTTACTAAGTCAATTGAAAAATCTTTAATGAAACTATGTTGAATTAATCAATATAGGTCATCACTCAAAATCGGGCAATCCCAATCTCTAGGACGAAAGCCACCCTACTCAATATCCCTTGGAGGAAAATCTCTTTTCTCCCTAACAAATTATGAGTGCATAAAACTTAGGTAATTAAAAAGACCTAAACGTGAAAAATCGTATCTCTAGTTAATTGCCCAAATTAACGCCCAATTGGTTGCCTTATATTTTTCTTCCTTTTTCAATTCCAAACAAATGCAATTAAATTACAAACAAACACAATTGGAAGACAATTTAAATTAAAACAAGCATTGGAATCAAGAAAATAAACCAAGAACTTCATAATAAAGAATTAGAAACTATTCATATTAATAAAACTGAAATTAATAAAAGAATTCAATTCAAGAAAAGTAAAAGAAAGCTTAGGATTAAGTCTTGAAGCCGCAATTGAATCCTGAACATCTTCTAAGATCGTCTCTCGAGTCACCAAGTCGAAGATCGAAATCTTGAATCAATGTTTCAATTCTTGAATCCAAGAAAATAAATCTTGTAGAAATCTTGAAATTTTATAACTAAAGAAAATATAAAAGCTAGAATTTTAAAGAATGTTTAACTATCCTAACTTACTACTCATCTAAACTAATCTATCTAAAACTAAGTTCTAATCTATTCTAAGATTGTTTAAGGTATCTAATATGTGTTACACAGCTGCAAATAAACTTCATTATATAGAGGTGAAAAATACAAGAAAAACAAATCAAAATCAAAGAAGAAAAAACGAAAATCGAGTTTGAATCGGACTTGAACCGCCCTTGCCAGCACACCTACCGTTGACGGTAGGACAAGGCCTACCTTCCGCGGAGGTCTCTGTCTTGCCAATGCTTGCCATCCTCTGCACTTACCGGCAATGGTAGGTCAGCCTACTTCGCTGTTAGGTGCTATTTTTTTGCCTACGGCTTCTGTTTTCGTGGTTTTCGCTCCTTTTCATCTATTTTGGTTTCCTTTTCATTGTTTCTACTTCTGGAGGGTACCTAAAAAAAGAATAAGAGGTATTTAACTAAAATATATACTTTTACATGCTAAAAATATCGAAAATGATGAATTTAACATATAAAAAATTATAGACAATTATGCACTTATCACAGGATAAGACCGGTATTCTAGCCGAGTTCATACCAACATAGGTAAGTGTATTATACTTAAGACTACACTTTTTTTTTTTTTTAATTAAAGTTACTTCTCATTTTATACTAATTATGCGGTTTACATTTTGTAATATTTTATTGAGCTATGTCGTTGTGACCGAGACTTACGTCCCGTGTTATGATCAAACCCTGAGGTCCCGTTAACATCTCCTCCAGACACCGTAATTATTACGGGCAAAAAAAAGGCTGACCCAACAAGGAGAGACAAGTCACACTCGAAGCATATACAGATTGCCCATAGACCATTCAAGAACACTAGTGGATCGGGGTCTGGATCGGGAGAGAGGGGGAGAGGGCCCACACCTTGTTCTAGATCCTAGGGTAGAGGATGTAGTAGTCGGCGTGGTTCAGTGCACTCATCTACTGTAGCTGCAGATCCTCCTTATCGTGAGTTCTCTTACATGATTACCCATGTTCCATATATCCTTTAATTGATAGATAGATGGATCCCACAGGGGATTATAACTGCAGGTTCAAGATGGTATCATATTTTCTCAATGGCGATATAGAAATGGCATGTTGTACGTAGACAAATGTGACGTGAGATGCGAAATATCCAATCTTTAGACATAAAGATACTTGGCATACCACAGGGTTTTTTACAGTTGTGTGCACTGGGAAGGAATAGCCCCGACAGAAAATTTGATGGATGTACCCGACCATCTACATGTTATTGCGAACCTGTATCGGGTATGTGCAGTACTTATCACGAGACATCCGGGAAGTACAACGGTATTGCCATATCGGTTGGGAACCTGCTTCAGAGGACGATTGTGATGGGACACTTAGCAAGTCGTGAACACTTCATTTGGGCAAGTTAAATTTTACTTGAAATAATTAGTCGTTGTATTATACATATTTTCATTTTAATTAATTAAAATACACATCTTTCCAATGCTAAATATAAATCAAATATGGCAGTGGCACGCGAACAAGGACATACATGATTTGTGGGTTCCTTTTCGTTTTGGCCTGACAGAGTGGACTGCTACGTGTGCCCGAATGTATAAACCATCAACATAACCTCCCCAAATAGTCGACATTAATTGATTGTAATATTTATTAATTTATGTAGTATTATTTTATTTTGTGTATTATTAATTTATTAGTTTTATGTTGTCATATTCATTATTGTCGAAATACTTCTTAAGTAATTAAGAAACACGTAAAATTAAATTCCAACTTGAAATAAATGTAAGCGATGAAGAAACAAACTAAAAATGAATAACAGGAAAACATAGTAGGCATACATGCCAAATCCTCATCAGTTATAACTGAAAGTGTAAATCTAATCACTAGACATATGCCACCTACGTCTAAGACGAGCAATCTCTGTATATCGCAGCTTGGGTTCATACATCCTCAGGATCATCATCCCGGACATAGGGTTCTAACTAGTTAACTAATACGATAGCTGGTGCCTGAGAACGTTGCGGGAAACCAATGCTGGGAGGAAGTAAGTCTGGGTTTTGTGTCCTCAGATTGGTGTGATGGAGATAGCACTCCATATAATGAGGACTGCAAGCATGGGGAGGCATAGCAATATATCGCATATGATCGGCATATACACACAGTAGCTCGCCGCATCATCCCAGAAGGCCCTAGTGAAGGTGTGCTTCATGACGTAGTACTTAGTTGAAGCCAGCCTATACTACAGTGCTCGATCGAACTAATGATGAGAGCATATGGAAACCCTGAATCCCACCGAACTATCACACGTATCTCTCGGGCATGTACGGTTCAATAATAGAACAATATGTTAAAAGGTTGTGGTATGCAAAAAAATATACCACATGTATCTCCGTGGGCCTAAAAGATTCTATCGAACCTCAGATGCAGTCATGACATCTAATCACATCTAAGAGTCTAACAATGAAGCTGGACCACCTGTATGTCCCATCATCTGAAATTATTGGATACAAGGACTATCGAGAACTACTCTAGCTAACATGAGAAAGCATAGGTATATCCAAGCTTATAACATAGAAACGTACATATATTACAAAGAATTTAACAAATAAAACATTCAAGCAATATAAGAATTTAATAATTTCGTGAATGTGAATACCTTCAACAGTGATGAGAAACCTCACAACTCTCTCACGTCCGAACGTGACACATGTCCAAGATTCTTGTACAACTAGGCCAATACTGTATCATAACAAGCCATCCTCCTACACCTCTAAAGATTCCTCACTATAGGTCATAGCTAATAGCTCGCAACAGGCAAGCCACTCTTGTCAGGGAAGAGGGAACGCGCACAAGAATGGAAAGAAAGTAACAGGCTGCCTTTACCTCAATGGCAAGACATGCACAACTAATATGTGAAATAAGTTACATTGGAATGATCTGATCCTTGGACGAAAACTCGTTAAGTGGCTCACCTTATGCAGGTATCCATTGGATAAGCTCTATGTCGAGTAAAGTGATTGTCATCTCACCAAACAACATGTGAAATGGGTTGGTGTTTGGCTACCATCTCTCCACAAAATCCCAATAAAAGAATATTGTGCCTATACTGGAACATGCCGAATTGAAGATGAACCAGTGCAGATGTAGCAGACATATGCCTAACATCTCCATCACTCGGTGTATGCCCAGTAAGTGCGGAATTAATGTGAACCGGACAAGTCAATCACTTTTGGAAGTTAAGAGTGGACCAATTACTAGGGCTCAAAGAAGTAAACCAAAGTTTTTAAAGATAATGGCATAGTTGGTTATTTCAAGGAAGGTTTGAAGAGCATGTTTGAAGGGTTTGAAGGCCAAGAAAGAGTGTCCAAGTTATTTTCCAAGTGTTCAATTAGAAAGGACCAAACAAGGGAAAAAATTGGAGGAGAAATTGGCTAAGTATTTGGTGGAACCTACCATAACGCCAACGGTAGGCCCTGCCTACCATCGCCAGTAGGTTTCTGAACGGACGGCCTATTGAAGACTGCACCTGCCGCCGACAGTAGGTTCTACCGTGCCGTTACTGGTAGGCCTCAGGAGGGTAAGTGCTTATCCATCCTTTTGGGTGGGATTTTTTAATTCAAGATGTTTTTCTAGCTCTAAATCAAGGGGTTTATGGGTAATTCAAGGCATTAAATACTTATGTAGCTAGGGTTAAGGCTTGACCTACAAGTACCCCATTATAAACGCATTGTAACTAATCTTGTTGAATTTTGTCGAAATTGTTGAGAGAAAATTTTTTGTCTCTAGTGTTCTTCACCCTTGCTTAGTTAGTTTGCTAAGGGTTAATGTCTGTAGTTGTGAACAATTGATAGCCTTAGATTGATGAATCTATGGAATTCAATTGATCATCTTAATTCCTTTCATTGATTAAGTTTTAGAGTTTTTGTTCTTGGATTCAATTAATCCTAGGTCTTCTAGATTATGTAGCTTTGGTTTTGAGGCCTTACTTTCCTCAAGGTTCTCCTTATCAATCTATGAAAGAGTTTTGCCTCTCAATGTTGGATTTATGAGGCTTAGATCCTCATAGGTTTTCCATTGGAGTGTTGAAGCTATAAAATCCTCGAAAGAGGTTCTTTATGAAGGAGGTGGTCTTGGGAGGGTGTTGAATCAAGTCGACATGCAATAGAACATTCACGTCAGGAATGACGACCACGTAACCTCAAAACAAGCCACCCCTCTATTTAACAATCATATAAAAACTCCAATAAATAGAAAATAGAAATATATGAAAAAAAATCATTCCATACATAATAAATTAAAATACTTAATAGAAATATTGTAAAATTTACTTGTCCATGCCATATAACAACAGCGATGTATCCTGCATATGATGGAATGATGTTCGGTTGATGTGGACCTCCAGGAGCAGGTCATATCTGCTTCCAAATAGCCTTAGAATTCTTTACCTTCTTCGTTCCACCTCCAACTCCCGAAGGCCCCAAAGGCTTAGGAGATGCTCAGTAGGTTGGCTCTCAGGAAGATCAAGAGACTTACCCCCTGTTGTAAACCGTTTCAGACTCACTTATCTCACTATTCTCCTCGCACGCTCAATAAAACTACCTCCTCTCCCCACGCGGTCTGTAATCCCTAAAGACGATATTGGTACAACCTCTCTCTCCTCATCCTCATCCTCCTCATCCTCTCCATGAACAACCCTAACCCTGAACATGCCCACTCTCTCTCCCTGCCTGAACTATTTCCTCATCACCCTCATCACCGTGAGGCTGTCCACAATGCTATCACACCTAGTAGCATAGGAAGACATATGCTCTGAGTTGTCATAATAACTCTGCTGATATGAGTCTCTTGATGCTCCTCATAGTAAAAAATCATCTAAGACCAATAGGGCAAATTGCGCACTCGGGAAGTCTATAGTAGGTGGCTACCGTATATAGAGGTCGATATAATTTGGTCAACAAGAGCTCGGAGCAAAAGGGGTTATAAGAAGATGATGTAGAGTGGTGAGAATGAGGTTGTGGTAATGAAGAAGGGTGATATGGCAATGGTGTATATAGGTTATATGACATCTGTACTATAGTGGGAATAGGTAGAGGCTGAACCGAAGACCCTGGTACATCAAACCCATGATACATCCCATGGGGAGGAGTGGTAGGTATATTTGACGTGTTCTGCCTACCCCTAAGTCCCTTAGAAAAAGCTGTGACCGTATGACCGGCTGCTCGTATTGGCAATCGGACCTAAGCCTACATCTCTATGGTGCGACTGTTCCGTATTCATCTAAACGAATTTTAAAAAGACCATAAAGAATAGGTATATTTGAATATGTTTTCATAATTCTTAGTAAATTATCCGTACTATTATTAGACTATTATTTTATACTTCTTATTCAATTATGAAGTTATTTCTTATTATTATTCATTATTACTAAATGATAAAATTATTCTATTTTTAATTAGTATTAATCATATTTTTTAAAAATTAAAAAATAAATGTTTGTATTAAATTAGACTATGATTAAATTAAATATTAAACAAACTAAATTATTCAAATTATTATTTAAAACTTTTAATTAATTTCTATAATTATTTAATTCTTATTAATTAGTTATGAAATTTTATTATTATAATTTTTAACTATTAATTATTAATTATATTTTAAAAAATTAATAACTAAATATATATTAAATCAGATTATGAGTAAATTATGAAATATTAAACTAACTAAACTATTCAAATTATTATTTAAAATAATTATTTACCTTTTATAATTAGTTAATCTCTAAAAGTTATTTAGTTTTTACGTCTAGTTATTATTTAAATTCATAAGTATTATTAATTAAGCTAAACATATAAATTAATACAGAATTATCATTAATTATATAAGGATTAATTAACATTGATGAATACTAGAAATCCCATAACAATTATATACGAAACTCTAATAACAATTTACTACACCAAAAAATTAAACAATTCATAATTATTATAATTGTAAAATTTAACGAAGTAACATAATGAATTACTGATCGGGATTTTCTAACTAAGTTTTAAACCCAATACTCGCAAGTGCACAAGATCAATGTAATACGGAAGTATAAGGGTATCGAACCACAGAGAAAGGCTTAACTACTTAAATTATTATCTTCCTAAATTAATTTTATAAAAATAAGAATGATATTTTATTATCATTCCTAAATTAATTAAAACTAATGAGTAAAATAAAATTGAAACTAATAGGAGATTAACCAAAGAAGATGATTTAGAACCTTGAATCCACCACTAACCTATATAACAATGATTTAATTTTATTTAGGAGAAAAGATTAAACTTTTATGTGATGGTCTAGGCTACAAGCTTTGATTCACTAAAGAAATATGTTGTGTTTAACTGCATGACATAATCCATCTGACCATTAGCATGACTTATTCATTCCTATGACATAAATCATCTAAAATTGGCATGAACTATTCAATTCTAAAACTCACAATATACTTGCAAAAATTACATATCTCTCATACTCAAGACTACAAGAATCAAGCATGGATAAAAATATCAATTAACCCAAATAATTATTCTAGAAGAACAATCACAAAGATTTAATTGAATCAAACCAATAAACATCCCAAAATATGCAATCACATAAATATTATAATAAATCTCCAAAAATAAAATAAACCAAAGTCGCATGGCTAGGGTTTCATCAAGATTCTAAAAATAAATTTAGTTCATGGCTAAATGGACAGAAGGAACCAATTTCTTGGAGTAGATCATGGCTTTCTTCTTCTCCAATTGAAAGTCGCTGCAGCTCTTCTCTTTTTTTCCTCCCCTTCTCTTCTTGTATGGCTCTTCTATATATAGACAAAAGAGAAGCAAAATCCTAATCCTTAAAGGATTCAAATACTGTAGCTTCCCTTTACCAAATTTAATATGGAATCTTTATTTTCCATTCTTTTTTAGAAATCTGCACAAAGATAAATAAAATAAATTAAATATAATAATTATGACTAATAAATAAATAAAATATTTTCAAAGGCTAATAATTAAAACTTAAGGTGTTTGTTTGTATTAAAAATCGACTCTATCAATTACTACATGAAAAAACATAGTAATAAATGAAATTAACTAAAAAATTAAGCTAATGCTATATCATATATTAGAAACAGCTAATACCACAACATAGATAATATTATTAATTAATAAAAATTAAAAAAATCGAAAAAAAGGGGAGTGGTGCACTTATTGGTTTCGCACCACGCCAACCCGATATTCAACTGTGTTTTACTTGCCCTCAGAGTGTAAATAAACAAGTATAAAATAATGTAGTACCTTTTTTAGATTTTCAACGGTTGGATTTGAATAGATCTTTGCTTGAAGTCCTTGAATGGTAGAGAGAAGTGAGAGAGAAAGTGGCACGACTCGGGGTGCACAAGAGATGGTGGACTTGTTCCCGGAGCCGACCACAAGGGGAACAACCAAGAAGATAGAAGACGAACACAAGGGGTTGACGGCGTTATTTGAGAAGAGGTTCAACAACGTCTCTTGGCATATGCTAGAAGAGCAAGGAGAGGACCTTAGAGGAGGCAAAACCTTCCTAGTATTCAAGGTTAAAATAGAAGAATCCAAGGAAGCGATTTGGGGGTTTTATGCTTCAAAATTGAAGGAAGATGATTTTTCTGGACCCACCCTACCTTCCATGGTAGGGTTCTGTCAATAGGGAGAAGGAATTCACACAACCACCCTACCGTTAACGATAAGGTTCGGGACAAGGAGGAAATAGTGCGACCTTACCTACCACGGATGGTAGGTCAGGACCTACCACGGATGGTAGGTCAGGACCTAAAGGAGGAATTGGGGAGCTTTTAAATTCCTTAACTATATGTTTTTGTTGTAAACTTTTTTTGACTTATACCTAAATGGTCTAAGTATCTTTTAAACTATTTTAAGTTAGTCTAATACTTGGAGTGGACAATTAATTGTGAAGACCGCTGTATATACTCTTATTTTGCAACCATTAAAGGTAAGCCTCATACATTGAAAATCAAAAGAGAGACAACTAGTTATTGAGATTTCTTCTTCTTCCTTGTAAATTAAGGATTTCTATTGTATAATTTCTTGATAAGAAACTTCTTGAATCTTCAAATTCAAGATTTCAAGTCTAATTCCAAATTTTATTAATCCGTTGAGGTGCCAACTTTCTAGTTGGGGTTGCTTGGGTTTTAGGTGCTTCTTAGAGTATAGAGGATAGGTGAGGCTTTCTTCAAGCCTTGTTGATTCTCCCCTTCATATAAGAAGGTTTAGTTGTTATATTCTTGTTTGTTATTCTTGCAAATGTGTTTTTGTGTTCTTCAAATTCTCCAAAAATATCTATCAAAGGGAACCTCTATAAAGGAGTCTATCTTGGGAATAAATGATCATCAAAAGAAGCTTGGGAGGATTATTTTTGGAATTTGTAGACAAAATCATAATTTAAAACCTATGAAAACCACCAACAGGATCCGCACATAATAAAAAAACCGATTGGAGAGAAAACTACCTCAATGTTTTTGAAGCCGCTAGATGTTGAGGCGATGTTATTTACGCTTTGCTCTCTACTAGTATCCACGCGATGACCTCCTTTGCAAGCAAACAGGATGGTAGCCCCTCAGCGTTTTGAAAACTATTCCAAACGAACCCTAACTATTTGGTAATGCTTTTGAATTTTAGGGAGAGAGAGGCAAGAAAAAATTCTCATTATTCTAGGGTTAAAATTTTCCTTTTTATCAGAGGAAGACTATTACTGAAAAGGTTAACGTAATTTTTTATAGCTGTCCACGTAAGAACCCTAATTGTCATCTAATGACAATTTAATCTCGCTCGCCTATTCCTATAATTATCCAACGGTTGGATGAATATTATTAAGTAATTAATTTCATTTATTTGATAAATAAATTAGTTACTTATTTGACTTACCAAATATATATAACACGGAATCTGATCCCTTTTTGTATACGTTCAACGAATCTAGACCGAGTCATCCTTATAAAGCTTAATTAACCATTTACTTGATCACTAGGCAAACTGTTCCAACAAATAATATTAATAACACCTTATTAATACTTATTTGAGCATGGCCATGCATATTTTCTAGTCTTCCTTATCAAGGGGCCCATGGATATCTCTCTCTAATAAGAGAGGGAAAAATCCCTTTCACTATCTCTAATATTCAAGCCATGATAAGAAAATAGCCCAACTAATAGCCATAATAATCACCTGATTAAAAATGATGTTTGACTATGTGAAACTATATTTTCTTCCCATGCAAGAAGCATTAGAAACATTAAGTCAAGGGACACCAAACATAAAATTGAGAAGAATACTTATAACTTAAACCCATGCAATATTTCTTCTTCATTTTGGGTCATGTCAAATAGAATATTCTCAATATATATTTATGAATTAATTTTATATCTTGTATTCATAATCAATAAAACTTGATCATCAATCAATTTCATACTAGTTTAGTAATACAAGATGTGATAAAACTAGGAACAAACAAGAATTGTATTTTATTAGCAAGAAGGGTTTTACTATCAAGTCACATACTTGATGACCAAGAGCATAAAATACAATTCAAAATACACGCCTCATAAATAATAAATATAAATGTAAGTCAATTGGTCTAGGTCATATTACTAAAAATTATACCATGTGGTATCAAAGCAAAGCTCTCTATGAGGTGAAATTTTATATGTTTATTTGTTGAATTTGTGTTTAAAAAAAAAGCCATTGAAAGTATTTGAGAAAAGGCAAACAATCTGGAAACTTTTCGGCTAGAAAAAGTGATGAGTAAAGATTGAGTTAAAGTATAACAAATGAACTCCGAATTGCATGAAATTAGTCTTGATTGAAATCTTATTCGATTGTGAAGATTTTGCAACAAATTTGAGCCTATTTGGTTTAGAATTGAAGGAGTTATGTTGAGATTTCTATAGCCGGTTTTCATGCTCTTTTTTTCTGGATTTGATTTCTAGTAATCTTCATATCTTTGATTTCTAAACAAATTGTCTTAGTTTAGAATTTGCAACTTCTTTGGATATAATTATAAGTGTTTTGATGATCTTTGGTGGAAATTAGACTCATTCCTTTACTCATACTCTAAAGTATTTCTTTGACATTCTATGCCTTCCACATACTCGACAAAATTTCTGTTTGAATTCCTTGTTCTTATCTATCAAGAGTTTCTTGCATGATTTTTGCTTCGGGAATGTCTTATAACTTGGAAGCTGTAGAAAAATCTAGGTAACTCTAGTGGTGAGGGAAAAATAATTAAAAGGCAAGAGGGTGAGCATATTGATATAAAAGCCATAAAGAGTGAGCGCAAACACGATGGTTGAAAGCAATACCCATCGAGTGAAACACATAGGGAGCGGCGAGGTCCTTGTTTTCTATTAATTGTTTGCTTGTTTTGTAGGTACCTTGGTGACCTACCAATCTTGAATATGTCTCATGAAAAGGAACAAAATCGAAACCATAATGAGGGACCTAGTGATCCTCTTGTGCAAGAGGTTGTTGGTACTTTGAGGTCCTTGAAACAACAAATGGGAAACATTGAAAGAAATGTTGGGGCATTGTCCGCTCTGATCGATAGATAAGAATCGACAATGGGACAAATGTGGGGATTTCACAATTATGAAAACCTTACCCCAAGACAAACTATGAGAGATGAAGGTAGCTCCTCATGCTAATTTTGGAGTTAGGGATGACCTTTCCTGAAATTGCCAAGAAAGTTTCCAACCTTTTGAACCCAAGGCTGAGGAAGGTTTGGTGCTAGAGGAGGAAGGAATGGAAGAGGCATGGGAAGAGGATTTGAAAGATAATTCATGAGAATGCAAAGGGAACAAGAAATATACTATGGCTGCCAAGAAACATATGACTGGGAATTAGAAAGACCTGAAGAGGGTTACTGATAATCGTTATTTTGGCTATTATTTTGTATGTTGATTCCATTGTTTTTCAGTGATTTTAAGGTATAAAGTTTACATTTGAAGCTAATATCTCCCATTTGTGTCGTAGGTGCTCGTCGAAGCAAGTACAATGAAGAACGAACGAAAAAGGCTTAAAACATGGAGAAAATGACAAACAACGACGTAAAAATGTGACAATAGCAACCTACCACTGACTTAGGCTACCCTACGGCGCACGGTAGGCATCTTGGCAACAAACGAAGTGAGCACAGAAACCTACCATGGACAGTAGGTTCCCCCTACCACCAACAGTAGGTTCTAGGCAAAAGAAGGGCATTCAAGATAGAGACCTACTGGAGACGGTAGTTCTACCATCTCTGTAGGTCCCGAAATCAGCAATATGTAGTGGTTTTTGACAGCTTTTTTGGGGATCATTCATTAGTTAGTTTTATATTTAGGCAAATAGGTTTATAGAAGGCAAATTAGGGCAATTTTCTGTGACAAATTTCCCCCCAATTCTCACCTCAATTAGGTAGGATATAGATTAGAGAATAACAATTGAAGGATTACAAGCAGAATCAAGGATTGAAACACAAATTAGAGCTTTGTTGGAGCAACTAAGGGGACGAGCTCGGGGATTGCTCAGGATCAAAATTGGGCCTATAATTCTACTCCTAAGCTATTCTTTTCCTTCTCTAGTAGTTTTAATTTTGTTTAGTTTCAGTTTTAGACAATGAATTGTGAGTAATTATATTGTTTGGATTAAGGGTTAAACCCTAATTTTTGGTATTATGAAATTGATTGAAATTGATGAAATTGAATTGTTGCTATTGAATTGCTCTCTAATTTTTTTAGTTCCTTGCAATTTAAGTTTCATGAACTTGAAGTAATCTCATGGGGGTTTGGAATTGAAAAATGAAGAACACTGTAAGGCTTCTAATTTGGGGATTAATTGGGGTATTGAACTAGAGATAGTTAATACACTTTTAGGTCAACAATAACCTGTGTTTTATTACATACGTAGCTTGTTAGAGAGAGAAGAGATTCTCGTCTAAAAGTAATAGTGAATAGAGCGGCTTTCACCAATAGATAGGGATTGCCCAATTAGGGGTGTGGTGACCCGATTTATTAAGGAAACTACAATTTTCATTCATTCTAATTAATTGGAGTAGTAACAAGGTTAGGGGATCCCGAAATCCAAACTTCCATCTTATTCTTTTCCTTATTTGCTAAGTAATGTTTATCGTTTTGTTAGCTCACAATCACTAAACATCGTTTTTAAGACTAACAGTAAACCAACGGTTGAGTAGTGTAACCTTGCCATCCTGGAGAGCATTGACACTTGGAGTGAACCCATTCCTATAGTGTAAGGTCTCCTGTCTTGCACTGTAGCTGTAGGATTCCCAATCCCATTTCATTTTAGAACACATCAAGTTCTTGATGTCAATGCCGGGGATGGCAAGTTTGAAGAAATACCGTTGTTTGGTGCTTTAGTCATTGTTTTTTGCTTTTTTTGAATTGTTTTTATCTTGTTCTGTATTATTATTGCACTTAGGTGTTTGTGGTATGGATATTGTGTATTCGGTTTCTTACTTCTGGAACTTATGTTAATTGCTCATCTAATTATGGTTTCAAGTTTTCGAGAGTAAGGCACGGGTGGCAAGGCCACCATGGACAACTGGTTGGCGGCAATATTACAACAAGGGATTGAGAACGTGGCTGGTGTACCTCAACATCCGAATTACTAGCCGACCATGTTCCAAGAAGACCGGCAGAGATACCATATGTATTCTCACCAGTACATTTCGGATTGGAAGACTCAACCGAACATTCCTTGGGAAATTTATGATCAGTATTAAACATTCAATCACAGACCACCGGTACCTCTATCACCCCCACAACTCAATATCGAAGATCTTATGTTGAGATATATTAAATCGGCAGATGCTTAGGTGAAGAGCATGGAAGAAATCAAGAGAAGCCAAACTGCCTCTCTACACAGTATGGAGAACCAAATTGAGCTACTGGCAAAGATGATCGCGGACAAACTGCTTAGTAGTTTACCTAATACTACAGATCAGATTTAAGAAGAACAGGCCGAGGCAGTCACCGTGCCAAGAGCAAAAGAACTAGCAATAACGGCTCCATAATTGTGAATTAAGAGGAGGAAATTGATCCAATACCGGCAGAGTCCACCTTCCCCTTGGAAGAGGAGGTTGAACAAGGAATAATGGAAAGAAGGCATGACGGTCCCCAGTGTTCGAAGAACTTCCTCAGGTTAAAAGTGTAGTGGAAGGGAGTAAGAGAGATGAGTACTTTCTAGAGAATGAGAGTGAGTTTGAGGAAGGTGAGCCAGAAAAGGAAAATGAGAGTCTCACTGAGAATCAAGAGGATCATTCAAAAGAGAAACAAGAAATAGAGATAGACATTGTCAAAGAGAGTGAGGGAGTAAATCTTCGAATTACTGAAACTAACTTTATTCTTGTTCATGATTCTTTATGTATACAGGCACCATGGATGCAATCTAAGGAGAACGACGGGGAGAGGAGAAATCTCATTGAGTTCGAAGGTAATTGTGAGAGCGTTAAAAGAAAACAAATTTATTGCTATGAAAAATCGCAAATAAGCTTTTCTTCAACCTTAGCCCACATTAATCTTTTGTTTCCCTTTAAAGAATTGAATTTATTCGTAATTTGTAACATCTTCCTTAAGCTTCATCTTAAGAATTTGAATTCTCTTCTTGTTCTGGGTTTTAAAGTTTTTCATTTTCATCACAAGGAGGTCATAAACGGCCAGTGCCTTAAACTATACTTGGGCGAGGATGTAAGAACTCACCCTAAAGAGTCCCTCGTTCTCATTGACGAGTAATGTTGGTTGTGAGCACGTGTTGTAGTTGTATTTGTATGATAGTTTATTTGGTTTTCACTTTTTGTTTAAGTTGAATAGTCATGACCGTTTGGCTTTGGTATGATAACAACTCATAGGGAAGATGGCCTACGGGTGTATCCTATACAATATAGGAAGACTAACACTTGATCGGTCCAAAGCAAAACGAGAGTTGAATTTAACACAACGGAATTCTTCCAACAGGATAACCTCCCTATACTCTTCAACTCTTTTCTTCTCTTGTCTTGTTTTTAGTTAGTGTTGTTGTGTTTCGTTTATAGTTCCAGTTCTTTACTTTATTTGGTTTGTGAGAGGATAGCTTCCCATGTGCTTTATTGTTTTATTATCTACGGGAGTGCCTCCATGTGTGTTTATTTGTTTTGTTTTGGTCTGGCCCCCACATTGAGAACAATGTGGTTGTAAGTGTTTGGGGATATTTCTATATATACTCTTATTTTTTATATTTTTATCGCTTTCCTTACTAAAAATCTAAAAAAACAAAAAGAAATTGAAAAAAATTTCAAATTTTTCTTAGTTATCGTCATCTTTTTATTTGAAAAACCGAAAAGATTTTCCTTTATCTTTCTTTTTGCAACTTTGGTTGAATGATCGATCACGAGACTTTAGGATGTTCCGAGAGGGCATAGCACTTGGTCGTTTGGAAAACCTTATTTGCATAATATTCTTACATGTTGATGGTTTTTTTTCCCTTGCGAGTGTTCTCAGTAGAAGAAACCTAGGAATTATGGGAAATTAGCCTAATGAGTATCTTTTCGAATTTGTGCATGCATCCTTACGTTTCTTTGTTCTTTGAAGTGAAAAGTGCTAGTCTGAGTTAAGCCCGGAAAAGATGGTCTCAGGCCTTCATTGTATCGTTTGAGCTTTTGATTTGCCTACCCGTGTATGAAATTAAACTTTAGCTCCCTTATTTATGCTTTCATGCCAAGGGTTTTACTCCCTTTTATTATTCTTCGTCTATTTAAACTCACAATATATTAAACCTCATTTCACGGAGCCAATGTTGGAATATCATGCTTAGCCGTTTTAAGTGAAAGTAATAGATAAGTGTGCGGGTGAAAGAGGAAAGAAAAGAAAAAATGCTGTAAAGAGAGGGGTAGTTTGGGTATTTCACAATTGGTTCAAATTGTTCAAAAAAACAAGAGAGAAGAGTTGTTTTGTTTTGTTGATGAAAAAAAAGAGAAAACAACCAAAAAGAAAAAATTGTACTTTCATTTTTTGTGCATAATGCGATCGTAAAAAATAAACGACACTAGTTAACTCTTGTTAAAGGGTTGAAATTGTAAATGTGTGGGTAAGGTCTGCGAAAGAAACGAAGTAGGTTATTCAAGGGTGAGTGAGAAAAGCCTACAGCAACTAGAATGTTATTTCTTAATCATGCCATTTTTTCCTTTCGGTTGCATTAGCTCTCTTTTGTTTTGTTCTTATTCCATTTACCTTTGTTTGGTACTTTTTACGTCCCAAACCCGATATTACAAGCCGGAAAGTCTTACCTAATCCGGGAACGACTTAGGATAGGACTTGGAATGAATAAGAACTAGAGGAACGTGAGATTGTGGTGCATTGTCTTTTGAAGGATTATCACTTCGTTAATTACTTAACATTCTTTCATTTCTATGAAAATGGCATGAACATTACACACACAGACATTGGCATGTAATGTTTATTTTTATGTGTGGTGGACTGAGTGATCTTGTGCTCGTTCTTTCGTTTTGTCTTTGTGGTTACGTGATTGAGTATTCTTTTGAAGTGGCATCGTTTTAGTTTCGTTTTTCCTTAATTTGTTTTTGTTGTATTTTGTTTTTGTATTGTTATTTTCGTCTTTTGCCTTCCAAATTGTTCAATTGTTTAAGGCCAGCTCATTTTCCATTTTCTTTGAACTCTATATTTGAAAATAAAGCTTCTAAACCGTTTTCGTTCCATCCGTTTAGTTCTATTGCTTGAGGATAAGCAAAGAATAAGTACGGGAGTAATTGATAGTCGTTATTTTGGCTATTATTTTGTATATAGATTTCATCATTTTTCGGTGATTTTATGGTGTAATGTTTACATTGATAAAGTCTATTTTTGGTACAAATAAATACCTTAGATTTTAATTATTAGCCTTTAAAAATATTTCATTTATTTAATAAATATAATTGTTATATTTAATTTATTTTATTTTGGTGATAAAGGAAAAGAAGCCCACGGTGACAAGAAGAAAAAGAAACCTGCCGCAAAGAAGAAAAGAAAGAAAAGAGAGAAGAAGGATTTGGAAAGAAAGCAGCTCCAAAAATTTGGAAAGGAAGGAGCTGCAAAATTGGAAAAGAGAGAATAAGAAGACAAGGGAGAAACAAGCAAAAGTGGAAAGAAGAGCAGCAGTTTAGGAAAGAGAGGCAGTTGCAAACAAAGAAAGAATAGGATAGAAGCTGTTTTAGGAAAGAAGAGGGCTGCGGCCTAAAAGGAAATTGGAGGAAAAAAAAGGCAACTGCTAAACAAGAAGCCGCTGCAGAAGAAACAAAGAAAGCAGCCACAATTGAAAACAGAGGAGCGGCATAGAAAGAATAAGATATAAAAGCAGCTGCTGCGCAAGGAGAAGGGGGTGGAAGCAGCTGCACAAGAAGCAAGCTAGCAGCTGCAGTGGTTGAAGTAGCATAAACCGAATGAAGAAGTAGCAAGAATCGGATGCTGTTGAAATTCCAAAGCAGTAGCAGAAAATAAGAGCAGCTTCGAGTGCAAAAGGGTCATGATCTACTTCAAGAAATTAGTTCCTTCTTTCCCTTTAACCATGAACTAATTTTCTTTCTAGAATCTTGATGAACCCTAGCTATGTGACTTTGGTTTATTTTATTTTGGGAGATTTATTATATTATTTATGTGATTACATATCTTGGGATGTTTCTTGGTTTGATGCAATTAATTCTTTGTGATTGTTCTTGTAGAATAATTATTTGGCTTAGTTGATATTTTTATCCATGCTTAATTCTTGTAGTCTTGAGTATGAGAGATAGGTGATTTTTGCAAGTATATTGCGGGTTTTAGAATTGAATAGTTCATATTAATTTTAGATGATTTATGTTATAGAATTGAATAAGTCATGCTAATAGTTAGATGGGTTATGTCATGCATTTAAGCACAATAGATTTATTTACTGAATCGAAGCTTGTACCTAGATCACCACCTAAAGGTCTAATCTTTTCTCCTAAATAAGATTAAATCATTGTTATATAGGTTACTAGTGGATTCAAGGTTCTAAATCATCTCTTTGTTTAAGCTCTTGTTATTTTTAATTAGTTATTTTGTTCATTAGTTTTAATTAATTTAGGAATAATTTTTAGATAATAAAATTTCATTCTTCCTAGTATAAAATTAATTTAGGAAGATAATAATTTAAGTAGTTAAGCCTTTCTCTATGGTTCGATACCCTTATACTGGCGTATTACATTGATCTTGTGCACTTGCAAGTATTGGGTTTAAAACTTTTTTATAAAACTCCCGAGCATACTTTGAGGCTAATATCTCCCATTTATGTTGTAGGTGCTCACTGAAGGAAGTACAATGAAGAACGAAAATGGGTTGAAACGCAGCAAAACAATGCAAAATGATGACAGCAACAGCCTACGACCGATGGTAGGCCACCTTACCGAGGTGCGGTAGGCATCTTGGCAACAAATAAAGAAGACAGAAACTTACCCTGGGTGGTAGTCATGTGAAAAAGTTAGACATGCAAGAACATCAAGGAGTTATGACAAGAGCCAAGGCAAAACAACTAAAGAGTCATAAGGATCAAATTGAGAAGAGAAGTTTCAAAGCTGAAATTTTGATATCCAAGACTTTATGGGGCTTAAATTTTGATTTCCAAGACTTTATGGGGCCTAATTTTGATGTCCAAGACTTTATGGGGCAATATACAAAATTTTTGAATAAGTTAGAAATTGAAAATTCACCTTAGTAGATGGTTGGAAGCCCTTTTGCCCAAGCTGAAAAATTGCCTCATATTTTTGCCAATATGTTGACTAGTGCTCTAGAATAGTCCAAATGTAATTAAAACACCTCTATTGTCTTATCAAGTGTATGTATAGGTTATATCTATCCTAAAATATGAGAGGGAAAAATTCCTATTTTCTCCCTCAAATCTCTATAAATATGTAGTCTTCCATTTTGAAGAAATTAATCAAGAAATTTTTCAAGACAAAGGTTCTTCTCTTAGTATTCTAAGTTCTTAGCTTAGTTTTTCTATCTTCTTCAAGGGTGAACTTCCTTGAAAGAAAAATCACTTTGAGGACTTGTTGAAAGTTCCAAGAGCTTCAAGGTTGATCAAAAAGAATTCCTTCATAATAGTTACTACACTCTTGTAGAAAACTAGTCTTGAGGTCTTCTTCTTGTTTCATTGAGGTATAAGGTTCAAAATACCTTAGGTTTCTTGAACTTTGAAGAAAAGATTTGTGTAATCCTTCTTGAGGTCTTGGATTTAATATATCCAAGGTTGCTAGAAGTTTAACATTTTCAAGTCCTTTCAAAGGCACTTTCTCTCTTCTACTTGTTACACTTGTTTTGTTTTTTTCTCTCCCTCACTTCTTGGACGAAAATTTTATGCTCTTGAAGATCATTGCACATCATTTGGTATCAGAGCCGCCTTCAAGTAATTGTTTTTGAGATATCTTACATACAAAAAAAAAAATACAAGACAAAAAAAAAAAAAAAGAGAAAAGAGACAAGATTGCTGGAAAATGGCATAAAAAAAATTAGAATGCTTGAACGACCTGGAATATGACTAGAACTTTGCAATATTTTTACATGGAGTTATACTACATGGACCTGGGAAACAAATGAAACAAGTCTCATCTAATTTGGACTTCATTTGATATCTCAAAATAGTCAAAACTTGAAGGTGTACCTGGCTTTTCCGCAGACAAAAGGTACTGAAATGATCTGAGCATATCTTCTTTTTTACTAATCCTTTTTCTTTGATTCTTGAGTCTAAACTCAAGAATTTTGAGTGAGGATTCTTTCTAGACAAACCTCATTCAATTTAGACCGGTGGTTCAATACCAGTTTTCAAAACAATCCGAGTATGTCATCTACTCTGCTTACTGGAAACTTTTGTTGTGTGTTCTTTTGTGATCTTGAAGTATCCTAGCTTTGTGTTTGTATTTGTGGTCGAATTTCTTTCCTTTTTCAGTACTTATTTCTTCATTTGGTCAATCTACCATTATTGACTCAAATGCTCTTGGAAATGTTGTTGAACTTCCTTAAAATGAATGGATGACTCAATATCATTTTCCTTGCTTCTAATATTTCTCAACTAGTTTTTGTTTGTGATTTTTTTTTTATTTTGGTTGTTTTAAACTTGAGTAGAGGTGTAAAATCTTCGTTAAGAACTCATAGAGCTCTTTGAGACTTGAACCTTTAGAAAAAGGCAAGAGTTGTGAGAATATCCTCAAAAAAAGCCAAAGAGGGTTAAACAAGAGAGTTTTGTGAGGTAAACACTATCAAGATGTCAACCCAAGCTCAAACACCAACTCCTTTTGGAGAAGAGTCTAGCAACACCCAACATGATGACCCTTTGAGGCTCATAATGCAAGAGTTACAATCTCTAAGAGAGGAGATGAGAGATATTAGAAGGGATGTCACTAATCTCTCTAATCAACAAAGGGAGGTTAGTCCTCATGGTAGTCTCAATGCTACTACCCCAAGGAGCAATGGACCATTCAATTGCTCTAGGACAACCGAGTTCCACCAACTTCCACATTTTGATGAAGAACTTCATCCGCCTCCTTACGGTGGTAGAAGAGGCGGTTTTGGAGGAAGAGGCATACCTAGATACTTTGAAGAAGTTCTAAGACCACAAGCTAGGCATGGAGAGCCATTATATGATGAGCATGAACATGTTCCATTTGTTGCCAACCGTGGAAGAGACCAAGGTGACCAAACCTTGGACCGAATGAAGTGGAAGCTCCCTAGTTTTAAGAGTGAGAATGACCCTAACATTTTCTTATATTGGGAGAGGCAAGTAGAAAACATGTTTATGTCGAAAATTTGTAATGAGTTCTTAAAAGCTAGACTTGTAATAGCTGAATTTTCCGGCTATGCGTTACATTGGTGGGAAAGGGTGGTAAACCAAAGAGTTAGAAGTGGTAGACCATCAGTTGATACTTGGAGAGAGTTAAAAGCTTTGACGAGAGAAAGATTTGTGCCCGATCACTTCTATAGAGAGCTTCATTATAAGCTCTTGACTTTAAAACAAGGTGCAAAAAGTGTAGAAGATTATAGACAAGAGCTTGAGCTCTACATCTTGAGGTTGAACTTGGAAGAAGACAAGGATGCTTCAATGGCTAGGTTTCTTAGTGGTCTCAATAAGGAGATAGCCAAACAACTTGAGTTGTATCCACATACAACTTATGAAGACATGTTCCACCTTGCCAACAAGATCGAATCACAAAGGAAAAGAAGTGGGATGTGCGATCCTCATTTCCCAACCAAAGACAAGTTGCAACAACAAAACCACCTACTTCCAGCTTCAAGCCATGGCCAAAAAAGGAGGAGGCTTCTAGAGGTACTTTCCAACCTCCAACCAAACCAAAGATGGTAGAGAGAGGTAAAATCATTTCTAACCCTCCTAAGTGCTTTAAATGTAATGGTGTAGGACACTATGCAAGTGGTTGTCCAACAAAGAGAACTTTGATCTTTAGGGAGGATTTGAATGGTTGGATTGAGGAAGAGGATGAAAGTGGCGAATGTGTTGAGGGTGAAGAAAATGGTGAGGATGATGAACATGTTGATTTGAACCCTTTAGAAAGTGATGACGATGTCTTGAGCTTAGTTACCATAAGAGCACTAAGTGCTCAAGCTTTTGATGATAACATTATTGAACAAAGAGAAAACTTCCGTTCTAAATGTAAAGTTGAGGGAAGAATTGCCAACCTTATCATTGATAGTGGTAGTTGTGTAAATGTGGCTAGTGCTTATCTTGTTGAAAAGTTGAAACTACCTACTACAAAACATGATAAACCCGACAAACTCCATTGGCTAAATGATAGTGGAGAAATTAATGTGTTGAGACAAGTAGTGGTACCAATAGAAATGGGAGCTTACAAAGATGAGATACTATGTGATGTGGTGCCCATGCAAGCATTCCATCTTCTCTTGGGAAGACCTTGGCAATTCGATAGAAAGTCCCTCCACAATGGGGAAAAAAATACTTAGTATTTTGTGAAGGATGGAAGAACATTCACTATGAATCCTCTTACACCTCAACAAGTGAGAGATGAACAAAAAAAGAAGAGGGAGAAAGAGAGGGCCGAAAGTGAGCTCAAAAGAAAAAAAATCGAGGAGGGAAAGAGAGTTGAGGAAAAAGAAAAGAGTGATGAAAAACAAGAGTGAAAAGAAAAAGAGAGACCAAAAGAAAGAGAGTGAGATGAAAGAAAAGAATTGTTTCTTTGCAAAACCTAGTGAGGAGATTGGAGCAATTGAAAGTAAAGAAGTGGTGTTGCTCTTGTATTGTAGGGAATCTTTTACTTCATCTAAAGAACACTCACCCTCTTTTTCAAGTGAAATTTTGTAGGTCATTGAAGATTACAAAGACGTATTTCCCGATGAGATGCCCGAAGGTCTTCCACCAATTAGAGGAATCGAACACCAAATCGATTTTGTCCCGGGGACGGACTTGCCAAACCGACCGGCCTATAGGAGTCCACCGGAAGAGACTAAGGAGCTAAAAAGGCAAGTTGAGGATCTAATTTCAAAAAGGGTATGTGCGTGAGTCCATGAGTCCTTATGCAGTTCCTGTTTTACTTGTTCCATAAAAAGATGGTACATGGAGAATGTGTATAGATTGTAGAGCCATAAACAACATTACTATTAAATATAGGCATCCCATACCTAGACTTGATGATTTACCTCATGAGTTGCATGGTTCTAATCTTTTCTCTAAAATTGACTTGAAATCTGGATACCATCAAATTAGGATGAGAGAAGGGGATGAGTGGAAAATCGCTTTTAAGACTAACTTTGGTTTGTATGAATGGATGGTTATGCCCTTTGGATTAACTAATGCTCCTAGTACATTTATGAGATTAATGAATCATGTGTTGAGGAATTTTATTGGGAAATCTGTTATTGTATACTTTGATGATATTTTGGTCAATAGCAAGACATATGAAATACATGTTCAACATCTTAGGGAAGTGCTAAATGTCTTGAGAATTGAAAAACTTTTTGCTAACCTTGAAAAATGTGAGTTTTGTTTGGAGAAAGTTACATTTCTAGGTTATATGGTGAGCTCACAAGGACTTCAAGTAGATGAAGGTAAAGTCCAAGCAATTAAGGAATGGCCAACACAAGAAACGCATCGGAAGTGAGGAGTTTCCATGGTCTAGCAAGTTTTTATAGGAGGTTCATCAAAAATTTCAGCACACTTGCTAGCCCTTTGACCGATGTGATCAAGAAAACCAAAGGATTTAAGTGGGAAACAAAGCAAGAACAAGCATTTCAATTGTTGAAGGAAACGTTGTGTAGTGCATCCCTTTTGTCACTACCAAACTTTGATTAAACTTTTGAGGTGGAGTGTGAGGCATCCGGCATTGGTATAGGTGGTGTACTTATGCAAGATGGAAAGCCCTTGGCCTATTTTAGTGAAAAACTTATTAGGGCAGCCGTGAGGTACTCAACTTATGACAAGGAGCTTTATGCTTTAATAAGAACATTAAAGCATTGGCAACACTACCTATGGCCAAAGGAGTTTGTTGTGCACACCGATCATGAGGCTTTGAAGTTTTTCAAGGGCCATGGCCAACATAAACTCAATAAGAGACATGAAAGATGGATGGAGTTCATTGAAACATTTCCATATGTCATCCGGTACAAGAAAGGTAAGCAGAATGTGGTGGCCGATGCTCTATCTAGAATGTATACTCTCTTATCCACCCTTCAAACAAAAATTTTGGGTTTTGAAATGCTTAAAGAAATGAATTCTAGTGATCATGACTTTAAGGAAATTTTTGAGAAATGCTTGTTAGCATCTTTTGAAAAATATTTTTTGCATGAAGGATTTCTTTATTGTGAAGGTAGATTGTGCATACCATCTTGTTCTACTAGAATTCTACTTGTCAAAGAAGCACATTGTGGGGGGTTTAAAGGGACATTTTTGTGTCATTAAAACCTATGAAATTCTTCAGGAACATTTTTTTTGGCCACATTTAAAAAGAGATGTAGAAAGATTTTTAGGAAGTTGTATTGAATGCAAGAAAGCTAAATCTAGAACTCTTCCACATAGACTTTACACACCATTAGAAGTTCCTAAAGAACCTTGGGTTGATATTTCTATGGATTTTTTATTCTTGGTTTACCTAGGACCTCTAGAGGTATGGATTCTATTTTTGTTGATGTGGATATGTTCTCTAAAATTGCACACTTTATTCCTTGTAGGAAATCCGATGATGCTATTCATGTAGCTAGCTTGTTCTTTATTTGGATAGTTAGATTCCATGGAATTCCAAGGTCTGTTGTGTCAGATAGGGATACCAAATTCTTGAGCCATTTTTGGAGAGTTCTTTGGAAGAAGCTTGGTACTAACTTGCTTTATTCTACAGCTTGCAATCCACAAACGGATGGACAATTCGAAGTGGTAAATAGAACAATTGGCCCACTTCTAAGGGCTATTTTGAAGAAGAAATTGAGGCAATGGGAGGAATGTTTGCCACACATTGAATTTGCCTATAATAGGGCAACTCACTCTACTACTTCTCATTCTCCATTTCAAGTTGTTCATGGCTTTAACCCTCTAACTTCCTTTGATTTCGTTCCTTTGCCTATATATCAAGCACTAAGCAAGGATGCAAGCAAGAAGGCTGATTTTTTTAAAGCAATTCATGCAATGGTCCATGAAGCCATTGTCAACTCCAACAAAAAGCTTGTAGAGAAAAGAAATGTGGGAAGAAGAAAAGTGGTATTCAAACCCGGTGATTGGGTTTGTGTGCATTTTAGAAAGGAAAGATTTCCCCAACAAAGAAAGTCTAAGCTTGGTGATAGGGGAGATGGGCCATTTCGAATCCTTGAGAAAATTAATGACAATGCCTATAAAGTTGATCTTCTGGGACATTATAAAGTTAGTGCCACTTTTAATGTTTCCTATCTCTCTTTATTTGATATAGGTGATGGAGATTTGAGGTCGAATCCTTTTCAAGAGGGGGAGGATGATGTGAACCGGTTACATGCAAGAACATCAAGGAGTTGTGACAAGAGCCAAGGCAAAACCACTAAAGAGTCACAAGGATCAAATTGAGAAAAAAAAGTTTCAAGGCTTAAATTTTGATGTCCAAGACTTCATGGGGATTAAATTTTGATGTCCAAGACTTTATGGGGCAGTATCATAAATTTTTGAATAAGTTAGAAATTGACAATTCACCTTGGTAGATGGTTGGAAGCCCTTTTGCCCAAGCTGAAAAATTGCCTCCTATTTTTCGCAATATGTTGACTAGTGCTCTAGAATAGTCCAAATGTAATTAAAACACCTCTATTGTCTTATCAAGTGTATGTATAGGTTATATCTATCCTTTGGGCTGAAAATATGAGAGGGAAAAATTCCTATTTTCTCCCTCAAGTCTCTATAAATATGTAGTCTTCCATTTTGAAGAAACTAATCAAGAAATTTTTCAAGACAAAGGTTCTTCTCTTAGTATCCTTAGTTCTTAGCTTAGTTTTTCTATCTTCTTCCAGGATGAACTTCCTTGAAAGAAAAATCACTTTGAAGACTTGTTGAAAGTTCCAAGAGCTTTAAGGTTGATCCAAAAAAATTTCTTCATATTAGTTACTACACTCTTGTAGAAAACTAGTCTTGAGGTCTTCTTCTTGTTTCATTGAGGTCTAAGGTTCAAAATACCTTAGGTTTCTTGAACTTTGAAGAAAAGATTTCGTTTAAACCTTCTTGAGGTCTTGGATTTAATATATCCAAGGTTGCTAGAAGTTTAACATTTTCAAGTCCTTTCAAAGGCACTTTCTCTCTTCTACTTGTTACACTTGTTTTGTTTTTTTCTCTCCTTCATTTCTTGGACGAAATTTTATGCTCTTGAAGATCATTCCACATCAGGTAAGCTCCCCTACCACCAATGGTAGGTTCCAAGCAAAAGAAAAAGAGTGAATACAGAGACCTACTAGGGACTGTAGGTACTGACCTACTGTGGCCGGTAGTCTCGAAATCTGCAATATTTAGTGATTTTGAACCGCTTTTTAGGGGATCATTCATTAGATAGTTTTGGACTTAGGCAAATAGGTTTTTTGGAGGCGAATTGGGCCGATTTTCTATTACAAATTTTCCTTAATTCTCACCTCAATTAGGTAGGATTTAGATTAGAGAACAACAATTGAAGGATTACAAGTAGAATCAAGGATCGAAAAACGGATTCGGACTTTGTTGGAGCAACTCGAGAGACGAGCTCGAGCGCGGTTCGGGATGAAATTTGACCTACAATTCTACCCCTAAGCCTCTCTTTTCCATCAGTATTAGTTTTAATTTTGTTTAATTTCAGTTTAATACAACAAATTGTGAGTAATTAGATCGTTTATATTAAGGGTTTAGCCGTAATTTTTGGTATTATTAAATTGAATGAAATTGAATTGTTGCTATTAAATTCCTTGCAATTTGAGTATCATGAACTTGAATTAATTGCACGGGGGTTGTAATTGAAAAAGGAAGAACACTCGAGGGCTTCCAATTTGGGGATTAATTGGGGTATTGAACTAGAGTAGTTAATACATTTTTAGGTCAATAATCACCTGCATTTTATTGCATTCATTGCTTGTTAGAGAGAGAAGAGATTCTCATCTAAAATTTATAGCGAATAGAGCGGCTTTCGCCTAGAGATAGGGATTGTCCAATTATGAGTGTAATGACACAATTCGTTAAGGCAACTACCATTTTCATTAATTCTAATTATGGAGTAGTAAGAAGGCTACGGGGATCCCCCGAGATCAAAACTTCTGTCTTATTTTTGTTTCCTTATTTGCTAAGTGTTTCTGTTTACCATTTTGTTAGCACACAATTGTTCAACATTATTTTAAAGACTAAATATTTAACCAACAGTTGAGTAGTTTAACCTTAACATCTTCGACAATATCAACATTCAGGGTGAACCCATTCCTATAGTGTTAAGATCCACTTGCCTTGGACTGTAGCTCTAGGATTCCCAATCCCGTTTCATTTTAAAACACATCAGTTACTATGAGGAAAAGGAACTTGGAAGGATTAAATTTAAAATCTCCCCATTCCAAGGGAAAAGTGATCTTGAAGCGACCTTGGAATGGGAAAAGAAGGTGGAGATTATCTTCGATTGTCACAACTACTCGGACCTTACAAGGATGAGATTAGTGGTGATAGAAATCAATGACTATGCCATCATATATTGGGGTCAATTGGTGATGAATTGAAGGAGAAACTTAGAGAGGCCGGTGTAGACATAGGTGGAATTGAGAACCTTGGTGAGGAAGAGATTTATTACCCCATATTACCATAGGGATCTTTATAGCAAGCTACAAAACCTCCGGCAAGGGAGCAAGAGTGTAAAAGATTACTACAAGAAGATGGAGGTAGCAAAGGTTCTTCTCTTAGTGTTCTTGTTCTTAGCTTAGTTTTTTTTTCTACCTACTTCAAGGGTGAACATCTTTGAAAGAAAAATCACTTTGAAGACTTGTTTAAAGTTCCAAGAGCTTCAAGGTTGATCATCAAAATTCCTTCATACTACTTACTACACTCTTGTAGAATACTAGTCTTGAGGTCTTCTTGTTTTATTGAGGTCTAAGGTTCAAAGTACCTTAGGTTGCTTGAACTTTGAAGAAAAGATTTTGTTTAAACCTTTTTCAGGTCTTGGATTTAATATATCCAAGGTTGCTAGAAGTTTAATATTTTCAAGTCCTTTCAAAGGCACTCTCTCTCTTGTGCTTGTTACACTTGTTTTGTTTGTTCTCTCCCTCACTTCTGGGACGAAATTTTATGCTCTTGAAGATCATTCCACATCATCTAGTATTAGAGCCACGTTCAAGTAAGTACTTTTGACGTATCTTACATACCAAAAAAAGAGAGAAAGGAGACACAAAAGTCCTAAAATGATCTGAGCATATCTTTTGTTTTACTAATCCTTTTTCTTCTATTCTTGAGTCTAAAATGAAGAATTTTGAGTGAAGATTCTTTCTAGACAAACCTCATTCAATTTAGACTGGTAGTTAAATACCAGTTTTCAAAACAAGCCGGGTATGTCATCTACTCTGCTTGCTGGAAACTTTTGTTTTGTATTCTTTTGTATGCTTGAAGTATCCTAGCTTTGTGTTTGTATTTGTGGCCGAATTTCTTCCCTTTTTCTGTACTTGTTTCTTCATTTGGTCAATCTACCATTATTGACTCAATGCTGTTGGAAATGTTGTTGAACTTCCTAAAAATGAATGGATGACTCAATATCATTTTCCTTGCTTCTCATATTTCTCAACTAGTTTTTGTTTGTGATTTTCTTTTTGTTGTTGTTTTAAACTTGAGTAGAGGTGTTAAATCTTTGTTAACAACTCATTGATCTCTTTGCGACTTGAACCTTAGAAAAAGTCAAGAGTTTTGAGAATATCCTCAGAAAAGCCAAAGAGAGTTAAATAAGAGAGTTTTGTGAGGTAAACACTATCAAGATGTCAACCCAAGCTCAGGCCCCAACTCCTTTTGGAGAAGACTCTAGAACTCCCAACATGATGACCTTTTGAGGCTCATAATGCAAGAGTTAAAATCCCTAAGAGATAAGATGAGGGATATTAGAAGGGATGTCACTAATCTCTCTAATCAACAAAGGGAGGTTAGCCCTTATGGTAGTCTCAATGTTACTGCCCCATGGAGCAATAGACCATTCAATTGCTCTAGGACAACTGAGTTCTACCAACCTCAACATTTTGATGAAGAACTTCATTCACCTCCTTACGGTGGCAAAAGAGGTGGTTTTGGAGGAAGAGGCATGCCTAGACACTTTGAAGAAGTTCCAAGACCCCAAGCTAGGCATGGAGAACCATTGTATGATGACCATGAACATGTCCCATTTGTTCCCAACCGTAGAAGAGGCCAAGGTGACCAAACCTTGGACCAAATGAAGTGGAAGATCCCTAGTTTTAAGGGTGAATGACCCTAACATTTTCTTAGATTGGGAGAGGCAACTAGAAAACATGTTTATGTTGAAAAATTATAATGAGTTCTTAAAAGCTAGACTTGTAACAGCCGAATTTTTCGGCTGTGCTTTACATTGGTGGGAAAGGGTAGTAAACCATAGAGTTAGAAGTGGTAGACCACCAGTTAATACATGGAGAGAGTTAAAAGTTTGATGAGAGAAAGATTTGTACTCGAGCACTACTATCGAGAGCTTCATTATAAGCTCATGATTCAAATAAGGTGCAAAAAGTATAGAAGAATATAGACAAGAGCTTGAGCTCAGACAAGAGCTTGAGCTCTGCATCCTGAGGTTGAACTTGGAAGAAGACAGGATCTTCAATGGCTAAGTTCCTTAGTGGTCTCAATAGGGAGATAGCTGACCAACTTAAATTGTATCCACATACAACTTATGAAGATATGTGCGATCCTTATTTCCCAACCAAAGACAAGTTGCAACAACAAAACCACCTACTTGCAACTTTAAGCCATGGCAAAAAAAGGAGGAGGCTTCTAGAGGTACTTTCCAACCTCCAACCGAACCAAAGATGGAAGAGAGATGTAAAATCATTTCTAACCTCCAAAGTGCTTTAAATATAATGGTGTAGACACTATGCAAGTAGTTGTCCGGCAAAGAGAGCTTTGATCTTTGGGAAGGATTAGAATGGTTGGATTGAGAAGGAGGAGGAGGAAAGTGGCAAATGTGTTGAGGGTGAAGAAAATGGTGAGAACGATGAACATGTTGATTTGAACCCTTTAGAAAGTAATGACGATGTCTTGAGCTTAGTTACCATGAGAGCACTAAGTGGTCAAGCTTTTGATTGAACAAAGAGAAAACTTCTTCTATTCTAAATGTAAAGTTGAGGGAAGGATTGTCAAACTTATCATTGATAGTGGTAGTTGTGAAAATGTGGCTAGTGCTTATCTTGTTGAGAAGTTTAAACTACCTAATGCAAAAAATGATAAACCCTACAAACTCCATTGGCTAAATGATAGTAGAGAAATTAAAGTGTTGAGACATGTTGTGGTACCAATAGAAATGGGAGCTTACAAAGATGAGATACTATGTGATGTTGTGCCCATGCAAGCATTCCATCTCCTCTTGGTAAGACCTTGGCAATTTGATAGAAAGTCCCTCTATAATGGGTAGAAAAATACTTATTCTTTTGTGAAGGATGGAAGAACATTCACTATGAACCCTTTTACACCTCAACAAGTGAGAGATGAACAAAAAAAGATGAGAGAGAAAGAGAGGGCCGAAAGTGAGCTCAAAAGAAAAAAATCGAGGAGGAAAATAGAGTCGAGGAAAAAGAAAAGAGTGATGAAAACAAGAGTGAAAAGAAAAAGAGTGACCAAAAAAAGAGAGTGAGATGAAAGAGAAGAATTGTTTCTTTGCAAAACCTAGTCAGGTGATTGGAGCAATTGAAAGAAAGAAATGGGGTTGCTCTTGTATTGTAGGGATACCAAATTCTTGCGCCATTTTTGGAGAGTTCTTTGGAAGAAACTTGGTAATAAATTGCTTTATTCTACAGCTTGCCATCCACAAACAGATGGACAAACTGAAGTAGTAAAGAGAACAATTGGCCAACTTCTAAGGGTTGTTTTGAAGAAGAACATGCGGCAATGGGAGGAGTGTTTGCCACACATTGAATTTGCCTATAATAGGGCACCTCACTCTACTACTTCTCATTCTCCATTTCAAGTTGTTTATGGTTTTAACCCTCTAACTTCCTTTGATTTGGTTCCTTTGCCATAGATCAAGCATTATGCAAGGATGCCTGCAAGAAGGCTGATTTTGTGAAAGCAATTCTTGCAATGGTCCATGAAGCCATTGTCAACTCCAACAAAAAGCTTGTAGAGAAAAGAAATGTGGGAAGAAGAAAAGTGGAATTCAAACTCGGTGATTGGGTTTGGGTGCATTTTAGAAAGAAAAGATTTCCCCAACAAGGAAAGTCTAAGCTTGATGATAAAGGAGATGGGCCATTTCAAATCTTTGAGAAAATTAATTACAGTGCCTGTAAAGTTGATCTTCTGGGACATGGTAATGTAAGTGCCACTTTTAATGTATCCGATCTCACTTTATTTGATATAGGTGACGGAGATTCGAGGACGAATCCTTTTCAAGAAGGGGAGGATGATGTGAACCGGTTAGACATGCAAGAACATCAAGGAGTTGTGACAAGAGCACAGGCAAAACAACTAAAGAGTCACAAGGATCAAATTGAGAAAGCAAAGTGTCAAGGGTTAAATTTTGATGTCCAAGACTTTATGGGGCAATATGCTAAAGTTTTGAATAAGTTAGAAATTGAAAATTCATTTGAGTAGATGGTTGGAAGCCCTTTTGCCCGATTTTGAAAATTGTCTCCTATTTTTGGCAATGTGTTGACTATTTCTCTAGAATAGTCCAAATGCAATTAAAATACCTTTATTTTCTTATCAAGTTAATATCTAGGTTATATCTATCCTTTGGGCTGAAAATATGGGAGGGTTGGAGTATGCATTTATGGGGCTTAAATTTGGGACTTAAATTTTGGTGCTTAAATTTGTGGGGCTTAAATTTTGTGCTGAAAATATGAGAGGGGAAAATTCCTAATTTTTCCCTCAAGACTCTATAAATATATAGTCTTGCATTTTGAAGAAGCTAATCAAGAAATATTTCAAGACAAAGGTTCTTCTCTTTGAATTCTTAGTTCTTAGCTAAGTTTTTTTTCTACATTCTTCAAGGGTGAACATCCTTGAAAGAAAAATCACTTTGAAGACTTGTTGAAAGTTCCAAGATCTTCAAGGTTTATCATCAAAATTCCTTTATACTAGTTTGTACACTATTGTAGAATACTAGTCTTGAGGTCTTCTTCTTGTTTCATTGAGGTGTAAGGTTCAAAATACCTTAGTTTGCTTGAACTTTGAAGAAAAGATTTTGTTTAAACCTCTTCAGGTCTTGGATTTAATATATCCAAGGTTGTTAGAAGTTTAACGTTTTCAAGTCCTTTCAAAGGCACTTTCTCTCTTCTACTTGTTTCACTTATTTTGTTTGTTCTCTCCCTCACTTCTCAGACAAAATTTTATGCTTTTGAAGATCATTTCACATCACTCGCTTTAGCAAAGTAACCTCTAATGCAAATTATTCGTCTACGAGTCAAGTTTGAGTCCCGTTTCTATCCGAGAGAGGGATGAATTGGACCGATTAAAAATTTAGTCAATTTAAAAAAAAAATTTCTAATACTCAACTAAAAACAGGATAGCTCAACTAAAAACTCCTGATCCTAATCAATTTAAAAGATATCACTTAGATCATTAGCCTGACTTATTGATAAGATAATCAGCATGACATGACAAAAATCATCCAGCTCAGAAACTGTCACTAAAGCCATTAGCTTGAGTTAATGACTTAAAGCTAATCAGTATAATACATTCAATCAAGTCAGAAACTATCATTTAAGCCATTAGCTTGACTCAGTAGTAAAAAGCTAAGTGCATAATAGAAGAAACTGGTCCAGACAGAATCTATATCTCTAAAGATATTAGCTCGACTCACAGACGCAGAACTGAAATTAGATTCAATGCAAAATCAATAATAAGAATTCTTGCAAACTAGGAACACATCAAAAACAAAAAAAGATAAGCAAAGATAAATAGTATAACCAAAAGATAAAGGAAGCACAAGGATTTTTATAGTGATTCGGTCATACACCTACATCCACGTTCTCCTAAGAACACTGTCTCAAGGATTCCACTATAAATCGATCTCGTTCAAGGTGAAATCAACCTTTACAATGCCAACTAATAGTTTTAAACTAGTTCTAGCAACTAATAGCTCCTCTATCCTAAGAAAAAACTAACCAACAAATTGTGTACTAGAACTTGCAAACCCCCTACAAGTTTTTCACAAGAAACATGTAAACTAAACACATGATTTTTACTCGGAACTTGTAAACCAAAAGAAATAAAGATGGAAACAGTTTTAGCATATAGACTTTTTGAGTCCTCTACTGTAAATTATTTTTCTAAAATTTCTACTTGATAATGGAAACTATCTCTCACAATTTGGGAACTTCTTGCACAAAACCGAGAGAGAGAAGAGGCTTCTCTTTCTTTTCAGGTACTCTCTCTCTCTTCTTGCTTTTCTGCAACTTTGTCTTTACTTTTTCAAGTTTATAGATATGTGGTCTTTACCTCTATATAGGACCATCCCAATGCTCAAGTTGTCTCACAAGGGCTTCTTTCTTTGTAACTTCCTTTTCAATAGCCTATTACTAACTTTACTTCATCTACACACACAAGAAAAAGTTAGTATTACATGTTTAACCAAAAAATGTAAAGAGAATAGGGGACCAATCCAAAATATTTCCAAGTGTATAAACTTGTTTCCCAAGATAGAACTTCTCACCCAAGTATAAAGTAATTCAGCTACCGAGAATCTTTAAGACAAACAATAGTTCTACTCATCTAATTAGCTAAGTCCTATATTCAGACTTTACCTCAACTCTCATTCTTCAAATGCCATCTCATCAATCACCTTTTTCGCCCACATACTGGTGAGTAATAACATCTCTTTCTCTCTCTTGAGACCTCCAAAATTATTCTAATAAAAGATAAGAAACCTTTTGTAAGTTCTTTTGTGTTTAACCGAAACAGGAAAAGGACAAAGCAAAGTACAATGGACCACTGATAGTCGTTATTTTGTCTATTATTTTGCATTTTGATTTCATTATTTTTCGGTGATTTTAAGGTATAAAGTATGCATTTGTGTCTAATGTAACATCCCGACTAAGCACATCAAAGTTAGCTTTCGTTGCGGTAAGTTCGAATTAAAAGTTTTGGGGTTAGTTTATAAAGAATAGTAAGTTTTAAGGTCATTTGGAAATTTTTAGAAAAATTAAGGGAAGAGTTTTTCCGGGGAAAAACTTTTCGGACATGGTTTAGAAATATTTGGGTTTAACGCTTTACAGTAGAAATGGAAATTTTAAGTTTAAGATGAGTTTTTAATCATTTTTAAGATTTTGGGGCCACCGGAGAAGTTTCAGAAAGTTGAGGGACTACTTACTTGGAGAAGTGGTAATGATATGGCTGGTATGAACATGTGGACGAAGGAGTGGGTGACACATGGCTGGTTGGTGCCATGTGTCACATGCATGGAAAGCCAAACCGTGCATGAATGACTATTTAAGAAGTCCAAAATGCTGAAAAAAAATACAGCCTCATCATTTCTTTCTCCACTCTTTCTCTCTCCTATTTTTCTCTCTCCCCTCTCCCTCTCGGTCAACCCTACAGCAGCCCTTTTCTTTTCTTTTTTTTTTCTCTCTCCCTCTCTCTCTCTCTCTCTCTCTCTCTCTGTCTCTCTAATTCTCTCCCACTTTTCTCTTTGTTTTTCTTTCTTATTTTTTTTTTCTTCTCTTCTCTCGGCTCTCCTACTCTCCAGGTATATATATATATATTTTTTATTTTTATTTTTATCTTTGTTTCTTTGGGAGCTTTATTCTACTTTTTTATTATTAGATAATATTAAGGTTTAATAGTTATGAATTTATTTTGGGAAGCCATGATTTTTCCTTAAGGAATTATTATAAAATTATTTTGGAGAAGGTTTTAGAATTTCTTTGGGTTTAAAATAATTGTAGGTACACCCTAAGATCATCATGGGGTCATGGTTATATATATATATATATATATATTTTATGGAGCTATTTGATTAAGTTTGGAATGATATTCTTTGTAGGTTTACCTTATTCCGCGGCGCAAGGTGAGTTCACCGATCCCTTTTCTGTTAAAAGAAATTTAAATATTGTTCTTATGAAGCATATTACTTTGTTATTGAATCTTGACAAAATGCGCAAAATAATTATCCGTGTTATCTTATGGGTTTTGCTAAAATGTCATAAGTAATTAACGTATGTATGTTTTAAATATTCGTTTATGGCACTAAAAAAATAATTTAAAGGTTAGTGCTATATTCTTATTATTGCTTTTACTAGAAACATTTCTTTTAACAATCCTTTTATTTTGAATTTTGAGTTTTAAAATTATTTTGAAGAAAACATTTTCAAAATAAGTGTTATTTCTTTTTCGGAAATAATATATTTAAATATTTTAAATTCTCTTAAGGTTTCAGTTGTAAAATAACTTGGAGAAATTATTTTCAAAATATTACTATTTTTTTTAAGAAATAATATTTTTAATTCTTTTAAAAAGTTTTTGAGTTTCAAGATTATCTTGAGAAATTATTTTTAAAATATTTATTATTTCTTTTTAGAAAGAATATTTTTACATATTTTATATTTTCGAAAAAAAAAATTGAGTTTTAAAATTATTTTGGGAGATTTTTTTTTTAACATATTTATTATTTCTTCTTGGGAATAATGCTTTTTTTTATAAATGCTTTAAGTTTCCTTAAAAGGATTTTGAGATATATTATTTATTTGGAAGACTTATTCTTAAAATAGTTATTATTTATTATTTCCTTTGGAAATAATATTTTAAATATTTTATAGGGTTTGAGATTTAAAATTATCTTTAACATATTTATTATTTCTTTTTGAAAATAATACTTTACATATTTTCTAGATATTCTTAAAAGGTTTTCTTTAGTTAAGAGAATACTTTCATAATACTTTTACTTTAAATATTCTCAAAGTATGATTTCGAAAGATGTTTACTAGTTGTTTTTAAAGAATATTTTTCTACGGTTTTATTCTTACTTTAAATCTTGGAAGTATTAAAAATATCCTTTCGAGAAATATTTATCATAATTTTTTGACACGCATATTGGCATAACCTATTTTATACCCGGTAATGTGTTTCAAAACTTACATTCCAAAGTCACAAATTTGCATGACTACAAGTTTTGCCCAGCGGATAGGGATTTTTCGATATATGAAGAGTTTTATGTGGCCGATAGATAGCCTATAATTTTATAAAAATAGATTAAAAACCCTAATCCGGCAAAAAGGGGCATGGTATATCTTTTTGATCAACATGTCAATAGGACTTACACTGCGCGTGGCTAGTCCCCCCGTACGAGGGCGTCTTCCTAACGACATGCTTGGTAGTGTTACTCTTGATCTGGATCCAGTTGATAGAGGGTGTAGTACCGTTGGAGGGTTAGGCCCAAAGCGGTATTGCGTTGGACTTCGTATCATGCTCTGTGGTAGTGCTATTTCCTAGAAGATTGAGTCAGGAGGGGCCCACCGGCTTGGGTAGCATAGGCGGCCTGATAAGTATGCCAGGGCTCGTTACCTGTTTATGTATATGTTGTGTGAGGTTGAAAAATCGAACGTTAGTATAGTGTGTTTGGAGTTCAGGCTGGTATTGACTACGGGATGCCGGAATTTGTCCGAAGGCCCCGTTTCAAGTTCCGGACTCTATCCGTTGAGCCTATCATGGTGCACGCATGTTTTTCTTAAAATTTCAAATGTCGTGGCAGCGCCGATGTGTCTTGATTCGCTCAGACTTCCCGGCTACGCCCGGACCCCTCAGAAAATTTATATTTTGCATAAAAGTTTTGAAAGCACTTACTTTGTTGGAATGATAAACCGTTTTATAAATATATATACATATACTTTCCCCGTACGAGAAGCTCACGAATAGCACACGTGCACGTGATATCACTGAGCGTCCATCGCTCATGTTTTCCAAATGTTCTCCCCCCCCCCCCCCCCTCCATTTTCAAATGACTTGGTAACCATCTCGGGTTAGAGGAGCCATGGTGCGCCATCGAAGTCGGCATATTTGAAGTCTTCCATCTCAAGTCAAAATATTTTGATTATGTAGACTATGGCCTTAGCGGCCTTAAACCGATGTATAACTTTGAGAAGCTTTTGTTATAAAGTTATATTCAAACCTTTCTTTCTTCTCACATTATTTAATATAGAAACACTCATTATAGCTCCTCCCGGTCGTACCTTAGTCTTGTATCTTTGTAAAGTTCAGTACCGAGAGGCACGCAGGTACCTTATTCCGCCACAGTTGACCTAGTAGGGGGTTACAGGGTATCACAGGTGGTATCAGAGCTCTAGGTTCGACACTAGGTTCTCTAGATCCTAGATGAGTTTTAAAGAGATGACTACTTTGACTCTATATTTTGGGATTTAGTAGTTTATTTGTCCTGTCTCATTAGACAGTTAGAGACTGCAAGGTTGAGTGATAGTTAAGATGACATGGATAAGAGGAACCCTTAAGGCTTAACAGTAGGTTATGACTCGACGACGTTAGGGTAGGATCAGTGAGCGGGTCAGAAAACGAGACCCCGACCGAGGCCGAGGCTCGTCGAAGAAACTTTAGTAGACGTTTTTTTCCCAGCAGAGTTAGAATCTTGATAAGATATCGTATGATTTTGATATTTCAGTAAGTTTGATATTTTCATATATTTGGAGCAACTATTAGCCTGATTGGTATTTAACTTTCTTTATCAGCCCGTGTCTTTTGAGTATGTAAGACTTAATAAAGTATGATGTCTTTCCAGTTATTTTTGTGTTTTAAGTTTGATATTTCATTTTAAGTATGGGATGTTACGTGTAAGCTATAACTATAAACTCAAGGATAGCATTCTTAAGTTTTCTTGAGATTCGAACTTATCTTTGGTTTAGGAAAATGTCAGGACCACACTCTCCGGATCACGAAACTGAAGCTATGCCAGAAATTTCATCGCATGGACAGACAAATGCCACAAGTTATGAAATAATAGGAAATTTCATGACGAAGATGACGGAGTTGCTGGATGCCACATTAGCAAATCGAAGAGGAGAACGGGCGCAGAATACTAGCAATGACGAGGCTTTGGAAATATTTTTCCGATTTCGGCCCTTGGAGTTCCATGGCGAAGTGGAACAAGAAGCTAAGGCAGAGTTGTTTCTAGAACAGCTAAACGATATTTACGATACACTGCAATATGAGGGCACCAGGAGGGTAACCTTCACCGCTTTTCGTTTAAGGGGAGCAACGAAAGATTAGTGGTTAAGAATTTCCAAAGCTCAGGTATTAAGAAATCAATTATGGACATGAGAACACTTCCAAGAGGAATTTAAACAAGAATACATACCCCGCTGGTTAAGGGAACATCGTGAGGATGAATTCCAGTAAATGAAGCAGGAAGGGATGACGGTAGCATAGTATACTCCAAAGTTCAATCGTCTAGCCAAGTACTGTTTACGCCTTATAGACACGGAAGTTCACAAGACTCGCCAGTTTGTAAAAGGGTTGCGAGTGGATCTGCAACGTGCCCTAGCCCCTTTACCACCAACAAGCTTCGATGCTATGGTTGAAACTGCTACCAGGACTGAAATAACGGATCAAATGATAAAACAGAGAACGATGGCATTGAATGCTTCATTCCATCCTCACAAACGATCAATTAAAGGACGCTGGAGACCCCAATATCCAAAGAAGCCATGAAACAGTAACCAAACGGGGAATGGGAACTGTCGAAATCCTATGATAAGGAACCCTTGTCCAAGTTGTACTTACTACGGAAGTGAGGGACATACAACAGAAACATGCTATAAAAAGACTCTGTGGAAAGACAGGACACTTTGTGAAACAGTGCCCTACAACACAACCAACAACATCTGAAACACCCAGAAGAGTGGGACGGCCACCAAACACGATAGGGGTGTCAGTAGGCCGAAACAATAAGCCGCAAGTCAAAGCCAAGGTCTACACCCTAGATGGGCAACCCGTGAATGCAGAAACCGAAGTAGTTGAAGGTACTATTCGCGTCTTTTCTCACTCTGCTAAAGTATTAATTGATCCAGGAGCCACACATTCATTTGTGAGCATGCATTTCATAAAGCATATCCCTAAAACTTTTGTTAGTATGCCCTACCAATTGATTGTTTGCACACCTATGGGAGTAAGTCGGGTCATGAGGAGAAGTACCCCAACTGTGAGATTTGAATAGGAAGCAAGGTAGTATCTGGGGATCTGATTACCTTATCCTTTGAGGGTTAGGATGTAATATTAGGAATGGATTGGTTGTCTAAGCATTATGCTCAGGTAGATTGTCGGAATAAAATGGTTAAGTTTACTCGGTCGGATATGCCTACCCTAGAATTTCAAGGAGATAAAACCAAGGGGGAAAACAATTTGATCTCTGGTATTAAGGCAAGAAAATTGATCAAGAAGAGATGCCAAGGATATTTGGCATACTTGCTCAACAAAACAGAAGAAGAAGAAGAAGAACAAATGGAGACTATCTTGGTGGTGAAGGAATTCTTGGATTATTTTCTTGCCAAATTAACAACTTTACCACCTGAACGGGAGGTAAACTTCAGCATAGAACTAGTATTTGGTGCTGCACCAATATCTCGAACATCGTGCTGATTGGCTCAGGAGGAATTGAAGGAGCTAAAAGAACAAGTACAAGAATTATTACGACAAGGCTACATACGATCGAGCACATCACCACGGGGTGCAACAGTGTTGTTTGTCAAAAAGAAAGATGGATCCCTTAGAATGTGCATCGACTATCGAGGGTTGAACAGTGTCACTGTAAAGAATAAATGCCCTTTTCCCTTGATCGATGAATTGTTTGACCAACTTCGCGGAGCAGGTTGTTATTCAAAGTTGGATTTAAGACAAGGGTATTACCAAGTGCGGATAAAAGAAAAAGACATCCCAATGACCGCTTTTAACACTCGGTATGGACATTATGAGTTCGTGGTGATGCCTTTTAGTTTAACCAATTCACCAGTGACATTCATGGATTTAATGCAAAGATTTTCCGCCCATACTTGGACCAGTTTGTGGTCATTTTCATCGATGATATCTTGGTTTACTCACCGTAGACGGTGACACATGAGCAACATCTTCGAAGTGTGCTGCAAACTCTACGAGAACACAAACTCTACGCCAAGTTCAGTAAATGTGAGTTCTAGATGGAGAAAGTGAATTTGTTGGGACATGTGGTCACACGTGAGGGCATAACCGTGGATCCGGCCAAGGTAGAAACCATGACTCACTAGGCCCCTCCGAGAACCCCTACGGAAGTACGAAGTTTTTTGGGGCTAGCTGGATACTATCGACTGTTTATTAAGGATTTTGCTAAAATTGCTAGATCTCTAACACAATTAACTCTAAAGGTTGTTGAGTTCAAGTGGTCGGAGAAATGTGAGAAAAGTTTTCAGGAGTTAAAGCATCGATTAACATCAGCACCAGTGCTAACTTTGGCTGATCCACAGAAGGTGTTTACTTTGTATACCGATGCATCTGGAGAAGGATTAGAGGCGGTGCTGATGCAAGACAGGAAAGTGGTTGCCTATATCTCCCGAAAGTTAAAGAATCATAAGAAGAACTACCCAACGTATGACTTGGAGTTGGCAAACATTGTGTTTGCACTCAAGAAGTGGCGGCATTACCTTTACGGGGCCAAGTATTGGATATTTACTGACCACAAGAGTTTGAAGTATTTGTTCTCACAAAAAGATCTAAACATGAGACGACGAAGGTGGATGGAACTGCTTGAGGAATATCGGTGCCCAATCAACTATCATCCCGGAAAAGCAAACGTGGTAGCTGATGCTCTAAGTAGAAGTGCCAAGTTAACAAGCCTCACTGTAACTTCAACCTTGCAACAAGAGATTAAGGAAGCGCAAAGAAGTAATGAGGAATTTCAAAGATTTAAAACTCGAGTGGAGGCAAAAAAATTAAACGATTTTCAGATCTTAGGTACTGAAGAAAGCTTTTATTTTCGAAATCGGTTATATGTACCGAATGAGGCAGAAATTAAATGAAGGATATTGGAGGAAGTGCATAAAAGCAAGTATTCCATACCCCCGGTGAGAACAAGATGTATCAGGACCTCAAAAGAAGGTTTTGGTGGAACGGAATGAAGAGAGATGTGGCTGAATATGTGGCTACTTGTCTCACTTGCCAAAAGGTGAAGGCAGAGCACAAGAAGTCTGCAGGACTTTTACAACCATTACCCATCCCTAGATGGAAATGGGATTGTGTCACAGTGGACTTTGTCACGGGTTGCCACGGACAAAAGGTTACAAGGACGCCATCTGGGTCATAGTTGATCGATTAACGAAGGTAGCACACTTTATAGCCATCAACATGATGTACTCCTTGGAAAGGCTAGCTCAACTATATGTGGAAGAGATTGTAAGATTTCATAGGGTACCGGTAAACATTGTGTCAGACCGAGATTTGAGGTTTACTTCGAGATTTTGGCTTAAGTTCCATACCGCATTGGGAACTAATTTAAGTTATAGCTCCGCCCCGCACAGCCCCAGACTGATGGACAATCAGAAAGAACAATCCAGACTTTGGAAGATATGTTGCGTGCATGTGCTTTAGAGTTTGGAAACAAATGAATTGATAACCTGATCTAGGCAGAGTTCATATATAATAATAGCTACCATTCCTCAATTGGAATGGCATCGTTTGAAGCTCTGCATGGGAAGAAATATAGAACGCCTTTATATTGGGATGACATTGGAATTCGCTCCCTTTGGAGGCAGAAGAATTGGATGCCAGAGTTGGAAGAGGCACAGAAACAGGTAAAGGTATTCAGGAACGACTCCGAGCTACTAAAAGCCAACAAAAGAGCTACACCGATAGTCGGCGACGAGACTTGGAATATAAAGTGCGAGATCGAGTTTTTCTAAAACTCACACCACACCGAGGAAATTCCAAACACCCGAAAAAAGGAAAATTAAACCCCCGATACATTGGACCATTTGAGATAAGTGCCAGGATTGGTGAGGTAGCTTACCGGTTGATATTACCAGAAGAACTATCGGGCATTCATGACGTCTGCCATGTCACCCAAATAAAAAAAATATCAACCGCCACCCGAGCATATTCTGAATGACGACCCGTTGAAATTACAAACTAACCTGTCATACGAGGAAAAGCCTAATGGGATTGTGGAACGAAGCGTAAAGGAGTTACATGGAAAAAATATTCCGATGTACAAAGTATTATGGAGGCACCACGTCATCGAGGAAGCAACATGGGAAACCGAAGAGTTTCTACGTAGAAAACATCCGGAGATTCTAGGTACGTGAACCTTAAAATTTCGAGGACAAAATTTTTCTGAGGAGGGTAGAATATAACATCCCGACTAAGCACCTCAAAGTTAGCTTTGGTTGCGGTAAGTTCAAATAAGAGTTTCGGAGTTAGTTTATAAAGAATAGTAAGTTTTGAGGTCATTTGGTAATTTTTAGAAAAATTAAGGGAAGAGTTTTTCCGGAGGAAAACTTTTCGGACATGTTTTAGAATTATTTGGGTTTAACGCTTTAAAGTAGAAATGGAAATTTTAAGTTTAAGATGAGCTTTTAATCCTTTTTAAGATTTTGTGGCCAACGTAGAAGTTTTAGAAAGTTGAGGGAGTACTTAGTTGGAGAGGTGGTAATGACATGGCTGGTATGAACATGTGGACAAAGGAGTGGGTAATACATGGCTGGTTGGTGCCATGTGTCTCATGCATGGAAAGCTGAACCATGCATGAATGTCTATTTAAGGGAGTCCAAAATGCTGAAGAAAAAAATACAGCCTCCTTTTTCCTTTCTCCACTCTTTCTCTCTCTTGTTTTTCTCTCTCCCCTCACCCTCTCGGTCAACACTATACCAATCCTTTTCTTTTCTTTTTTTTCTCTCTCCCTCTCTCTCTCTCTCTCTCTCTCTCTTTCTCTTCCATTTTTCTCTTTGTTTTTCTTTCTTATTTTTTTTCTTCTCTTCTCTCGGCTCTCCTTCTCTCCAGGTATATATACAAAATATTTTATTTTTATTGTTTTTCTTTGTTTCTTTGGGAGCTTTATTCTATTTTTTTTATTATTAGATAATATTAAGGTTTAATAGTTATGAATTTATTTTGGAAACCCATGATTTTTCCTTGAGGAATTATTATGTATTTTTTTTTGGAGATGGTTTTAAAATTTCTTTGGGTTTAAAATAATTTTAGGCACCCTAAGATCATCATGGGGTCATGGTTATATATATATATATATATATATTTTTAATGGAGCTATTTGATTAAGTTTGGAATGATATTCTTTGTAGATTTAACTCATTCCGCTGCACAAGATGAGTCCACCAATCCCTTTTCTGTTAAAAGAAATTCAAATATTGTTCTTGTAAAATATATTTCTTTGTTATCGAATCTTGAGAAAATGCACAAAATAATTATCGGTGTTATATTACGGGTTATGGTAAAATGTCATAAGTAATTAACTTATGTATGTTTTAAATATTCGTTTATGGCACTAAAAAAATATTTTAAAGGTTAGTGCCATATTCTTATTATTGCTTTTACTAGGAACATTTTTTTAACAATCCTTTTATTTTGAATTTTGAGTTTTAAAATTATTTTGAAGAAAACAGTTTCAAAATAAGTGTTATTTCTTTTTGGAAATAATATATTTAAATATTTTAAATTCTCTTAAGGTTTGAGTTGTAAAATAACTTGGAGAAATTATTTTCAAAACTTTACTATTTTTTTAAGAAATAATATTTTTAATTCTTTTAAAATGTTTTTGAGTTTCAAGATTATCTTGAGAAATTATTTTTAAAATATTTATTATTTCTTTTTAGAAAGAATATTTTTACATATTTTATATTTTCGAAAAAAAATTGAGTTTTAAAATTATTTTGGGAGATTAATTTTTTTTAACATATTTATTATTCCTTCTTGGGAATAATTTTTTTTTTGGTAAATACTTTAAGTTTCCTTAAAAGGATTTTGAGATATATTATTTATTTGGAAAAGTTATTCTTAAAATAGTTATTATTTATTATTTCCTTTGGAAATAATATTTTAAATACTTTAAATATTTTTATAGGGTTTGAGATTTGAAATTATCTTTAACATATTTATTATTTCTTTTTGAAAATAATATTTTGCATATTTTCTAGATATTCTTAAAAAGGTTTCCTTGAGTTAAGAGAATATTTTCATAATACTTTTACTTTAAATATTCCTAAAGTATGATTTCGAAAAATGTGTACTAGTTATTTTTAAAGAATATTTCTTTACGGTTTTATTCTTACTTTAATCTTGGAAGTATTAATAATTTTCCTTTCGAGAAATATTTATCGTAATTTTTGACACGCATATTAGCATAACCTATTTTATACCCGGTAATGTGTTTCAAAACTTACATTCTAAAGTCACATTTGCATGACTACGAGTTTTGCTCAGCGGATAGGATTTTTCGATATATGAAGAATTTTATGTGGCTGATAGATAGCCTATAATTTTATAAAAGTAGATTAAAAACCCTAATATGGCAAAAAGGGGCATGGTATATATTTTTTATCAACATGTCGAGAGGACTTGCACTGTGCGTGGTTAGTCCCCCATACGAGGACCTTTTCCTAATGACATACTTGGTAGTGTTACTCTTGATCTGGATCTAGCTGATAGAGGGCGTAATACTGTTGGAGGGTTAGGCCCAAAGCGGTATTGCGTTGGACTCGTATCATGCTCTGTGATAGTGGCTATTTCCTAGAAGGTTGGGTCAGGAAAGGCCCACCGGCTAGGTAGCACAGGGAGGCCTGGTAAGTACACCAGGGCTCGTTACCTGTTTATGTATATGTTGTGTGAGGTTGAAAAATCGAACGTTCGTACAGTGTGGTTGGAGTTCAGGCTGGTATTGATTATGGGATGCCGAAATTTGTCCGAAGACCCCATTTCGGGTTCCGGACTCTGTCCGTTGAGCCTATCATGGTGCATGCATGTTTTTCTTAAAATTTCAAGAGCCGTGATAGCGCCGATGTGTCTTCAGAAAATTTATATTTTGCATAAAAGTTTTAAAAGCACTTACTTTGTTGGGATGATAAACCGTTTTCTAAATATATATATATATATATATACTTTCCCTGTATGGGAAGCTCACAAATAGCACATGTGCACGTGAACTCACTGAGCATCCATCGCTCATGTTTTCCAAATGTTTCTCCCCCCATTTTCAGATGACTTGGTAACCAGCTCGGGTTAGAGGAGCCATGGTGAGCTATCGAAGCCGGCATATTTGAAGTCTTCCATCTCTAGTCAAAATATTTTGATTATGTAGACTATGGTCTTAGCGGCCTTAAACCGATGTGTAAGTTTGAGAAGCTTTTGTTATAAATTTATATTCAAACCTTTCTTTCTTTTCACATTATTTAATAGAGATATACTCATTACAGCTCCTCTCAGTTGTACCTTAGTCTTGTATCTTTGTAAAGTTCAATGCCGGGAGGTACGCAGGTACTTTACTCCGCCGCAGTTGATCTAGCGGGGGGGTACGGGGTATCACATGTAATATCTCCCGTTTGTGTCATAGATTCTTGCCGAAGGAAGTACAACGAAGAATGAACAAAAATAGCTGGAAGCATAGTGAAAACGACCGAAAACGATGCGAAACGGTGATGAGGCAGCAGCCTACCACCGACAGTAGGCCACCCTAGCGGCTGTAGTAGGCCTTTTTGCAATAAACGAGTTGAAGAAAGAAGCTTACGGTCGACGGTGGGCTCCCCCTTCTATCGACGGTAGGTGCCGGGCAACAAAGAAGCAAAGGAGGACAGACACCTAACGGAGATGGTAGGTCTCGATCTGTTGTTGCCAGTAGGTACTGAAATCATTTATCGTTAGTAAAATTTTATAGCTTTTTCATCAGAACTCATTCCTTAGTTTTAGGCTTATGCCATTAGTGCTCTAGGAGGCAAATTAGGGCTCTTTTCTGTGACACATTTCCCACCAATTCTCACATTAATTAGGTAGGATTTAGCTTAGATAACATAATTGAAGGATTACAAGTGGAATCAAGGATTGAAACAATGGATTTGGGCTTCGGTGGATCAACTCGAGAGACGAGCTCGGGAGCGGTTCAGGATCGCGATTCGGCCTGCAATTTTACTCCTAAGTCTTTCTTTTCCTTCTCTATTAGTTTTAATTTAGTTTAGTTTTAGTTTTAGACAATGAATTGTGTGTATTTTAATTGTTTGGATTAAGGGTTGAACCCTAATTTTTGGTCTTATGAAATTGATTTAAAATTGATTATTGCTTTTGAATGAATTGTTCTTCAATTGTTTATTTCCTTGCAATTTGAGTATCATGAGCTTGAATTAATTGCACGGGTGTTTGGAATTGAAAAAAGAAGAACACTCGAGGGCTTCCAATTTGGGGATTAATTGGGGTATTGATCTAGAGATAGTTAATACACTTTTAGGTCCATAATCACCTGCATTTTCTTGCATTCATAGCTTGTTAGAGAGAAGAGATTCTCATCTAAAAGTTATAGTGAATAGAGTAACTTTCACCTAGAAATAGGGATTGCCCAATTACGAGTTTGATGACCCAGTTCATCAATGCAACTACAATTCTCACTAATTCTAGTTAATCGAAGTAGTAACAAGGTTAGGGGGACCCCGAGATCCAAACTTCCATTTTATACATTTGTTTCGATTTTTTCTAGTTGATATTTATGCTTATTGTTTTGTTAGTTCACAATCATCTCAACATTGCTTTTAAAACTAAACATGGAAACAACGGTTGAGTAGTTGACCCTTGCCAATCCTTGAGATAGTCGACACTCGGGCTGAACCCATGTCTATAGTGTTAAGGTCCACTTGCCTTGCACTATAACTTTAGGATTCCCGCCCTGTTTAATTTTAAAACACACATCAAGTTTTTGGCGCCGCTTCTGAGGACACGATAAGTTTAATGAAATATCATTTTTGGTGATTTAGTCCCTTTTCCATTTTTATTTCGTTTCATATTATGATATTTCCTTTATTTCATATCGCTCTTTATTTTGTTTTTGCAAGTTTTAGTTGAATTGGATTATAGTTGCAATATTCAGTTGTCTTTTTGGTGTCATTATTTAAGGATATTTGTTCAGTGGAACTAAGTATTGTTTTATTTATTGCAGGTTAGTTGGTTCTAGTTTATGTCCCGACCAAGAAGGGGGAACTAGTACTGTTTGACCTAGAAACAGAATGAATGTTGCGGAGCGGCCACTGCGCCCTGCAGTTCAGAATGCCCGCAGCAAGAGCAGAACCACCTGTTGAGAGGGCGGAAGACAGACTGCAAATTCCATCGATCGAGAATCTGTTGTTCGAGTCGCATCCACCATTACTAATTGCAGAGCGTACGATGGCTGACTAAGCTCGACCGTCCATCTCAGGGACGCAGTCGAGCATAGCATGGCCAAGAGTTGAAGTTAATAATTTTGAGTTGACTATGCTCAGGGAAACCGGCTTGGGAACAACCCCTACAACAACACGTATAATCCGGGATGGAGGAACCATCCCAATTTTTCTTGGGGTGGCCAGGGACAACAGAGACCATAGAATCCTCCTTAATTCCAGAACAGAGGCCATCCTCCACCATTGCTATATGAAGCAGGCAAAATAATCAGCCCCCACCGGCGAGGCAAATCTTCAAGAGTTGTTGGTAAAGTGTATGGGTGCAATGGACAACAAAATGTGTACAATTTAAGCCGTGTAAAAGAATCATGAATCTTCCATAAAAAATTTGGAGAAGCACTTCGGGCAGTTAGTGAAGCTAGTGTCAGAAAGGATTGTGAGTGCTCTCCCGAGCAACTCTGAGGTGAACTGAGAGAGCACGCAAATGCTGTTTCGGCAATAGTTAAGCAGGATAAAAAGTGATCATCGATGGAAGTAATGAAGAGGATAAAGGTGTAGTAGAAGGAAGTGGGAAGAAGAAGGCCACAAGCGCCCCGATTAAATAGAAAGTTCCATTTCTCGAGGCACTTGTGTGGGACTGAAAATATGACAAGATGAGGAAGTTTATAAAGATTTTTTCTCAATGAAAATTGAAATTTCATCTTTGTGAATTTTTGTTGTAGGTACCCAAGTATGCGAGGCGCTTGAGGGATATGATCACGAAGAAGGATACACTTCGTGAAACTTCCACGCATATACTTGGAGAAGAGTTTTTGGCGCTTATGACAATGAAATAAGTGCTACCATAGAAGCTTGAAGGTGCAGTGAGTTTCTCTTTTCCCTATACTATTAGTAGTCTTGATATAGATAGAGCCTTAGCAGACTTAGGCACAAGTGTAAATGTTATTTCCTCTACTTTATGCGAGCGTCTAGGTCTAGGTATCCTATGTCTATAAATCTGGTAGACAACTGAAAAGGATAATTGAGGATGTTTTGGTAAAAGTGAACGACTTAGTATTTCCTATCGATTTCATAGTTTTAGACATCGATGAGGAAGTTGAGTTTCCCATTACTCTGGGTCACCCTTTTCTTCGTACTTTGAGGGCGCCGATTGACATTAAAAAAGGGAAACTAGGTCTTAGGGTCGGGGAAATGAGATAGTGTGTAAATTTCCCTCACTCTCGAGTCTCTTGTCCAACGTGCAAGGCACTGTGTGTATGATTAACTATAGAAATAATGAAGTGTCTGTGAATGTACACTGTATTATACAAAGGAATGGAAAAGAATGCCAAAGGATGAGAAAGGAAGGCAATTATCTTCTAAAGTCAAGGCAAGATTTGTGAAGTGCGTGACAGTTCAGTACGTTAGGGAGGCACGAAGGACCCAAATGATCGTTTTTGGGGAGGTGACCTTAGCCCCTAAACAAGGAGTATTTCTTGTTAATTTTGCTTTTGTAAGTATTGGTTGATGCATGGGTATTATATTTTAATCGGTTGCATTATCTTGTTGTAAGGTGCTTCGAAAGGCGGGTTGCTTGTGAAAACTTGTCTAAGTACAAAATTAATGACCAAGACCGGTAGACAAAGAATCGATGCACAAACATGCCAAAAGGAAAAAAACGATAATTGGGTAGAAGCCTAGCGCGGACGGTAGGGTAACTTACCACAAATAGTAGGTTGCCTGGCATTTCTCGGAACCTCATGGCAGAGACCTATCGTGGATGGTAGGTTGTGACCTACCATGTGTGTAGGGTCCTCAGTAGGCTGCAGATTAGTTTTTACAAAGAGAAATGGGTCAGGTCGACCCGCTTGGTTTCCATTCCAGCTTTTGATTGAAATTTTCTGCAATTTCCCTCTTTCCCTCTCTTAAAAAATCCAAAAATTTCATTGCCCTATTCCTCCTCTCCTTTTTAGCTCTCGTAACTCCCTCAACCCCTCTTAGTACTCTCCCTCTTCACTCCTCTACAATTCCGGCGGCTTTCAACACTTTGGCGGTAGCAATCCAGCAAGTCCTTCTCTGCCCTTTGGTTTATTTTCTTTTTCTCTCTTCTTCTTCTTCTTCTTCTTCTTCTTCTTCTTCTTCTTCTTCTTCTTCTTCTTCTTCTTCTTCTTCTCTTCTAGTTCTAATTCCTAGATTTCTTCAAATTCTTTCCATCTCCATTACACCACCATATAATCCTACATTACCACTTTCTTTCTTCCATTTTTCCTTTGCAAAAGCCTTCATTTTTCATCTCCTCTTTCTTGAAGTTTTTCTTTACTCCTCTTTTATTTCCTTTTTTGTAATTTTCAATTTTAGTTATTCTTGTGAAATTTTTAATAATTACTAATTTTGTGTGTGTATTCTTTGGTTTCAAAAAAATAAATTGTAGAAATTTTGTAAAAAGTTTTCCGGCAAGCTTTCCAGGGGACTTCTGGCCATTTCCCGGCGAACTCTGGCGAGCACATAATACGAGGCATAGAAAAAAAACACCGCCATTAGCAACTTGGGTTGGTTGTTCAAAAACCCACAAGCTATTTCTTGATCCTTTGTCTCTCATTAGTTTTGATGTTTTTTCTTTTGAATTTTATGCTAAGTTTGGTTCGAGTTTGTGTTTAAGTTACTCTACTATTTTTGAGTTTTTATTTATTAATTGTTCCACACGTTAGCACCCACGGGCAACGTTAGTTCACTAAAGCACACACGAGCTACGATAGTTTATTGACTCAATAATAAAAAGCTAATTGCATAATAGAATAAACTAGTCCAGATAGAATCTATATCTCTAAAGATATTAGCTCAACTCACAGACGTAGAACTGAAAATAAATTCAATGCAAAATCAATTATAAGCATTCTTGCAAACAAGAAACTCATCAAAAACAAAAATAAGATAAGTAACGAAAAACAGTATAACCAAAAGAGAAAAGAGGCACAAGGACTTTTATAGTGGTTCAGTAATACACCTACTCCACTTTCCCCCAAGAAAGCCGTCTCATGGATTCCACTATAAACCGATCTCGTTCAAGGTGAGATCAACCTTTACAATACCAACCGCTAGGTTTAAACCTAGTTCTAGCAACTAACAAAAGTTTTGTACTGGAACTTGCAAATGGACTACAAGTTTTTCACACGGGACTTGTAAACCGAACACATGTTTTTTACCCGGAACTTGTAAACCAAAAGAAATAAATATGAAAACAGTTTTAGCACATAGATGTTTTAAGCCCTCTCATTCTCTCAAATATTTTTTTTTTTGAAATTTCTCACAACTTGATGATGGAAACGCTCTCTCACAATTGGGGAACTTCTTGTTCAAAACCGAGAGAGGGAAGAAGGCTTCACTTTCTTTTCAACAACTCTCTCTCTCCTTGCTTTTTGCAACTTTGTGTTCACTTCTTCGAGTTTAGGGAGATGCGGTCTTCACTTATATATAGGACCACACAGTTGCTCAAGTTGTCTCATAAGGGTTTCTTTCTTTGCAACTTCCTTTTCAACACCCTATTACTAACTTTACTTCATCTACACACAAAAGAAAAAGTTAGTAATACATGTTTAACCAAAAAGGGTAAAGGGAATAGGGGACCAATCTACAATAGGAGACCAAGTATATAAACTTGTTTCCCAAGCTAGTACTTCTCATCCAAGTGTAAAGTAATTTAGTTACAAAGACTGGCAAAGTACTTTTGATCCTCACAGAATTTTTGAGACAAACAACTGTCATGCTCATTTGATTAGCTCGAGTCTTGTATTCGGACTTTAGATGAACTCTCATTCTTGAAATGCCTTCTTATCAGTCACCTTCTTTGCCCACACGCTGGTGAGTAATAACATCTCTTTCTTTCTCTTGAGACTTCTAGCATTTCTCTACAAAAAGACAAACCGCTTTTTGTATGTTCATTTGTGTTTAACCTAATAGGAAAAGGACAAAAGCAAAGTACCATGGACCACAAATAAAAGTATAAAGTGAAAAGGCACGTTATCAGTAAGGAAACTTCCCTTCTCTTTCCTTTATTGTCCAATTTTTAATTTATCCTTGTTATATCCAGAGAATGCATTCAAATTTGTTGCTTCAGTAAAAACTCTTCAAAACTCGAATTCGCTTGTTTCTATCCAGATTTGTGTCTCGACCTGTTAGCTAGAACTGTTAGCTTAACTCAGCTTCCATTGACATTAGCTTCACTGCTGTCTTTCAACAAAAACACTTAGTTCGAATAACTTGATTTCTTACTCATCAAAAAATGACTGACCCTTGAGTCAACATTCTCCCCTTTTTTGATGAGTGAAAAAACTAGTTTTTCCTTTATATACAAGTAGCCATGGCAAAGCAAAATTATGCACAAAAAGGTTCTAAAAGCTCTCCCTGAGCTAATGCCTTAGTTTTAAAACCTATATGATTTTGAGCTAGGTTTCAAACATGTTTGAGTAGCTCCACTTTCACAGCAAGTGCACTTAGGAAAAGATTAAACTAAGTGTGCACAAATAGCTCGAAGATAAGGCTGGATTGACTAAAAAACAAAAGATAGATATCATAACAAAATAGAAAGCTTTAAGTTAAAGTATCTATATCAATCAAACATTAAAAGCAATATCATCCAACCATAACAGAATAGGAAAAACTTAATCGTTCTCCCCCTTTTTGTCACACACATAAAAAGGGTATGGAAGGCAAGGTAATAAATACAAATTAACTGTTCATAGATCAGATTAGTATAGAAGCTAAGTAAAATAAATGATTTAGCAATCAACAACTTTCAATACTTTCGTCCCCTTTGAAACGTCGCAACAAGGAAGTAGCCTAGGTATGTCTACAGCTACGAGTAATAGCTTTTTGACCCTGTAAAACAAATACCTTAGCAACCTGGATAGCTTTAGAAGAAAACTCTGAAGAACAGCTTGATCAACTAATGAAATCTGGAGTAAGAAGCTGAGATTGCATCAAGCTGAGCTGATTTAATACAAGAAAAGACTAGAATGAGAAAGATGTATGTAAATATTAGCTATTCTGATATTATCATGCCTCGTAGGTCAAACTTGAGTCCATTGTCTGCTTTGATGCCCTTTGCAATAGCTCTGCTTTGCACTTCTTGAGTTACTTATGATCTTTCAAAAATATCTCTCTTGATTTTAATCACAACTCCTTCACACGTTCTTTCTTCCTTTTTTCTTTCAGCCAATTTTTCTTTTAATAAAGCTTCTCTTTTTGCATTTTTTTCCTCATGCCTACTCTCTTTCAAGTCAACACTGATTTTATGTTCTCCTTCAACCAGTTTTCCTCTTATCAACACCTCTCTTTTAGCTTTTTTTTTGTTTTTTTTACTCTTTTATTTTTTAGTTTTTCTAGTATCTCTCTCTCTCTCTCTTTTATTTTTCTTCTTCATCATTCATGTTTTTAGCCAGAGCAACTTGTGTTGAAGCTACATTACTGAATTTTTCATAGATTATTGCTCCTCCTCAATTCTTGCTTTCTTCATTGTTTCAACTTTCTCTACTTCCTTCTGACTTTCTCTCATATTTCTCACCTTCCAGCGTACTTTCTTTTCCTTCTTTTAATCACTCTTTTCACATGTTCCTTTCCCAGACTCCCGTCTTTCTCTTTTTCAAAAACCTCTACTCCCTGATTTTCTTTTCTTTAGAAATAAGCTCTTCCCTTTGCTTCAATTGGAATTTCATTTCAGACAGCTTCAACAAATTTCTCTTTGGAGTCATAGTTTCTATCAAAACTTGCATAAGAAAGAATGCAAAGAGACATCTAAGGCAGCTTGCAAGAGCAATGAAAGAGATTATCTTGCTTGTCAAAGATTCATAGGATTTTTAAAACACTACTGCCTTGCAAGAATGCTATCATGCTAGTTTTTCAAAAGAGAAAAGACAAAATTCAAGAATTGAATCAAGAAAAACTCATAAAGAACAAACTTATCAAAAGTAGAGCTAATCAATCATTCTCTTTACTAAGCATCAATACCATGTCTTAACACAAAAGCAGTTAACTTACTTTATCTATTCAAGAAGCATGAGAGAGACATGTAAAATATAATTTTAATGAATAAACACTTCATTCGAGGAGAGCGAGAGGGAGAGAGAGAGAGAAAGAGAGAGAGAGAGAGAGAGAGAGAGAGAGAGAAATTATCATAGAAGATTGCGAAATTCTATGCAAGCTTTAGTCATCTCCAAATCAGTAAAACCAGGATCAAAATCAATCAAAGCTCTTTAATTGAAGACAGGAAATCCAAAGGGAAGCTTAAAAACTGTTTTCACCCAAGCACATGCTGAGAGAAGCTAATTGGTGAGAACTATTAGCTCGAGTCCAAAATGAATCCTCCAAAGACTTCTTCACATGGGGGTTTAGTGAAGATATCAACAAGCTTTTTCTAGAATGGAATAAAGATTAGCTTAAAATACCTGATTCCATGTGCTCATGAATAACCTTATGTCGTGCTTAGTTAGAGAATGTTGCATTAGCACTTCCTCTGTCAAGCTAATCGAGGCTAATCGAGGCTTTCTTCTTTCTATACCATGAGATCAACGTCTCTCTAAAACAATGACATGTCCTCGAAGTGCTTTTCCTATCAACTCAACTTCTTCAAAGTTCGCATAATCTTATCCCCTTAGCTCAAGTATTCATTTCTCAAATATCATACACTTAGCTCTTGTGTACCTGCAAGATATCTAAAAATCCTCTTCACCACAGTGAGAAATGTCATTCATTAAGATCATATTAAAATCCTACACATGAACACATACTAAAGAGATATTTAGTGTTACTGTGATGCTCATTACTGTTTGAGTCAGCTCCAATTATTTGAAACCTCTTTAGTAGCTTCTTCACATGCTTAACTGATGGCTGGTTATCCCTTCTTTGCTCTGCTTTGTCCCTAGTCCGAGGACAAATTTAACTCTCCCAGCATTCTTATCACATAAAACTCTCCCTGCACTTAGGCTTACAAACTCTTTGCACAAAGATGATTAATAGCTCCAGGGATCATATCATCAATATACACTTACAAGTAGAAAATCCTTGAAATGGAGTTAAAAGAAACTATTAACATATACCTTAAAAAACCATTTTTAAGAATAAATTTTCTCAATCTTACAAAATTTGGGAGATTTGTTCAATGTAGACTTCCTCTTTAAACAAACCATTCAAAAAGATGCATTGTACATCAACTTGAAACCGGAGAAAATCTTCTAAGCAAGTATAAGCACATATCATTCACATACTTTCAAGTTGAGCTACTAGTGCAAAAGTTTCATCGAAGTCAATACCTCTCTTCTGACTATACCCTTGAGCTACAACATTGGCTTTGCTCCAATCATGTCTTTGATCTCATCTACCTTAATTCGAAAACTCCCATTTCGCTCCAAACATTATACAAGCTTCAAAATAGATTCAGCTCGTGTTGCTTAGCTAGCATTCCATTCTCATACCCTTGTGCATCATCAAATTTCTTTGGATCAATTTGGAATAAGAAAGCTACATTACTAATAACTTTCTTTAACTGACTTCGATGACGGACTTTTCACATGAGTTTCTGAGAAGGTTTCCTCTGAGTTATGTAGCCGGTATCTCTACTATTTGGGTAAGTTTTTGGTTATACTTGAACTCTCTTCAGTATAGCTCCATTATAACTTGGTACATCATTAGCTTCATTTATTAGGTTACCTTATTCCTAAGAACTCCTTCGCTTGAGCTAATGCACCCTGCATAAAAATAACTAGGAGCTACACTTCTTCACAGTGCAAAGTTAGCTTCTCTGAAAACAAGATGAACTAACTCTTCAAGAGTTTGATGTCTTTTATTAAACACATAATAAGCCTAACTGTTTTAGGGGTACTCTAGAAAAATAGCTTCATCAGTCTTACCATTTTCTCAAGTGAACTTTGACATTTAGCACAAAACTCTTGCATCCAAACATTTTGAAATACCCTATTTTTGATTTCCTTCTTTTTAGAAGTTCATAGGCTGTCATCTTTTAAGCTTCTTCCTAGAGATCCTCATTTAGCTTCAGTAGACTTCTGTTTTTCAGCCTTGTACAAAAACTGTCGGAGCTTCTCAATAGCTTCATCCTCAGGAACTCCCAAGTTTGTTTGAGTGACTGGACTAAGCAAACAAAAAATAATTAGCTCCAGAGGTCTAGTCATAGATACAAATTCCCTTAGCTTTGACATGCATCACATAAACGTCACTTTTCAAGCATCAACTCTGTTAGTTTATTGATCAGCTTCTTCTCTGATAGCTTCAATATAACACTTATATGCTTGCATTCTCAAGTAATTTGTGCCACACTCAACTTTCATCTGAACCTAAAGCTAAACAAACTCAGTTAGCTCCATCCAACTTGTCCATTGGCTCATGTACATTTTATGTTCTCTTTGTAAGCATCACGAGCTGATGCACTTTTCTTTCTCATAAGGAACCTTCGTTCCTTCATCCAAAAATTGGCTAACACTTAAGAAGTTCTACTTAAGAGCTTTTCTAAGAGACACATTCTCACTTTTCAGATTAGTTCAAGCAATTCTACTTCAAACTATTTTTCCCTTGCTTAAATCTCCAAAACTTTCATCATCACAATCTTCATCAGTTAGCTTAGTGAACAGCTCGTGACACCGGTCACATGCCTAGAGCAACTTCTTCAATTGTTCCACCATCTATGAAGGAACTAGTGTAATAAAAGAACCTAAGATTAATCATCTATGTCATGATTATGATATGTTCTTTAGCACATAGACTTTTTTAGTCCTCTCATTCTCTCAAATATTTTTTTGAAATTTCTCTCTACTTTATGGTGGAAACTCTCTATCAAAATTTGGGAACTTCTTGCTCAAAATCGAAAGAGGGAAGAAGGCTTCTCTTTCTTTTCAAGAACTCTCTCTCTTCCTTCTTTTTGTAACTTTGTCTTCGCTTCTTCAAGTTTAGAGAGATGTGATCTTCACCTATATATGGGACCACCCAGTGCTCAAGTTGTCTCACAATGGCTTCATTCCTTGCAACTTCCTTTTCAATAGCCTATTACTAACTTTACTTCAACTTCACATACAAGAAAAAGCTAGTAGTACATGTTTAAAAAAAAGGAAGGGAATAAAGGACCACTATACAATATTGCCAAGTGTTTAAACTTGTTTCCTAAGCTTGTACGTCTAATCCAAGTGTAAAGTAATTCAGATACCAACACCCTCTTGTATAGTGCCACATGTAAAGTAGCTTTGATCCTCATAGAATCTTTAAGACAAACAATCTGCTCATCTGATTATCTTAAGTCTTGTATTAAGACTTTAGCTCAATTCTCATTCTTCAAATGTCTTCTCATCAATCACCTTCTTTTCCCATATGTTGGTGAGTAATAACGTCTCTTTCTCTCTCTTGAGATTTCCAGCATTTTTCTACAAAAAGACAAAAAGCTTTTTGTAAGTTCTTTTATGTTTAACCAAAACAGGAAAAGGACAACGCATAGTACCATAGACCACAAATAAAGATATAAAGTAAAAAGACACTTTATCAATAAGGAAACTTCCATTCTCTTTCTTTATTCTCCAATCTTTAATTTATCATTGTTATTTCCAGAGAATGCATTCAAATTCATTGCTTCAGTAAAACCTCGAATTTGCTTGTTTTTTCATAGATTAGCAGCTCGATTTGTTAGCTTAACTTAACTTCCATTCACATTACCTTCACTATTGTTTTTCAACAAAAACACTTTGTTAGATTAACTTGATTTGTTAGTCATCAAAACATAACTGACCCTTGAGTCAACATCAGGTAACAGAGATGGTTGAATCTCGAAAACCTAAAATCTAAACTGCAAGGGATGAAATTGAAGCTCAAAAATTGAAATTAGAACAGTAGGAAGCTTTAATTAAGAAAAAGCAACAAAGTTGAAAGGCTAATGAAACATTTTCTTGCAATGACTTGATTGTTTATACGATTAAATCCCACTTGCTTTACTATGAAAACACCTTAAACTATTTTTTAATAGTTGAGCAGATTATTAGTTACATATTATGAATGTTATTTATATCATGAACCAATTTAATATTTCAAATGTGTTTTTTATTTCAAATTTCATTGCAGGGCAGAGTTTCTTAAAGAGCAAATGATTTTACTTTCGTTTGCATACAATTGTTTTGTACATCGAATGTACAGCTTGAGCCAAGGATTGGCCTTTTGAGAGGAAATAGTGAATTTTATGTAGATGAATGTCTTCTGCAAGTGTGCATATTTTTATGGGGTAAGAATATATAGTGTTTAGGATTGGCCTTTTGGGAAAAAATAAAGATTGATATGTTATTGATTCACTTTTGAATGATGAAATGGTGATTGATATGTTATATAGCGTATTATGATTGTTGATCTGTGCATAATTGTTTATGTTTTTCTATATGTTAATTTCATTGTTTTTCGTGTTTTTAATATGTAAAAGTATATATTTTAGCTTAATATCTCTTATTCTTGTCTTACGTGTCCTCTGGAAGTGAAAACGATGAAAGGAAATGAAAATAGGGGAAAACAGAGTGAAAACGATGAAAATAGAGCAGTTAACAATGAAACAGCTAAACTATCGCGCGAGGTAGGCTACCCTACCATCACTGGTAGGTTCCTTGGCAAGCAAGGGGCATGGCAGACAGAGCCCTACCACAAACGGTAGGTTTCGCCCTATGTGTAGGCTGGCAAGGCAGTTGAGTTCAAAACAAACTCGATTTTCTTGTATTTTATTCCAATTTAAGCTAAGTTTTCTTGTATATTTTCACCTCTGTATAAGAGTCTTTTTATGCAGCTTTTAGATATGTGGAGGCAATTGTTAGATAGGTAGATATACAATTTAGGATTTAGAATAGGTTTTAGTTAGGCTAGAATTAGATAAATTAGGTTCGATTAGTATAAACACTCTTTAAATTTTAGCTTTTATACATTCAATTAGTTAGTAAAGTTTCAAGATTTCTGCAATTTTGTTTCTTGGATTCAAGAATTGAAGACTTAATCTCAGGATTTCGATCTTCAACTTGGTGACTCGAAAGACAAGAGCTTGGAAGACGTTCAAGACTTCAATTGCGGCTTCGATTTCAATCCTAAGCTTTCTTTTCTTTTCTTGTTATTGAATTTTATGTTTTATTTTTAGTTTTATTTTAATGAATAGTGAGTAGTTCTTTATTGTTTGGATTGGGGTTGAACCCTAATTCTTGATTATGAAATCTTGGTTTAAATTCTTTATTTCGATCTTTGTTTTAATTTAAGTTATCTTTCAATTGTGTTTGTTTTTTTTTTTTTGCAATTTAATTGTCATGAGATTAGATTAATCACAAGGTTGTTCAAACTTTAAAAAAGAAGAACGATCTAGGGAAACCAATTGGGGGTTAATTGGGACAATTGACTAGATATACGATATTTCACTTTTAGATCTTTTAAAATCACCTAAGTTTATTGCGATCATAATTTGTTAGGGAGATAAGAGATTTTCCTCTAAGGGTTTGTGAGTAGGGTGGCTTTCGCCTAGAAATAGGGATTGCCCGATTTGAGTGATGGTCTAACTTAATTCATTAAATATCGTTTTTATTAAAGTTTTTCAAATTGAATTAGTAACAAGGATTTGGGGGATTCCACCTTACAAACTCTTGCTTTAATTAATTTTAAAGCCATTTTTACATTGCTTTCTTTCTTTTAATTGATTTAGTTGTTTTCAGTTTTTATTTTAAGTTTTTCATCAACAACATCATCTTTTTAGACTTAAAGTTAGAAACCTAATTAGTACTTAAGTCTTTTCGGTTCATCGAGAGATTCGATACTTGTGTTGAAACTCACCTCTGCATTATTAGGTCCGCTTATCTTGAATTGTAGTGATTAGGGACATCCCTATTTTATTAGCACATCAAATGTTTGGCGCCATTGCTAGGGAACAGCAGATTAAGGAATGTCGTTTATTTAGTGCATTAGTCATCGTTTATGTTTTTTTTACTTTGCTTTGTTCCATTCTATTGTTACACCTGGGTGTTGTGGTATAGATGTCGTGCATTCAACTAATTACTACTAGAACCTACGTTAATTGCACATTCAATTGCTTGTTCTCAATTTTGAAAAGTATGAAAGAAATACTGATGATATCATGGAAGCCTAATGTACATCAATGTTTGAACAAAGAGTTGAGAACATGGCCTTTTTGTCTCAATATACGCACTATAAATCGGCCAAGTTCCAAGAAAACTGACAGGGATACGATACGTATTCTAAACAGTACATTTCGAAATAGAGGACTCAGTTGAATGATCCTTGGGGAGATTATCTCAATGGCTTCCCTCCACAATATAGAAAATCAAATCGAACTATCAGCAAGGATGATCGTTAAGAAACCGCCTAGTAATGGACCATGTAATACGGTCACTTTATGGGATGTAGAAGAACAAGTGATAACGTTTCCCATGTTCATGGATGGCGAGATGAAATTGCTCAAGAGCTGGAGGAGTCCAATCCTCAAATATTTCAAGAACCTCTACCGAATAGAAGAGTAGTGGAAGAAAGTATGAAAGATGAGTGCTTGCCAGAAAATAAGAGTGAGTTTGAGAAAAGTGAGCCAGAAAAGAAAAATGAGTGTCTCATGCAAAGTCAAGAGGATCAAATAGAAGAGCGACAATAAATAAAGTTAGAGATCATAAAAAAGAATGAGGAAGTAAATCTTACTAACGAAACTAACTCTTTTCTTGTCGAGAATTCTTTATGTGTGCAGGCAGTTTGGAAGCAAACTACGGAGAATGTAGTAGAGAGGAGACATCTCATCAAAACTTAAGGGCGATTACAAACGCGTGGGAAGCACACAATCCCCATGCTATGGACCATCGAAATGGAGTTTTTCTTCAACCTTAGCCTTCCTTTACCTGTGTTTTTCCTTTAAAGAGTTGAAATTACTCGTAATTAGTAACATCTTTCTTAAATTTGATCTTGAGTTTTTAAATTCTCTTTTCGTTGTTGGGTTCAAATTCTTTCACTTCCATTACAAGGAGATCCTAAACGGACTTTACTCTCAGCAGTACTTCAGTGAGGATGTAGTAAACCCTAAAAAGGAGTCCCACATTCTCCAAAATGGTTAAGAATACCTCGTCTTGGCATGTTGTTTCTTGTAATTGTAAAACTATAGTTTGGATCGTTTCATTTTGTTTTTCAATTTTAATCGTTTGTTGTTTTTGTAAGGTCATTTGGGAGAGAAGGAAAGCTTCCTTTAAGCCCCACATTGAGCTACATTGCGTACATAATGTTAAAGGGCATGAAGGAGCTTCAAAATTGCAAAAAATGACGAAAAACAGCATCCCTGCAGAAGCCTACTGCTGATTGTAGGCTCCCCTACCGCCAGCGGTAGGCCTAAGCAACAATCGGCATTCTTTGCAGAACCCCACTGCAGAGGATAGGCTCAACCCACCACCAGCGGTAGGGCAGGCAAGGCACACAACCACCGCGACTATAGGTCTCACCCTACTGTCGGCGGTAGGGTCCAAATTGGGTAGCAGTTTGGACTTTTCAAGGAAAAATGGGTCGGGTCGACCCAATGGGTACCGAATTGCAGCTTTTAATGAAAATTTCTACACTCCTTTACCCCCCCCCCCCCCCCCCCCCTTCCAATCTCCTCCAAAATCCTTGAAAATGTTCTTTCCCTCTTCCTATCTCTCAAACTTCCATAACCTTCCCAACTTCCTCAAGCATTCTCCCCCTCTTCCTCTATCAATTCCGACAACTCCTCCTTTCCTCTGCCATCTTTGGCAGTCCTCACCATTTTCAACTTCTTGGTTCGTATTTTCTCTTCTTTTCTTTTTCTTCTTATGCTCATTTAATCCCTCTTACCACCTCCATTCTTTTTCTATACACCAATTCCATGCTAAAATCTTCTTGTTCTTCCCTCTTCCCTCCAAAAGAACCCACCTTTCCATTCAAATTCTCATCTCTATTAACCTTATCTTTTAATTTCTTGTTATTATAGTTTTTTGTAATTTCGGTTATTTGTGTCAATTCTATTTTATACTAACTTTATTTTGTGTTTCATTGTGTTTCCTAATAAAAGTTTGCAAAAAAATTGTCCAGAAAATTTTCCGGTGAACTTTTGGCGAACTGCCGACAGAACTCCAGCGGCAACTAAACTGAGGTAGAAAAATGGAAAATTTTCCGTGGTCATAGGTTTTTTACTCTAACAAACACAGGCTATTTCTTAAAACTTTGTGCCTCCTTTTTATTTATAGTTTGCTTATGATTAATTCTTGATTTTAGACTTATTTTAAGTTTTTGATTTTGTTAAGAGCATTATTTTTAGTAATTTGTTAGTTTTCGTCTTTTTTTTTTTTTTTTGCAAAACTTTAGCACACACGGGCGACATTAGAACATTATAACACACATGGGCTACGATAGTTTTTATTCTTCTGTGCATTTTTGGTGTTCTTTTGTTTTTACTATGTCGGTACCATTGTGTTGCGTTGTTATTTTCCTTTCTCTTCCTTTTGCTTTTTGATTTTTATCCCTTTGTGGCTCCCAAGAAATGTGTCGCTTCCTCCTCAAAATCCAAACAGGCTCGTGTTGAGAGGACCTCTCCTGACCCCGCTATCTTCCCTTTCCAGAGCGTCTCTCTCAGACTTCCCCTCAATGGGTAACCAATAGAGTGTCGCTCAAAATCATTGTTGAGAAATTGTTCGATGAATCGATCATCGGATCTAAAAGGTTAGGTTAGGTTCCTCTCTTTCGCATTTCTGGCGAATATTACCCCCGATCTTGTCCATGAATTCTATGCCAACATGACCCACAAAACGGACAAGGATCTTCAAACAATCATCTCTACTATTAAAGGGGTTAGGATCATTCTAGATAGGGAACGTCTGGCGACCATTCTTTGGATCCCAGATGCGGGAACACTTTGACCATAGATTCTAATAGAAAAATCATAGATGAGGACTCGGACTGGAATTTCGATGCGGCATGTAGCTATTTCGATATCCGACCACGCACAATGGACCGTCACCGAATCATCCACGGGAGAGATTTCCCAAACATTTTTCATCATGCCCTTGCCTATTTCTTTGGGCACACGCTTGTTCAAAAGGGAGCGGATTTAGTGAAGACAGTATCATTGATATTTATTTTCCAGATAACTTCACAACTGCTGCCCCATTTCTCTCTCTTCCGTGATAATCCAAACAATGCACAATACTACTTGTGACACCACCGAAAATCATGTTTTTCATTATCCTATGATTTTATCTAGAATTTTTGCTTCTTGCATGTTAATTTCGCATGAGAATGAAGATTATAAATAGGACCGCAGGAGCTTACGAAATTCACAACCTTTAATAATTGCGGTTACTCTTGGGACGAGGAGAACCAAGTGTGGATCCCACCATCCGAGGAAGATAGGTTACAGGACCACAATGGCCAGTTTTTGATTAATAAAAAAACCACCCAAACCGGTTTGGGGGGTTCTTCCTCGCAACTAGCTAAGGATGATAATGAGGCCGATTAGTCATATAACCCCATAGATGACGAGGATGATGAGACTGGTGCCCCGACCACGGTCCCAATGGATGCATTCCAAATGGAGATGCGGACTACTTTCGAGCAGCTCCGTGTCAACCAGGAATTCATGGGATGCAATTGACAGAAATAGTAGAGTACACTCGTCGCTACGCAGACGAGTTGGCGCATCAAAGGGCATTAATAGAGCACCAAGAAGTAATGCTAGCCCATCTGTGCACCAGATTCATGGCTGATCAAGGCAAGAGTGGAAGAGGTGGCACAGACTTTGGTCCACAATATGGAGTTTTATTTGTCTTTTCTTTTATTTTCTATTCTTTTTTTTCTTTTCCTTATAATTTTTTGTTTTCACTTTTTTATTTGATTTTCTTCTCTTTATTTTATTATTTTTTGTGGGGATGGCTTCACGATATGCTTTATCGCTTTATATCTACGGGATTGCTTCCCATATATGTGTTTGTTTTGTTTTTCCTTTAGTCTAACCCCTACATTAAGGACAATGTAATTTTAAGTGTGGGGAGGGGGGTATTTTTTTCGTTCTTTCAAGTTTTTTTCTGTAGTCTCTTTTTCTTTTTCATTCTTTTAAGTTTTGTTTTCTGTTAGTGTCTTTCATTCTTTTTCTTTCTTTAAGTTTTTTGTTCTGTTAGTCTCTTATTCGAAAGATTCCAAAGAAATTCAGAAAATTTTAAAAATTCTAGAAAATTTTAATTCATTTGTTTTTCCTTATAAAAATCCAAAAATATTTTATCACTTTTGGTAGAATGTTAAATTGTAAAACTCTTCAGGTTTTTCGAAAAAGACGCATTACTTAAGTGCTTTGAAAATAATTTTTACTAAATTTCTTACATCATCAATGGTTTTTATGCACTTATGAATGTTGTTTAAGTAATAAAAGCTTAGGAATGTTGAATAATTAGCATTATGATAATAATTTTTTAACATTGCCTGCAATTTCATGATTTGTCTATCTTAGAAGCAAAGAAGTTTAGTCTAGGATAGTCCCCAAGATGATGGTCTTAGGCTTCTTTGAACTATTTGCACCTTTCTTATCATATATTCTTTATGAAATCAATCCCTAGTTCCCTTTTTGTGCCTTAATGCCAAGGGTTATACTCGCTTCTTTTCTTTGTTCTTTTAACCTTACTATATAAAACCTCAATTCGTGGAGTTAAGTGTATTTATATCTTTTTAACCCGTGTTGAGTATGGAAAGCAAATAAGTGGAGGGTTAAAAGGGGTGAAGAAAGAAATAACTTTTCTGTCAATGAGTCCCATGAAGAAATGGAACCTGACGGTAGGGACTTCAGCCAAGTCTTTGCCTTTCTCCTCATAGAGAACAGGAAAATGTGGAGTCAAACGGCGTCTTCAGAAACTCCGTTAATTTTAAAAGCATCACAAACCTCTAAGAAATTACCGATATGCACATTGGGATCTTCATCAAGAAGTCCATGGAATTGAACGTGATTTTGCAATTATGTTCGCTTTAATCTCAAAGTTATTTGCCTCAACCCCAAGCCTTGCTATACTTTACTGTGTCCCCAAGATGGAAGGTCGAGCATAATCTGCCATTGTTCTCTCCGATACTGATTGTGCCGCCATCGGAGGTGATGAATCGAAAAGGGAGTTGTCGAATGGAAGTGCCTCAGGTCCTTCTTCCACCTTAAATTTGGGTGTTATTGAATTAGTGACTACCGTTCCAAACTGAAGAACATGACAAGCACTCCATAAAGTACGTCGGGCTTGAAATCGAACGGTACTAACTCACCCTTTTTCTTTCAGGGCATAGACTACTACCACACGATCTACAATAACCGACAAAAATGTGATTAGCTCTACAAACACAAAGCACAACTCAAGAATACAAACTGAAAATATTGGAATACTGCAGAAGCAAAAATTAATTCGAATGGGAAAATGAAAGGAAAAAACGGAAAGAAATAAAAGATAAAGACTAAAGCACTAAAATAAACGATATCCCTTAAACTTGCCATCCCTGGCAACGGCGCCAACAACTTGACGTGTTTAAAATAAAACGAGATGTGATCCTAATTACCATAATGTAAGGCAAGTGGACCTAACAAAGTAGAGATGAGTTTCAACCCGAGTGTCGAATCTCTCATGGAACGGACGAAGGTTCAAGTACTAATCGTGTTTCCAATGTCTAGTCAGAAAAGAAAGATGATGTTGTTGAGAAAAATAAAACACTTAAAAGCAATTAAAAGAAAGCAATACTAAAGCAATTTTGAAAGATTAATAAAAACAAGAGTTTTGATTAGTGGAATCCCCCTAATCCTTGTTACTAATTCAATTGGAAAAGCTTTAATGACAACGATGTTGAATTAATTAAGATGGGTCATCACTCAAAATTGGGCAATCCCTATCTCTAGGACGAAAGCCTCCCTACTTACTAACCCTTAGAGGAAAATCTCTTTTCTCCCTAACAAATTATGAGTGTAATAAACTTAGGTGATTTAAAAGACTTAAAACTGCAAAATCATATCTCTAGTCAATTGCCTCAATTAACCCCCGATTGGTTGTGTTAAATCGTTCTTCCTTTTTTCAATTCCAAACAACCTTGCGAATAATCTAATCTCGCGACAATTAAATTACAAACTAACACAATTGGAGAACAACTTAAATTAAAACGAACATCGAAATCAATAAATCAACCAAGAATTTCATAATCAAGAATTAGGGTCCAACCCCAAACCAAAAAATAAAAACTACTCACTATTCATATTAATAAGAACTGAAATTAACAAAAGAATTCAGTAAAAAGAAAAGAAAAGAAAGCTTAGGATTAAGTCATGAAGCGGCAATTGAATCCCAAACGTCTTCTAAGATTCTCTCTCGAGTCACCAAGTCGAAGATCGAAATCTTGAATCAAAGCCTTCAATCCTTGAATCCAAGAAAATAAATCTTGCATAAAACCTGAAATTCTATAACTAAAGAAAATATAAAAGCTTGAATTCCAAAAGTGTTTAACTAATCTAACCTAATTAATGTACTCCTAATCTAAACTAATATAACCTAATTATGTGTACAACTTGTTCTTACGAATTCTTTTTTTTTTAAGAGATGCAAATAAACCCTCTTATATAGAGGTGAAAAATACAAGAAAGCAAATCAAAATTGGAGAAGAAAACAAGAAAATAAAGTTTGAATTAGACTTGAACACCCTTACCAGCACCCCCTATCGCTGATGGTAGGGCGAGGTGTACTGTTCGAGGTAGGTCTCTATTTCCTTGACCCTTCGGTTCCCCAGCACCTAATGGCAATGATAGGGCAACCTGCCATGCGTAGTAGGTGCTGCCTTTTTGCCGACAGCTTTCGTTTTGTCATTTTTGCTCCGTTTTCGACTATTTTTGTTTCCTTTTTCATCGTCTCTACTTCAAGAAGGTACCTAAGACAAGAATAAGAGGTATTTAGCTAAGATATACACTTTTATATATCAAAAACACTGAAAACGATGAAATTAACATATAAAAAATATAGACAAATTGCACTTATCAAATACCCCCACACTTATCCGTTGCTTGCCCCCAAGCAACACAAACTAAATAGACAAAATGGAGGATAAAAACTCTAATAAAAGAAAGAAAAAATGCGAAAATGACTTAAGCTTTAATATAAACAGGTAAAACCTTAAAACAACTACAGGCATCGGTAGCTCAATGTACCCAAGACAAACTTAACAAAAACGTTAAGCAAAAACCAAAGCAAAACATAGAATAATAATAAAATCACTTCAAAGGAGTGTTTCACCGACTAACTCCAAAGATAAATAAATAAAAAAAAAAAGACAAATAAAATGTCACTAAGACCACCATAAGTTACTAAAAATCATTATCGACCACGTTTGCTCATGCCATCTTCACCAAAGAAGAGGAATTTTAAGTTATTAGCAATAAGAAATAATTTCAAAGACAATGCACACAATTCATACTTTTTCTATCACTTAGCCACATGAAAGTCTATTTTAGGTCGTTCTCAGATTAGGTAGGACTTTTTGGCTTGTAATGTTAGGCTAGGAACATAAGTAGGGTACAACAGAAGGTAAAGGCAGACAAAAACAAACAAGATAAAGCTAATGCCACCGAAAGGACAAGATGATAAATGAAAAAAAAAAAAAAACTTTTTAGCCACTATTTTCACTCTCTTCATTCGCCTTTGTACTATTTACTTCATTCTTCTTTGATAAGGCACATATATTTTTCTTCATTTTTTTCTGCTAATTTTTCCATGTTTCTTGCTTTTTTCTCTTTTTTTCTCTTTTTTTTCTCCAAGCATCCATATTTTTCTTTCTTTCTCTCTTTTCAAGCCAAAATCAACAAATACATAAAAATACCCAAAAATATGCTTTCTCTTTATACAATAGGGCTTTTCTTTCTTTCTTTCTTTACTCCTTTTTCCCCCACACATTCATTTCTTTCACTCAAGATAGCCAAAAGTTTATACTAATCGATAGCTCACGAATTGAGGTTTACTCAACATGGCCAAAAGTTTATACTAACCATTAGCTCACGAATTGAGGCTCTACATATAGTGAGGTTAAAAGAACAAAGAAAAGAAGGGAGTATAACCCTTGGCATGAAGGCATACAAAAAGGGAACTAGGGATTGATTTCATAAAGGATAATAAGATAAGAAAGGCTCAAATAGTTCAAAGAAGGCCTAAGACCATCATCTTCAGGACCATCCTAGACTAGGCTTCTTTTCTTTTAAAGATAGACAAATCATGAAATTGTAGGCAAAGTTAAAAAAGTATTATCATACTACCATTTACCCAAGATTCCTAAGCTATTCACAAGTGCATAAAACCATTGATCAAGTAAGAAACTTAGCAAATATGGTTTTCAAAGTAGTTAAGTAATTTTCCTTTTTCCAAAAACCTAAGAAATTTTCAATTGTAAACTCTATCGAAAGTGATGAAAAGAAAAATATTTTTCGATTTTTAAATAAGGAAGTAGAAAGAAATGAAAATAAAATATTTTTGGAAATTTTTTAAATTTTCTGATTTTTTGGAATTTTTAGAATAAGAGACTAACAAAAAAACTTTAAAAGAACAAAAACAAAAAATAGTCTAATAGAAGAAAACTTAAACAAAGAAAAAAACTAAAAGAGACTAGTAGAAAAAGAACTTGACAAACAAGAAATACCCCGCCATACTTAAAATCATATTGCCCTCAATAAGAAGGTTATACTAAAAGAAGCAAGAAAACAAACAGATACATGGGGAGCAATCCTGCATATTATAAAGCGATTAAACTATATTGGGAACCCATCCGCATACCAAAAAAACATAATAAATAAAAACGTGTAACTCAAAAACAAAGCAAAAAAATTGTAAAAGGACAAGAAATAAAATGAAAGAATAGAAAATAAAAGAAAAGAGAGAAAAACTCCCTATTGTGGACCGAAGTCTATGTCACCTCCTCAACTGCTGCCTTGATTAGGCATGAACCATTGGCATTAACAGACTAGTATTACTTCTTGGCGATCTATTGATGCCCTTTGATGTGCCACCTCGTCCGGGCGAGGTCCCCACAACACAAGCCCATTTTGATTTAGAAGATGAAGTGAAAGATTTCTTGGTGGCCATATAGGGAGAGATAAAAAATGAAAGGAAAATAAGAGGGAAAACAAAAATGAAGGAAAAACAACGCAACACAAAAGCACCAACAACGAAAACAATGAAAAACAAGAACACAATAAAAGCACAAAAGAAATAAAATCCTAACATAGCCCTTGTGTTATAGTGTTCTAGCATAGCCCATGGGTGTATAAGTGTGCATAAAGTAAGAAGAAAATTACAGAAATAACAACAATGTTTCTAACAAACTAAAAGCATATAACAAAGTCTAAAAATTAAAAATAAAGTATAAGCAAAGGGAGACAAATTTCTTAGAATAACCTTTTTAGTTATTTGAGAAAACAACTACTACCACGAAATTTTTTACTTGGTTTCTATATCTTTATCAGAATGCCGCAAGAATTTGACCAGAATTCTTGCAGGAAAATTTTCTTGGACTTTTTCGGCAAAATTTTGTTATAAAATACAATAGAACAGAAAAATAAGTTAGTAGGTAGAAAAGATTAATAAAAAAAAAAACGTCCCAAAATTACAAGAACTTATAAAAAAAAGAAATGAAAAGAGGAAGTAGAGGGGGAAAGAAATTAAGTAAAAAGGTGGGTTCTTTTTAGTGAAAGATGGAAGAAGAAGAAGATTATGTGGTTTACTTTGGGTTAGAATGTTGAGAAGAAAGAGGGGTTTTAGAAGGGAAAAGAGGGGTAGAAGCAAAATAGAAGTGAGAGAAGAAATACCACCCAAGAGAGAGATGTTGCTATCGTTCTTCTCGCTGGTAGAGGGAGGAGTACGCCGAAATTTTTGAAGAAAGATAAGGGGATGCTTGAGGAAGTTAAAGAGGTGTAGAGAGCTTATAAAGTTTTGAGAGAATAAGAGGAAAGAATACAAAATGAAGGGCTTGGTAAGAGAAAGAGCGAAGAAAAGTGCAGAAAATTAACCCTAAATTAGCAATTTGATACAAAAATTGGGTCTATTCGACCCATTTTACCTTGGAAAAACTCGACCTGTTACCTACCTGGACCCTACAACCGATAGTAAGGCGAGACCTACTGTCCATGATAGGTCTCAGGTTTGCTGGAGCCGAGAGATGCCGAGCTTACCGACAATGGTAAGGAAAACCTACCGTCCTGTTGGACTCCATAGGTGAAAACAAAATAAAATAAAACTTACGGAAATCCACCAACAAGATCTGCACATACTAGAAAAACTGATTGGATGGAAATTACCTCAATGTTTTGATGGTTTGTTGTGGAGGTGCTGCTTTGTACGCTTCGCCCTCCACTGGTATCCACACGACGAACTCCTCTGCAAGTGATCGGGATGCTAGCCCCTTCTGTGTTCTAAAAACTGTTCAGAACTGATCCTGACTATCTGGTAATCGGTCGTATTTCAGAGAGAGGAGGCTAGATACTATATTGCCGTTCTAGAGTTTAGGGTTTTGTTTTCTTTAATCAGATAAAGGACGGCCACCAAGAAAAGGTTAACATAACCTTTTATAGCTGTCAATATCAAAACCCGAACTGTCATCTAATGACAGTTTAATCTCGTCCGTCTATTCCTATAATCATCCAATGGTTGGATGAGTAATATTAAGTAATTAATTTCATTTATTCAATTAAATAAAATTAATTACTTATTAACTTACCAGAAAATACAATATGGAATCTGATTCCCCTTTTGTATACGTTCAACGAATCTGGACACAATCTAGATTAATTGAACGTGGACATTATGCTCACAAGATTGTCTATGCGTGTGACCCTGTAGGTTCACTTAACGTTGGCAGTGAATGAAAAATGTCCTAGACATTTATTCACAAAACATAAGCGGCCTCTAGCAAGACATTATGCTTACTCAAGTTAAGTAAATGTAATAATAACCTAGCATCAGATTTAATATTTAGTCCTTTTGTCACACGATATCCTAATTAAGTATAAGGTATGGACCAAGTCATCCTTATAAAACTTAATTAACAATTTAATTGATCACCAGGCAGACTGTTCCAACAAATAATATTAGTAACACCTTATTAATACTTATTTGAGCATGGCCATGCATATTTTCCAATCTTCCTTATAAAGGGGCCCATGGATATCTCTCTCTAAAAAGAGAGGGATAAATCCCTTTCACTATCTCCAATATTCAAGCCATGACAAGAAAATAAGCCAACCAATAGTCATAATGATCACCTAATTAAATGTGATGTTTGACTATGTCAAAACATATTTTCTCCCCATGCAAGAAACATTAGAAACATTAGGTCAAAGGACACCAAATATAAAATTGAGAAGAAATACTTATAACTTAAACCCATGCAATATTTCTTCTTCACTTTGGGTCATGTCCAATACAATATTCTCAATATGTAATTAGGAATTGATTTTATATCTCATATTCATGATCAGTAAAACTTAACCATCAATCAACTTCACACTAGTTTACAAGATGTAATAAACTAGGGACAAATAAGAATAGTATTTTATTTGCTATAAGGGTTTTACTATCAAGTCACATACTTGATGACCAAGAGCATAAAATACAATTCAAAAAAATACATGCTTCATAAATCATAAATGTGAGTCAATTGGTCTTAGGGCATATACTAACACGTCCATGGTAGACCTCTACCAAAAGGTGCTGAATCTTGTAGCCGGCCAATAATGGTAGGGTGTTATCAAGCCTTCATTTTGCTTCGTTTTCTGCAAATTTTTATCCCCGTTCAAGCCACCTACCTTATAAACTCAAGTATTCTCATTGTGGACTTTAGGGCTATCACTTGTTCTCTTTAAAACAACCTCGTAACGCAACATAAAAAAATAATTAAATTGGAAAACAAAAACGTGAAACTTAAAAGTACAATTTTACAATTACAATTACAAAGAGTTAAAAGATTGCTCTCCTTTCCTTTGGTGCTAATTGCACCTCCCAAATCACAAAAATCCAGGCTGTTCTTCAACTCTTTCTTCCATACCGGTACCCATTCCATCTTGCCATTCTTTAAGTTGGAGGCAATTTGTCTCCGTTTCATATGTTTCTTCCTTGGGCTTTCTTTGCTTTTCTTTCTGGAGGGTTCCTGCACTTTTGAAGATGCTTTACTAGTTTTATGAGTCGTAATGCATGAAGTATCTTTCGTTTTTTATTGGGAGGTCAGGAGCGAAGGAAACTTGAATATTATCTCGTTTCCTTCGATCCTTAGAGTTAATTCCCTTGTTTCCATGTCTATTAATGCCCTAGAAGTACACAGGAAAGGGTGACCTAATATAATAGGGAAATCAACATCTTCCTTCATATCCAAAACTACAAAGTCAACGGGGAAGACTAAATCCTTGACTTTGACTAACATATCCTTAACCCTTTAGGATATCTAACGCTTATATTTGCTAGATTAATAGTCATTGTAACAGGTTCCGAGATACCTAAACCTAGACGCTCACACATAAATGAAGAAATACCATAAATACTAGTGCCTGAATATGCTAAAGCCCTATCTACTTGAATACTACCACTAGTGCAAGGAAAAGAAAAACTCCCTGAGTCTTCTAACTTTTGTGGTAGTATTTCCTTTTTTATTTCGAGGGTTGAACATTCTTCTTTCATGATAATCCCTTTCTTTTTTGGACTCTCATCATCAATGGTCATCGAGATAACATGCGCATGCTCTCTCGGGTTTACGTCGTTATTATTTGGAAGAGTTCCAGGAGTTCATTCAGATATATTCACTAACTGCCTAATTTGCTTTTCTATGTTTCTAATGGAGGCCTCTTAGATTGTTTAGGCTACCTCGATGGTATTCATTCTACTTTCTTTTGCAGCCATAAATTTACCATTAAGTCCTCCAAATTTGTGTTATTTGGTGGAGGATGATTTTGTGGACCTGCTTCGTAAGGTAAAGGCAGTGGAGGACCTCTATTTTCAAAAGCCGGAGTTTGATTTTGTCTTGGTTGTCCTTGACCTCCACAAGAAAAATTAGAGTGGTTTCTCTATCCTGGATTTTACATGTTTGAGTAGGGATTATTTTGTCGATTCCCTTGCACAAAATCCACTTGCTTTACTTTGTCCTCCCATGCTTGGACGCTCTTGATTGGAATGCCCCTGATAAATGCATAATTGTCTATATGTTCTATATGTTAATTTCATCATTTTCGGTGTTTTTAATATGCAGAAGTATATATTTTAGCTAAATACCTCTCATTCTTGTCCTAGGTACCCTCCCGAAATAGAAACGATGAAAAGGAAACAAAAACAGACGAGAATGGAGCAAAAACAACAAAAATGAAAGCCGTCAGCAAAGAGATAGCACCTACCTTGGATAGCAGGGTAACCTACCTTTGACGGTAGATGCCGAGGATGGATGGGCAAAGTGAAACCCGAGACCTACCGTGGACGGTAGGCCTCACCCTGCCGTCGGCAGTAGGTAGGCCGGCAAGGGCAGTTCCGATCCTTTTCCAACTTGGTTTTCTTGATTTCTACTCCAAATCTAGCTTAGATTTCTTATATTTTTACCTCGATATATAGGGGTTTTATGCAGCCATTATAGAGGGGAGTCAAGATATAATTTAGATATTATTTAGAATAGTTTAGAATAGATTGGATACATAGTTTTAGGTTAGATTTTAGGTTAGGAGTAGATTAATTAAATTAGATAAACACTTTATTAAAATTCTAGCTTTTATATTCTCTTTAGCTATAGAATTTCAAGTTTTGTGCAAGATTTAGTTTCTTGGATTCAAGAATTGAAGACTTTTATTCGAGATTTCGATCTTCGACTTGGTGACTCAAGAGACGATCTTAGAAGATGTTCGGGATGAATAGTGAGTAGTTTTTCTTGTTTGGATTTGAGGCTGAACCCTAATTCTTATTTATGAAGTTCTTGGTTTGATTTCTTGATTTCGATGCTTGTTTTCATTTAAGCTGTCTTCCAACTGCGTTTCTATTTAATTTAATTGTCACGAGACAGATTATCTGCAAGGTTGTTTGTAATTGAAAAACGAAGAAAAATCTAGGGTAATCGATTGGGGGATAATTGGGGCAATTGACTCAAGATACGATATTTCACTTTTAGGTCTTTCTAAATCACCTCATTTTATTGCACTCATAATTTGTTAGAGAGAAAAGAGATTTTCCTCTAAGGATTAGTGAGTAGGGTGGCTTTCGTCCTAGAGATAAGGATTGCCCAATTTTTTACTAATGACCCAACTTAATTAATTAAACATCATTTCCATTAAACTCTTTTACAATTGAGCTAGTAACAAGGATTAGAGGGATTCCACTAAACCAAACTCTTGTTTTATTAATCTCTTGCAAATTGTTTTTATTATTGATTTCTTTTAATTGTTGTTATTGTTTTTAAGTTTTCTCAACAACCACTATTTCATTCGACTAAACATTAGAAACACGATTAGTACTTGAACCTTCGTCCGATCCCTGAGAGATTGGACACTCGGGTTGAAACTCATCTCTACTTTGATAGGTCCACTTGCCTTTCATCGTGGTAATTAGGATCACATCCCATTTTTATTGCTTTAATTTTACACACATCAAGTTTTTGGTACCATCGCTTGGGAACGCCAATTTTAAGGAATATCTTTTATTTTACTGCTTTAGTCTTTGTCTTTTATTTCTTTCCGTTCTTTTTCTTTGTTTCATTCTAATTGTTCTTTTTGTTTCTGCACCATTCCATCATTTTTAGTTTATATTGTTGAGTTGTGCTTTGTGTTCATAGAGCTGATAACATTTTTCAGTTATTCCAGATTATTTGGTATTAGTTTATGCCCAGAAAGAAAAGGGGCGAGCTAGTACTTTTGATTCCGAGCCCAAATGTACAATGCGGATTGCTCGTTGCACTCTTTAGGTCGGAACGACAAGTGCTAGGGCAATAATACCAAAAGTTAAGGCAAAAAAAGGGCCTAAAGCACTTCCATTCGACAACTCTCTTTTTGTGTCAACACCTCTGATGACGGCACAACCGGTACCAGAGAGAACCATGGCGGATTATGCTCGACCGTCTATCTTAGGGACGTAGTCGACATAACAAGGTATAGGGTTGATGCTAATAACTTTGGGATTAAACCAAACATAATTTAGATGTTGCAGAATCAGGTTAAATTTGACGGACTTCCTGATGAAGATCCCAACGCGCATATAGGTAATTTCTTAGAGGCATGTGATACTTTTAAAATTAACAAAGTTCCCGAGGACTCAGTTCGTCTTAGTCTTTTCCCATTCTCTCTAAGGGGAAAGGCAAAGTCGCGGTCCTTACCATCAGGTTCCATTACTTCATAGGACTCATTGGCAAAAAAGTTCTAGGGAGGTACTATCTACACGACGAACAACGCAATTAAGGAACGAGTTTCTCTCGTTTCAACAAAAAAACGGAGAAAGCCTCTACAAGGCATGGCAACGATGGAAAGAATTATTAAGAAAATGTCCCCATCATAAGTTAGATTTGGGGATACGAATTAAAAGTTTTTAAAACAGAGTTTCTTTTGGTGCTACACAACTAATAGATGCCTTAATTGGAGAGTCAATAGATAAATAAAACTCCCAGCAAGTATATGATTTAATCAAACAAATAGCAATGAACAGTTATACTTTTGGAGGCCAGAGAGGAAAGCTAAAAACGGCTAGGGTACATGATATGGATTCAATATCGGCTATGGAAGCAAGACTAACGGCGGTTACTAAGCAAAAACTGGGAAACTTGGCCGGTCCATCAACGAATAAGAATAGTCGAGCAATCATGTTTTGTAATTTTTGTAATGGAGGGCATTCCAATCAAGAGTGCCAAAGTATAGGAAGACAAGTAGAGCAGGTAGAGTGTTTGCAGGGGAATAGAAAAAAGAAAAATAAAAACATTTTTTATGGCTCAGTTACCTTCTGATGCTCGGAATACCCTGTGTATATTGCTACGCAAAGAGTTGGGAGACGTGATCAGTCATTACAAAAATGATGGCCGTGTTACTCGTATTGTGGTGTGTCTAGGCTTCGTAGGGCGGTATTGTCATTGGAAGAACATAAGCTTTATGACCTTTTGCAACACGTTAGCAACCTACCTGTAAGTGTTTGAAGGCCCATACGCGTTTCACTATGACCGTTACTATTGCATCGTCAACTCTATCACTGAGGGAAAAGGTGATGTTCATGGAGCCATTTACTGGCTACTTTTCAAGCCATCGCTACTATACTATTTCTATTCTCGCTTTTGCTGGGCAACAAGATGGATCCATAATCATGCGTCGTACATCGTTGCAGCAGAGGATGAAACTACTAGGTTCATTTAACGTAATTCGGGTATACGCGAGAGCAGTAGCCCTTCTGATGTGAATCCTCTTTTGATTGTGGAATTGGATACAAATTCTTCCCAAGATTACCTCCTTCGATTGGAGAACTCCAATGGAAAACCTATAACGATCTAAGCCTCATAAACCCAACATTGAGAGGCAAAATTGTCTTCCAGGTTGATAATTAGAACCTTGACGAAACTAAGGCCTCAAAAACCCAACCACACAAACTAGAACTAATTGAATCAAGAACAAGAACTCTAGAATCAATCAATAGAAGGAATTAAGATGATTGATTGAATCCTAGAGATTCACCATCCTAAGCCACTCAATTACTCATCACTTAGGACATTAATCGTTAGCAAGCTAACTAAGCAAAGGTTAAGAACCCTAGAGACCAAGAGAGTTCTCTCTCAACAATTTCAGCAAAATTCATCAATTATTTTTATAATGAGTTTATAATGTAGTATTTATAGACCAAGCCTTAACCTTAGCTAAACAAGTTATTAATAACTTGAATTGCTAATAAACCCCTTTATTAAAAGCTTGAAAAATAAATTGGATTACAAAATCCCGCCTAAAAGGGTGCACAAGCAAATTTCCTCTTGAGACCTACCGGCGACAGTAGGGTGGAACCTACCGTGGGCTGTAGGTGGGATGCCTTCCAAAGTTTTGCCGATAGAAGCCTATCGGTAATGATAGGCCAAGGGCTATCGTCGGTGGTAGGATAGCTCCCTTCCAAGACTTAGCCATTTTCTCCTCTAAATTGTTCCCTTATTTGATCCTTGCTAATTGAATGCATTGAGAACCACTTGTTAACCTATTCTTGACTCCCAAACCCTTCAATCTTGCTCTACAAAGCTTCCTCATGTAAGCAAACTGATCTTCTTGAAGCTTGAGTTTCTTCCTTTCAGCTCTAGTGATTGGTCCATTCCTTACTTCCATAGGTGATTAACTTGTTAGATTCACATCACCTTCTAAGAATTTGGGTTATCAGCTGGTCCTATATTCTTTGATTCATCTCTCTTGTTGCAGATTTAAGTATGTACTTTTATTTCATTGCAATATGTTAGTTGTATTAACATTTTTAACGCAGTAACTTCCCATCCCTCACTTGTGTATTTCAAAAGTTATCTCGATGTGAAAAAAATAACCTAAAAAAAGTTATATATAGGTATAAATTAGTCGTATGAATATTATTGCGAACTCGCTAGGTGTTGCGAGCTGGTAGACTATTGAATGAAATGGTAGAATGAAGCTTCAGGTTCTATGCTAATATTCTCATGCAAAGGGTTGGAGAAGAAGTTGTAGTTAAATAAAATTTCATTATAAATGTTTTTACTTATAAGATGAAATTCAAGTATTGAAGATTACAACCAATCCAAACTGCTAAATTTACTGAAGTAATTGTGATGCGATGACTTTCAAACTTCTAGCACCTATATATCACTATTTGTCATGTTAACATCATTAACGTGCTTGCCGATTGACGGATGCTAGATTGATCTATGAAAAGTAGAGCTCACGTTACACTTGAGCTCGTCATCTTATAAAGCTCGCCATGTTTCGTCGAACATTACAACGATCTTTTTAATCAAATCATCTCATCTTTCTCAAATTGTTCAATCAAGGAAAAATCCAAGTAAACTTTGCATTCATAGATTTAATACAAACAGAAGCTGCTTTTGTTTATGGTAATTTCGACAATGTTAATCTAACTTTTCCTTTACATGCTGAAGGACTATCATCATTACCGTCATCATCCAAACTTCAATTGTTGTCCGTGCTGTCATTTGCATCGTGTTTTTGCTCTCTGATTCAAAATTATCCGTTCTCTTTATGTGGTTTGATCTTTATGGTCTCACTTTGAATTTAGATGGTGCTCCAAATATAGCCCTAGACATTAAAAAATTCACTTTCTTTACACCTTGATCTTCCATTAAGGTTGACAATATACGAGTTAAAAAAGTAATTTCTATTAGCCTCTTCTACGTCTACCGTCCAAAAATGTAAACGAAAAGCATATTAAACAACTGAACTATTTCTGGAAATTCATAATTTCTATCGCGGATGAACGGCCTTGAGATAAGCTGATTAAACAAAACATTAAATTTCGTTATCGTTAACATTAAAGAAAAGAAACAAATTTACAGTTAACATGAAATTATTACACAAGTGTATAAACAATACAATTGAATACCATTGAGATGAGATCAACAGAATATTGAATGAAATGGTAGAATGAATCTTCGGGTTCTATTTCAGCCATTCTCATGCTAGCAACCTTAATGAATATTTTCTTCTCTTAGAATTTGTGTTAGTGATTCAGGGTTTTTGTTCATTAAATACGAAAAATATGTTGTGTTGGTAGATAGGTTTTCAAAAGGAGTTGAATAGGTGTCTTTTGCGTTACATTCAATTCAATGAATTTCAAAATGAGATTGGCCTCTGTTAGATTACACACATCATTCATCATTAAACGAATGGCTTAAGCATTATTAAATGTTTTTCAAAATCAATTTCGATTATTGCAAAATCAATGATTTAATGTAAATGAATTTAGAAACAGATCGTGGGTTACATTCAACGTAAACGAATAGGACGAGACATATTTAACTAGTAGTTTTTATTTTGATTGTTATTTTGATAGTTCTGTTTTAATCTCTCTATCAAAGGTAGAGTTCACATTATACATGACCTGGCCATTAAATTCCCGAAGTATGTAAATGTAGAGTCTTTTGGAGACACTCTTGTGCTTTTGATTCCTATAACACTATATAAGGAGGAAACACATTGTCTTCCCCTACCCTAATAGAGGTAGAATAATGAAACCGATGGTCGAAGCTCGAGAGGGGGCTTTCTATCCTTCTGTCCTCCCCTTGGGCTTTTCTAAAGAATACATTCCTAGAATTGCTCATATGTCGTACTCACTTTCACGAGAGAATAGAATACCTGAATATCCCTATTGTCCGGTGTGTAACAGAAACCAGAAGTTTTATTTTGAATGATTTTGTACTATGGTGAAGTTGTACTTGGCCCTTAGAGGAGGTGTCGTGAGTATTGAACTTGACATTCAAGAAGTGTGCCATCATATCAATATCCAAGGTGGCCAATACGTGAATATTATGAGGGATATTGTGGCTCCCTAACAATCTATTCCTCATTTCTAATAGAGATTTTATGCCATGTGGCGTTGTTCAACTAATTTAATCAACTATAATGTCACGAAGCTTCGCATAGATTTCAAAGCGTTCAAACACATAGACAGAGCGTGGAAGAGGAAGCAAGCTGATGATGGCTGGCAGGGAATACAGCTTTTGAAATACTAGGTGGGGAAAATTAGTGTTTAGGTCTATCATTCATGATATGAAGTATTTCAATTTCTTCCATCGCCACCATCATTTAATATGTAATAGGCATTCGTTTATGGCATAATTCTCTAGATGATAAATACTTGATTTCTTCTTGTAGTAATAAATCTATGAAAAGTATAGTTCACGTTGTATTTGGGAAGAGCTGTCTTACATAGGTCGCCAAGTTTTGTCCGACATTACAGCGATCAAAGCACATATACGTTTTGAAATATTTAAATCAAAGAAAACTTGAAACGTTTCAATTTATGTGTTAGCGAGCTCACATTAGCAAGGTGCACGTCGGTATAGTTTTTTTTTTTTTTTTTGGGTTTTTTGAATTCGAACTATATCAATAATGAAATGAACAAGATAATTATTGGAAGTTAAAAGTATTACTACATAAAAGCACGCATAAAAGTGGAGATTGGAAGTTGCAAGTACATATCGCGATAATTAAATCTATACCAGATAAGGCTTAATCCAAGAATATTGGACTATCTAATAATCCAAATTCCTAACAGGGCTACCGAGTTTAGGCATACCCTAGCTGCAGTAAATGAGCCCGATACCTTCATCATGTGCTATAATGATGTAGGGTTTATGATCATATATCCATTTTTTTGTCTGAGAGAAGTGAGAATAGAAGAAGAATAGTCGAGATACCCAGAAAACCAGGTAGTAAGTGGTTCCGTGAATATCACTATTTGCCTCTGTGACAGGTTGACGACACGATCATAATGCTTGTAGTAAAATGCACAAGGGCCTTCAAACATGTCGTGGTAGATAGCCAATGTGTTGCATAAGGTCATAAAGCCAACATTCTTCCGGTTACAGTACTGCCCGGCAGTGCCAAGATGAACTACAATACGAATGAGATTACGAATGCTTCTGTATTGACATATCACATCCCCTAACTCTCTGTGCAACAAAGTACTGAGTAAATTATGAACACCACAAGATACTGAGGAATGATTTTTTTGGGAAGAATGTTTGGAAGAAATAAAAAGCGTCGTGTTAAAGGGAAAAGAATAGTACAAAGAAATAGATTGCAATGCTTGATTGTATTATGTTCAAAATATATACAATTGATTCCCTAATCAGAAGATCCTAATTAGGAGACTATTTACTAATCCTAGTCTATGAAGAATTTGAATAAATATACACAACATAATTACAACCTATATATTACCATATCTCAATACGCTGTATTTTCACCAAAAAAGTAGTGTCACTTTGTTAAAATTAAATCCCAACCGTGTCGCATTTAGTATGATGTGATAGATTTAAATCAAATATCATATGATAAATCAAATCCTTTTTCATTTTACTTATTTATTTATTGTTTATAGTCACTTCATTCTATTTTCTATGATGAAGTTTAACTCAGGGGAGCTAAAAATACTGGACTTTTATGTTAATGGAAATATATCAAATACACTGGAGTAACATTTAAGAAGGTCGAGGTGGTGCAAGTTATGTTCCAAACTCGCCAAGATGATCCCTGTTTAACTACATGAATGTATTAAACATCAAGCTCAACTAAAAGGAAACCTAAATTAAAATGCAATGGTTAAATAGACGAGCTCGACAGACGATTTACAATGCAACAATGAAGAAAGAAAACACCAAAAAGGTGAGTTCCTTATGCTATTTACAATGCAAATACTACCAACAATAGCCTTTTTATATGGATGGAGATTAAGAGTAACTACGGTCCACAATCGTAACATCTAAGTCCACCTTGCAAATTGCCTATGTAGTTCCTTAAGCGCAATTCACCAACATCCCACCTTCCGACTATCGAGGAAACCTGTTAGGCATATAACTATTCGCTCCAGCCTCAGCTCAGCGTCTTTTGTTCTACGACTTAGTGTTTTCCTTCTTAACTTTTAGGGTAGAAGTAAACTTTTACATCACATGATATTAGTCTCTTATATTTTATTTATATTTTTTATTATTTAATTATTTATGTTCAACTTTTTCTATACCTCGTTCAGTTATGTATTCTATAGCTGGAAAAAATAAGTGAAGTAAAGAGATATTATGTAGAACTTGAAAATAAAGCAAGAAATCTCCCCAAACAAATAAATGTAATAGGCAAACTCGATTGAGTAGTACGGGAAAAGAGGATGAGCTAATAAAAGGTATGTTAGCAATATATACATCGCATCATTTTTACTGCATTTAATGCACTGTAGTTGGGGCTCATTAGTTACGTCATTTCGTATTACATTGCATTTTCTTAAATTGTGAACTCTCAACATAAACAGTCATTCCGAATCCTTTGCAAAACTATAATCTTCACTATCTTTTTGATAGCAGCATGTTCAAGCGCTTGTTGAAGATGGAGAAAAAGATAATGTCTAATAATCGAAATTGGTCGATCTGGATTATGATCCTCTGCCGAATATCTTCAATTGTCTCGCTATTGTGGACAAGATGCACTTTAAATCTATTTGCAGTACTTGGTGCAATATAGTAAAAGCTGAAATATCTTCCTAGTTGAGGGCTTCAGTGCTGAAATACCACTACTTCTGTTGTTGCCTAGAGATGAAGAATATGACCACGATCAAGATTATACTTCATGCGATCAAGGTCATTGTGTGGTTAGGATTGATCTAAAAGATGAATCATTGAAGCCATTAGTCAGGGAGACAAAGCTTGACTATAGTATTGTTGGATCTTGTTGGGGCGGATGGCTTCTATTACACGCAGAGAGGCATTTATTATCGCTCTATAATCCACTAATTGATATCAAATTTTTGTCTTCTATTGTCAATTTTCCAAATAAAATTATAACAAATGTTGAGATATCAGGGCTTGATGATCCCATAAGCAGCTGTAGTAATTATGGAGTCCTAGTAAAGCATGGAAGTGGTGGAAAATTAGCTTTTGTCGAGAATGGTCTTAACGGACTTTTCTTGAAGAAGAAAGATACTAGGACCTTATTAACTACCACGCACACAGATATTCTATATTGGCATTATCTAAGAAAGGCCAATTGGAAATGTGGAATATCAACAATTCCGTCTCCAATAAAATTGAGGAGATGAAGGTGCCCTTTCCCACATATATGCCAGAAGTTTGAGAGTCGAACAAAGTCCAGCACTTCTACATTTCAGAGTACGAAGAAAGTCTACTGCTTCTGGTGAGATGTATAGAACTCGTTCCTGTAGTGGAAGAATATATTTTCCGCACATTATAACTCACTATCGAACAAGATAGTTTTATGTTTACAAGTTGGATTCTGATTCTGAAATATGGGTAACTATAGAAACTTTAGGCGACGTGGCTCTGTCGTTATGCGAAAATGATTCTATTTCATTTAATACTATAGAGGATGATGTTGGAGAACGAAGAGGTTGAAGAAGAATTCCATAAATTTTGTGGATGATTTTGGGAAAAAATACCCGATAAATACGAAGAGTTGGTATGCTCTAGAGTTAATCACGATTGTGAAATTTTCAATTTGGAAGATAATAGCATAGAAGAGATTTCTCCTTATGCATTTCATTGGGATTTACTGAAGTGTCTAAAATTAAAATGGGAATGGGAATTCTAGAGCTACAGTGCAAAACAAGTGGACTTTACACTATAGGAATGGGTTCACCCAGAGTGTCGATATTCTCGAGGATGGCAAGGTTCAATTACTCAACCGTTGAGTCAATATTTAGTCATAAAAACGATGTTGAATGATTATGAGCTAAGAAAATGGTAAACATAAACACTTAGCAAATAAGAAAACAAAAATAAGACAAAAGATTGGATTTCGAGATCCCACTGACCTTTTTACTACTTCAATTGATTAGATTGAATGAAAACTGAACTTGCCTTAACGACTTTCATCATCACACTCGTGATTGGGCAATCCCTATCTCTAGGCAAAAGCCACTCTATTCACTATAACTTTTAGACGAAAATCTCTTCTCTCTCTAATAGGCTACGAATGCAATAAAACGCAGGTGATTATTGACCTAAAAGTGTATTAACTATCTCTAGTTCAATACCCCAATTAATCCCCAAATTGGAAGTCCTCGGGTGTTCTTCCTTTTTCAATTCCAAATACCCGTACGATTAATTCAAGTTCATAAAACTCAAATTGTAAAGAATTAACAATTAGGGAACAATTCATTCAAAGGAAACATTCAATTTCATAAAGTTCAAATCGATTTCATGATACCAAAAATTAGGGTTCAACCCTTAATCTAAACAATTAAATTACACACAATTCATTGTGTAAAAATGAAATTAAACAAAATAAAAAACTAATAGAGAAGGAAAAGAAAGGCCTAGGAGCAAAATTTCAGGCTGAATTGTGTTCCCGAACCGCGCCCGAGCTTGTCCCTTGAATTTCTCCCACGAAGCCAGAATATGTTGTTTCGATCCTTTATTCAACTTGTAATCCTTCCAATTGTGGTCTCTAATCTAAATCCTACCTAATTGAGGTGAGAATTGGAGGAAATTTGTCACAGAAAATCGCCCCAATTCGCTTCCTAAAAAACTATTTTTGAGAGTCTAAAACTAAGGAATGAATAATGTGTAAAAAGCTAAAACATTTGACTAAGTATGGCTGATTTCGGGACCTATCAGTGACGGTAAATCTCTGCCTTCAAATCCCTTCTTTTACCTGAACCTAGATCCTACTGTCCACGGTAGGCTTCTATCTTCAACTCCTTTGTTGCTAAGGTGCCTACCGCGGCCGGTAGGGTGGCCTACCGTCGGTAGTAGATTGCTGCTGTCCCTGTTTCTCGTCATTTCCCATTGTTTTTGCCCCATTTCAAGCCGTTTTTATTCGTTCTTCATTGTACCTCCTTCGGCAAGAACTATGGAATATATGGGAGATATTAGCCTTAAATGTAAACTTTATACTTTAAAATCGTAGAAAACGATGAAATCAACGTACAAAATAACAGCCAAAATAACGACTATTAAAATTTTTTCCACTTAAGCATTGCTTGTCTTCAAGCAACAGAACTAAATGGATGGAACGGAAAGGGTTAAGAGCTTTAAGAGTTCACAGAAAACGGGAAATGAACTGTCCTTAAACAATTAAACAATTTTGAAGGCAATAGATGAAAACAGCAATACCAAAACAAAACACGAGAAAAACAAATTAAGGGAACAACGAAACTAAAACGATACCACTTCAAAGGAACACTTAACCACTAAACCATCTAGACGAAATGAAAGAACGAGCACATGGTACACTTACTCCACCACACTTACAAATAAACATTACATGCCAACGGTGTGTGTGTGTTCTGGTTATGACGTTTTCATAGAAACAAAGCAATGCTAAGTAATTAAAAAAGTGAAATCTTTCAAAAGACAATGTGATGCGAACCAGTTAGACATGCAAGAACATCAAGGAGTTGTGATAAGATCCAAGGAAAAACAACTAAAGAGTCACAAGGATCAAATTGAGCAAGAGAAGTTTCAAGGCTTAAATTTTGATGTCCAAAACCTTATGGGGCTTACATTTTTATGTCCAAGACTTTATGGGGCTTAAATTTTGATGTCCAAGAATTTATTGATTTGAATAAGTTAGAAATTGAAAATTCACCTTGGTAGATGATTGGAAGCCCTTTTGTCCAACCTGGAAATTGCCTCCTATTTTTGGCAATGTGTTGACTAGTGCTCTAGAATAGTCCAAATACAATTAAAACACCTCTATTGTCTTATCAAGTGTATGTATAGGTTATATCTATCCTTTGGGCTGAAAATATGAGAGGGAAAAATTCCTATTTTCTCCCTCAAGTCTCTATAAATATGTAGTCTTCCATTTTGAAGAAGCTAATCAAGAAATTTTTTAAGACAAATGTTCTTTTCTTAGTATTCTTAGTTCTATGCTTAGTTGTTCTATCTTCTTCAAGGGTGATCTTCCTTGAAAGAAAAATCACTTTGAAGACTTGTTGAAAGTTCCAAGAGCTTCAATGTTGATCATCAAAATTCCTTCGTACTAGTTACTACACTCTTCTAGAGAATTAGTCTTGTGGTCTTGTTCTTGTTTCATTAAGGTCTAAGGTTCAAAATACCTTACGTTGCTTAAACTTTGAAGAAAAGATTTTTTTTAAACCTTCTTGAGGTCGTGGATTTAATATATTCAAGGTTGCTAGAAGTTTAACATTTTCAAGTTCTTTCAGAGGCACTTTCTCTCTTCTACTTGTTACACTTGTTTTGTTTGTTCTCTCTCTCACTTCTTGGACGAAATTTTATGCTCTTGAAGATCATTCTGCATCATTTGGTATCAGAGCCACCTTCAAGTAAGTGTTTTGAGATATCTTACAAACACACAAAAAAAAAAGAAAAAAAGAGGAGAAAACAAACAAGATTGCTGGAAAATGGCAACACAAAAATAGAATGCTTGAACGACCTGGAATATGACTAGAAATTTCAAATATTTTTACATGGAGTTATTCTACATTGACCTGGGAAACAAATGAAACAAGTTTCATCTAATTTGGACTTCATTTGATATCTCAAAATAGTCAAAAACTTGAAGGTGCGCCTGGCTTTTCCGCAGACAAAAAGTGCTGAAATGATCTAAGCATATCTTCTGTTCTACTAATCCTTTTTCTTTGATTCTTGAGCCTAAACTCAAGAATTTTGAGAGAGGATTCTTTATAGACAAACTTCATTCAGTTTAGTCTTGTGGTTCAATACCAGTTTTTAAAACCAGCCGAGTATGTCATCTACTCTGCTTGCTGGAAACTTTTGTTGTGTATTTTTTTTTCTTGAAGTATCCTAGCTTTGTGTTTGTATTTGTGGTTGCGTTTGTTTCCATTTTTAGTAATTATTTCTCTATTTGGTCAATCTACCATTATTGACTCAAATGCTCTTGGAAATGTTGTTGAACTTCCTTAAAATGAATGGATGACTCAATATCATTTTCTTTGCTTCTCATATTTCTCAACTACTTTCCTTTTGTGATATTTCTTTTTTATTTTGGTTGTTCTAAACTTGAGTAGAAGTGTTAAATCTTTGTTAAGAACTCATAGAACTCTTTGGGACTTGAACCTTAGAAAAAGGCAAGAGTTGTGAGAATATCCTCAAAAAAGCCAAAGAGAGTTAAATAAGAGAGTTTTGTGAGGTTAACACTATCAAGATGTTAACCCAAGCTCAAGCACTAACTCCTTTTGGAGAAGAATCTAGCAACTCCCAACATGATGACCCTTTGAGGCTCATAATGCAGGAGTTACAATTCCTAAGAGATGAGATGAGGGATATTAGAAGGGTGTCACTAATCTCTCTAATCAACAAAGGGAGGTTAGTCCTCATGGTAGTCTCAAAGTTACTACCCCAGGGAGCAATGGACCATTCAATTGCTCTAGGACAACTGAGTTCTACCAACCTCCACATTTTGATAAAGAACTTCATCCACCTCCTTACGATGGTAGAAGAGGTGGTTTTGGAGGAAGAGGCATGCCTAGACACTTTAAAGAAGTTCCAAGACCACAAGGTAGGCGTGGAGAGCCATTATATGATGATCATGAACATGTTCCATTTGTTGCCAACTGTGGAAGAGACCAAGGTGACCAAACCTTGGACCGAATGAAGTGGAAGCTCCCTAGTTTTAAGGGTGAGAATGACCCTTACATTTCCATAGATTGGGAGATGCAAGTAGAAAACATGTTTATGTTGAAAATTTGTAATGAGTTCTTAAAAGCTAGACTTGTAATAGCCAAATTTTCCGGCTATGCTTTACATTGGTAGGAAAGGGTAGTAAACCAAAGAGTTAGAAGCGGTAGACCACCGGTTGATACTTGGAGAGAGTTACAAGCTTTGATGAGAGAAAGATTTGTGCCCGAGCACTACTATAGAGAGCTTTATTATAAGCTCGTGACTTTAAAACAAGGTGCAAAAAGTGTTAAAGAGTATAGACAAGAGCTTGAGCTCTACATCTTGAGGTTGAACTTGGAAGAAGACAAGGATGCGTCAATGGCTAGGTTCCTTAGTGGTCTCAATAGGGAAATAGCCAACCAACTTGAGTTGTATCCACATACAACTTATGAAGCTTTGTGCCACCTTGCCGACAAGATCGAATCCTAAAGGAAAGAAGTGAGATGATGCGATCCTTATTTCCTAACCAAAGACAAGTTGCAACAACAAAACCACCTACTTCCAACTTCAAGCCATGGCCAAAAAAGGAGGAGGCTCCTAGAGGTACTTTCCAACCTCCAACCAAACCAAAGATGGAAGAGAGAGGTAAAATCATTTCTAACCCTCCAAGTACTTTAAATGTAATGGTGTAGGACACTATGCAAGTAGTTGTCCGACAAAGAGAGCTTTGATCTTTAGGGAGGATTTGAATGGTTGGATTGAGAAAGAGGAGGATGAAAGTGGCGAATGTGTTGAGGGTTAAGAAAATGGTGAGAATGATGAACATGTTGATTTGAACCCTTTAGAAAGTGATACGATGTCTTGAGCTTAGTTACCATAAGAGCACTAAGTGCTCAAGCTTTTGATGATAACATGATTGTACAAAGAGAAAACGTCTTCCATTCTATATGTAAAGTTGAGGGAATGATTGCCAACTTTATCATTGATAGTGGTAGTGTGTAAATGTGGCTAGTGCTTATCTTGTTGAGAAGTTGAAGCTACCTAGTACAAAACATGATAAACCCTACAAATTCCATTTGCTAAATGATAGTGTAGAAATTAAAGTGTTGAGACAAGTTGTGGTACCAATAGAAATAGGAGCTTACAAAGATGAGATACTATGTGATGTGGTGCCCATGCAAGCATGCCATCTCCTCTTGGGAAGACCTTGGCAATTTGATAGAAAGTCCCTCCACAATGGAGAGAAAAATACTTATTCTTTTGTGAAAGATGGAAGAACATCCACTATGAGTCCTCTTACACCTCAACAAGTGAGAGATGAACAAAAAAAGATGAGGGAGAAGGAGAGGGCCGAAAGTGACCTCAAAAAGAAATCGAGGAAGGAAAGAGAGTTGAGGGAAAAGAAACGAGTGAAGAAAGTGTGATGAAAAACAAGAATGAAAAGAAAAAGAGTGACAAAAAAAAAGAGAGTGAGATGATAGAAAAGAATTGTTTTTTTTTTTTTTTGAAAAACCTAGTGAGGTGATTGGAGCAATTGAAAGAAAAGAAGTGGTGTTGCTCTTGTATTGTTGGGAATCTTTTACTTTATCTAAAGAACACTCACCCTCTTTTTCAAGTGAAATTTTGTAGGTTCTTGAAGATTACAAAGACATATTTCCCAATGAGATGCCAGAAGGTCTTCCACCAATTAGTGGAATCGAATACCAAATCAATTTTGTCCCCGGGGAGGTCTTGCAAAACTGACCGGCCTGTAGGAGTCCACCGAAAGAGACTAAGGAGTTAAAAAGGCAAGTTGAGGATCTAATTTCAAAAGGGTATGTGCGCGAGTCCATGATTCCTTGTGCGATTCCGGTTTTACTTGTTCAAAAAAAAGATGGTACATGGAGAATATGTATAGATTGTAGAGGCATAAACAACATTACTATTAAGTATAGGCATCCCATACCTAGATTTGATGATTTACTGATAGAGTCGATTTTTTGTACAAATAAACATATTAAGTTTTAATTATTAGCCTTTGAAAATATTTTATTTATTTATTAGTCATAATTATTATATTTAATTTATTTTATTTATCTTTGTGCAGATTTCTAAAAAAAGAATGGAAACTAAAGATTCCATATTAAACTTGGTAAAGGGAACCTACAGTATTTGAATCCTTTAAGGATTAGGATTTTGCTTCTCTTTTGTCTATATATAGAAGAGCCACACAAGAAAGCTGAGGGGGAAGATCAAGAAAAAAAAGGGAGAGTTGTGAGGGGAGACAGCGGTAGCTGCGCAAGCAGCTGCTCGAGCTGCAACGAGAGAAAAGGAAAAGCAACCGCAAGACGGCCACAATTTGAAACAGCAAATCTAAGGAGCAAAAACAAAAAATTATTTAGAAGAAAAAGCCATGATCTACAAATTCATTCCTTCTTTCCCTTTTAACCTTGAACTAGTTTTCTTTTTAGAATGTTGATGAAACTCTAGCTATGTAACTTTGGTTTATTTTATTTTTGGAGATTTATTATATTATTTATGTGATTACATATCTTGGGATGTTTCTTGGTTTGATGCAATTAATTCTCTATGATTGTTCCTGTAGAATAATTATTTGAGTTAATTGATATTTTTATCCATGCTTAATTCTTGTAGTCTTGAGTATGAGGGATATGTGATTTCTGCAAATATATTGTGGGTTTTAGAATTGAATAGTCCACGCTAATTTTAGATGATTTATGTCATAGGAATGAATGAGTCATGCTAATGGTTAGATGGATTATGTCATACATTTAAACGCAATATGTTTCTTTAGTGAATCGAAGCTTGTAGCCTAGATCACCACATAAAGGTTTAATCTTTTCTCCTAAATAAAATTAAATCATTATTATATAGGTTAATGGTGGATTCAAGGTTCTAAATCATCTTCTTTGGTTAATCTCTTGTAGTTTTAATTTATTTATTTTATTCATTAGTTTTAATTAACTTGGGAATAATTTTAGATAATAAAATTTCAATCTTCTTTTTATAAAATTAATTTAGGAAGATAGTAATTTAAGTAGTTAAGCCTTTCTCTGTGGTTCGATACCCTGATACTTCCATATTACATTGATCTTGTGCACTTGCAAGTATTGAGTTAAAACTTAGTTATAAAAATCCCAATCTTTTCTCTGAAATTGACTTGAAATCCAGATACCATCAAATTAGGATGAGAGAAGGGGATGAGTGGATAACTGCTTTTAAGACTAACTTTCGTGTGTATGAATGGATGGTTATGCCCTTTGGATAACTAATGCTCCTAGTAGATTTATGAGATTAATGAGTCATGTGTTGAGGAAGTTTATAGGGAAATTTGTTGATGTATACTTTGATGATATTTTGCTCTACAGCAAGACATAGTTAATGCATGTTCAACATCTTAGGGAAGTGCTAAATGTCTTGAGAATTGAAAAACTTTCTGCTAACCTTGATAAATGTGAGTTTTGTTTGGAGAAAGTTACATTTCTAGGTTATGTGGTGAGCTCACAAGGACTTCAAGTAGATGAAGGTAAGGTCCAAGAAATTAAGGAATGGCCAACACCAAGAAACGCATCGTAAGTGAGGAGTTTCCATGGCCTAGCAAGTTTCTATAGGCGGTTCATCAAAAATTTCATCACACTTGCCAGCCCTTCGACCGATGTGATGAAGAAAACCGAAGGATTTAAGTGGAAAATAAAGCAAGAAAAAGCATTTCAATTGTTGAAGAAAAACTTGTGTAGTGAACCCCTTTTGTCACTGCCAAACTTTGAGAAAACTTTTGAGGTGGAGTGTGATACATCCGGCATTGGTATAGGTGGTGTACTGCAAGATGGAAAGCCCTTGGCCTATTTTATTGAAAAACTTAATGGGCAGCCGTGAGGTACTCAACTTATGACAAGGAACTTTGTGCTTTAATAAGAACATTAAAGCATTGCTAACACTACCTATGGCCAAAGGAGTTTGTTGTGCACACCGATCATGAGGCTTTCAAGTTTCTCAAGGGCCAACATAAGCTCAATAAGAGACATGCAAGATGGATGGAGTTCATTGAAACATTTCCATATGTCATCCATTACAAGAAAGGTAAGGAGAATGCGGTGGCCGATGCTCTATCTAGAAGGTATACTCTCTTATCCACCCTTCAAACAAATATTTTAGGTTTTGAAATGCTCAAAAGAAATGTATTCCAGTGATCATGACTTTAAGGAAATTTTTGAGAAATGCTTGTTAGTACCTTTCGGAAAATATTTTATGAATGAAGGATTTCTTTATTGTGAAGGTAGATTGTGCATATCATCTTGTTCTACAAGAATTCTACTTGTCAAAGAAGCACATTGTGAGAGTTTAATAGGACATTTTGGTGTCACTAAAACCTATGAAATTATTCATGAACATTTTTTTGGCCACATTTAAAAAGAGATGTAGAAAGATTTGTAGGAAGTTGTATTGAATGCTAGAAAGCTAAATCTAGAAGTCTTCCACATGGACTTTACACACTATTAGAAGTTCCTAAAGAACCTTGGGTTGATATTTCTATGGATTTTATTCTTGGTTTACCTAGGACCTCTAGAGGTATAGATTCTTTTTTTTTTTTTTTGGTAGTGGATAGGTTCTCTAAAATGGCACACTTTTTTCCTTGTAGGAAATCCGATGATGCTAGTCATGTAACTAGCTTGTTCTTTACTTGGATAGTAGATTTCATGGAATTCCAAGGTCTATTGTGTCGGATAGGGATACAAAATTCTTGAGCCATTTTTGGAGAGTTCTTCGGAAGAAACTTGGTACTAACTTGCTTTATTCTACAGCTTGCCATCTACAAACAGATGGACAAACCGAAGTGGTAAATAGAACAATTGGCCAACTTATAAGGGTTCTTTTGAGGAAGAACTTGTGGCAATGGGAAGAGTGTTTGCCACACATTAAATTTGCCTATAATAGGGCACCTCACTCCACTACTTCTCATTCTCCATTTCAAGTTGTTTATGGTTTAAACCCTCTAACTCCCTTTGATTTGGTTCCTTTGCCTATAGATCAAGCATTAAGCAAGGATGCCAGCAAGAAGGCTGATTTTGTGAAAGCAATTAATGCAAAAAAAAGCTTGTAGAGAAAAGAAATGAGGGAAGAAGAAAGGTAGTATTCAAACCCGGTGATTGGGTTTTGGTGCATTTTAGAAAGGAAAAATTTTCCCAACAAAGAAAGTCTACGCTTGATAATAAGGAGATGGGACATTTCAAATCCTTGAGAAAATTAGTGACAATGCCTATAAAGTTGATCTTCCGGGATATTATAATGTTAATGCCACTTTTAATATATCCGATCTCCCTTTATTTGGTATAGGTGATGGAGATTTGAGGACGAATCCTTTTTAAGAGAGGGAGGAAGATGTGATCTAGTTAGACATGCAAGAACATCAAGGAGTTGTGACAAGAGCCAAGGCAAAACAACTAAAGAGTCACAATGATCCAATTGAGGAAGAGAAGTTTCAGGACTTAAATTTTGATGTCCAAAACCTTATGGGGCTTAAATTTTTATGTCCAAGACTTTATGGGGCTTAAATTTTTATGTCCAAGACTTTTTGGGGCAATATCCTAAACTTTTGAATAAGTTAGAAATTGAAAATTCACCTTGGTAGATGGTTGGAAGCTTTTTTGCCCAATCTAGAAAATTGTCTCCTATTTTTGGCAATGTGTTGACTAGTGCCCTAGAATAGTCCAAATATAATTAAAACACCTCTATTGTCTTATCAAGTGTATGTACAGGTTATATCTATCTTTTGGGCTGAAAATATGAGAGGGAAAATTCCTATTTTCTCCCTCAAGTCTCTATAAATATGTTGTCTTCCATTTTGAAGTAATCAAGAAATTTTTCAAGACAAAGGTTCTTCTCTTAGTATTCTTAGTTCATAGCTTAGTTTTTCTATCTTCTTCAAGGGTGAACTTCCTTGAAAGAAAAATCACTTTGAAGACTTGTTGAAAGGTCCAAGAGCTTCAAGGTTGATCATCAAAATTCCTTCATACTAGCTACTACACTCTTGTAGAAAACTAGTCTTGAGGTCATCTTCTTGTTTTATTGAGGTCTAGCGTTCAAAATACCTTAGGTTCCTTGAACTTTGAAGAAAACATTTTGTTTAAACCTTCTTGAGGTCTTGGATTTAATATATCCAAGGTTGCTAGAAGTTTAACATTTTCAAATCCTTTCAAAGGCACTTTTTTCTCTTCTACTTGTTACACTTGTTTTCTTTTTTCTCTCCCTCACTTCTTGGACGAAATATTATGCTCTTGAAGATCATTCTGCATCATAATGCACCACAATCCCATATTTCTCTAGTTCTCATTCATTCCAAGTCTTATTCTAAGTCGTTCCAAGACTAAGTAGGACTTTTCATCTTGTAATGTCGGTCTTGGGACATAAAAGGTACAAAATAAAGGTAAAAGGAGACAAGAACAAAGAAGATAGAGCCAACGCAACCGAAAGGACAAAATGGCAAAATAAAGGATTAACATTTTAGCTGTCGTTCGCTCTTCTCACTCACCCTTGAATAATGTATCGTTTCTTGCACACACCTTACCCAACACATTTATAGTATTTAGCCCTTTAAGAAGAGAGAGAACTAATGTCATTTATTTTTCTCGATCACAATATATACAAAAATGTAAGTACTACTTCTTTTCCTCTTTTTTCTATTTTTTTTCTTTTGTTTCTTTCTTTATGTTTCATCAACAAAACAAAGCAACACTTCTCTCTTGTTTTTTTTTTCAACACTTCGTACCAATTGTGAATTACCAAAATTACCCCTCTTTATAGCATTTTTCTTTTCTTCACTCTTCCACCCCACACTTATCTATTACTTTCACTCAAAACGGCTAAACATGTAATTCCAACATTGGCTCCATCAAAATGAGGTTTAATATAGTGTGAGTTTAAAAAGACAGAATAGAAAGGAGTGAAACCCTTGGCATGAAGGCAAAAATAAAGGAGCTAGGGGTTAATTCCATACACGGGTAGGCAAATCAAAAGCTCAAATGGTATAATGAAGGCCTGAGACCATCATTTCCGGGCTTAACTAAGACTAGGTCTTTTCACTCCAAAGAACAGAGAAACACCAGGATGCATGCACGAATTCCAAAAGATTCTCATTAGGCTAATTTCCCATAATTCTTGGGTTTCTACTACTAACCACACTCACAGGTGCATAAAACCTTCAAACATGTACGAATATTATGCAAATGAGGTTTTCAAAATACACAAGTGCTATCCTCTCTCAAATCATCCTAAAAGTCTTGTGATTAGGCATTCAACCAAAGTGGCAAAAAGAAAATTCTTTTTGGTTTTTCAAATAAAACGACGAAAACTAAAAAAATTTTTTAAAAAGTTTTCAGATTTTTATTTTTTGGATTTTTCATAAGGAAAACGAAGAAGGAAAATAAAAAGACGAAAACAAAGAATTACCCCCCTCTCCCTAACACTTGAAACCACAACTCAATGTGGGGGCCAAACTCACAAACAAAACAAATAAAAATATACATGGGAGGTGCTCCCCAAATAATAAAGCAGTAAAGCACAAGGGAAGCCATCCCCACACAGACAATTTAGGGAGAACGAGGGACTCTTTAGGGAGAGTTCCTACATTTTCATCGAAGTACGGATTAAGGCGTTGGACGTTAACCTTGAACTTTCCTTACGTATGATGCATTACCTCGATGGTACCATATGGAAAAACTTTGCTTAAAGTGAATGGTCCGAACCATCTAGATTTAAGCTTCCCAAGGAAGAGGGAGTTGTAGAGCAGCACTGAATCTTCTTCCCTGAATTTTTTCTTCATCAGATGCTTGTCAAGCCATCTCTTTGTTTTTTCCTTGTACAGCTTCAAATTCTCATACGCTTGCAACCTCTATCCATCAAGTTCATTCAGTTGGAGCAATCTCTGTTTACCTGCACGAACATAGTCAAGAGTAACTAACTGAATTTCCAATTAGCTCTATGCTCGACTTTTACAAGTAAAGGATTCATTTTCCCATATAAAAGACGAAATGGAGTACATCCAATTGGAGTCTTATAGGCTGTTCTGTAGGCCCATAGAGCATCATCCAATTTAACACTCCAGTCCTTCCGAGTGCTATCAACGATTTTTCAAGGATACATCTAATCTCCCTATTCACTACTTCTACTTGGCTGTTGGTCTGGGGATGATAGGGGGTTGCTAGGTTATGGGTCAAACTTAATCTCTTAAGCACTTTTTCGAGTTGTTGGTTACAAAAATGGGTACCCCTGTATCTTATAATAGCTCTAGGGACACCAAAACGAGAAAATAGCTTTTTTAAGAATTTAACAACCACTCTAGCATCGTTCGTGGGCAAAGCTTGAGCTTCAACCATCTAGATACGTACTTTATAGCTACGAAAATATATTAGTTTCCAAAAGAATTTTGAAACGCCCCATAAAATCAATATCCGAACAATCAAAAACATCACAAACTGGAAAAGTAGACATGGGCATAGCATTTCATTTGGAGATGTTACCTGTTTGCTAACAGTTGTCACATTCCAAAATATACCTTTTCGCATCTTAAAAAAAATCGGCCAGTAAAAACCTGACTCAAGTATTTTGTATTGCAGTTCCGCTAACTTGATAGTGCCCGTCCGCTGGACCCTTATGGCAATGCTTCAAGATCCCCTCTGTTTCAGGATGAGCCACACATCGCCTGATTACTTGGTCAGCACATTGCCGGAAGAGGTACGAGTCCTCCAAAAATAGTATTTCAAGTCTTCAAAGAACTTCTTCCTTTGCAGGCACAACATTCGAAACAAGATAGTTAACCATATAAGCGTACCAAGGTGAATGATCAATGATAGTTTTGCAAAAAGGAAGGTGTTCATCTGGAAATGTCTCGTTAATTTGTTCATCGTCCAGTGGGTCTAAATTAGGATTCTCTAGTCTAGAGAGATGGTTAGTCGCCAGATTTTCCGCTCCCTTCTTATCGTTGATCTCTAAATCAAATTCTTACAAAAGAAGTATCCATCTAATTAGTTAAGGTTTTGCATTGTTCTTTGAGAGAAGATACTTCAGAGCAGAGTGGTCAGTGTACACTATAACTTTCGAAAGTATTAAAAAATGATGAAATTTATCAAATGCGAATAATGATGCAAGCAATTTCTTCTCAATTGTCATATAATTTGCTTGAGCATCAATTAGTATTCTGCTTGCATAGTATATCGGTTGAAAAGACTTACCGCCCCTTTGGCCTAACACAACACCTATAGCATGATCACTGGCATCACACATTAGTTCAAAAGGAAGAGACCAATCAGGAGAGACTAAAATAGGAGACTTAGTTAGCTTTTCTTTGATCAAATTTAAAAATAGCTAGACAATTATCTTCAAAATTAAAAGGCATATTTTTCTCAAGCAATATAGTAAGAGGCTTAGTAATTTTAGAAAAATACCTAATAAATCTCCTATAAAAACCTGCATGCAATCATACAACGTTGAAACATACCAGGAGTATTGCATAAACCGAAAGGCATATGTTAGTATACGAAAGTACCTTATGGGGCAAGTGAATGTCGTTTTCTCCTAATCCTCAAGGGCGATGGAAATTTGGAAATAACCGGAGAAGCCATCCAGGAAACAGTAAAATAGATGGCCCGCCAATCGTTCTAACATCTTGTCAATAAAAGGAAGAGGGAAGTGATCTTTTTGGGTTGCCTCGTTCAACTTTCTGTAGTCAATGCATACCCGTCACCCGGTGATCATTTGTGTCGGGATCAGCTCATCTTCCTCATTCGCAACCGCCATCAATCTACCCTTCTTCAGTACCACCTGTACCAGACTTAGCCAGATACTATCTGAGATCAGATAAATGATTTTGGCATCTAGAAGCTTAATCACCTCCTTTTTCACCACTTCTTGCTTTTTTGGATTCAAACACCTTTGTGGTTGGATCACTGGCTTTGAACCCTCTTCCAATGGAATCTTGTGGGTGTAAAAGGACAAACTTATCCTCTATACATCTGCTATCTTCCAAGCGATAGCTTTCTAGTGTTTCTGTAAAGTCCTCATCGGAGCTCGTTTCTGTCACTGGGTCAACTTGGAAGAAATGATCACTTGGAGTGTAGACTTTTCTCTAGAAAATCACATTCCAAGTGATCCAGCAACGGTTTAGCTCTAGCTCTAGGGGTTCTTCAAGTGAAGATTTGAGAGATGGGTTTACGGGAAGCTTAATAACCTCTTGTGCGATGATGACTTTTTCCACTTCTGCTTCATCTAATTTGTCTGTTAAAACCCAAACATCCTCTAAATCCACTTCACTTCATGATCTCATTTTAGAGCTATCAGTAGGACATCTTCTTGAACAATTTTATGAACGTGACTAGAGATAAAGGGAATAATAAAATCAATCATAAAACAGGTGTCATCCTGATCCCTAAATATACGCATAGGATTAGGAAGTCTCATAATGGCTTCCTCGTTTCCTACCCTAAGGGTCAACTTCCTATCCCCTACATCATAAGAGCCTTAGCGGTAGAGAGGAAAGGTCAACCTAAAATGAGCAGGACTTGAATGTCTCCACTCGTATCCATAATCATGAAATCTACTGGAAACACTAAACTCCAAACTTATACTAGAACATCCTCTATGATACCCCTAGGGTATTTAGTGGACCTATCCGCCAATTAAATACTCATCGTAGTCGGTCTAGATTCTCTCACCCCTAATTTGCAGAAAAAATCATGAGGCATAACATTAATGTTAATATCTAAATCATCTAAAGCTGTAGCATATGTTAAACCACCTAAAGTACAAGGGATAGTAAAACTCCCTAGACCCTTTAGTTTTTTGGGAAGTTTTTGTGGCGTTGAAGATTGCCGAGCATTCTCCATTCAGCATAACCACAGGAATGTCCTCCAATTTTTTCTTTCCCAAGATGGCTTCCTTTATGAACTTTGTGTAGCTCGGCATCTGCGTCAAAACATTAACTAATGGTAAGTTAATGTGTAATTGTTTAAGGATTTCCATGAACTTACGGTATTGTTCGTCCTGCTTCGCTTTAAGCACTCTTCACGATAATGGAATAGGTGGTCTGTACGGCAGGACGAAGTTTTCTCCCCGTTCTTCTACTTTCCTTTCTCTTCCTCGGGAGGGATGGATTCTACTGGTGCTTGGGAAGTTCCCTTCTTCTCCTCCACAGTTATGGGAAGTGGTTCAACTAATTCTATTCCGCTCCTCAGAGTGACTGTATTTACATATTCGTCTGATTGTTCCTCTGAATTGTGCAGTAGACCACCAATCGACTTTCCATGGATCAACCTTGTTAATTCTCCAATTTGGCTCTCCATGTTGTGATGGAAGCTAACTAGCTCTTCTGTACTGCCTCCATGTTTTTCATCCCGACATCAGCCGATTTGATATAGTTCGCGATCGGATCTTCCAAATTGGGTTACTAGGTTAGTGGAGATATTGACGGAGAAGGATTGCATGATATAAGTTGCTGGAGGCCTCTACTCCAGAAGTCTGGGGTTTGCTGTCCCTAGTGGCTCTAACTCTCCCAAGGACCGCTTAGTTGGCTTTTCTAACTTGAGCTGTATTGGTCAGGGTATGTGTTGTAGCCCTGCCAGTCCCCTTGGAACATAGGTTGCTGATGATTTGGATTTTGAGGTGCAACTGCCATTCTCTCTGCCCCTTATTCCACTATTGCCGCTAATTGGGCTTCCATGGCGTCATTGGATTCCATGATCTCGTCTCTGAAACCTAAAAGTAATGGAATGTATATCAATAAAGGGTCCCAAGATAATAACCTAGAATTACAATTTCCTTACCATAAACACCCGAACTAAAGAATAACGAATAAGGCAAAAAGAACCGAGCAATCATTACAAAATAAAAAAAAAGACTATACAAAAGAAATGAGAAAGGATGTCAAATGGAAAAAAAAAAAAAAAGTACAAACTGAAAAATTCCACTAACACCCAATTCAACTTAACTTGCAAAAGCAACACAAAAAAAAAGATGAAATGGAACAAAAGAATATGTTACAAAATATAAAACAAAATAAAAATAGCAAAGTGACTAAATAACCAAAATCAGTATTTCATTAAACTTGTCGCCCCTGGGAACAGCTCCAAAAACTTGATGTGTGTGAAATTAAAATGGGAATGGGAATCCTAGAGCTACAGTGCAAGACAAGTGAACCTTACACTATAGGAATAGGTTCACCCCAAGTGTTGATGTTCTCGAGGATGGCAAGATTCAACTACTCAACCGTTGATTCAATGTTTAGTCTTAAAAACGATGTTAAAAGTTTGTGAGCTAAGAAAACGGTAAACATAAGCACTTACCAAATAATGAAACTAAAATAAGACTAAAGTTTGGATTTCGGGACCTCTCTGGCCTTATTCTGGCTGTGATGGGCATTTTTGTAAAAGATAGGTAAGAAAGGAATAATGGCGAGCTCTCATTATACGTGTAGACAATTATGTAGAACATGGTGAGCTAAGTTTACCATTCACCATTAATCGAGCAGGGCAAAAAGTCTGACGGTTTGACCGTTGTGTGTGAATACCGATAGTGGGAGTGATTAAAAAAATAAAAAAGATTAAAAATTTTAAAAAGGAAAAACCAAGAAAGTATTCTCCTTTACGGTTCTATTTTATGAACCAGTAGGGTTAAAATCATATTTCACCTGTCGTAAGTCAAGTTTAAATTCCTTCTGTACTTACCACGATATATCGTCGCCAACATCAACCTCTCATGTCTTCTTCACCGACCCCCACAAATATTGGCATTTGAATCCTAATCCATACCGGTGACAGAAACCTAGCTAAGTTGGGTCCTAACTTGACTGTGAAGGAAGATGCCGAATATTCTACTAGTGACGAATTGCCTAGTTCCAAACAACTCCTAAACGTCCCCAAATGGAAATTAGACCTTTTGAGTTCTACATTACGTAGCAGGCCATAATATAATGAGCCACACAATGACCAGTTGTTAAGGGTAGCAGGGTAATTCGGTGATAGTTGGCGAAGTTAGGGAATTTACGACATTATACACATTATCGAGGTCCCTCCTGAGATAGACATTTCGCCGCTTCGTGTCGTCATGCTTTTTTGGGACCCGATGATCAACGGGTTTGTATTCCCCTTTGGCATGATCTTGCCTTTTATTTACGACCTATCATTCATGTTTTGCCTTCCTGCCGGTGCTCTTGAATTATGTGATAACATCATCGTGACCAATTTCGGAACAGAGTTAGAGTTTTCATTAGGAAATCTCACTACATATACATACAATAGAACAAAAGATTGGGCATGGTAATGAAAACGAAGCACAGGGCTTTCCTTCTGGCATGGATGAGTCAGTATATAGATTGAACAACACCCTTAAAAGTTGTTCTTGCATATTCTTGCTGTGTAGACAAGATTATGAAAGGGGAAATCTGTAGTCTGGTTTCTTTCATCATTTCAATGAAGTACCGGTCATTGTTTCATATTTATACATATATGAATCACGTTCGAAAACCCATAATGTCAAAAGCCCCGTATGGATCATTCAAATGTGGCTCTATCAATACCTCGCACAACGTGAAACCAAATATAAATTTATATACAAAGACTTTCTTCCCTACTAGAGATTACTTCACGTTCCTAAAAATGAAGAAGATTATGACCTACTTATCTTCCAATATATCTATGAGTCCCTTTTTACGAGCTCCTTATTCAAGACGGGATGTTGGACTTGAGTGGTTAAAAGCATAATTGACTTTGCAGTAATATAATAACACAAAGGTAAGTAATGCCTGGGCACAGTATCCGGTTTCTAGAGAAATCTCTTATGGACTAGGCCAAATGCTTGTTTCGTGATATAAACTGGAAAGACCAAGAAACTAATAAGTTTGAGTTTATTCTATAACTATTTTTTCAGATCGTGACACCAAGTTTCTTAGTCATTTTTGGCGTATTTTTTTGGAAGAAACTTGGAACTAACATGTTGTATTCTACAGCTTGCCATCCACAAACCAATGGCCAAATAGAAGTGGTTAATAGAACCATTGGACAACTTCTTAGGGCCATCCTTAAGAAGAACATGTGCCAATGGGAAGAGTGATTACCTCACATCGAGTTTGCTTACAATAGAGCAAGTTATTCTACTACTTCTTACCCTTCTTTTGAAGTTGTTTATAGTTTCAATCCTCTAACTCCATTTGATTTGGTACTTTTACCTATAGGTCATGTTTTGAGCTTTGATGGAAAGAGAAAAGTGGAGTTTATCAAGTCTATCCATTCCAAAGTACATGAAGTTATTGAAGCCAACAACAGAAGCTAGTTGCTAAAAGAAATGTTAGAAGGAAACGAGTAGTCTTTAAGCCTGGAGACTGGGTTTAGGTTCATCTTAGAAAAGAACGATTTCCTTCTCAACAAAAGCCTAAGCTTGATGCCCCTAGGGATGGTCCTTTTAAAGTTATTGAGTGCACTAGTGACAATGCTTATAAAATTGTTCTTCAGGGTGAATACAATGTTAGTGCTACCTTCAATGTTTTTAATTTATCTTTGTTTGATGTAGGTGAATATTTGAGGAAGAATATTTTCAAAGAAGGGCAGATGATATGAACCGAGAAGACCAAGAAGCTAATGATTTGATTTACGGACCACTCACCAGAGCAAGGGAAAAGAAGATCAAGGCATATGATGAAAGTTTGGCAAAAGGAATGGTTGCATTAATTGAGGAAACCATGAAGCACGGATTAAAGAACAAGAACGGAGGCTTTGAAGATGAATGAAAACCTTCCAAATTTCTCATAATCTTTTCCATAAGAAAGGATTATTCAATGGAGGAAGTTGGAGGTGAAAAAGACCAAGTAAAGTAGGCCCTGTACCTACTATCCACAGCAGGCTTCTAGACGGATTGGCGTTGATGGTAAACACCCTGCCACATGCGGTTGGCTATAACCTACCGTCACCGGTAGGGTCCTGGCTTTTAAATAATGTGTTGTTTTGGACGAATTTTAATGTGTAAACTCCATTTACAATTGTTAATTAAGGGTTTAGTTGGTTTTCTAGAGTCTTAAGTCAATAGTCAATGTAGGTTTTAGCCCTAACACTATAAATATACATTTATTGCCTACATTGTAAACAAGTTGAATTTTGATGAAATTGAGAGGATTCTCTAAAGGTTTCTAAGGTTCTCCAGCCCATCTTAGTTAGCTTCTAAGGGTTTGCTTCCTTAGTTTGTGAGCAGTCGATTACTTAGATTTATGAATCTATGGAATTCAACTGATCATTTTCAATTCCTTCATTGATTGATTCTAGGAGTTCTAGTTTCTAGAATTGATTGAACCTAGGTCTTCTAATTTGTGTAGTTTGGGTTATGGGGCCATAGTTTCCCTAAGGTTCTTGCTACCAAGTTAGGAAAGAGTTCCTCCTCTCACTATTAGGTTTATGTAGCTTAGTTCCTCATAGGTTTTCTGGTGGAGTGTTAGAACTATAAAATCTTCAGTAAAAGTTCTTTATCAAGGAGGTGATGTTGGGAAGATATTAGATTTAAATTTGCAATCAAATTGAGCATTCACATCATTCTGCCCAGTCCTCTTACGAACCATACAACTCAGACTATTTTGCTCGCCAGTTCTGACTCATACAGGACAGCCCTGCCTCCACCGTGCAGGCCGAGACTGATAAACGGGACAAGATGTACTCAACGCGTAAATTAACTGTAAAGGTAAAGCAAATTAAACGAAGAATGGACTAGTTCAGATTGCTTAAGTTCAAACCTTTCCAATGGTTATAGATAAATATAAGGGCTGGTGGGAAATAATCTCCTCTCGATGCTTCGTTTTTCTGTCTAATGAAGCTGTTAAAATGTCTCTCATAAGCATGACTCTAGCGTCAGAGAAATCAAAACTGACGAAGGAGTTGACTGAGAAATAATCCTTTTAAAAAATGATCAAGATGTCAAGGAGACGACCCTCTACGAAAACCACAGACATTTCGGGTGAGACATCTTTTCTTTATATTTCCCTAACATCCCATTAAAATCGATGTAGCTACTTATCTATGTTTAATAAGTTCTTCAAGCTATACCAACCGAGAGAGGGAAACGAGCTGAAAAGAACGTGGCTAATCGCTAAGCTGCTTCTTATGCCCACCTAGTTCCGTTATTATTTTCCTTCCTCAATGTTTACTGCTTCATTTCATTAATGGTTCACTACTAATGTCTTCCTCATAAATAGGAGTTACTCACGAGAGCACCAGCAACCTCATTTACAAATGACAATAAGAAAAACAGAGGTACTCAACCTGTTCATCAACACCGAGAGCACACTTCCTCTAACTAATGTTGAAACTCCAGAGAGTAAAACTCCTCCAAGTAATGTAGGAGATTCCCATTTTCACGTTCCGATGTCCGTTTCCTTCATAACTAGCAGAGAAACTGCATATTATTTCAAATACATTGAAAACTTGATTGAGTCTCAACAAACTGAGCCAAAAGTGATCTCACCCTATGAATAGCTGGATGCATTCAAAAAATACTTTTGCTCCTCACATTTTCTAGATACTATAGAGGAACATGAAGAGCTTTTAGCAGCAGTTGAGGCTTTAAACCACGTACCAAGTAAATATCTGCCTTTGGACCTTCGACTACTATGCAACTGCATTAAACCAAAGTTAGCTCTTTTATGCTTGAATGCGTGAATATCTCAAGAATTTGGAAGATGCCAATAAGATAACTGCTATGAAAAAGTAGCTGATAAAACTGCTGCCTTCCACAACATCAAGGCAGAACATGAATAAAAACTACGTAATATTTCCAAGTAGGGCCGTCGGGCAAGCGATATTAAAGCTCAAATGGTCAAGCTTGAGAAGGAATTGAAAATAGCCAAAGCATGTCGCAGGGGAGTTCAGATCGTCTATAGGAGCTAACAGATGTACGTACCTATGTTGCTCAGGAGACCCTATTCTATATGAGTAAGTGTGATGCGTTGAGCAGTGGGAAATCCCTTTTCATCTCTTATAAAGGAGCTATGGAAAAAATTATTAAAGACTTTAATGTTGGATTGGAAGAGCTCATAAAACAAGTACTTGATGTCTTAGGTGATGATGTAATCACGTACACTTCATCCAATATGGGCGAGTAAAGGGATTCACTAAGTCCCTCCCAAATATTGGCCAAGAAAAATTCACCAGCATCCAACCTATCTACCGACGAGGAAATCTGTTAGGCATATGACCAGCTCGTTTTACTGGCGAGGAAACTTGTTAAGCATAGGACCAGCTCGTTCAAGCCTCTGCGCAACATTATTTTTTATCACATGATATTAGTCTTTTTGTTTCTTCTTGTAAATAGACTTTTTTGTTTTGTTTCTTTTGCTAAATATCTCATGATATTAGTCTCTTCTGTGATTTATATTAGCAGCACTCATATACATATTAAAATTAAACATTCACTAAATACTATTCTATACCTTGTTCGGTTATGTATTGATATAGTGATATATATACGACATCGAAAATGGATCAAATATTGAACTTGAAGTGACACCTTAGTGATGTACTAACACCGCCGTTTGCACTACCCTAAAACTGGGATGGCTATTACATCTGATGGCTGATGAGGAGAGAGATAGAGAGAGAGAGAGAGAGAGAGAGAGAGAGAGAGAGAGAGAGAGAGAGAGAACCCTAAACCCATTTTCTCCTATAAAGAGACTCAACTGTTGAGCCGGTTAACACATACTACCTCAAAGAATTTCTCTATCTTCTCTAAAGATGGTATATGAAGCATCCCCCATTTCCCTCTTCCCATGGGTAATTGGTCGACGATCACCGCGACTTGCTAAACGTCCCCAGTTTCTCGCCAAAGTGCAAGTCCTATGATCATTCATAGAATTTTCAAGTCCCATGAAATCAAGTACCTAGGAATAAAGAATGAGCTTCAATTGGTTCTGGAATGTCTAGTCCGTGATTATAGATATGATGTAGTTGGGAAGCTCCTCCAAGAGTAGCTAGAGTTGGAAACGTCGTTCTCTATTTTGACGACATCAGGGATAACTTGAATGCGACTTATAAGAGTAGGAGGAGTATGGTCGAGATAGTCTTAGTAAGCTCGTCCAACTCTATTGGGAGCACTTGAATACGATCCTGAGAAGGAGGACGCCTTTCTGAAAAGGTCATCATTGTAGCTTTTGCTATAGAAGCTGAGTAGTACATAGTTTGTTGGCTTTTTTCCTTGTTTTTTTTTTTTGTTTTGTTTTATGAGCTTTTGTAGATCCCTATTTAAGTACACCTCGGTTTTATTTTGTGCTTTTATATATGAGTGAATGCCCTATTTTTGTGTAATTTTTAAGGTAATTTTGCTTTTGTTTATGTCGTTTTTGGGCTTCTCTTGGGAGTCATATTTTTTTCATTTTTGGCTCGAAAAAGTCAAATAAGTGATTGGATGATATTCTCATTCATCTCTTTTCAATCAAAACATATTAATTAACTTAACAATCAAAGCTTTCTTGTGCAAGAATACAATAATGTATATCACTTGCTAATTAGGGCCATTTAAAGGTTTAGTTTTCATTTAGGGCCCCATCACTACTCTTATAAATATAATTTAGTGCCAATTCTTTCCAATGAAATGTAATATTTTTCTCTTAAATATATTTATTTTACATCACACTCGGAGATGTTAATTTCAGTGAATAGTTTTTTCTTTTTTAGAATTAATATATAAAAGATATATAGTGCAAAGTGAACCCCATAAATTGTCTTTTACTAAAGATTTGATACGCGAATTAAGTTTTTATTTTCTTGTTTAAGAGTTTATTTATGAATAGATATTTATGCCAAGGCAACCCCTTGCAATTCATCAAATTTTACCTCTAACTAAAAATTAAGCTTTTTTGTGTACGATTTATTTAAGAAGTAGATATTGAGTGTCAAGTTAATGCCCTAAATATTTTCCCCATTAAATTTTACATCCAACTAAAAAGTTAGACTTTTTTCCTTTTTCTTTTTATAATTCATTTATAAAGTAGATATTTAGCTCCAAGACAACCATTAAAATGTTTTTCTTCATTAACTTATTTTTTATTTACAATTAGTTGTAAATAGATATTTAGTACCAATTTAACCCCCTAAAATGGTTTAGTTTTTCTTACAATTCATTTATAAAGTAGATATTTAGTGCCAAGTTAATCCCCTAAAAAGTTTTTCCCCCATTAAATTTTACATCCAACTAAAAACTTTGACTTTTTCCCATTTTTTTAATTTATAATTCATTTATAAAGTATATTTAGTGCTAAGACAACCCTAAAATGGTTTTCTTCATTATTTCTTTTAAATTTACGATTCATTTATAAATAGATATTTAGTGCCAATTTAATCCCCTAAACTGTTTCTTTTTCTTTTTTACAATTCATTTAGAAAGTAGATATTTTGTGCTAATTTAAACCGCCTAAAAATGTTTTTTCTGACAAATCCTACATCCAACTGAAAACTATGCTTAATGTTAGCAAATTTATATTTTTATCATTTTTGTTACAATTCATTTATAATATAGATATTTAGTGCCAAGTTAGCCCCTTAAATTTTACAAAAAATTTAATTTTTTGTTTACAATTCATTTCAAAAGTAGATGTTTAGTGCAAATTTAACCACATAAGATTAGACTTGTTTGCCTTAAACTTTTACATTCCACCCAACACCCTAAATAAAATTAGTGAATTTTTATTGTTTATTTTTTGGGTTAACCATTCATTCATAAAGTTGATTTAGTTGCTATGAATTTTATTTTTCATGAAAAAATTAAAAATTTAATGAGGGCTTACAATCCATCATTTAGGTGATCTAAAGGTTCTAAATCCATGATTTAGGTTATCGGTATACATTCATCACATTAAATAGTTTTTCTCAAATTTTTAACATGTAAGATATAGTAATTTAGGGTTAATAATAGGAATTTTGCATCAATTTAGGTATGTTCATCAGTAAAATAATGAAGTCATTTAGTGTCAATAACACATTAAATGATATCGTCTTAAGCTATCAAGTTTAGGGGGGAAAAAAGAAGATGAAAGGACTAGGGTTTCAAACAGCACCTCTGACACACTACCATCATGAAGACGACTTAAACTGACTCGGATTTAAAGTGCATTAAATAAAGGACTTCGGTACACTCCATCTCAAACGTCGATTCATATCTTCCCTCCTCAAATGTCGAGTCATATCTTCTCTGCTCAAATGTTTTGGCTCGCCAGCTTCTCTTTACCTTCCCCTACCCTACTATTTATAGGTGGTTTTTCAAGCCGAGATACCTCACAATTGAAAATCCATTGAGTTTGAGTGTTTTCCTTCCTTTCTTCCTGAGATTGTTTGAGTCGAGATATCTCACACAAATTTAGGATTGTCTAAAAACAACGATGAATCTATACCAACACAGGTTCTTCAAGCAGACCCCTTCTTACCTCCCTATTAATCCTCAAGAGCCTTATACGAGAGTGAGACGTGTGAAAACAACTTGCTTAGACAAGAACTCTATGCTCTTAGGCAAAAGCTCAACACTCTTAGACTTGAGAGCAGCAGTATGGTTGAACAAATGGTAAGGGTTAAGGGTGCAAGGGTCACCAAGGCCATGACCATCATGCATCCCCTCTAAATCGCTTTTTAAATATGGTAATGGAAATAGAACAACGGATTGCGAAAGAGGAGATGGTGGAAGCGGTGGCAGAGATTGCTCACCTGGAAGCTATTAGAGCGGAGGCAACCAACGAAAAGGCCGCTAGTAAAGAGGCTACTCACCATGATTCTGCTTGCCAGATGGTTGCTCGTCAGGAAGCTCCGCAGCCGGCCAATGAATGGGTCTTAGCTCAAGCTGGAACTTCAAGGAATAGGAGGCTGAGAGAATCCTCTTACGATTCAGAAGGAAGCTCTGGCTAGTGCTCCTCTGCTGCTACTACTGTTGCCGCTCCTTTAGAATTAATATCCCTTTTCCTTACTTTTAAATTCAGGTAGTTTATGTTTTTCTTTGTTTTTTACTCTAGTTATTTTGGGTACTCTTTTTCAGAAGATGATGATCCTTGTTCAAATTTTGTAATGTAACACTATCAGATATTAATGGAATCCTAGTTTTTATAAATATTACTATCTCGTTGTCCATCTTTTAAGTTATTTGTGTATATGCACTATGATTTTTGCTTTTTTTTTGTTCAGTGGTTGAGGTTATCTAGGGCTTTTATTAAGTTTCATTGTACTTCTGGGTCTTCATGTAATTTTACCACTACAAAAGTTATGCTATTGTAATATTTTAACTCTGAAATAACTTTATTTTAATGGAAAAAAAGAAGGAGAAGAAAATAATCTTAGGTTCAGTGGGAAAACACATGTTAAAGTTCATGCAAATTAGCAAGCTGGTAAGTTCACTAATCATAACTTCGCGACCAAGAAGTAAGCAAACAATTTGGCAACAAAATAAGAGAGCAAGAACATGGTGACCAAAATATCTCCACTGTAAACTCATCTATTTACTTGCGAGCTCTAGAGCTAGCGCTCAGAAGAGTAAGTGGGAACACACTCTTCACACTGTTAAAGTCTACCAACGATCTGCCACCCTATATGATGATGATGCATATAGGCTGTCTAATTGATGAGAAAGAGTGAAAAATGTTTCATTTTTTGGAGGGAAATATTTTGGTAGGAAAATTGGGAGGAAAAAACTAATTGAGTAGTCATATTTTTATCACAAATTAAAATTAATAATTAACATTATAATGTATCATAGTAATGACTTAAAAACATATTATTATGATTATATCAATAATGTCTTTAACGAAAACAACTCATTCATGTGTAAACATAAGACTTAAATCAATTATTAGTAACATATATTTTTAGGTTTTTCCTAATCACGAAGTATTATATTGTATTTAACAAATCAATTATGAAATAACTCAATTGTTTTGCTAATTACGATAATGTACTACTCTGATTATAATCAACATGTAGTTAATTTAGCTCACGATTTTACAGTTGCAGGTTAAATCTATCGCATCATGTTTAATGCACTAAATCATATTGCATGCTTATTCATCCCTCATTTACATTCTTACAAATCTTTTTCTTAATCACTTTAAAATAAAAAACTTTATTCTAATGGCTCAATTACCTTATGCTGTTTGGAATAAGGAGCGAGTTGTAACCTTCCTATGTGTATGTTGTAATAATGAGCAAAATAACTCATAATATTATGATTGTCATTACCGTGTCATGATAAAATTAATTCATATAAATGTGTATATATGATATATATTAAATGAGTTATTAAGAAAATAATATATCATCTTATTATTTAATTATATTCATAAACTCTCTGTCTCTCTGTCTCTCTCTCTATATTGTATATGTTAGTATATGCCCTAAGACCAATTGACTCACATTTATGATTTATGAAGCATGTATTTTTGAATTGTATTTTATGCTCTTGGTCACCAAGTATGTGACTTGATAGTAAAACCCTTATAGCTAATAAAATACTATTCTGATTTGTCCCTAATTTATTACATCTTGTAAACTAGTGTGAAGTTGATTGATGGTCAAGTTTTACTGATCATGAATATGAGATATAAAATCAATTCATAAATACATATTGAGAATATTGTATTGGACATGACCCAAAGTGAAGAAGAAATATTGCATTCCGGGGGCTTCGCCCCCTGAACCCCCTTGTTGTTTTTTGCATGTTTCTTCCTATCTTTAGATGCATGGTGCATAGCATGGCCCTTTACCTCTTGTGATTGATTGGCTTATTTTGTTAATAGGTTGTATGTTTTTAAATACGGCCTGCGTGTCATTGTTTTCGTTGATGTAATATTATCAAGCTTTACTAGAATAGGTTAATTTTATTTCCTATTCCTATGTATGTTTTCTGTCCTATGTAACAAGATTAGAAGGCCAAGACATTGGAGGCAAGCTCATGGAGATGAAGACTTACCAAGATTGACCTTTGACTTCCATGAGGCTCGTGGAAGTCAATATAGGATTTGGGCCATGCTATGGCACGTTTTATTTGATGTATATATATTATGCATGTGATGTTTAGTGTATTTCCTTTTATTCTTTATATATGTTTTGTGAAATAATATACAAATAAAAAGGAAGAAGGTTTTTGAAACCATGTAAAAAAAAATTAAGTCGTAAAATGCCTTCCATGATCATAAGCACTTCTCCATGCTTGGATCATCATTTTGTCTCATTGCCAAAGCAAGAGATAAATGGTTACCTAAGTAGGGAAAGATGGAAAATGGTGATTTCCATATGCTTGGAATAGTTTGGCTTAACTAGGCTATCAAAACGGTTTTGAGCCTAGGACATCATATGGGATTTTGCCAGTACATGTAGATGTAAATCCCATTAATACATATTTCTCTAATTATGGGTGTTAAGCTAAAGCTTACTTATGATTAGAATAAAATGAATTTTTATACCCATGATTTATATCAAGTGTTGAATATTTCAAGGAAAATTTAATGCTTCATTTATTTAATTTTACTTTGCAAATTCTATGTAGATAATGGCCTCAAAAAATTCAAACACATCGTTGCGATCCGTGCTTGAAAAGAATAAGCTTAGTGGGACTAACTTTCTTGATTGGGCACGAAATTTAAGGATCGTCCTTAAACAAGAAAAAAAGCTATATGTACTTGAGAACCCTATCCCTAATCAACCAGCTAACAATGCCCCTAGAGTCGAAAAGGATGCTTATAGTAAGCACAAGGATGATTCTAAGGATGTGACATGTCTCATGTTGGCTACGATGGAATCTGAGTTGCAAAAGTAATTCGAGGAAGTTGAGGCTTATGAGATGATAAAACAGCTCAAGGAAATGTTCCAAGAGCAGGCACGTCCAGAGAGATATCTTACCACTAAGGAGTTGAATAGCTGCAAAATGACCCCTGGCACTTCAGTTAGTGCTCATGTCCTTAAGATGAAAGGGTATTTTGATCAGCTTGAAAAACTTGGAGCACCTGTAAGTCATGACTTGGCTACTGATATGATCTATATGCATAATATGGAAAAGTCCATAAATGAATTGCACGGGATGCTCAAGCAGGCTGAACAAAACATTAGAAAGTCTACTCCTAATGTTCTGTTGGTTCAGAAGGGGCAGTTCAAGAAGAACAAGGGAAAGGGAAAGGATATGGCCAAAAAGGGTAAAGGCAAGCAGAAGCCCAAGCCCAAGGTTAAATCACCAAAGGAAGGGACTTGCTTCCACTGCAATGAACCTGGTCATTGGAAGAGGAATTGCAAGCTCTACTTGGAAGAAAAAAAGAAGCAAAAGGCCAGTGAGACTGCCGCTTCAGGTATTTTCGTTATAGAAATTAATATGTCTACTCCTACTTCATGGGTATTAGATACCGGATGTGGAGCTCACATTTGTGTAAATGTGCAGGGACTCAAAAGGAGTAGATCTTTGGCAAAGGGAGAGGTGGATCTACGAGTTGCAAATGGAGCAAAAGTTGCTGCTGTAGCTATAGGGACATTTGATTTACTTTTGCCTACTGGGCTTATAATTGAACTTAAAGATTGTTATTATGTTCCTGCTATGAGTAGGAACATCATTTCAATTTCTTGTTTAGATATTAATGGTTTTGAGTTTAATACTAAGAATGGTAAAAGTTCTATTTATAAAAATGGTATTTTCTATGGGGATGCCTCTTTATGTAATGGACTTTACATTCTTAACCTACATGATTCAATTAGTAAGCCCATCTATAACATAAATACAAAGAAATTTAAATCTAATGATTTAAATCATACTTACTTCTGGCATTGTCGTTTGGGCCATATAAATGAGAAACGCATATCAAAACTCCATCAAGATGGACTTTTATCTTCATTCGACCTTGAGTTTTATGAAAAATGTGATTCTTGTTTATTGGGAAAAATGACCAAAAGTCCATTTACAGGGCAAAGTGAAAGGGCTACCGATTTATTGGAACTTATACATACTGATGTATGTGGGTCAATGAACACACAAGCCAGAGGAGGTTTTCAGTATTTCATTACATTCACAGATGATTTCAGTAGATATGGTTATGTCTATCTAATGAAACATAAATCTGATTCCTTTCAAAAGTTTAAGGAATTTCAAAATGAAGTACAGAATCAACTTGGAAGGAGTATCAAATTACTTCAATCAGATCGAGGTGGTGAATACTTAGGCCAAGAGTTTGACGAACATCTAAAAAATTGTGGGATATTATCACAATTAACTCCACCAGGAACACCACAATGGAATGGTGTGTCTGAACGCAGAAATCGAACTCTATTGGATATGGTTCGATCTATGATGAGTCAAACAGATCTTCCAATTTCTTTTTGGGGTTATGCTCTAGAAACTGCTGCATTCATATTAAATAGAGTTCCATCTAAAGCTGTTCAGAAGACACCATATGAGATATGGACCAGGAAACAACCTAGTTTAGCATTTCGCAAAATTTGGGAATGTGATGCTTATGTGAAGCGATCATTATCTGAAAAACTAGCACCTAAATCTGATAAGTGTCTGTTTGTGGGATATTCTAAGGAAACTAAAGGATACTACTTTTATCTTCCATATGAAAACAAAGTGTTTGTTGCTCGGAACGGAATTTTCCTTGAAAGGGAATTCGTTTCCAAAAGAGTCAGTGGGAGTAGAATCCATCTTGAAGAAGTTCAAGGACAGCAGACCATTTCTGAACTGAGTATGGATACTCAGTTGAACTCACGTATTCATACTGAGCCTGAACCTTTGACACAAGGGCGAAGAAGGTCTGGTAGGATTTCTCAGATACCACAGAGATATAGATTTCTTGTGACTGAGGATCATAATATTGATCTTATTGATCAAGGTGAACCTAATTCCTACCAAGATGCTATTCATAGTCCTGAATCTAGCAAATTGCTAGAGGCTATGAAATCAGAAATGCAATCCATGCATGACAATCAAGTTCGGACTTCGATTGATCCACCTGAACGTTGCAAGACCATAGGGTGTAAATGGGTTTTCAAAAAGAAAACTGACATGGATGGCAATGTGCACACTTACAAAGCATGATTGGTAGCAAAAAGGTATAGACAAACTCATGGTATAGACTATGATGAAACCTTTTCTCCAGTTGTAATGCTTAAGTCAATTAGAATTCTACTTGCCATTGCAGCATATTATGATTATGAAATATGGCAAATGGATGTTAAAACCGCTTTTCTTAATGGAAATCTCCCTGGAGGATGTGTATATGACACAACTCGAAGGTTTTATTCATCCTTCGAATTCTAGTAAAGTGTGTAAACTTCAAAGATCCATTTATGGCTTGAAGCAAGCATCTCGAAGTTGGAATCTTCGTTTTGATGAAGCAATTAAAGAATTCAATTTCATCAAGAATGATGATGAACCTTGTGTCTACAAAAGGGTTACGGGGAAAAATGCGAGTAGTCTTCTTAGCACTCTATGTCGATGACATCTTGTTAATTGGGAATGACATCCCCACTTTGCAAAGTGTAAAAACTTGGTTGGGGAAGTGTTTTTCAATGAAAGATTTAGGCGAAGCAGCCTATATTCTAGGCATTAGGATCTATCGAGATAGATCTAAAAAGCTTATTGGCCTAAGTCAGAGTGGATATATTGACAAGGTAATGAAAAGGTTCAGTATGCAAGATTCTAAGAGAGGATTCTTGCCAATGTCACATGGCGCTAAACTCAGTAAGTCTCAAAGTCCTACCACAAGGGAGGATACAGAACGCATGAGTAAGATTCCTTACGCTTCCGCAATTGGATCTATCATCTACGCCATGTTATGCACTCGCCTAGATGTCTCGTATGCATTAAGCATGACTAGCAGATTCCAGTCAAATCCTGGTGAACCATATTGGACTGCAGTAAAAAATATTCTCAAGTACTTAAGAAGGACTAAAGAGATGTTTTTGATCTACGGAGGTCAGGAATGAGAGCTTATTGTAAATGGTTACACGGATGCTAGCTTTCAGACTGATGTAGATGATTTTAGATCGCAATCTGGATTTGTGTTTTGTTTGAATGGAGGAGGTGTGAGCTGGAAGAGTTCAAAGCAAGATACCGTGGCCGATTCTACTATGGAGGCTGAGTATGTGGCTGCTTCTGATGCAGCCAAGGAGGCAGTTTGGATCAGAAAGTTCATCATAGAACTAGGTGTAATTCCTAGCATTGTGAACCCAGTGGACCCATATTGTGATAATACAGGAGCCATTGCACAAGCTAAGGAACCTAGATCTCATCAACGATCCAAACATATTCTCAGGCGTTTCCATCTCATTTGAGAAATTATTGAGCGTGGGGATGTTAAAATTTGCAAAGTAGACACCAATGACAATGTCGCAGATCCATTGACAAAGCCACTCCCACAACTTAAGCATGAGAGTCATACTAGATCAAATTGGTGGGAGGGCAAGTGGGAGATTGTTAGTATATGCCCTAAGACCAATTGACTCACATTTATGATTTATGAAGCATGTATTTTTGAATTGTATTTTATGCTCTTGGCCATCAAGTATGTGACTTGATAGTAAAACCCTTATAGCTAATAAAATACTATTCTTATTTGTCCCTAATTTATTACATCTTGTAAACTAGTGTGAAGTTGATTGATGGTCAAGTTTTACTAATCATGAATATGAGATATAAAATCAATTCATAAATACATATTGAGAATATTGTATTGGACATGACCCAAAGTGAAGAAGAAATATTGCATGGGTTTAAGTTATAAGTATTTCTTCTCAGTTTTATATTTGGTGTCCTTCGACCTAATGTTTCTAATGTTTCTTGCATGGGGAGAAAAATATGTTTTGACATAGTCAAACATCACTTTTAATTAGGTGATCATTATGATTATTGGTTGGCTTATTTTCTCATCATGGCTTGAATATTGGAGATAGTGAAAGGGATTTGTCCCTTTCTTTTTAGAGAGAGATATCCATGGGCCCCTTGATAAGGAAGACTGGAAAATATGCATGGCCATGCTCAAATAAGTATAAATAAGATGTTATTAATATTATTTGTTGGAACAGTCTGCCTGGTGATCAAGTAAATGGTTAATTAAGTTTTATAAGGATGACTTGATCCATGCCTTATACTTAATTAGGATATCGTGTGACAAAAGGACTAAATTCAAATCTGATGCTAGGTTATTATTACATTTACTTAACTTGGGTAAGCATAATGTCTTACTAGAGGCCGCTTATGTTTTGTGAATAAATGTCTAGGACATTTTTCCATTCACTGCCAACGTTAAGTGAACCTACAGGGTCACACGCATAGACGATCTTGTGAGCATAATGTCCACGTTCAATGAATCTAGATTGTGTCCAGATTCGTTGAACGTATACAAAAGGGGAATCAGATTCCATATTGTATTTTCTGGTAGGTTAATAAGTAATTAATTTTATTTAATCGAATAAATGAAATTAATTACTTAATATTACTCATCCAACCGTTGGATGATTATAGGAATAGACGAACGAGATTAAACTGTCATTAGATGACAGTTAGGGTTTTGATATTGACAGCTATAAAAGGTTATGTTAACCTTTTCTTGGTGGCCGTCCTTTATCTGATAAAAAAAAAAAACCCTAAACCCTAGAACGGTGATATAGTATCTAGCCTCTTCTCTCCGAAATACGATCGATTACCCGATACTCAGGATCAGTTCTGAACAGTTTTCAGAACACAGAAGGGGCTAGCATCCCGATCGCTTGCAGAGGAGTTCGTTGTGTGGATACCAGTAGAGGGCGAAGCGTACAAAGCAGCGCCTCCACAACAAACAATCAAAACATTGAGGTAATTTCTATCCAATTGGTTTTTCTAGTATGTGCAGATCTTGTTGGTGGATTTCCGTAGTTTTTATTTTACTTTGTTTTTGCCTACGGATTCCAACAGTATATACATAAATGTATATCTATATATATGTTATAATTAATTATTTATTTATTTTTTAAGGGAAATCATTTAGTGTATGAGTACACATTAAGATATGATACTAATAGATGTTATTTTGGCTATTATTTTGTATGTTAATTTCATCATTTTTTCGATGATTTTTTAAGGTATAAAGTATACAATTGTGTCTAATATCTCCCATTTGTGTTGTAGGTGCTTGCCGAAAGTACAACGAAGAACGAACAAAAATGACTTGGAAAGGGGCAAAAACGACATAAAATGACTTAAAACTGTGACAGCAGTAGCCTACCGCCATCGGTAGGCCACCCTACAAGCCACGATAAGTCTCTTGGGAACAAAAGAAGCTAAAGACAGAAGTCTACCGTAGAGTAGACTGCCCCAACCACCGTGGTAGGTTCCGGGCATCAAAGGACCAACTGGGAACAAGACCTACCGCGGACGGTAGGTCCCGAAAATAGCATTACTTAGTTTATTATTACAGCTTTTTCTTATAATCGAATTGCTTAGTTTTAGAGTTCCAAACATAGGTATTTATGAGGCAAATTGGGGCTTTTTTCTGTGACAAATTTTCCACAATTCTCACCTTAATTAGGTACAATTTAGATTAGAAAACAAGAATTGAAGGATTACAAGTTGAATCAAGGACCTAAACAACGAATTTGGCTTCGTTGGAGCAACTCGAGTGACGAGCTCGGGCACGATTTGAGAACGCAATTCAGCCCCAAATTCTACTCCAAAGCCTTTCTTTTCCTTCTCTATTAGTTTAATTTGTGTTTAAATTCAGTTTTATTCAAGGAATTCTGAGTAGTTAGATTGTTTGGATTAAGGGTTGAACCCTAACTTTTGCGTATTATGAAATTGATTTGCAATTAATGAAATTAAATGTTGGTTTTGATTGAATTATTCTTTAATTGGTTATTTTTGTGCAATTTGATTATCATGAGCTTGAATTAATCCCACGAGTGTTTGGAATTGAGAAAGGAAGAACACTCAAGGGCTTTCAATTTGGGGATTAATGGGGTATTGAACTAGAGATAGTTAATTCACTTTTAGGTTAATAATCACCTGCATTTTATTGCATTCGTAGCTTGCTAGAGAGAGAAGAGATTCTCGTTTAAAAGTTATAGTAAATAGAGCAGTTTTCACCTAGAGATCGAGATTGCCCAACCACGAGGGTGATGACCGAATCGTTAAGGCAACTTTTGTTTTAATTATCTCTAATTAATTAAAGTAGTAACAAGGTTAGGGGGATCTCGAAATCCAAACTTCCATCTTATTTTGTTTCCTTATTTGCTAAGCATTTATGTTTACCGCTTTGTTAGCTCACAATCGTTGAACATCGCTTTGAAGACTAAGCATTGAATCAACGGTTGGGTAGTTGAGCCATGCCCTCCTCGAGAATATGGACACTCGAGGTGAACCCATTTCTATAGTGTTAAGGTCCACTTGCCTTACACTGTAGCTTTAGGATTCCCACTCCTGTGTCATTTTAGAACACATCAAGTTTTTTGTGCCATTGCCAGAGACACAGCAAGTTTCATTCCAACTCGGGCAGGGGCGCTATGCAACATGTGTATAACTTTTGGTTGGGCTGGCTTATCACTGTTCGACTCTGCAGTATCTGTTGTTCGATGACCCAGGCATCGTTTGATGTCTTATTATTTATCAGCATAGCGGTCGACAAACTCTTTTAAGTATCCTTGCAATAACACTTGCTCGATCACTTTTCACAATTCCACACAATGCTCAGTGTCATGTTCGTTATCTCTGTGAAACTGGCAGTATTTTGTCTAACATTGCCGTTCCGGAGGCGAAGTTATCCTTGAAGGTGCCTTTAAGATTCCTAACGACTAAACGATGCGCAGAATCTCTGTACGGGAAGACTTGCGCGGGGTAAAACTGTCACGCAGATCTTAGGTGTGCTATAGTCTTGGTGGCTGGTACGGCCTTTGTCCTGAGAAGAATAGTCGTTCCTGCTCTGGCGGTCGTACCGTGTATGCCTGGAATGGCCTTTTTCCTTTTCTATATCTTAGTCTACTTTCCAAATGGTCCCGCTTGCTCTGTATGGTGATTTTTCTATTAATGAATTCATGGGCGAAATCGAGCAAGTCATCAACAGATAGCAACTGTTTTGTAGCCAGCACTTTGGTAAGAGACAAAGTGCGCACCCATGTTTTGTGAGCCTGGATGTGTTCCAAGTCACTGAAGCTCAAGATTTTCATGGCCTCTTTATTAAATCGCTCAGTATAAGCTTATACTGTCTCTTGCAGCAGCTGTCGAACTGTGAGCAAGTGATCTGAGGCCGGGATGATTCCCGTTGTGCTGCGAAGTGATGCCTGAATTTCTGCCCAAGTTCCCTAAAACCCGACATAGACCATGATGCCAAAGAGGCAGGCTAGGATAGGGTAGATCCCCGCAAAAGGCTAGGAAAAAGGCGGCATAATTCCACATCCAAAGCATTGTGTATCATTATTAAAGCCAGGAAATGTTGGAGATGTTTGTCGGGATCAGCGGTGCCATCGTATCTGTCAAACCACAAAATGTTGAATTTGTTGGGTACAGGAGGTTTTTGATACTCCTTTGAGAAGGGGTTGTACTCCACGTAATTCTAATGATCTCCCGGGAAAGGTGTAGTGGGTCGTTCATCGTGGCTTGCACCTTTGTTTGAATAAAGGTTGGGGTGACTGGAGCAGGAGTGACTGGCGGAGTACTGGTGGAGGCGAAGGGCATCTCAATCCCAAAGAGAGACATAATGAAGGCCTTCTGTTGTGGAGTAAACGTGATATCAGGCATAATATAACCTGTACCTGCGCAAGTGTGTTCCGTTCCCGTCAAGTCAATGTCGGGGTGGGGCAGGATATCTCCTTGTTCGTTAATATGGTGAGTGTCATCTTTCGTGATTGCCATAAACTATAAATTTTTGCGTCCCCAAAAGACAAGATCAGACATGCACAGTGAGCACGAATTGATGAATATCAAGCCACCACGTGTCCGATACCTACAAGACTAGATAAAGCTGCCAAGGAACCGATGGGGATCTACTCCCCAAAGGCACTCAGATGCTTAAGTCGGTCTTAGAGTCCTTAATTAATAACATTAATTAGGTTAAATAGTACTAATTACTTGATATTGCATGAACTATTAATGAAGAGAGAGGACTTTTTATATAGAGGGACTTGTCTGCTATTGAATGCTCTTATTTCATGTCGGATTAATTTTTCTTGACCCGAATTCCCGAGACGCAGGTCGGAGCTTGCAACCCAACTTGACCTTGTACTCTACTCTTAGATCCCCTTGCTCCTTTTCTCTTTGAACTTGGTGTATCCCAACCCATTGTTCTGGGCTCCTTACTGTGTGACTTATGCTAATTCTGTATTAGCTGGAGTTCTTCCGTATAGTTAATCTTGCATTTGTTAACCTAATTATGCTCAATAGATAATTTTTATTCTATGTCTTTCCTCTTTGAAAAACTTGCTGAAAGTACTTGGCTTTCCAAGTGTTTGTCGTATGCTTCGTTGACTTGATATCATACCTCTCTCTGTAAGTGTAATTGTTTTCTACATCTGATAATTATAACTGTAAATATTATTCGATTCCCAATCAAGTTATTAATGGAAATGGGAAATGGTATGGAAGTCCATGAATAAACTGCATTCTAATTTCACCTTTGCTTAGTGATCTTGTTCTTTTAAAACTAAACTGTTAGGCTGGATCCTATTCTTTGAAAATGTGGCATTTTCTATTCTTCAATTAGGGATGATTGTTATACTGACATAAAACATCTGTTGGCAGAGATGAGAGAAGAGTTGTACGTAGTTTCGGCGCTGGCTGGTATAAGTTTGCTTCTTTCATGTCTGTGAAACTAAAGTTATGACCATAATGTTATTGATGGCAGATTGATTAGGAACTAAATAACTTCTTTTTCACGTGAAATGTAGAGCATTATGAAGGTAAAGTTCTAATTACCCGTTATTTGTATATTGCATCAATGGAAAAGAAAACTAATTATTGAATCAAAACTCAGAGAACTTTTTTATGCATCAGAATGTGACTAATGCATAGTGTTTGTCTTGCAGATTTCCTCTGGAGTAACATAACTATTAGGAGTATTAGCCCTGAGGTAGCTTTCACATAGAGCCACTGGCATTGGATTGGGATAGGAGCTCTGGTTGGATATATATTTCTTTGTAACTTCTTTTATACTCTGACTCTTAACTTATCTGAATTCTTTTTTGGGTCAGACTCTAACTTATCTGAAGTGTAAGTGTCCAAATTAACTCTTCTAGATATATACGATTTCGTAGATCAATTGCTCTAAATATTTTGTAAAAATATTGCAGCACTATGAAAGCATCAGGCGATTTTATATGGTAGGTAATTAACTTGATGTATTAGTCAAAGCTTCTCACAGAATAATTGCTAAATTATGTAATTTTCCTTATCACAATGCATTTTGTTGTTTGTTTTTTATCAGGATATGAGAGATGTTCTTATGAAGGATGAAGGATATGATGTTATAGTCGGAATTGAGTTTCCTGATCCTCAAAAAATATATACATATATAAATATATATATATTTATATAAATACATATCTATGTACGTACATAGAGAAATTAACTAAAAATGCCCTAAAATATTTATACTTTTCTTTTTATACTTTAATGTTTTATGCTCTAAAACATTTTATACTTTTCTTTTTATACCCTAATGTTTTATTTTAACTCTTTATATCTCAAACATTTTTCAACTGCGTATTGTTATTATTACGACAGCGATATCCGGTGGCTGTAAACACGTCCCACCCACATGCACACTGAAAATTAACTGCTAATGTATTCGATTCATTGTTCTATTGATGAAGTTATTGTGGTTGATGATCAGCGTTGCAGGATATGTTCTAGATTGTTATGGGACTTTACAGCGTTCTGTGAGGAAAGAATCAAGAAATGAAGCTAGCTAAGGCATTGAGGAGGTAGATTTTGGGAACCAGATTATTAGCCTAGATGACCTTCCAGTACAACCATCCCACAAGCCTTCAAATTCAAATTATCTTCAAGTCACACGACTCTTCCAGTATATTACAAGAATAGCTGAAAAAGATCCATTGTGGAAGCTCTTATCGCTAATAGATTCTTGAACTCTGTGAAGTGATTAGAGATGATAACTACAGAAATTCAGAATTTGGCTATCAGATGACCGATTAACAGGCTTGTAATGATGGAATATTTTGTAAATCGGTACCTTTTAAAAAAAAAAAAAAAAAGTTGGAGGGGATTCGAACTGCGGCTGAATAGAGGATTGCGGCAATTTTTAAAAAACTGCATGAATCATTTAACTGCAGCTAATATTGGGGAGTTTCAGAAATACCTTCTAAACCGCTGCAATATATGCAGCCTATATTAGGGAAGTTTTCCAAATACCTTCAAAACAGCTGCACTATATTTAGGAACGGTTTAAAATCCCCGCTAAACACAGTTATAAACCTAAATGATCAGATTTTTGTGGTGAAACCTTTTGACACAACCTAATAAGCAACAACCGAAATTAAGGTGAACTAACAATTTGAAAAAATTCTATTATTGATTAAGTCTATGACCAGTTCTATATCTTAGAATTTTTTACTTTTATTAAAATACATCACTCTTGGATAATTTTATTTAATACAAACTAAGGGGTTTATGAGTCAGAATTTTTTCATAAATTTCAGGCTGATCGGCTATACGACCTCAGTTTCTCTTCACGTCAAATGGAATTTTACAAAACCTTTCAAGAGTCAATAAATGTAACTCGGGAATCTATAAGGATAACTCGAAAAAATTACTTTTTAAACATTTCACTTTCTCTCTCTAAAAATTTTCTTTCTAACCTCTCTCTAACAAAAACACTATTTTTTGACATTAAAGCAAACTTAGAAGAACAAATAGATCCCTTTGAAGATTGTTTGCAAGAAAATGTTAGTTTTGAGGTAAGAAAATTGATTAAATATTTTTTTTTCAAGTTCTGGAGTCCAAGCAACTTTCACCCATCTAGGCAAAAATGCACCGGCACATTTGCCTAGATTGGCGAAAGTTACTTGGACTTTTCACCAGTTTGAGCGAAAAAGGTCCAGAAATTTTTTTTTTCCGGTTTAGGATCTTCAGATTTTTAAAAAATTTTTTTTTGCATTGCTAATATTTTTGTTTTACATTAACAGGATAATGAAGATCCAAAAACGTTCGAAGAATTTTTAGAACCGGAAGAATATATTAATCATAGACATTTATTCACAACAGATCGAAAATTTAATTCGAAAGATGAGTTGTTGGACTGGGGAAAACAAACTGCGATGAAAGCTAATACGTATTTGATTACCAATCGGTATCAGAAATCAAGAACATCTGACCGTCGACCGTATATTACATTGGCTTTTGAGCGTGGAGGTGCAATTAGAAAAAAGACGAAACAAATAGTTGAAGATAAAGAAGAAGAAGTATCAATCAAAAGACGGGGACCTTATGGGACAAAAAAATGTTGGTGTCCATTAAACTAACGGGAGAGCAAATGGCTACAGGTCAGAATTGGCAGTTGTTCGTACACAACAGGAGGACAACCATAAAATAATTGTTTACAATCATGGTCATACTCAGACTACCAGACTTTCGGAGGAGCAGTTGCAACAGAATGAGCAGTTTAGAAAGAGTCATGTGCCGCCTCGTAATATACTACGATTTTTCCGTGAACAAAACATTGCTTGTGCAGTTAAGTATGTTAGGGTGGAATTATTTTTAATAGTTTATTAAAATATTTTAGATTTATGTTTCTTCCGTTAATATAACGAATTTTATGATATATGTAGTGCACAAAAAGTATACAATGTTGTTTCGAAAATTAAGAAGAATAGGATAAAGGGACAAAACACGGTAGAGGAAGTTCTTTCCTTAAGTGCAGAACGGGGTTACACAGTATTCTATATAAACTGTGAGGAGAGCAACGTACTAAGTGATATCGTCGTTGCACACCCAACATCAATTGCAATGATTAGAACGTGGCCATATGTATTGATAATGGATACCACGTACAAAACGAACAAGTAAATTCTCTAGTGGATTATTGTATTATTAAATCTCTTTATTAATTTAAATGTATATTTTTTTTTAATCTTTTTTTTTGAAATAGTGAAAAATGTTTTAAATATCGTTTAAAATAGTTTCCATTGTAATCATAAAATTTTCCCTTTATGAATATAATATAGGTACAATATGCTACTATTGGAAGCTGTCGGAATGACTCCGACTGGAAAGAACTTCATAGTGGCAACTGCTTTTATTTGCAATGAACAGGCTACTACATACAGATAAGTACTACAATAAATCAAGCACATATATGTTTCATTTGCTATGTCATCCGGGGACGGTTCAATTCTTAATGATGGTGAGCCAATCGTTATTATTACGGATAGGGAAAGTGGACTCATGCATGTGATTGATGATGTGTTCAAAAATGTATATCATATGTTATGTAGAAGGCACATCGATTAGAATGTATTGGCAAAGTTAACAGAGCTCATTAAAGACGAAGAGGTTGCACAACGGTTCGTGAATGGCTCATGGCACAAATTAATAAATGAAATTGATGAGGCCAAATACCGTAAAAACTTGGAAGTTTTGAAGTCGATGTGGCAAAGTAGTCCAGACTTTTTACAGTACTTGCTTAACACATGGCTGAATCCACTTGCACATAAATTTTGCAGGGTTTGGACATCTGAAGTGTTGCATTTCGGTGTTGAGACAACAAAACGTGCTGAGAGTGAACATTCGGTACTAAAGCTATGGTTCTCAACGTGTCATAGTAATTTGGACACCGTATTTCTTAATATTGACTCCTAATCGAAGGTCAAATCGCCGAGATAAAATCCTCATTAGAGATTTCAAAACTTAAAGAAAAGTATGGCACAAAGAGCAATCCCATATTGAAGAATATAAGTAATAACATCAGTCATTTGGCTTTGAAGAAGATATGGCTTGAGATAAAGAGAGCTGGCAAGATAAGAAATGATCAGCAGAGTAAGTGTGGGCATTATTTAAGGAAGTCGCACCGTCTTCCCTGAGCATGTGAACTGGTTGGTAGGTATGTACATGCACTTCCGCTACATACAGAAGATATTTGTTTCTTTTGGAGAAAACTAGAAATTGGTGTTGACATCCCGAATGTACATGAAAGAGACATGGATTTCAAAATGCGTGATCTCACCTCCATGTTAGAGGAAATAAGTACGGGTCCAATATCGAAAGTTAAGGAAGTGCATCGTCTCATCAAAGATATTATAATTCCGGTGTTGTCCGATGATGCTTGTGCTCCATTGACAACCCCTCTCCCCTTCCTAGAAACCGCAGTCACGAATGGACGACGGAAGACGAATTCAACCAAAAGGGATAAGTCTTACTGGGAACACGCGGCCATCGCACATAAGAAGATAGGAAAGTCAAGCGATTCAGAATCTAGTTCAGGAAGTGGTTCCGGTTCAGAGTCTGGTCCTAGTCTACATGGTAGAGGTAGGCCTCTCTGTTCCGGTAGGGGTAGGGGTAGAGGACGTAACAATGGACAAAGCAGTTTATCTTCTGTTGTAAATCCGAATGCCCCTTCAACGCCATTCCCGTGCAGTGATGCATTTCCCGAGTTCGTGTATAAGTTTATTCAAAAACTGGAAGAATATGGTAGGTGATGGTAATTGTGGGTTTAGGGTAATAGCCAATTTTCTATTCGAGGATGAAAATTAGTGATCTGAAAGTCGTAGAAGAATGTCTTATGATTTGCACTATCATATGAATATGTATGTGTCATTGTTGGATCAGTGGAACGTGTGTATGAGCTAATAAGGAAGACCTCCTGGGATGAGAGTTCGGCGCATTTAATTTCTGCGTGGTTTTAATTGCACGTTTAGGGTCGACCACTGTCTTCCCCTTTACTCTAATATGGATTGCACTGCTAGAACACTTTGTATCGGATTCATATCGGACCAACAACATTTCATTCAGGTATAAAGAATGTGCAATTGATAACCCTTTCGATTTATTGTCTTAGTAATTTATTATTAGGATTTTATCCGTCTTATGGTTTTTTTTTCTTTTTTGCGTTATACAGTTACACATGCGAGATGGAGCCCGTTGCCTCCAATACATGTGCAATGGCAATATCATCGATATATAGGGATCAGTGGGTGGGCAAATCAATATTATGAACGTATTGCAAAGTGGATTCGGATATCACGTACCTCAAATCCAATACGGGGTTCTACTCATGTTGTTAGTCCCTAGTTACATATATGTTGTACGATATGAAATTATTTTATGTTCATGTCATGGATTATATTATTATTATTACATCCACGGTTTTCTATGTTCTATTTATTATTATTTCATTATTCCCTTTAAAAAAATAATCATATATTAAAAGATAAACATAAGAGAACCGCTGATAACAAAAATGCCGAAAAAAAAGAGAAAATAAAATAATAAAATCCCACTCCGACAATAAATATAACAAAGTACTAACTACTACAGTAATGTCTCGTAAGTAAATCCAACATCCTATCAAATTTCTCTTCCTTCCCAACATCCTCTCGCCTAGCCTCCCGGGCTATCAAATCTAACAGAGCCCGGAGTGGCATCAGGGGATCAGCTGGTACGTGAAATCCACGGAGAATATTCACGGGATTCTGTATGCGAGGGTGACTATGAGGGAGGAACCACTGCATGTAATCATCCGTACAAGCACTGGGAGGAATAGCCGGAACACTAGTCCAAGTCTCCGCCAATAAATAAGATGGTGCCTCAACAAATAAATTCCTCACGACGTACATTCTGTTGTTGGCGGGCCGACGTGCCTCCTAAGATTAGATACATTGCCTATACCTGAACTGTTTAACGATCCTGTCAGGCATATATGGCTCAACACAGTCGAAGTATATAATGAAGTCGTGCCACATGGAAACCCAACAATCCCGAATCTCCTGAAGTCTGTAAGCCGTCCATCTAACCTCATCAGTTGACATCATATCCAGCCGCAGGCAAATGTCCAACAATTTATGCTCAGTCTTGTAACCCAACATGGGATACTGCTGGTGTAAGACTTGCAAGACTGAGTGCCGAGTCTAACCACAGGTGCGAACATGGGAAAGTACATGTAAATCCATGCCTAATACAACAATAAATACTTATATAAATATTAATGAAATTATATAAAACCCTAAATTCTTTGAACATAAATAATATGCAATATAAATCATAATAAATATATAAATATAATTGATAAATATATAATTAAATATAACTAATAAATAAGAAATAAACATAAATAATACCTCCAATAGTGACCAACAACCCGCCAACTCCTTTGCATCTACGTGTGAGGTTGCACCAAGATTCCTATACAGATATGCAAGCATCGCAGCACCCCAAGCAAACTTCCCAAAGATCTCACATCCTTCACCAGTAGCCAAAGTCTGGAAGGAACTATATTGCCACTCTTATCAGTGAACAACGAGCTACCCAGCAAATACTATATGTAACATGCAGCTCTGTCATTCTTGGAAAGTGTACTCCGCGAGCTAGTGGCAACATCAAATAGCTCATGACCGTTTATCCCTCCACCAGTGAACCATAACCGAGATCACCTTGGATAACAGCTACCAACTGATCCCGTGATAAATGCATATCAACGGCCCGACCATATGCAGGGATCCCGAGTATCAGCTCCACGTCATGTAGTGTAATCGTCATCTCACCCCATGGCATATGGATGTTGTTCGTGTCTGGCTGCCAAAACCGATAAAATTGTAAATAATTGAATATAGAATGAATAACTAACCTTTTTTTTTTTTAATTTGGACGGTGGGATCATCGAAGATCTGAGATTGAAGTGAATAGTGCTAGAAAGAGTAGAGAATTTTTTTTAGAGAGAGAATTTTTCTGAAAAAATAAATTTTTTCAAGTTGTACTTATTGACCCTCACCCCTTCACATCGCTCAATTTTCTTATTTATTTTTCAAGTTAGATATTTGTAACCTTTAAAGTTAACCTTTGAGGGGACGAGTTAGGTGTGTAAAATATCATCAATCTCTTCCATCTATGTATTTAGCATAATTTGGGTGATTTGGTAGATTAACCTAGCTGTAAATTCATTACCATTATAGGAAACTATATCGTGAATATGTTCTCATTTTTCTAGGTCTTAGGAGAAAATCGTGCTCTTCTATTCGAAATAATTAATAGAATTAAAGTAGTATGAATGAAAAATTAGTTTTTTAAAATTAACATCTTAATTTAAATCCTACATGAGAGAAATATAAAAAGGGGAAGCATTTTATTTTAAGGAATCTATTTTAAGGAAATTGAAATATTTCAAGATTCAGGTTTAATTTCTATTCCATTTCTTTTATTTATATTAGTATTTTTATTATCACATTTTATTCTCGGAACAGACATTCAACAAAACCTCTAGCACTATACTGTGAGGGGAGGAATTTGTTTTAAGAAAATTGAAGTATTTCTAGATGTGCTCAATTTCTATTCCGTTTCTTTTAATTATATTATGCGATTATAATTTGATATTGTTCTTACAGTATTATGTTATAATACTTTGGATTAGTTGTAATCAACTGTTCTATCAATATTGTATTGCAATACTTTCAAATCAGATAAACTGTTGTAACATCATTATGTAACAATCTAGAATACTCTCTTTCTACTCCTTTTGTAGTTAACAGGTGTCAATTTTAAGAGATGACGATAGTAGATGCTCTTTTATTTGAATACTTTAAAATCATATAAACTATTTTAACACCGTTGTTTAATATATATATATATATATATATGTAAGACTTTACTATTATTTTTCGAGGAGCCTTTTCAACACAACTTAATGAAGCAGCTCAATCACACCTAATATATTTCCGCTCATATGATAGATATTTCTCTTTCATACACACAATCTTCAGTTTGGCCTAAAAGATTAGGGGAAAAATCAATTACAGGCTTTGAAAATTTTCACAAAAATAAAAATTGAGAGAAATATTCCAATTATAAATTATATAATTTTTTTTATGACATAGCTGTTGGACCCATTCTTACATGTATTCATCAATTAATACCGTATTTCCCATCTTTCTGCTGCTGACTTTTTGCATACCATATACATTTGCAACTTCCATTTAAACAGAAGGGCACTTTTTCTTTACAATAAGCAGCACAATCATCGTCCACCTTACATCTTGGTGCGTTATTAGCCAAAACTCTGGGGCACCCTGTACCTGCAAAATCAATTGAACAATATACATATATATATATATTAGTTAAAAGTTGGGGGTTTTAAAAAAATCAAGAATAAAAATAATCCAATTTTCAACAGTAAAAATTGACATCCCTTAAGGGTTTTTTTTTTTTTCCTGAAAAATCTTGTGTCTCATCTAGGGATAAGACTTGGATATAGTAACAACCTATTGCAACCAGAATGAAGAGAGCCAAGAGAATAAAATTCGAATGTGATTTCTTCATAATTTTGAAGAGGTCGGTTTATGCCGATTTCTGTTTTTTTACTGTGCTGCCAATAAAACAAGATGAGAATGTGAATATTGAAGGGATATGTTCTGCTTAGTTTTGCTAATATATATAGGAACGAATAATATGGGCCGGCAGTTATGTTGGACACCTTTGATTCCATTATTAATTAATATTCTATTTCTTCAATTGAATAGCTAATTTCTTTTCTAATTCAAATGAAAGATTAAATCAAAGTTGAACATCTTTTCTACAAAGAATTAGTTAAATATTTTGACTTATTGAATTCATTATGTACGTTCATTTTATAAATATGGATAATTTTATTTTGTCTCCGTCTCAAATTAGAATTATAATTTTTTTTCCTTTTATAAAAGTATTTGTTGGAGATATTTCAAAATCTTTCAAATATTATACATATTGAATATAGTTTGTATCTAGATTAGCTTTATCACCATATACATTTTAAAAATTACAATCATCTTGGGAATCACAATAATGGTAAGTTTTAAACTAATCCTTTTAGACCATTAATTTTATACTATTACTTTTTAGTAATATAATTTGAAATTATGTCAATTTTTTCTTCAATACATATGCATAAATTAGCTAGTGTCCCATGTTTCAGCATGTAATAAATTAAAGCATTTGTAATTTATAAAAGTTACATTAAAATTAAAAGTATATAAAATTTAAGAAAACTATATGATGATTAAACTAAAATATTTGTATGTGAAAGAATTTGTGTTTTTATCAGTTCATGAAAAAAGGAATCAAATAAAAGTAAATGACAAAATTTTCTTTCATTTTGGAAACGATTTTCGAAGAAAAAATGACGAAATGCTCTTTCATTACGGTGCAATCATAAAAATAATCAATTAATTAATTTTTTTTATTCTCATATTATATTAATTTATGGTATTCTTCATGATCTCAACAATGTTTTTTATATTTTAAATTCTTTTGTAAAAAATATATATTTATATAAAATATATAACCTAAGTGCTATGATTTTATGTACCTATCTATACGTTGCAGTCTATGTAGGTGGTACTACTTATCTTTAGAAGTATACTTATAATAACCAAAGAGCTACAAAATATTATCATTTTCATACTTGAAGTATAAATTATTATAAAAGATATTGTCATTATTAGGTATTTTAAGTAATTAAAAATAACGATAGCAGATGAGGTGAAGATTATGAGCGTTAATATCTCTTATAGAAATAATAATCTTTTATAAAATGCTTCCTGATTAAAAGGCCCAACCAGACTTTCGTACCTCAATCGTCTCCTTTTTTACCGACTAATAATCGTGTATTACTCGAGACTTTTACTGACCATTTTAGCTCCAACTTAGTGATCCTAGGTAACTTCCCAAGAGTCCCCTTCCACAGTTAGCAGCACAACCTTATTTCATTTCTTACCTTAGGATGTATAGAGTGAAAGATTGAAAATATAAAAAGACTTTTTATTGAAAGTTAAATATTTTAAAGCAGGATCTCTTGCTTCTATAAGAGATCTAAAGTTCTTAGCTGAGTATATAAGAGAGTATTTCCTTTTTCTCGATGATTTCTACATCCATTATACTCAAATAGGCGATGCCGGATTTGATTTTCGGATTTGTTTCATCCTTCATAGTAGACTTCAATCACTTTGGGTTCCATCCTCTTATCACTTTGGTTTCTCCACCTCTTTATTTGGCCTTGGGGTCTTCGCTTTTTCATTTTCAGGTTTGCCTTGAAACTTGCATATCTTGTTTTAACAGAATCTCTTGCACGTACTCAGCTGGAGCGGTCATTACCGAGAAAAATAATCCATTGCCAGTATATGTCCTAAAGCCCTTCTTTTGGATGACCTCCATGTTGGACATTACAATCATACCTATTATTAATATTCTGTAATGAATATCTTTTTCGTTGAATCTTATTATTCCTTTCTTTTCAAGGGGACACCTTACATCCATACTCTCAGGATTTTTCACCTGAATAAAATGATATACGTTATACCTTCAATTTTCATAGAAATCCAGTCCTGCTGATGCAAATTTGAGTAATAATATATCTTTAAGTGAGATGGTGAGATAGTGTTTATAACAATCCCTACTCCTTCTTGTATCCATTTAGTTAATTCCGTTATCTTATCAAAACTTCTGGAGTCATATAAATCATACTAATGGCTCCAAAATTGTATCATTTTCTTATCTCTTTAAGGTTAGTCCCTTGAAGAAAGTTTAACCTGTGATAAATTCTCGAAAAATCGATATAAAGAGTATTAGTTTTTTGCAAGAAATATTTTTCCTGCATTATCGTGTACTGTTCCATTACAGAAACTAGCAACTCTGGTATATTTAATGATATCTTTTTTTTAAAAATATTCTTATGTGGTCTAAGTAATATATATCTTCAGAAGAAGTTTTAGAGTTATCTAAAATAGAAGTTGTGTTAGAGGTATCTCTTATTTCTTCATCTTCAGATAGAGGAGGTGATGGCCTGAGTATAATTATCTTAGTCTATTTCAGAATATCAGCCAATTCATCTCTAAAATACCATATTTTTAAATAAAATTTCTTTTTCAAACTTGGCTTGAATTATCAATATTTTTTAGACTTCTTTAGATATTAAACCAAAATTAGCTATTTCAATAATTCTTCAGCGAACGGTTAAAACTTATCCATTATTTCTCCTATTTGTCTTAGGATATCATGAAAAAATTTATTTTAATAAAAAACTTATCCACTTGTGTTCTGGTTTTGATGGTAGATTATTTTTAATAAAGCTTTTAACCTGCGTATTTTCAGTACGTAACAAGAATTTTTTCGGTAATAGAAAATAATAAAATTTATTATAACTTTTAACAATAGCAAGTAATTCGTTTTCATTTATATGGTATCGTATTTCAGTGTTAGAAAATTTCCCTGATGCATATTTATATACCTTTTCAAAGGTTTCGCTAGAAGATTTTTTTCAAAATGGCTACCCAACATTTTTCCGAGTTATCTTCTAAAATTAGATTATCTTCGTCACTTGGTAAAAGACAATGGTGGGAGCTTTTCACATGGTACTTTTATCTTTTTTACTTGATTGACTAACTCTTCAGAGAAAATAACTGGTCTTTGTTTAATAATTTTTTAAATGATCTCTAATCTCCGTAGGTTGAGAAATAAAATCAGAAAGCATAGTTCAATATACCTAAAAAGCTTTGAAGCTTTGTTTATCGAGAAGTTTATCACGAAAATTGATTAATCTTTTCTACAATATGTGGTTGTAATTCTATTCCTTGAAAACTTATCTTGAATCCTAAAAACTCTATTTCTGATGTTCCTATTTTTGCCTTTTTCTAGGATAAACATAATCCGTGTTGCAGACAAAGGTCAGCGAATTTCTCTAGGTGACTTAAATGTTCAATTATCTAGTTACTAGTTACTAACATATCATCTACATATACATAGCAAAAGGAATAAGGTTTAAATATATTATCCATTTTTCTTTGAAAATATTTGGAGTGCATTTTTAGTCCAAAAGGCATTACTAACCATTCATACTGAACTTGTGGAAGTGTTGTTAAAGGAGTACTATCTTTATACATTTTAATTTGTCAAAATTCACTTTTACAATCAAATTTAAAAAATATCTTTCTATTATGTATTTGATTTATCAAAATTTTCTTTTTGAGGCAAAAAACATTCGTCAAAGATAGTAATATCACTTGATTGTTTATAATTTACTATCATTCTTGCTTTTCCTCTAATTTGTTAGAATGGTTTCTAACTATGAAAGCTGGCAAAGAATGAGGAGACTTACTATCTCGGATTAATTCAAATCTAAAAGTTTTTTTTCTCTACTTCTCAAATTCTTCTTGATCTTGAGGATTATATCTCATAGGTTTAACCCTTATTACTTTATCTTTATCTTTTAACACTATCTTAGCTTCATGTATATTTTTCTCCCAAAATTCTAATGCATTTTCCGAGTAACAAGGACTAATTTTATGCTCTGTCCTTTCTAATTGGTCTTGGTGTTTTCTTATCAGTACTATTTTTGTATATAATATGTCTCTAATTTTAACATCATTCCTCCTTTTGCTACATTAGGGCAGTTCTTGTATACAATATAGGTTGAAAGGAAATGGGGATAGTTCGAGCATAAGCAGTTTTAAGTTTAGTAATGACAATCCAATGTGTACAAGGTGTTTTAAATCTAATTTTGTTATTAAAAGTATCGGAAAAGACTTTGTGAAATAATTGAAAAAAAATCATTGCCGAGTAAAATATTAGTACCAGTATCATGGATTAAAAATTTGGAAAATTTATTAGATAGAATCCTATTAACATATGGGGTTTACCGATTCCCTTGGAAAGATAGATTTTATTATTAGAAATATCTAAACCTATGCGAAGAGGAAATTCTTCTCTATATTGCTGGGGAGAACATATAGATCTGCATAGGCAACAACTAGATCCACTATCTATATAGGTTGCAAAATATTTAGCTCTAAATTGAGGATAAGTTAGTCATAGTAATATATAAATACTATAAGGATTTGTCATTTTGGGATGTAAATAGGTTTGTCATTATTGGTGAGGGTTATTCTATGTTTAGTAATACTAAAAGGAGAAACTTTATCCAAAAAGTTTACTCCTAGCGTTATCTCTAAAGTATCGTTATATCCTTCATTTTCTATCAACAATCAAATTGGAAATCAAGTTTCATTAAATTTAAGTTCGGTTTCTATTGCTATATTGATCTGTGAATTTCTCCATTAAAATTGGTATATTGATATGCAGTATATAATCTATAAGGAGTTAGATATCAAACTACTCTATAAAAAATAAAATTTTTAGTTGCCCCAGTATCTATTAGGATTTGACACACGCAAAATTTTTGGCCATTGAAGTATTCTCCCTGTATTTTGTAACTGGTTATTTTTCGATCTAAATCTATGAATATATTATCGCGCTTGAAGCTAGTGCCTACTTTGTTATCAAGATAAGTTAATCTTGGTAATTTTGTCTTCCATCAATTAATGGTTTAAGAGCTATATCTATCGATTTTGTCTTGCATCTTGTATAGATATATCTGCAATTTCAGTAGGATACATCATTCTCTATATTATAAACTAGTTTTTGTAAATCAATATATTCATTATCTTTAAGATACTCTGTGTTATGAAGTTTAGATAGAGCATATGATATCATGTAAGTTATTGAATGAGATTTATTTCCATCATGGAAAAAATCTTTTCTTTTAAAATCTTGTATTGAAGATAAAACTTTATCAAAGTCATTGTTCCCTAGATTATACTAAAATTTAGGATATATATTTAATATGAATTTTTGGTATTTTATGTTTCCTCTTAAGTTTCCAAGGGTAGCTACAATTGCTAAATCTAAAGGAGTATTTAATTATTCTCGAAATGTAGCTTTTATTATCATTTGGAAGTCTCCTATGAACCCATCCTATTTTTTTCTCTAACGTCTTCTAGAATTTTCTGTAATCGTTGTTGTAAATCTCTCTTAGATAGTAAAAATATCATTATTTTATTGTTAGTTAGTTTGTTATTTGAGGCATTTTCTTTTATGCTAATCCCATAATACATATGGTGTTTTTTGGCAGGACTTCCAAGTCTTTCTAAGATAGATACCTGAAATCCAGAATAGGAATCTGTAGTATAGTTAGTTTTGTGTATTTTGGAAAATAGTTATCTATTACCATGTCTTGGCTATATTCTCCCTCTTGTTCATATATATCTATTATGGGGTTTGTTAGAAGTTTCTGATTGCGTTGTCATTACTCTAATTCATCATTACTGTAGTATTCAGTTTTTGTTTCTATGAAAATTTCTTCATCAGATCATATCATTTCAAAATTGTCTAGTCCATTTATTGGGATGAAGTCATAATTGTATATTATATCCTCTACTATTTCTATTTTCTTTTTATTACATCGTTTTGGGCACTCATTAGCATATTGTCATTTTTCTTTGTAATAATAGCACTGACATTTATTTATTCTCTTCTTATGTCTTCTTCTATAACTCTTTTCTGAGGTAGTCCTGTCTTTCTTTTATAGTACTTATCTTTTCGTTTTCTAAAATACCTCTTCTTGGAATACCTTCTCCTTTTACGTCTATTTTTTATTTTTTGATAATAATATCATGACCCACATCTTATCTTAGTAGGTAATTTAGTATTATCACAACAGAGAGTAGTTTCTCCTTTTAGCCTTTTAGATCTTTTATATAAGATTGCTTCATCTTACCATGCAATTAATTTTTGTTGAAAAAAACTTATCCTTTTTCCTAAAGTATGTTGAGTTACAGGATTATAGCTATCTATCAATTTTTTACCCCATAGGTTAAGAATTTTAGCATAAAGCATAGTTAAATAAAATTGAGGATCATTTGATGTGCATCTATAATAATAATCTTGGAAAACACAAATATATTTATTGACTTCACACATATCACATAGTTGTAATTTTATTTAGACATTTGAATATTTTCTTTGTGAATTGGTATCTTTATAATATTGTCTTTCTCTTGCAAATTCTATTCTAATAGCTTCAACCACTCTCAATATCATATTTCCGTGTCAAAATGGCAAATATTTTCTTTCTAGTTGGTTCACAAAGATTTCTACAATATCTACTAACACTATTAACTATATTTTTCTCTAGAAAGCTTTTTGTTGTTTCATAATCCATTTTATTAACTGCAACTGCTAATCTTAAGGTCAATTCTCATTTATCAATAAATTCTTCAAAATATGTAACTCAATCTAAATCTTAATATATCACAAATGGGTTAATTCATTTAGATTTCATTTTATCAAGTGGAGTATAGCCTTGCTCATTGATGTTTAAAATCTTAAAATGGGATATGATACTAATTACTACAATATAAGGTAAGTGGACCTAATAAAGTAGAGATGAATTTCAACCCAACTGTCGAATCTCTCAAAGACGGACAAAGGTTCAAGTACTAATCGTAGCCTTAATGTCTAGTCGGGTCAGATGATGTCGTTGATTAAAAAGAAATAAAAATAAGTAAATTAATTACAAGAAAGCAAATAAAGACGATTTTAAAAGAATTATAAAGACAAGACTTTTTATAATCTAATCTCGCGATAATTCCGAACAGCCTTGTGAATAATCTAATCTCGGGACAATTAAATTACAAACAAATGCAATTGGAAGATAACTTAAATTAAAACAAACATCAAATTCAAGAAATTAAACTAAGAACTTCATAATAAAAAACAAACCAAACAAAAAGAAATACTCGCTATTCATATTAATAAAACAATAAATTAATAAAAGAATTCAATAACAAGAAAAGGAAAATAACGCTTAGGATTAAAAATCAAAGCCGCAATTGAATCCCGAACGTCTTCTAAGCTCGTCTTTCGAGTCACCAAGTTGAAGGTCAAAATCTTTAATCAAAGTCTTCAATTCTTGAATCCAAGAAACTAAACCTTGCAGAAATCTTGAAGTTCTATTAACTAATAAAATCATAAAAGCTGGAATTTAAAGAGTGTTTAAACTAATCTACCTAATGAATCTACTCCTAACTAAAATCTATACTAATCTATCTATTTATCTATCTAATCCTATCTAAGCCTGTCTAATTATGTCTAATTGTTGTTTTCAAAAATAAAACTTATTTCAATAGCTACAAATAACCCCCTTATATAGAGGTGAAAAATGCAAGAAAATCAAATAAAAATTGGAGAAGAAATCAAGAAAATCGAGTTTGAGTTGAACTTGAATCGCCCTTGCCAGTG